>CM059427.1:127231913-127831913 GCA_030390025.1 Squalus acanthias
TGCTTCCAGTAGCGCCCCGCTTCCCTCTTGGGGCGCTACCACTCAATTTCGGCCGCGGGGGCGCTAATTTTTCGGGGCGCTAAAAGTAGCTTCAAAAGGGGGCGCAACTCAATTTCTCCCCCAAAGAATATAAGAAATAGGAGCAGGAGTCGGCCACACAGCCCCTCAATCCTGCTCTGCCATTCAATAAGAACATGCTGAGCTTCTACATCAACTCCACTTTCCTGCCCTATCCCAACATCCCTTGATTCCCTTCGTGCTCAAAAATCTGTCGATCTCAATCTTGAATGTACTCATCGACTGAGCATCCACAGCCCTCTGAGGTAGAGAATTCCAGATGTTGGTTGAGGGATAAATATAGGCCAGGACACCGGGGAGCACGCCCCTGCTCTTCTTCAAATAGAGCCATGGGATCTTTTACATTCACTCAAGAGGGCAGACAAAGCCTTGGTTTTACGTCTCATCCGAAAGATGTGATGAAATCCAGCAGTGCAGCACTCCCTTAGTACTGCACGGACGTCTCTGGCGTGGGACTTGAACCCACAACCTTCTGATTCAAAGGAGAAAGTGCCACTGAACCAAGGCTGACACCATTTAGATGCAGTCATCACTCGCAATGGTTTGAATTGCCTTTGGGATACTTCTAAAATGCCTGCCAGAGTGAGACAGAGTGATCTAATTTCCCACTCCCAAAATGGATGGACAATCATTGGCTGCAAGTTCGCGATTTCCCAATGTATGCTCCATGGGGATGTATCACCACGTTGGGCGATAGACGATCAAAAATATTACCCTCAGGTCTTGAATACTGTAACACTCAAAGCATCGTGGGTCTATTCACACATCATTAACTAAGCCGAATGGTGCACTAGATGTGGGAACAGCTTTCCTGCCAAACATGCGTCCCTTGCAGTCGAGATCGGTAATTATGAGCGAGCAGAGAGAATGCAGGTTTATGGCTTTCAGCTGAATGTTTTAAACAGCTTCAAAGGAAAAAAAAAAGCCATTGTTTTAGGACGGGGTGTAATTTTCCCAATTAATGAAGCTCTGGCTCCATCACGGTGGACCAGATCGGCAGGACTCTGTGCTGGACTGCCACCAGGAACACAGCATGCTGGGAGATCAGCAGCCGCTTGCAGCTGGCTGGAGATAATAAAGTGAAAGACACAGCCTAGCGCTGCAAGAAAGCACCTCCCATTTGGACAGACCGGGGGCGGTGGGCATAATTCTGACTTTGGCCAGTAATGTAAAACAGACGGCAGAAATGAGGAGAGACATGTATAACACACGGCTGATCCGATATCGCCCGTTTTTCACTATCGGCCGAAGTCAAAATGACCCCATCTGTCCCATTCTTTTAAGTTATAAACAGTGAACAGGAGAAAAACGCCGATCAGATCAGATCAGCCTGCAGCTGAGGGAGAAGGGTAGGTTAACAGGCCATATTTCCTGCCCATTGCCTCTGAAGGAGGCATAAAAGGCTTGCTCGAAATGGAAATCTATCTTTCGCCTTCAAAGGCTATTCTGCCTGCTGTGTGCTTCTGGCAGTTTTTGCTGTTCCCAGCATTTGTGTCTTTTTCTTTTTCACCGTTCCAGTTTCTTGCGTGAGGGAATGAAGCGCAGAATTAAAGGGGAGGAAAGCCCAAAATGGGTTAAAAGGCTCTCGTCTTAGTGAAAATATTTTTGACATGGTTTTAATGGTTGGAGTAAGGGAGGGGAGGGGGAGAAAACAGCTGAGAGTAATTTCCATCATGACAACAGCCTGCACAAGTTAATGGCGATGCACTTTGATGTGATTTATCAAATACTTGTTTACGAGAAAAGAATTTATCAAATACTTGTTCGGGAAGACCGTGCCCCTTTAAAAATCTTGACATTTTTTGTCTGATGTGTGTGGAAGCGCATAATTATGACTCAAAAGTGGCTTCTCACAGATGCGAAACATCTCCAACCATTCCATGAGTAGCCTTGTGGTATTAACATGAAGTGCCATTGTCAACCGCCCAAATTACATATTAGACGGCATACAATTTTTTTTTTTTTATAAATTGGAGCTACCCATCCCTATGAATAAAACAGATAAATACAGTGCTCCAGATGTTTTCCAGGGGCAGATCAACCAACATAAGATCCTGCCCCAAAGTACGTGAGAAGCAAACTGCTGCTTGATGGCACCACGGTAACCACACTTCCCCAGGGTGAGCCTGTACCTATTAGACAGCAGATGCTCTTTCTGCCATGTTGCAACTAGGCTGTGGGATCACCGGGAACAGACTGACAACTCTCAAAACTTTATACTCATTTGCTATTGCAAGCAAAGCAGTTGGGCAAATCGACTCTTACTAAACGACCATAAATTGACTCTTACTAAAGAACCACATCTTGAATTTATGTTGTGTCTTTAATTTAAAATAAAACCTCCTAAGCCGCTTCACAGATAGGTATTGGAAATGAAACTGGACGTCAAGACAGGAAGAGCAAAATTAGGAGATGTAATGGCAAGTTTGGTGAAGAGATGGGTTTTGAGAAGGCAGAGACAGAGCTTAAGAGGTAGAAAGGTCTCGGAAGAGAGTTCCAGAGAGGGAGACTGAGGTGGCTGAAGGCTGTATTAACAATGGTGGAATGAAAGGACTGTTTGAGAGGATTTGTAAGGCCAATGGGTGGGACAAGACTGTGGAGGGATTTATAGACAAGGACGAGGACTTTAAATTTAATTTGCTTTCATTTCCAATACCTATCTGTGAAGCACCTTGGGGTGATTTTTAATATGCTGAGGGATGGGTCAATGAGAACAGAGTGATGAATGAAGGGACTTAGTACAGGACACTGAGGTACTAAAAGTGGACCCGTATTAAATGACCAAAAATGGTGAATTAAAGGAGATGTATAGATAAAAAGTAAAACAATGGACGCTGGAAATACACAGAACAGTCAACCATCTGAAAGGACGAGAGAGGTGAACATTTCAGGTAGGACTCTGTCAGTATTCTTTTTACGGGGAAGTATGTTCTACTGAATATAACATTTCCAATTGTGTGACAAAGAGATGCATCTTAACATGTCATATTAACACGCTATGTTGTATGACAAAGCAGAGAGGCCTAAGGTGGAGGACAATGTGACTGGGAAGTGCCTAGTACACTGGGAGCCTACACATCAACTGTACGCAAGACTCATCAAGGCCCCAAATTCTCATGCAAATTGGAGGCCATCTCAACAATATGGCTGGAATGCCTGAGCAGAGGCCTCAGGGATGCCCAAAGGAAACATTTGAATCTTGCTCCTGGGTGACCCTCTGTCTAAGAGAGACGTCCAGGGCCCTCACTTCTTTGGCATGCAAAGACCATTGTATTGAAGGAGTCATTGTGCCTCAAACAGTTCTAAAAGTAAAATTGCGCTATTATACGGGCAAGCGGCAGCCCTTCCATTGCTGCTGGTGCCCAACAGTCCCATCTCCCAGAGCCACGAGGCTTCCAGTGCACCATGTGCAAAGCACCAGATGGGTTACTAAAATATTTAGATAAGCTGACCTTGCACGATCATGCAAAGTCTGCTCATTTGGCCGTTGGCACACACAGTGCCCAAGGTAGGGTCGTCAACCCTCCAGGGATGTCCTGGAGTCTCCAGGAATTGAAGATTAACCTCCAGGATACTGCTGCGAGCAACCCAGGAGAAAAATCATCAGGGCATTAAAAACAATCGTCTGCCTTTTTTCCACTTTCTTTGAACATATTAGTTTAAAGAATATTTGGAGATGGGGAAAAATGGCTGTTTGACCAACAGTCAAGAATCATTCAATCAGTTCACTTTTCAATTGGCGCGGGAAGGCAGTGCACCGCAAGGATGGATGTGTCGGGTGACCAATGGCAGGAGTGTGGGGGGTTGGCGGTAGCAGGTCATGTGATGAAACCTCCAGGAACATGTCCAATCAATCAGAGTTGGCACCCCCACCCCAAGGAGCAGCTGTCCTGGTGGCACTACATTGGGACCATGTTGCAAACCTCTTAATGTCTTCTCCTCTTGCTACTGTAATGTTTGCTTCAACATTACTGGTGAGGGGAATCTGGCAGCAGACATTTTGGTCAGAACACCATCCCCGGCCCCTCCCCAACCCCGTGACATCATTAAGTTCATCAAGATTGATCCCTGGGATGAGAGGGTTGTCCTATGAGAGATTGAGCCTATATTCTCTGGAGTTTACAAGAATGAGAGCTGATATTTTTGAAACATATAAGATCTGAGTGGGATTGACAGGATAGATACGGAGAGGTTGTTTCCCCTGGCTGGAGAGTCTAGAACTAGGGGGCATAGTCTCAGGATAATGGGTCGGCCATTTAAGACTGAGGAGGAGGAATTTCTTCTCTCAGAGGGTTGTGAATCATTGGAATTCTCTACCCCAAAGGGCTGTGGATACTGAGTCATTGAGCATATTCAAGGCTGAGATAGATACATTTTTGGACTCTAGGGGGTCAAGGGATATGGGGATCGGGCAGGAAAGTGGAATTGAGGTTGAAGATCAGCCATGATCTTATTGAATGGCGGAGCAGGCTCGAAGGGCTGTATGGCCTACTCCTGCCCCTAATTGTTATGTTCAGTGACATCAAGAGAGAAGAATTTGTGTCACATGGGAGCGGCATTTTGTAAGGTTACATGATGGGGAAGACCTACACAAAATGGCCTCGCCCAGATAGTTTCCAGCCATCAACTTTAAAGCTTATACAATAGACCAAGCCCTGTAATGTACAGATCTCTGTCACATTCAGTGTTGTGTGACTTCTCCATTACAAAATGTTCTTCCAAAGTGTGTGTCACTATTTTGTCAAGATAACAATTTGCTGTAAGATTTTTAAAAAACGATTACAGAATTCAGTGCAATTTTGTTTTGGAGTTGCAAACCTAGGGGGTGTGACAGTGTCTGATGCAACCAATACCTCCTTATTTTATGGTGCTCGTCCAACATCTTTTACATGCGCTTTTAAAGATTTAATTAAGAGAAAGTAACATTTCCAAAATAGCTTTGCAACAACCAAGACATTGTGCCAGAGCAATGACCCTGAGGGTGGTGAAAAGAGTCATTGTAAATGCTTTTAAATGAAAGTGGTGTCAGATGTTGCTGTGGAGTTGTAATTTAAAGCTGCACTCACTCTCTCCCCCACCCCCAACCAACAGAAGCACTAGGCAAAATAAGAAAGTACCAAGCCCAATGACTATTATGACACAGGCACCATCATTGGGGGAGGAGGGTGGTGGGGGGTGGAGAATGACCCCCCACAATTATTTTTGACACGGATTATATCCCCCTCAATCCAAATCTTAAATCGTCCCTCATGCTCCCCCACATGTGTGTGTGTGGGGTCGAATCAACAATGATTAATGTGTAAGTTTGAATGCCCATTAACTTGAGCACTGTGATCCTATCCTCCACCCCCCACACCCCACTTCCCTTTCCTCCAGATGTCGCATCCGCCATCACGTTCACAGCCAACTGCTGATGCCAAAGTCCCTTTTTTTAGGGTACACAGTCACTCGAGACGGACCATTACAATCCCTGGTCGTCTCTGTGCGGGCAGGGAGGAAAACCAACTTGGCCAAAGGCAGTTTACAGCAGCCCCTGTGAAGCCCTTCTATTCAACAACTTCGAAAATAAAGAGATGTGATGTATAAATCCAAACACCCGAGATAGAAAATCGCCAAAATACACATGGAATTAGATTTGAGCTAATTAATTGCCAGTGGTGGCATGGGAATTGTTGTAATAAACATTTGAAGAAATACTTCTTTTTTTTTTTAATTTCAGGATTTTTTTTCTCTTACTCCTCTAATAGCTTATTGTGGTACTTCCGCCTCGGAGTGAGAAGGTGAAGGGTTCAAGCACCACTCCTGACAGCCCCGGCGAGTGGAGGCTGAATATGGGGGTATCCAAATAATGAGTTGATATCCAGCGGGAATTCACATCTGGGCAAAGTGACCAGTGGCTCAGCGGTGGTATTCCCACCTGGGAGTCAGAAGCACAAGGACCTCCCTGTATGTATACTTCCATAACACAGCACAGAGTGCGTCCATCCTTTGGGAAAGGGGGCACGGGGACACTCCTATAGTTTTTTTTTATAAAACCCTTTGCTTTCACAGTTTAAAAAAAATTCTTTCATGGGAGGTGGTTGTCGCTGGCAATGCCAGCATTTATTGCCCATCCCTAATTGCCCTCGAGAAGGTGGTGGTGAGCCGCCTTCTTGAACCGCTGCAGTCCGTGTGGTGAAGGTACTCCCACAGTGCAGTTAGGGAGGGAGTTCCAGGATTTTGACCCAGCGACGATGAAGGAACGGCGATATACTTCCAAGTCAGGATGGTGTGTGACTTGGAGGGGAACTTGGAGGTGGTGGTGTTCCCATGTGCCTGCTGCCCTTGTCCTTCTAGGTGGCAGAGGTCGCGGGTTTGGGAGGTGTTGCCGAAGAAGCCTTGGCGAGTTGTTGCAGTGCATCTTGTAGATGGTGCACACTGCAGCCACAGTACGCCGGTGGTGGAGGGAGTGAATGTTTAAGGTGGTGGATGGGGTGCCAATCAAGCGGGCTGCTTTGTCCTGGATGATGTCGAGCTTCTTGAGTGTTGTTAGAGCTGCACTCATCCAGGCAAGTGGGTAGTATTCCATCACACTCCTTACTTGTGCCTTGTGGATGGTGGAAAGGCTTTGGGGAGTCAGGAGGTGAGACACTCGCCGCAGAATACCTAGCCTCTGACCTGCTCTTGTTGCCACAGTATTTATGTGGCTGGTCCAGTTCAGTTTCTGGTCAATGGTGACCCCCAGGATGATGGTGGGGGATTTGGCGATGGTAATGCCGTTGAATGTCATGGGGCGGTGGTTAGACTCTCGCTTGTTGGAGATAGTCATTGCCTGGCTCGTGTGTGGTGTGAATGTTACCTGCCACTTATCAGCCCAAGCCTGAACGTCGTCCAGGTCTTGTTGCATGTGGGCATGGACTGCTTCATTATCTGAGGAGTTGCGAATGGCACGGAGCACGGCCGTCATCAGCGAACATCCCCATTTCTGACCTTATGTTGGAGGGAAGGTCATTGATGAAGCAGCTGAAGATGGTTGGGCCTTGGACACTGCCCTGAGGAACTCCTGCAGTGATGTCCTGGGGCTGTGATGATTGACCTTCAACCACCAAAACCATCTTCCTTTGTGCTAGGTATGACTCCAGCCAGTGGAGAGATCCCCCACCCCCCGATTCCCATTGACTTCAGTTTTACTTGGGCTCCTTGATGCCACACTCGGTCAAATGTTGCCTTGATGTCAAGGGCAGTCACTCTCACCTCACCTCCGGAATTCAGCTCCTTTGTCCATGTTTGGACCAAGGCTGTAAGGTCAAGAGCCGAGTGCTACTTCTTCCACAGTTACTATTTGAGGTTTATTTTAATTGGAGCGAAGGTTTTTCTGACTGCACCAACGAGACTTAAAACTAAAAGGAATAAAACACAAATAACTAACCAAACAAACACTGATTACAGGTGGACATAATTGCGTATGTGGCTTTCTGAAGAAAGCTTGTGGCCTACAAGTCGTAGTTGCCTGAAATAACTTTCCTACTAGATTAAGTAAATCAAACTGAAGTGACAGCTTTTTTTTTTTTATTCGTTTATGGGATGTGGGCATCACCGACAAGCCCAGCATTTATTACCCATCCCGAATTGCCCTCAAGAAGGTGGTGGTGATCCACCTTCTTGAACCGCTGCAGTCCGTGTGGTGAAGGTGCTCCCACACTGCTGTTAGGGTGGGAGTTCCAGGATTTTGACCCAGCGACGATGAAGGATTGGCGATATACTTCCAAGTCAGGATGGTGTGTGACTTGGAGGGGAACTTGGAGGTGGTGGTGTTCCCATGCGCCTGCTGCCCTTGTCCTTCTAGGTGGAAGAGGTCGCAGGTTTGGGAGGTGCTGCCGAAGAAGCCTTGGCGAGTTGCTGCAGTGCATCTTGTAGATGGTGCACACTGCAGCCACGGTACACTGACATGAGTAATGCACACTAATAGATTGAGGAGTGCTCCAGGCTCTTCGCTCAGGAATGTTTCACAATTGCATTTTTGCCCTGTTACTGCTGTCCAAGAATGAGCTCCATATATGGTGCAGTTGCACATCAATTAGGAAAAAAAATCCTTTGAACTCTTCCCTCCATCTGCTGTCAGGACTGAAAGGTGCTGACATCATGTTGGAGCCACACATTTGTAAAGCATTACATTCTATAGCGCTGAAATATCCGTTTAACATCAGGAAAGGATTACTTTGCCCTTACTGTGTTTTACTTTGTCTAGAAATATAGGAAAAGGAATAGGTCGTCCGGCCCATCGAGCCTGCTCCGCCATTTTGTTGAATGTGCCCACACTATCTTCTCAATCCCATCCCCCCACCCTTCTCACTATATCCTTTAATACTACTGTTTCTGGAGAATATATCTCCCTTTTAAACACCTCAATTGACTCTGCATCAATGGCCTTCTATGGCAGTGTATTCTCTCAACTATTTATATACAGATATTTTTCAGTATACGCTTTCAACCCTTTGCTCGCTGAGCTGCATTGGCTCCCATTCCACCAACACCTTGATTTTAAAATTCCCATCCTCGTGTTCAAATCCCTCCGTGGCCTCAGCGCTCCTTAACTCTGTGACCTCGTCCAGCCCTACAAGCATCCTAGAATTCTAGGTTCCTCCAACTCTGGCCTCTTGTGCATCCCTCACTTCCTTCACCCCACCATTGGAGGCTGTGCCTTCCGCCGTCTCGGCCCTAAACTTCCCAAACCTCTTCGCCTCTCACTCCTCCTTTAAGGTTCTACTTGAAACCTACCTCTTTGACCAAGCTTTGGGTCACCTGTCCCAGTGTCTCCATCTTTAGCTCGGTGTCAATATTTGTCTGATAATCGCTCCTGTGAAGCACCCTGGGACATTTTGCTGTGTTAAGGCACTATATAAATAAATGCAAGTTGTTGTTTAGCTCATTTCCCACTACCCCTCCAACACCCCCAGATTATGCCTGCTAATCTTGGGACTAAGAACTCCATTGTAAATGTCCTCGTCTAACTAGCAGTGCAATTCCTAGCATGGCAATTTTTTGTAGCCCCCTCTTATTTTCTCCTTTCCTCTCCTACATGTGTTGACTCATGCTGTGGGGCAGTCAGACAGTCACCGGCCAGCCTTTGGTTCCCTGCCCAAGCGGCCAGACTTCATGTGCTACCTTAAGACAGTGAGTGTTGGCAGGCTATTCAACTGCAAAGGAGGCGCCAGAGCCACGCCTGTTCTCGTCCAACGCCCACACACGCACAAGTCCCCAGCAGGTGTCAGTGAACTGCAATCAGGAGCAGGCCCCCCCCCCACCCCCCACCCCCCGCCCCGAGGGCCAAATCTTCCCTTCCCCAGCCCAGGAGCACCGGAATCATTCCTGACAGATATTATCTTAACTCAGCACAGACAGAGGGTTGAGGCGGATGGACATCTTCTTGGCCTGGGTGGGTCAGTCAGTTCCGCATGAAACAGTGAACTTGCCAACTGCAGCCTCAAGGCAGATCCTGGTAGCTTTGTTAAAGGACATTTAACTGATCACAGTAACACGCAGAGCTGGGATGTGATGGGATGGGAGTTGTGCTTCCCTTGCATGACATTAATGAGCTCCTGCTCTATTGACAAAAAAAAAAATCAAAATCCTTTTGGCTGTCTGGGGCACTAGGGTCACCCTGCCCCAATGGTTACTAACAATGTAAGAATCCCATTAAAGCCTAACAAAAATAAAAATTATATCAAATCTCCAAAGCCACCATTAAATATGTTGTCACCTGATACATTCCAGGTTTGGAAAAGCTCTAGCAAAAGAGTTTCTTCCTTTGCCTTCACAGATTTCAAGGCTCTCTGTTTTCCGTTCATTTGATGTTTTACACAGGGGGGCAATAAATGTTTTGTTTGACAAGAGTTACTGCTGTGAAAAATGAGCAGGGAGGGTGGCATTTTGTTTTTTTCTTTAAGTGACATGAAAGGAATTGGGCGAGGTAGGTATTGGGTTCACTCTTAATGCACAAAGGCTATGCTCTCTCATGTACTCTAACCTCGAGATCAGCAGCACCAGTCAGTAATGTGACACCCCGTTCTTGCCCATCGTATTACATATAATCAGAATACTGCTCTACTTGCTGGTTGTTTTAAATTCAAACTTCAAGCGCTGCTGACTTCAAATAAAAATTATGAATTAAAACACAGAATATTATTGCAAGTTGAAGTGAAGTTCAGATGATCTCCCCCACAACATTTTATGAACAACCAATCAATACATCCAATATTGAAATATTCTAATAATCACCATGACGGACTTTGTTTGTGACAGTTCCCTCACATCCTGGTACAAGTTCAAGCCAAGCACAGGGTGACACACACACGCTGGCGTACATGAGCAGTAACATGGAAAGGTGCAGGCTGTAATATGTGAAACAGAAGAAATACAGACTTGAGCAGTCCATTCAGAAAGAAACAGACCGAGGGCTCAATGTCACATATGGAACAATGCGCAGGCGGGAGCATGTCAAACACGGGGCAATCTACAGGCGGGAGCATGTCAAACACGGGGCACTCTACAGGCGGGAGCATGGCAAACACGGGGCAATCTACAGGCGGGAGCATGTCAAACACGGGGCAATCTACAGGCGGGAGCATGTCAAACACTGCAATCTACAGGCGGGAGCATGTCAAACACGGGGCAATCTACAGGCGGGAGCATGTCAAACACGGGGCAATCTACAGGCGGGAGCATGTCAAACACGGGGCAATCTACAGGCGGGGGCATGTCAAACACGGGGCAATCTACAGATGAGGGCATATCTGTAATAGCGCCACCTGGTGGACTACTGATGTATAAAATAATTAATGATGCGGAGATGCCGGTGTTGGACTGGGGTGGACAAAATTGAGAGGTCGCACAACACCAGTGATTTAAAATAAAACTGTTGGACTATAACCTGGTGTTGTGCGACCTCTCAATAAAATAATTAAGCCATGGCCTGTACAGTTCTTAGCGGAAGCCATGTTGTGCTCTTGTGTATATATATATATGTGCTGTGTCCCAAGTTATCACAGAATTAGTAATGAGCATGCGATTGCAGATTCTCTAGCTGAAAGTTTTGTTAGAGGATAATCCTGCCAACCAACAGTGGGACTGTTAGACGTTCTTTGTTTTGCAGAAAAACTTAAAAATCCAAGGTAAATTTCGAGCACACGTGGCTGAACTGTAGTTGCCAGAGTCCAGATGGCCGTGCCTAGGGGAATAATAGGGCGCTTGGGTGAGTTCCATCGTGACCGAGAGACTTTCAGAGCGTATGTGGAGCGGCTAGAAATGTTTTTCACCGAGAATAGTATCATCGAAGTCCCCGATGATGTAAACCGTAACCGGGCGGTTTTAGAAATGAAACGGGCTATTTTTTTTGACTGAAGCTGGGCCTGAGGTGTATGAAACCCAGAAAAATGTGCTTGTTCCCGCCAAGCCGAAGGACACGCCACTGAAGGAGATCCTAACCAAGTTAGAACAGCACTACAGTCCTGAGCTCCTGAAAAATGCTGAAAGGTATCGTTTTGGAACACGCGATTAATTAAATGACGAGGGTATCAGTGAGTACATTGTAGCTTTAAAAAAGCTATCCAAGCATTGTCATTTCGGAAACTTTCAGGACCGACCTTTGCGTGACTGCTTTTTCTGTAGGTTGAAAAATGAACGTATTAGAAGTAAATTGCTGACAACCCCTAACTTGACTTTTGACTTAGCTTGTCAGACAGATATGTCGATAGATATGGCTGACCGATACTCCCAAGAGTTCCGTGCCATTTCCAGTCATCAGACAACCGAGGTGAACCGGCTGCAGGCTAAAAGTAAAAGGCAGTTGGGCCCCAAGACCTCAGCAACTGGCCAAGGTAACAGTACATTGAAGTCGTGCTATCGTTGCCTGGGACAACACATCGCTCAAAGCTGTCCATATGTGAAGGCAAAGTGTTTCTACTGCAAGAAAACTGGGCATTATGCGAAGGCATTCCGACAGAAGAGTAAATCGACTGGCAATACTAGAAGTAGAAATTGCCAGACACTACATACCGTTGGAGAAGCAGCAGGAGGAGGAGTTTCTGGAGATTCACATCATCAGGAGCACCAAGGTATCTAACAGTGATTCGCAAGGTATCGTCATCCAAGTAGATGTCGCAGGAACCAGGATACCCATGGAAATCGACACTGGTGCATCCGTGAGCATAGTACCGGAATCACTATATCGCGACAAGTTGCGTGATTATCGACTAGAGAAATCGAAGGTAGAGCTGCGAGGCTACTCAGGAGAGCAAATCCCTGTAGTAGGAAGTGTCACCATACCAGTGAAATACAAGGATCAGTGTCCAAGCTTGCCTCTCAGTAGTGGCAGGAGATAAGCCTGCCTTGATAGGTAGAAATTGGTTGGGATCACTGAAGCTGGATTGGAATGAGATTTTTCGTGTGGAAGCAAAAATTGCATCGAAAGATGATGTCATCGAGCAGTATCCAAAGGTGTTCAGCGAAACGGGCAGTCCGATCCAAGACTTCAAGGCGAGTGTCAGAGTGCAGAAGGACGCAAGACCAGTTTACTGCAAGCCACATCCCGTACTATACGCACGCAAGGAGAAAGTTGAGCAAGAACTCAAAAGACTAGAAACTGAGAACTTTATCGCTAAGGTAGATCTGAGTAATTGGGCTACACCCATTGTTGTTGTACCTAAGTCAGATGGTAAGGCAAGGTTGTGTGGTGATTATAAGATAACCGTAAACCAGGTTCTAGAGTGTAATCTACCCAATAGGTTGCCAAATGTGGAAGATTTGTTCACAACGCTGACAGGTGGCCAGATCTTTTCGAAGTTAGATCTAACAAACGCCTACCTACAACTTGAGTTAGATGAAGAGTCCAAGTCATGCTTGACCATAAATACTCACCGAGGCCTATATCAGAACAATAGGCTACCATTTGGAGTATCTTCTGCCCCCGACACAATCCAGGGGGTGATGAACCAAATTTTGCAAGGGATTGAAGGGGTAGTGTGTTATTTGGATGACATACTCATTTCAACACCAAACAGGCAAATCCATGATGAGATGTCGAATGAAGTGCTCAAACGGCTAGAGAAGCACGGAGTACGAGTGACAGCTCACAAGTGTGAGTTGTTTCAAATCTCAGTGGAGTACTTAGGGCACAGGGTAGACAAATATGGTTTACATCCAACCAAGGGAAAGCTGGATGCAATTAGAAATTCACCCACTCCCAAGAATGTCTCTGAACTTTGATCATTTTTGGGCCTTTTGAATTATTACGGAAAGTTCCTCCCAAAGTTGGTTACATTGTTACATCCACTGAGTGAGCTGTTGAGAAAACAAGTCCCTTGGAAGTGGTCAAAAGAATGCGACACAACACAGAGTGTAAAAGCCAGTTAGTAGAGAGTGCCATGTTAGTTCACTATGATGTATCTAAGGAGATCAAGCTAGTGTGTGAAGCCTCTCTGTATGGAGTTGGGGCAGTGATCTCTCATGTACTAGATAGTGGGGAGGGGAGACCAATTGCTTTTGCTTTACGCACTCTCAGTGTCAGTGAGTGGAATTATGCGCAGATCAAAAGGGAAGCTTTGTCATTGATTTTGGGGGTCAAGAAGTTTCACAAATACTTGTTTGGTCGTAAGTTTACCATAATTACTGACCATAAGCCCCTGACAGCAATCCTCCATCCAAAGTCCCCAGTTCCAACCTTAGCTGCAGCCCGAATGCAGAGATGGGCTTTGATTTTGTCAGCGTATACGTATAACATTGAGTACAGACGATCAGCCGATCACAGTAATGCTGATGCTATGTCCAGGTTGCCATCCCCATTCCAAGTTACACCCAATAAGGAAGAAGTGTTCTATTTCTCATACGTGGATGAGCTGCCAGTCACAGCTGAAGAGATTGGTAGGGCAACCAAAGTTGACCCAATTATGTCAAAGGTGTATGATTATATAGCAAACGGATGGCCAAACCAGGTATCAGAGGAAGATATCCATCCATACTTTGTTCGTAGGAATGAATTGTCAGTGGGTAAAGATTGTATCATGTGGAGAGCAAGAGTGGTTATCCCAGATAGGTTCAGGTCTAAATTGTTAGGAGATCTTCATGACCAGCACCTGGGAATGGGCTTGACCAAGAGCTTTGCACACAGTTACTTATGGTGGCCAGGTTTAGATAAAGAGATAGAGTACATAGTCAGTCAATGTACAACATGTCAATCGGTGAGCAAGAAACCACCATCAGTACCATTACATCCATGGAAATGGCCTCCCAGGGTGTGGCAAAGGTTACATGTAGATTTTGCAGAGCTAGGACAGCAATTGTTCATAGTGATAGATAGTCACTCGAAGTGGGTAGAGGTGTTTCCGATGCGGATAATAACAACAAGCAAAACACTAGACAATTTGCGAAGATTGTTTTCTTCATACGGCCTCCCAGAAGAAATTGTTTCTGAAAATGAGCCGCAATTTTGTTCAGAAGAGTTCACATAGTTCATGAGCAGAAATGGTGTGAAACATACCAAAGTTCCACTGTACCACCCTGCTTCAAATGGTGCAGCAGAGCACACAGTACAAGTTGTCAAATGTGCCCTCATCAAGCAAATGTTGGATCCAAATCCAAAGAAACGTCATTTGTCGTTGGACCACAAACTGGCAAATTTTTTGATTACCTATCGGAATACTCCTCATACCACTACTGGTAGAAAACCAGCAGAGTTGTTTCTCAAACGACAGCCACGAACCAGGCTCTTGTTGTTAAAGCCAAACTTGGCACAGTCCGTAGAAGAGAAACAATCAAAGCAGAAAGAGAGTCATGATAAAGGTAGAATTAGAGAGAGAAGTGTGAAGTTGAACCAGAAGGTTAGAGTGAAGAACCATCACCATAAATGGTTAAAGTGGTTACCAGGAAGAGTAGTGAAGATATGTGGCCCTCGCACATATTTGGTCAAGCTGTTTGATCATGGAAAGGTTAGGTTTGTTCACACTAATTATATCTTACCTGCAGATGTGGAAGGAGTTGAAAGCTGGGATGGTGCAATTTATTCTGATGAGTCAGATAGTCTTGTTACAAGTAGAGTACCAGTAGCAAATCCTACATCAGACGTACCAGAAACAAGTCCAAGACAAAGTCAGAATTTAAGTCTGAGCCCGAGTACACATTCAGACTGTTTGTCTGCCTGAGAGTCCAAATGTAGATCAAGGTTAGCCCTTGGAGAAAAATTCTCCACAAGCTCAGCCTAGAATGAGTAAAAGTCCTACAACAAGATCTGAAAGTTTGTTCAAGAAAGAAGGTATCCTCTTCGAAACAGAAAACCAGTGGTTAAGTTTAATCTGTAAATATGGAAAATAAGTTCATATCTATTGTTCATGTTACAGAATTCTATAGTAGAATTTGGAAACATAAAATGGGCTCCATTTGAAAAATGTATACCAGGAGTTGTGTATACCATGCAAGTCATGAACAATGATTCTTTGCTATGATTAACTTCTTCAATAAGGAGGGAGAAGTGTAATAGGGCCAACTGGTGGACTACTGATGTATATAATAATAAAGCCTGATGCTGTACAGTTCTTACCGGAAGCCATATTGTGCTGTTGTATATAAGCCATATTGTGCTGTTGTATATATATCCCAAGATATCACAATGTCAAACACGGGGCAATCTACAGACTAGAGCATGTCAAACACGGCGCAATTTACAGGTTGAAGCATGTCAAACACTGGGCAATCTACAGACTAGAGCACGTCGAACACGGGGCAATCTACAGACTAGAGCATATCAAACACTGTGCAATCTACAGACTGGAGCATATCATCCAGAACGAAGCACGTAGTCTGCAGTACATTACAAGACACTAACCCAACCAGGAGACCAGATGCTGCTGTAGCAGTTTATCAATATCTATTCACTTTGTGATATATTATCTGTTTGCACAGCTGGAATTAATGCAGTAGTTTCATATTATTCTTGTAAATTGCTTTTTGGAAGCCAAACCTGCTGTAGACATCAGGCTTCACGATTGAGTCTGTGAAGTGATGGAATTCTACAAGACTTGAACATTAGCTGTTGAGCTTTGAGCGTGAACGTTGTGGAAGGGGATGTAGGATCTATACTTACTGTAGGGGAGCAGAAGGCCCTGTACATACTGTAGGGGAGCAGAAGGCCCTGTACATACTGTAGGGGAGAATCAGGCCCTGTACATACTGTAGGGGAGAATCAGGCCCTTTACATACTGTAGGGGAGAATCAGGCTCTGTACTTACTGTAGGGGAGCGGAAGGCCCTGTACTTACTGTAGGGGAGCAGAAGGCCCTGTACATACTGTAGGGGAGAATCAGGCCCTGTACATACTGTAGGGGAGAATCAGGCCCTTTACATACTGTAGGGGAGAATCAGGCTCTGTACTTACTGTAGGGGAGCGGAAGGCCCTGTGGCTTCCCGCAAATAAAGATAAGAAAGTAAAACAAACTTCACTACTGAATTATGAAACATTTAGTTGTTCATTTGTCCCTAAAGGTTTCAAAAAGAAAACCTGCCTTTGAAAATTTTCAGTCACTTTAGCTAATGCGCATGACAGAAGCCCCAGTAATTGAAAGGGTTAGAAATTATTTTCTGAACAAAGTTACAGCCAAAACAACCTCCGTCAGTGACTGGAATTAACCGATGAACAAGCGAGCAGGCATTTGGAGATCTCGTCCTGTTTTAGACACGGGCCCTTGTGCTGGTTATTCTTTTCGACATTGTTTATCTTTCATGAGCTCTTGCACAAACACTCGGGATCTTGGGATGTGTGGAACCTGACAGTACTGGGGGAAGGGGAGTGAAAGTGAGAGAGCGAGACATGCACACACAGAAGACTTCCTTCATACCCGTAGTCAGCTGCACTTCAGAATTACACTGGGGGAGGCAGAGGATTAGAGCAGTAAAAATTGGCTTTTGCCATCTCCTGTACTGTCCATCATTCTCATAATCCCTTCCTGACGTTTGAGCAGGGGGAATTATTCAAGAAATGCAAGTCAGATCTGGCAGTCACACCAGGCGGAGCTGATTCAACAGAGGCAGACGGATGGGAATGGCTAGCAAGTCTGACATGCAAATTCATGATCTGATGCTTGGGACCCGAGCTCGTAACCACTTAAGCTATCAGGTGGCCCAGGAAGTCAGGCTGTCCTCCTTTAGGTGCAATTTTAAGGAAATGTCATCAGTCAGTAACTGTCCTTTCCTCCCCCAAGACTCTACTCAGTTGAAGCAGATTAAAATGAATTTACCAGGTTATAGCACGGTGCATTCCTATTTTCGAAGGATCTGCAGTGCTTCTAGGTGTCAGCTGTGGCTCAGTGGTAGCACGGTCACCTCCGAGTTAGGAGGTTCAAGTCCCACTCCAGGATCTGAGCACACATGCCATTCATTTTCGGGAGGATTCTCCCTCCAGTCCGTGGAGACCCCGGAAAATGGCCGTTGCGCCTGGTTTTCTGCGGATCTTCTGCTAAAGTTTACCCTGGATGCTCAGGAGTAAACGCAGAAATTCTAACCCATATTCTCCAGGTTTGATACTGCAGTGCAGTACCGAGGGAGTGCTACACCGTCTTTCAAAGGAGATGTTAAACCGAGACGCCGTTAAAGATCCCATGAAAAGCAGGGAGTTCTCCTGGTGTCCCGACCAACATTCTTCCCTCCACCAACAACCCCCTCAAAATAAAAACAGGTTTTACATCATTAACAGCAAATGGCTGCTATGTTTGCCTACGTAACAAAAGTGACTGCATCTCAAAAGTCGACTAAGGCTGACACTAATTAAATTGATTTAATTATTTACATAAGGTCATTTGTCAGGGCAACTGCAGCACCTGCCTCAGGAAATTAAGGTGCGGCTACAACATTAGTGGCCCATTCTGAAGGGACCCCAAAAAAGTTAGTGACCTTCCTTTTCCCGCACCGCCCCCCACCCCCACAGTGGGCTCTGCAATCGAGTGAGGTGGGGAACCCTCAACCTTAAACAACTTAGCGGCCTCTCAGAACCCTCCGCAATGCTGGACATCAGGGAAGGGTTGCCAAACTTCCAGGATTGTCTTGGAGTCTCCAGGAATTAAAGATTAATCTCCAAAATACTGCTCCAAGAAACCCCAGGAGAAAAATCATAAGAGGCGTGAAAAACATGTATTTCATTTTCTTTGAACACTTTCATTTATTAGTTATAAAAATATTGGAGGTGGGGGTGGGGGTGGGGGGGGGGAGACTGTCTGACTATCAAAAGTCATCTAATTGGGTAATGAAGAGTCTGTTTACTTTCCAATTGGCCGTGGGAGGAGGTGTCCTAGGAGGACAGACGTGTTGGACAACTAATGGCAGGAGTGTGGGGACGGGGCAGTTGGGGGTGGGAGCTGATGCGATGAAACCTCCAGGTAAGCTGTCCAACCAAAGTTGGCAATCGTACATCAGGGGTGCTCTTGCGCCTAATGTTATCATAGGCGTAAATATGGGCATGATGTCATTTGCACGTCCAGCACCGCAGGCAAATTTCCAGAGGCGGAAAAAGGGGCAGGGAGCGCGCGCGCCAGGTCTTGTCCCAGTTTCTGCTCCTGCCCTACCCGCCCCAAATATAGCGTTCCAACGCCGGAAACTCAGCCCCACTGTTTCCTTGTGCTGCTGCAAGAGGCAGAGAGTCAGTTCTCAGAAGACTCACATAAATCGCGAAATGGTGCTGGTTCCAAGGCCATAAAAATCAATTTAAAAATGATTAGGTGTAATTTTAAAAGCTGCGAGTTTACCTGCAGAAGACAAAGAATCTTACACGCTTTACAGGTGCTTGCAGAATCCACGAAAGTCAGTTGAAATTCCCAGACGGCAGAAGTTGTGTGGTCACCACTGGAGAAACTACACTTGAGCCAGTACACTTCAATGCTGAGCAATGAGCTTCTGGGTCATATACTTAATTCATCATCCAAATTACTACCGGCGTTACCAAGACCAGCACTTGACCCTCATGTCAAACAGCTCGAAATTGTTCGCTCCAGACACACCTAGAGTTCTGAATGGACAAGGCCTAACACTGTCCTGTTGGGTTTCTCCACCGTTCCGAGTGGAAGCAGTGCGACAACCTCACGTGCTGGCCATTACCTTTTACTTAAATCCTAGTGACAACAACCACTTGCATTTATACAGCGCCCTTAATGTAGTAAAAACGTCCTCAGGCACTTCATAGGAGCGATGATCAGACAAAATTTGACACCGAGCCATGTAAAGAGATATTAGAACAGGTGACTAAAAGCTTGGTCAAAGATGTAGGTTTTAAGGAGCGATTTAAAGGAGGAGAGAGAGGTAGAGAGACGGAGAGGTTTAGGAGGGAGGGAGTTCAAGAGCCTAGGGCCTAGGCAGCTGAAGGCACGGCCGCCAATGGTGGAGTGATGTAAATCGGGGAAATACTCAAACATTGCCAAACCAGAGCTGATCACGCGGACAGTGGGCGCCGTACCTGTTTCCGTGCCTTGATACGCTTGTGTACGTAGTCTGAAAACGGCTTGCAGGGGATAAAGCGGCCATTTCCTGGAGTGACGTGCAGGTTTCCCTCTTCGAACACAATCTTCCCCTGACTAATGACGACTACAGGAGCTCCACACAACTCCGTCCCTTCAAAGATGTTGTACTCGGCAGCCTGAAGCACAAAGGAAAAAAGTAAAGGGAAATTATTAACAAAGACTTGCATTTATATCGTGCCTTTAAAGTCGAAAGAAGAATCCCAAGGTGCTAAATTTTAATTAATTTAGGCCATCAGGAAACCTGCAGCTCAATGTGATTACCAATGTTAAATTGACAATGGGGGGTCATTTTGATTTTGGGTGATAGTGTAAAAATAGAAATGAAAACGGGGAGAGATGTATAATGAGTGGCTGATTT
Organism: Squalus acanthias; assembly: GCA_030390025.1. NCBI lineage: Eukaryota > Metazoa > Chordata > Chondrichthyes > Squaliformes > Squalidae > Squalus > Squalus acanthias. Next base: position 127,251,878 of record CM059427.1, read on the forward strand.
TACACTATCAGCCAAAGTCAAAATGACCCCCAATATGTTCACATTTCCCTGTAAGTGAAAAGGCAGCAATAAATAGACAATGGAAAAATCAGATCAGATGTCCTAACCATTTGGTTCAATCTTCTCATTAAAGTCAAGACACCCTATTGGCCCAGTAGGTAAATGCCTGGCGTTGTGTGGTCCTGAACTATGAAGGTCAGTTAAAGAGCATGGTGCCTGATTTGATCTCTTGTCTATGCTGCTCTCAGTCTGGCTCGCAACGGGGGTACAACAATTGGCCCCTCACTGAAGCGACGGAGACACCCAGTCAGGGTTCCCACTCCTGATCGTGAACCACGAACCCTGCTGGAAAGTGTTAATACGAGGGCAGGATTGGGCACTGGTGTGACGTCCACATCAGGAATAGCCTGCCAATGCTTGCTGCCCAGGCTTGTACAAGACGACAGTTTCACTCGGGCAAGGTACCTGCGGAACTGTACCCTAGCACGAGTCTGAATGCAGAGGGGAGAAAATTAGCATTTGCTCCCTAAAAGGAGAGAACACAGGTTCAGAACCAATAAAGCTGAGAAGAAAGAAATGGAGTGCGTGCTGGAATTAGGAAATGAAAACCGAAATTGCTGCAAACGCAGATCAGCCAGCATTCGAGGCCGATGGGTTGTGTGGAACCTTCAGAATGGGTTCTGTTTTTAATTTCAGGTCAGCAGTCTAACTGGCATGGATTAAGTTGCCTGAGCCACACTTTAAAGACAAACAAAATGTGAGACATTAAGAGAGACTGAAGCAGCTCCAGGTTTAAAGCTGCCCCCTGCAGCAGGCCAAACAACGCTGAGCAGTTTGAACGATAATAAGGCACCTCTGCCATGAGAACTCCCAGCCGGAGCTGCTTAGTCGCTCTGCTAGGGACCGCAGAGGAATCCAGAATGTAGGACATCCACTTAGTGTTCCTAAACCAGGAGATGTTGGCTCTGATTCCGAGTGTGCAATGGGGGGGGAGGGGATGTTATGACAGGCCCGGACTGTGAGCTGCACAGAAAGGAACAGTCACACTAAATCGGATTCAGTCAAATTCCTTCGCGCCAGCTCCTCAGTTGCAACACGACAAGTTGTGTGCTCAGACTCGCGGCTCAGAGAATAGGCTGCAAACGCAGCTGGACATTCTCACTCTGGCTGCCCTCGGGGTCTCAGCACTCCAGTCTTGGCCAGGGTCGTGGGCGATGGAGGGAGGAAAAAAACAGCCAGGATTTGAGTACCTCTTGGCAGTCAACCAGGGAGCAGCGTGAAGATTGTTTGTGGAATGTTCTCGGGCTGCACTGGCTTGACCTACTCAGTGGTTGGTAGACGAGTGGATACGGGGAGGGAGTTTTTTTTTTAAACGACGAAAACAAAACTGAATTTAACTGTCAAGATCCCTCCAGGAACCGCGTACCACGGTGAACGTCATTCACTTTAAGAAAAAGCGTTACACAACAAAACAAAGTGATATTTCAAGCTGATAGACAGGCCCTTTTTTCCCCCAAATTTTCTCCTTTTCTCCTGATACAGGGCATCTAGCAGGGGGGCAGAGGGGGAGGGCATCTAGTGGTGTGGAGGGCATCTAACAGTGCCACACTCACACAGACTCTGCAATTTGCAGAAACACATACACCCACGCACATACAGACACATTCACACAGACTCTGCAATTTGCAAAAACTCACACACACACACACACACACCCATTTTGAAAGGGTGCAGCCTGGGAGTGTCTATTTTTGATGATGTCCCTTCCTGGCTGTGCGTCCATGTTTGATGAGGACAATCAAACAGGAGGAAGTGAAGCCGAGGCCCCAGAAATCCGGGTCCCCGAGAGGAAATGAAAGCCCGGGAGGGTGAAAAGAAGTAAATACAATCAGGAATAAATAAGAATATATATACTTTGGTGGCAAAAACAGGAAGGCAGATTATTATCTGAACAGCAATAGATTGGGAAAAGGGGAAGAGCAACGAGACCTGGGTGTCCTTGTGCACCAGTCGCTGAAGGTAAGCATGCAGGTGCAGCAGGCGGTTAAGAAGGCAAATGGTATGTTGGCCTTCGTAGCGAGAGGATTCGAGTACAGGAGCAAGGATGTCTTGCTGCAGTTGTACAGGGCCTTGGTGAGACCACACCTTGAGTATTGTGTGCAGTTTTGGTCGCCTTATCTGAGGAAGGATGTTCTTGCCATGGAGGGAGTGCAGCGAAGATTCACCAGACTGATTCCTGGGATGGCAGGAATGACGTATGAAGAGAGATTGAGTCGATTAGGCTTATATTCGCTAGAGTTTAGAAGAATGAGAGGGGATCTCATTGAAACTTAGAAAATTCTAACAGGACTAGATGCAGGAAGGCTGTTCCCGATGGTGGGGGAGTCCAGAACCAGGGTCACAGTCTAAGGATGAGGGGTAAGCCATTTAGGACTGAGATGAGGAGGAATTTCTTCACCCAAAGAGTGGTGAACCTGTGGAATTCTCTACCACAGAAGGCAGTTGAGGCCAATTCATTAAATATATTCAAGAAGGAGTTAGATATATTTCTTGAGGCTAAAGGGATCAAGGGATATGGGGAGAAAGCAGGGACAGGGTACTGAATTTGGATGATCAGCCACGATCGCATTGAATGGCGGAGGAGGCTTGAGGGGCCGAATGGCCTACTCCTGCTCCTATCTTCTATGTTTCTATGTTACTTATGATACGGGAGTGCGTGATGCTGACACTAAGGGGGTGAAATTCAAATTTGGTGAGGGTATAAACCGGGCCGGAGTGCACTGACCGCCCGATACACACCTCATCCGATTGTGAATTCCATCGACATGAATGGAAGGGATGATTGGGCGGGGTTGTATAACGGGCGGCTGATCCGCCAACGCCCGTTTTGTCCCCACCGTCACTGTTGCAATTCACCCGCTAAATGCCCAAAAATGAGTAAGCTTCCCACTTCCCAGAACAAACATCCTGCACTCTGCCAACCAGGAAAAAAAATTGAAACAAAGCAGGAGTGTGTGTTGCGGCTGTTATACAGGCTCGTTTTAGAGCGCGAGAAAGATGGTTTGAGGCTAGTACAGATAGAAGGGAAATGGCAATGATTAATGGTTAATGGAAAGCCAAGCACTGAGTGATGACAGGCACCAGTAAAGATACTGTTTCCAGGAGAGTGTTGGCCAAACTTTCCTGTTATATTTGTTTGCGAAGAGAGAAGGGGTTTGTGTCATCTTTATCATGATGACATCACGTAGCAGTACGACAATGTTGGGCTTCAACGCATCACGTGAAGTGTTTGTAATCAAATAAAAAAACGTCACCAACGATCCATACTGAGACTTTAAACTGTCTGCCTTTTTCCAGGGATTCAGTTGGACATTAAGGCCCAAGAATTGTAGTGTCCCCGAATCGGCCTAATGAGGCAGATGGCAGGACCATGGCAGAAATTGGACTGCTGGCCTCATTAGGATAGTGTGGGCGAGCTGTGGGCACTATTCGCAGTGCCAGAGGCAGCTCGTTGGCCCAGGGGAGGCAGCAAGATCGGCCAGCTCAGATGCTGACCGAGGGCCTCAGGAGAGTCCGGGGGGGGGGGACTGGGGGAGGCAATCAGGAGGAGGCGAGTAGTGGCAGGCAGCGATTTTAATGTAGAGCTGGTCGAGCGCCCCTCCACCTCCTAGGCTCACCAATGAGGCAAGTAAAAAAACTTACCTGTTGGCTGGCAGCCTCCAGCGGTCCTTTTAAGGACGGCTGGTTTGGCTTCTGAGCACCTGAAGAAACTTGACCACAGCATGCACGGCGCATCCTGTGGTCATTCGCAGCCCAATTTGGCAAAGGAGCCTCAAATAGGCGCTAGGCCCCCGATTTGCATATGCAATAGGCCTAATACCCATCCCAGGCCTGGGCTTTGGACGCCTACTGAGCAGCCCTAACCAATATGGCATGGGGTGCACCAACGGCACGGAATGATCGTGCGCATGTCACCGACCATATTGGAGCCTTGGTGCCTGTTTTACTCTTGTAAATGGGGCGCAGCATCATCAAATTTATAGGCTGAAAAACCCATTTGAAGAAAAGCAGGGAGTTCTACAGGGTCCTGGATAACAATCCTTCTAAACCAATACTGATGATCAGATTAGCTGGTCATTTATCTCATTGCAGTTTGTACAGAATGGCTGCCATGTTTGCCTATAATAACATTCACTACACTTCAATTCATCGTGTGCAAAGCCTTCTGAGGCATTTCTGATATGATAAGGTGCTAAATAAATGCAAGTCTGCTTCACATTTTATTTAAATAAAATGAGAATAGTGTCCCTTTAAGTCCATAATATCCACTTACATAGGATATACGGCACAGAAATAGGCCTATCGGTCCAACCAGTCCATAGCGACGTTTATGCTCCACACGAGCCTCCTCCAGTCTTTCCTCATCTAAATCTATCAGCGTAACCCTCTGTTCCTTTTTCCCCTCATATGCTTGTCTAGCCTCCCCTTAAATGCATCTATACTATTTGCTTCAACCACTCCCTGCGGTAATGAGTTCCACATTCTCACCACTCTTTGGGTAAAGAAGTTTCTTCTGAATTCCCTATTGGATTTCTTGGTAACTATCTTATATTGATGGCCTCTAGTTATGCTCTTCTCCACAAGTGGAAACATTCTCTCTGTAGCCACTCTATCAAAACCTTTCATAATTTTAAAGACCTCTATTAGGTCACCCTGCAGCTGCCTTTTTTCAAAAGAAAAGAGACCCAGTCTGTTCATCCTTTCCTGATATTTATACCCTCGCATTTCTGGTATTATCCTTGTAAATCTTCTCTGCACCCTCTCCAGTGCCTCTATATCCTTTGCATAATATAGCGACCAGAATTGTACACAGTACTCCAAGTGTGGTCTAACCAAGGTTTAATACAGGTTGAGCACAACTTCCTTACTTTTCAATTCTATACCTCCAAAAATAAACCCTAGTGCTTAATTTGCTTTTTTATGGCCTTGCTAACCTGTGTCACAACTTTTAGTGATGTGTATTTGTACTCAGATCCCTTTGTTCCTCTACCCCACCTAGACTCGCACCCTCCAAGTAATGTGACCTCCCTATTCTTCCTACCAAAATGTAATACCTCACATTTATCTGTGTTGAACGTCATTTGCCAATTATATGCCCAAGTTTATTAATGTCCTCCTGTAATTTGCTGCAGTCCTCCTCAGTATTAACTATCCACCCCAAACCATTTGGTGTCATCCGCAAATTTAGAAATTGCGTTTTTGATTCCAAATTCTAATTCATTAATATAAATTGTGAACAACAGTTGGTCCCAGCACTGATCCTTGTGGAACACCTTCTGCCACTGAATAGCTACCCTCTACGCCTATTCGCTGCTTTCTGTCCTGAACCCGGCCAGCAATTCATTCTGCTACTTGTCGTCCCCTGACTCCTCATTCTCTGACCTTGTTCATCAGTCTATTATGGAAACGGTAGCACAGTGGTAATGTCACTGGGCTAGTAATCCAGAGGCCTGGACTAATGATCCAGAGACGCGAGTTCAAATCCCACCACGGCAGCTGGGGAATTTAAATTCAGATAATTAAATAAATCTGGAATAAAAAGCCAGTATCAGTAATGGTGACCATGAAACTATCAGATTGTCATTGCCGTCCTTACCCGGTCTGGCCTATATGTGACTCCAGACCCACAGCAATGTGGTTGAATCTTAACTGCCCTCTGAAATGGCCTAGCAAGCCACTCAGTTGTAACAAACCGCTACAAAACACAAGAATAAGAATGAAACCGGACGGACCACCCAGTAGATTATGAACTAACAGGGAGCCAGGAAAATGCTTTGTACCAAATTGTCCCAAGTCTACCGCTCACTCGTGCTCAATTGTTTCAATGATCTATGGTACAAACCATTTCTTCCCCATCTTCTATCAATTTTCCACAGTCCCCACCCCTCATATTGGCATAGATTTCACGGGTGCCAACTCACCCTTTGACTCCTTGCCCTAATCAACTTGGAGAGTGAATGTCAGCGGATTATTTTGCTGTGTGGGGCACCATTGACGAGCCCAATCCAGTCCTCACTAAGTTTGGTAATGAGCAATAGCAGCAACCCGTGCCAATTTTTCCCTTCCCCTCGGGGCACCCTTAGCACGCCTAAGGGGCAACCTTAGAACCCCTAGGGGGCAAGCCTTGGCACCCCTCCCGCTATCGTAACCAAGATCAGGTAATTCACCACAAAACAGAATTTCAGCAGACAACTTTCTTGGCCTCTTTGGCTGATCAACCAGCTGAGCCATCATGGAAGCCTTGAGCCAATTTCAAGACTTAAGCACATAGCTGTTAAAACAAACCCTACTCTTCCCCAGACCAATAAAAAAAAAACTGCTTCAAGATTTAAAGTTCACAAATTACAAGGAAACAATATAAAAACATTAAAGGCACCCCCCCAGGAAGGGTTGTAAAAATAGTATTACAGATGAAGGGTCACTTCCAACAGATTAACCTATCTTTCGCTCCCAGATGCTAATGGCTTTACTATGCACATCTAGCATTTTCTGTTTTTGCATTTACGAGCCTTCGCTTGGTATCTGGCATTACTCAAAGCCAAAAAATAAAACTGGATCAAAGAAGAAGTGATTGCTCGATTTGGTAAGAGTGCTATTTTAGCGATATAGACCAGGTTCAAACCTTGGCCTGTCATAGAATCATAGAAGATAGGAGCAGGAGTAGGCCATTCGGCCCCTCTAGCCTGCTCCGCCATTCAATGTGATCATGGCTGATCATCCAAATTCAGTACCCTGTCCCTGCTTTCTCCCCATATCCCTTGATCCCTTTAGCCTTAAGAAATATATCCAACTCCTTCTTGAATCTATTTAATGAATTGGCCTCTACTGCCTTGTGTGGTAGAGAATTCCACAGGTTCACCACTCTCTGGGTGAAGAAATTCCTCCTCATCTGTCCTAAATGCCTTACCCCTTATCCTTAGACTGTGACCCCTGGTTCTGGACTCCCCGACCATCGGGAACATCCTTCCTGCATCTAGTTTGTCCTGTCCTGTCAGAATTTTATAAGTTTCAATGAGATCCCCTCTCATTCTTCTAAACTCCAGCGAGTATAAGCCCAATCGACCCAATCTCTCTTCATACGTCATTCCTGCCATCCCAGGTATCAGCCTTGTGAATCTTCGCTGAACTCCTTCCATGGCAAGAACATCCTTCCTCAGATAAGGCGACCAAAACTGCACACAGTACTCAAGGTGTGGTCTCACCAAGGCCCTGTACAACTGCAGCAAGACATCCTTGTTCCTGTACTCAAACCCTCTCGCTATGAAGGCCAACATACCATTTGCCTTCTTAACCACCTGCTGCACCTGCATGCTTACCTTCAGCGACTGGTGCACAAGGACACCCAGGTCTCGTTGCACTTCCCCTTCTCCCAATCTATTGCCATTCAGATAATAATCTGCCTTTCTGTTTTTGACACCAAAGTGGATAACCTCGCATTTATCCACGTTATATTGCATCTGCCACGCTTCTGCCCAATCACCCAACCTGTCCAAATCATCCTGGAGTTTCTCGGCATCCTCCTCGTAGCACACACGCCCACCCAGTTTTGTGCCGTCTGCAAACTTGGAGATATTACAACTAGCTCCTTTGTCTAGATCATTAATATATATTGTGAATAGCTGGGGTCCAAGGACCGATCCCTGCGGTACCCCACTAGTCACTGCCTGCCACTCGGAAAAAGACCCATTTATTGCAACTCTTTGTTTTCTGTCTGCCAACCAGTTCTCTATCCAAGTCAATACCTTGCCCCCCCATCCCATGTGCCTTAACTTTACACGCTAATCTCTTATGCGGGACCTTATCAAAAGCCTTCTGAAAGTCCAAATACACCACATCCACTGGTTCTCCCTTATCTATTCTACCAGTTACATCCTCAAAAAATTCCAGTAGATTAGCCCGGGTTAGCTGATTGCAGCCGAGGTGGCAGCCTTATTGTCCATGGGCTGGGTGGGGTGAGAGGACAATCTATGTTCCAAACTCCCGATTACTATCCAGCAACCCTTGCTGGGAAAAGAGCGAGATAAGGTAGGGCTGAGCTGAGATTGCTGCATAGCTTCCAAAATTCACTGGCGAAGCTCACACATAGAACATCCACTTGGGAAGGTTAGTAACATCCGTGGAAGCATACCCCAGCAAGAGTCTGCCTTCGGGAGAGGAATTTGGGCACAAAGAGTATGAATTCATCTTTATTTCCCCCCCCCAAATCGTGAACTTGTCACCCTTGGATAAAGTGACTGCCTCAACGGTTGAACCGAATGCAGGCTGCTTTTGATGTCAAACTCCAAAGCACTTCAGAGTTTCGTGAGCATGGGAGCACTTGTTAAACTGGGTCAGACTTTGTACTGCTGGCTCCCGACAGTTTCTTGGGAAAATCGCTAAGTTCTGGATCCTGTGATTTATGAGTCTGGCTGAAAAGAGAGAAGAAAAAATGAATTTTGCGTCTCCGCACAGCTGGTGAGACAGATAAGTGGAATTCAAAGTCACAACGGAAAAGGAGAGAGGAATAATAAAACAAAAGTTTAAAAAAAAAATAAAAAAAAAAAAAAAAAAAAAAAAAAAAAAAAAAAAATCGCAGGAACATGGCTGGTTTTCTACTTATAAAGTGTAATTGTCACCCGTAGTCAGTCAAGAGCAAACTCTGCCCATTGTTCAACACAGGCCTCAAACCATGCATCCAACGTATATTGTTCGAGCAGAGTCCTCTCACAGCAGACAGATTTGTTGCCTGGCAACCATTGGTTTCATCTCAGTGCCACTGTATCAAGGCACCAGGCATGGGAATAATTTATAATGTGAATCAGTTAGGGAAGAAACTGAGGGAGAGTGTTTAAATGATTAGCTATTGTGTGTCACTCCATAGTTTAACAGTTGTAATAATTATCTCCTTCAGAAGAGAGATGTGGATAAATATTGGGCAGGGGGAGTGGATTTCCTCAGTGCACTAAATGTAGTGAAATCATAAATGCATTTAAAAATAGGTTTACAGACTTTACTACACGTGGTTCACAAACTAAATATCCCCTCTTCCTCCCCCCCTCGGGTTGCGAGTGAATGGTCATAAGTGGTCAAATGCACCATGGAATACGATGGCTCCTGTATTGCTGGGACCATGGAAGTATTGTAAAGAAACTGGACAGACTTGAAAAATGGAAGTGGAAGAAGAGATGCTGAGAAGTTTCACTCGATCATTTTTTTTGCGGGGGTGGGAGGGTGGTGAGAGGGGGCAGGGATTATTTAAGCAGAACATTCCCTCAGGAGATTAAAGTGGGGTGCGGCCCAACAGTAATGTAGGTTGCCCATGGTGTGTGGACTTGATGGGACTGGTTGTCATTTCCCATTCCAGGCTCTCTCAATGCTCGTTAGAGGAAATTCTTTCTAAGCTGAGAGCCTCGTCCATCAAGTATCATAGAACCCAGAGAGTCAAGGCTACACCCTCAACTTGAAGGGAGCGTGCTCAAATATTATCTATGTAGAAGACATTTTGTGCTTCTCTGTGTTTGTGGACATCCAGCTTCTTCCACGGGACAGTGCATCAAGCCAAGGCATCTGCTTTTTGGACACCAGAATTCAAGGAGTGTTTTGGCCTCCTGCTCCGGCAGCAGTTGCCTGGGGCCTCAGAGGATTGATTGGCTGTGAAAAAAGTTACCAAGTGAGCTTAGAGAAAGAAGTGTTGAAAACATGGGAGGGGCGGGGGGAGAATAGACATACACGGATATTGTTGACTCAGCTGCCATCACCATGACAGGTAGGAATGGAAAGTACCCTGGTTTGCACAGGTGGAGTTGAAATGTTGTCGAGTGGTTCTAGCAGCAGCTCATAAATCACCGATGTACCAACAAGCCAAGTGCGGTTGACAAGAATGGCATTAGCCAAGGATCAGTTATCTGCGCCAATGGCATTCTACAGCCAAAGAAAAATGCTCCCTGCAAGAATATTTTTTATTCTCCAAAGGGTGAGATGGTCCTGAGGAACTGAGCCATAGATTTCTTTCTCCACATCATGACTGAAGGGATATTCCTTTCAAGACAAGATCCTCCAAATGATATTACCCCTCACCCAATCCTCGTACGTTTAATAGAGACAAACTATGTGCATTTAACTACTTTTAAAGAAAGGAAAATTATATTCCATTGAACTGTTCCATATTCCCTCAACATTATAACACCTGTATAAACCAGGGTACTTTTCATTCCTACCTGACATGGTGCTGGCAGCTGAGTCAACAATATTAGTATATGTGTACTTTCCCCACCCCTCCCATGTTTTCAACACTTCTTTCTCTAAGCTCACTTGGTAACTTTTTTCACAGCCAATCAATCCTCTGCGGCCCCAGGCAACTGCTGCCGGAGCAGGAGGCCAAAACACGCCTTGAATCCTGGTGTCCCAAAAGCAGATGCCTTGGCTTGATGCTCTGTCTCGTGGAAGAAACTGGATGTCCATCATCATTATAAACATGTTTCCTTACTGATGTCTCCCAAGTCCCACCCCCACTCCTTACTTTGATGAACTAATCATTAGAGGCTGTTCAGGAGGAGACACAGTGTAGAAAGGCTTTTTTTTTTAAGATATCATGGAACACTGCTTCAGTAACATTGTGAAGAGTGGCTGCTGCCCTCAGCCCATTGTTCTTATTCCTGCCACTGCAGGGGACAGCAATACAGTAACACCGTGCACCAACCCCTTTATTTAATCATGCTTTTGTTACCTCCAGACTCAACTATTCCAATGCCCTCCTGGACGGCCGCCCATTTTCCACCCTCTGTAAATTTCAGCTCATCCAAAACTCTGCTACCCGTAGCCTAACTCTCACCAAGTCCTGTTCACCCATCACCCGTGCTCACGGATGTACATTGGCTTCTGATCCAGCAACACCTACAATTTTACAACCCTCAGAACTCTGCGTTCCTCCAATTCTGGCCTCTTGCGCATCTCTGATTTCCTTCGCCGCACCACTGGCGGCCGTGCCTTCAGCTGCCTCGACCCCAAGCTCTGGAATTCCCTCCCTAAACCTCTCCGCCTCTCTCTCCTCCTTTAAGACGCTCCTTAAAACCTACCTCTTTGACCAAGTCCTGTCCTAATATTGGCTTATGTGGCTCGGTATCAAATTTGTCTGATAACGCTCCTGTGAAGCACCTTGGTACTTTTTCTACGTTAAGGGTTTTATATAAAGGTGTATTTCTTGCTGCAGTGTTGATCCACTGGGGCAGTTGTCTTGAGATACCTCACCCAAGTAACTGTTAATTATGCCTGAGCTCAACAGTGGGCGCAGGCAGGCTGTTCAACGGCTGAGGGCACTGGATCAGAGCATGATCCTGGTCTCAACCCGAGTGTTACATACTTTCCAACTGGATAGCAATCAGGACTGGGAACTCCGGTCAATTCCTGCCGAGTTGTGCGGCAGCAAGGAATCAACCGGGGGAGGGGGGGGGGGGGGGGTGAAATTCAGCTTTATTGGTGGCGCAGAACAGGCGGTAGCAGATCAGCCACCCCACCCGATTTTCCCTTCCAACGACTTCAACTAGAACAGGCGGATGATCCACTAACGTCCGTCTTGCGCCCCCGCTGAAGTAGAACTTCACCCCCCAACATCTTCAGGAAAGGATGAGAGATAACTGGAGGAAGAAAAACTGACGGTCATGATCCGAAGTCTACGCAGCTAAGCTCGACGTTGGTTTGGGTACTCATTTTACTGACCCTCACCACGGAGGCCTGGCTCGGCACCTGCCAGCGTCACAGTTGTGGAAGGCAGCGCACAAACTGCAAACTCCTGAACTGACCTCCGCTGAGGGAACAATGCCTTATTTTATTTTATTTTTTTTAAAAAGGCCGAGGAAGAAGATTTAACTCGGGGGAGCCATCTTACCTGCACGACAGGAGGGAGAAAATAAAACCAACAGCAAAAGAAAAAAAAATTACTCTTGCGTCATGAATAATGCTAAATAGTTCTAGTTGGTGGATCATCCCCTTCTGGCTGATCCAATAGATTAACAGTTATGTAACTAGATCGCGATTAATGGCAATGGAGGGTGTAGCATCATGAATTTTGTGGCACAATTAGCTTTGATAAAATAGATCCTTTTACTTGGTATTATAAAGTGAAGCTCGCCTACTGAGGCCTCCACCTGTGGTACTAGTGTCATCCACCTTCTTTATGAGAGGCTCATTATTTCAGGTGGGGCTCCTCATATTCTCGGGAGGAAAAGAATATACAGCAAGTCAAACAGAAATATCCTGGATTTATTCACAGACGAAATTCTGTTGGGATTCACAGAGACTGAAGCAGGTGCATGCAGCCTCCTTTCACCCCAACGAACTGGAACAGATCTTCATCAGGGACAGAACAATTCCTTTGGGACAATTAGAGGGTATTGATCCGTGCCCAATGAACTGACTCCCCAGCACACATCGTTGCAGGTTATTGTTTGGTTAAAGTGAGAGGTGAAATACTGCTGTACGGTCATAGGTTGAAAGAACAAGGCCGGCAAGATGGGTAGTAGCTGGTGCCGTGAGTTGGCGTCATGTTTATTCAGCAATGATGGCAATGCGACTAATGGGATACAGGTCAGCAGAGCTCCAAGTAGAATGAGATTATTTCAACCTGGTACTGCAGAGAACAAGAGTGGATACAAAGATGGCTGCGATGAGAAATTGAAAATATCAAACTTGTGCAGTGGAGAGCAAGATGTTCCTCTGAGGTTTTGTTTAAGGGGAAGCTTTACAACGATTTACCCTTCACGAATCCATGCTGACTCTCTTTGATCAGCTCATGCATGTCCAAGTGCTCAATCAAATAGGGAATTCAGAAGAAACTTCTTTACCCAGAGAGTGGTGAAAATGTGGAGTGCGCTACCACAGGGAGTGGATGAAGCAAATAGTATAGATGCATTTAAGGGGAGGCTAGACAAGCATGAGGGAGAAGGGAATAGAGGGTTATGCTGATAGAGTTAGATGATGAAAGATGGGAGGAGGCTCGAGTGGAGCATAAACGGCAGCATGGACTGGTTGGGCAGAATGGCCTGTTTCTGTACTGTATATCCTACATAATCCTATGTAATGCTCAGTTACTCTGTCCCTGATGCTAGATTAATGTCCTTGTTGAAGATTTAACTCAGCATAGACCAAGGGTTCTACCTGGGGCTTTTTTGTACTGTATTGCTCAATGCCTCTGCACACGGTTCAGTATCCACTGAGCCATCATGGGAATACCGCAACTCATCACGGCAATGAGCAGTTGAGCTATTCAGATCAGAGATTTGATCCCCAGTCTGTGTTGAGTTAGGTCATCCCAGGCGGGGCAGTGGTAGGGGGGCTAAATTTCAACTCAACACCTTGAGATAGGTAGGGGAAAACTGGCCAGGCTTCCCATTTCTGATTGTTATCCAGTGAGCCCTGGCCAACACTCACACCACCCCCTCCCCCCAACATGATGAAAGCCACTTGGTAAGCTACTGCGGAACTGTACCCCAGCAAGGAGTCAATGCCTTGAGCAAAGAAAGGGAGAAATTTGACGGGGAGGAGAGGAAAGTGGGAGACATTTAAAATGATCATAAAAACTCAATCCCTGGTCAGACTTGTTCAATGGTAATTTTATTTGAAGTGCCATGGGACAAAGACACTATATTAATGAAAGTTACTGTAATCTCCAGTAGTTACTAGACAATAACAGCCAGAGTATATTATGAAGAAATTATTTTGCAATTATCAAGGTAGAATTATAAGGGAGATAAGATCCTGAAAAAGGCCGTAAACCAATTTAGTAAGAGAGTCAACAGGGCTGTTAGTAGTTGGCTAAATATTTAGGTACCAAGTTTAACAATAAAACTGAAAGCACAAAGAATGTGTAAACCATGTACAGAAATTTGCTCCGTACTGGATCATGACTTTATATTTTATATACAAGCAGAAAAATAACTTGGAGGCTGAAAAATGGCTCCATTCCAGGGATAACAAAATGGAGTTGGAGTGTTCTTTGAAGAAGGTCAGTGTTGCTGATTACAGTCACTCAGACCCCAACAACAGTAGTTGGCGGCACTTCAAAGGGACACAGGTTTGCATTTTATATAAAGCACTTTATAGATGCCCATCTTTCTGTTACTGACTTGATTTAACACACAATGGCTTCTTTAATCCTACAGGGACGTTAAACCGAGGCCCCGTCTGCTCTCAGGTGGATGTAAAAGATCCCACGGCACTATTTTGAAAAAGAGCAGGGGAGTTGTCCTCAGTGTCCTGGCCAATACTTATCCCTCAACCAACATTACTAAAACAGATCATCTGGTCATCATCACATTGCTGTTTGTGGGATCTTGCTGTGTGCAAATTGGCTGCCACGTTTCCTACATTATGACAGTGACGACACTTCATAAGTACTTCGGGACGTCCTGAGATTGTGAAAGATGCTATATAAATGCAAGTTGCTTTCTTTCCAATTGGCTTCTGTGTTTCTGGGCTCCAACTAGGCCCATAAGCAACACAACCTGTATTTATATAGCGCCTTTAACGTAGTAAAACGTCCCAAGGTGCTGCACAGGAGTATTTTAAGACAAAAAATTTGACACCGAGCCACATAAAGATAAATTAGGGCAGGTGACCAAAAGCTTGATCAAGGAGGTAGGTTTTAAGGAGCGTCTTAAAGGAGGAAAGAGAGGTAGAGAGGCGGACAGGTTTAGGCAGGGAATTCCAGAGCTTAGGGCCTAGGCAACAGAAGGCACGGCACAAGAGAGTGTGCACACTGGGGGTGTTTGTGCACAAATTTTTGAAGGTGGCAGGACAGGTTAACAAAACAGCTAATAAACCATATAGGATCCTGGGCTTTATAAATAAAAGGCATAAAGTACAAAAGCCAGGAAGTTATGCTAAACTGATATAAAACACTAGATTGACCCCAGCTGGAACAGTGTGTCCAATTCTGGGCACCACACTTTAGGAAGGATGTGATGGCTTTGGAGAGGGTACAGAAGAGATTTACTGGAATAGTTCCAGGGATGAGGGATTAGTTACATGCATAGACTGGAGAAGCTGGGGTTGTTTTCCTTAGAGCAGAGAATGCTAAGAGGAGATTTGATAGAGGTGTTTAAAATCATGAAAAGTTTAGATAGAGTAAATAAAGAGAAACCATTTCCAATGGTTGAAGGGTCAATAAGCAGACTGCACAGATTTAAGGTAATTGGCAAAAGAACCAGAGGCGACATGAGAAAAAACGAGTGGTTAAGATTGGGAATGCACGGTCCGATAGGGTGGTGGATACAGATTCAATAGTAGCCTTCAAAAGGGAATTGGATAAATACTTGAAGGAGGAAAAATTGTAGAGATATGGGGAAAGAACAGGGAAGTGGGACCAACTAGATTGCTCTACGAAAGAGCCGGCGCAGACTTGATGGGCCGAATGGCCTCCTACGGTGCTGTACTATTCTATACAACCCAAGCAGCAGTTCCAGCTTCAGGTCAGTCTCAGGACTCCAGCGACAAGAGTTCCAGGTATCCAACAGTCTCTCAATGGTACAGGGACAGACGGTCCAGTTACAAGACAGTTTTAAGTGGCCATTAGAACCTGCTGAGAGTTGATCCCTCATAAGCACAAGATCAGGAGGCCCTGAAGCACAGGTTCAGGAGCACGGGGGCAGGAGAGTCAGGTACAAGCCAAACTTATGGGTCTTGGGGCAGGACTGCAAGCCTCAGGGAGCACAGTGGTACGGGGGTCAAGTTCATGGAATCAATACTCTCATACAGGAACTGAGAATGATGGACTTATTTCTAAAAACCAAATAAACTTCAGATAGCAGTCATCAAATTACCTGCTGCCGTATTTGTGTTGAGTTTGGTTTGGGTTTGATAGCTGTTATTCATCTTGAGTACTTCAAGTTAGAAATAAGTCCTACTTGGTGATTAACTGTGCTAAACAGAGTTATCAATATTAGCTGGTTCATCTCTCATTATAAAATATTTGGTCATTCATAGTTTCCTCATGCTAGCTGATAATGCGAATGG
Organism: Squalus acanthias; assembly: GCA_030390025.1. NCBI lineage: Eukaryota > Metazoa > Chordata > Chondrichthyes > Squaliformes > Squalidae > Squalus > Squalus acanthias. Next base: position 127,267,925 of record CM059427.1, read on the forward strand.
TTCCCTCTCCACAAGTACTGTCCCCCTCCCTTTCAAAACTACCGTCATTACACCCTCCTCATAAAAACCCTGTCAAACCTCTGTCCTTGTAAACTACCGCCCCACCTCCAACTTCGCTTTCCTCTCCAAAATTCTTAAACGTGTTCTCACCTCCCAATCTATGCCCATCTTTTCCAAAACGCCATGTCTGAATTTCTCCAATCTCCAACAGTGCAGCACTCCCTCAGTACTGCACTGAAGTGTCAGCCTGCATTTTGCACTCAAGCGTCAGGAGTGGGACTTGAACCCACAACCTTCTGACTCAAAGGCAAGAGTGCTACCCACTGAGCCACAGCTGACACCAAGGTTCGCACTTTAGTAGCTACTTGATCGAGATACTGGTGGGGCTGGCACCAGGGAAACACCACCCTGGCCAGCTGATGCTTATAGGAGGGAAAGGCGGGGGGGCGGGGGGGGCGGGGGGAAACAGCAAAAAAAGGAAAAGAATGTTGACAGAAGCCGGTTGCGATTGTTTAGGTGTTTTGAGGTGGTGGCAAACAGTGATTTCTTAACCATTTCTTTCCTGAAGGTGCGTGGCATTTGCCATCCTATGTAGAACACGTCAAATAACAGCCAAAAATAATGCACAAAGACAGCCATTTTAAGAGTTTTGTATTCAGTACCACGTCTGCCTTTAAGTACTTATAGAACTCTGTGCCAGCTCCTCCATTAATCGGAAACCCCCTTGCATTCTGTTTATTTGACGAGCGCCTGTTTAAATTTTAGTCGCTAGATTTCAAATTGCAGAGAAATTTAAAGTGAAAGTCTATGGGACTGCTCACATTAAATTCGCAAAGTCTTGGAAAAATAATTGCAAGCCAGAGCATTAAATGCAGCTAAAAACTGGCCACTTTGAAAGATCATTTTTAACTATAAACTTAAGAAAATTTATGGACCTTTTTTTTTTCCAAGGAAATGACAGATGGTGGCATTTCCTGTCGAGGTGGGGACTGGTTCAAGTATATTAAATGTAGATTAGATTTGATCATTTTTGAAGAAGAGACTAGTTAGGCCAAATTCCGGTTCTGAAATCGCCATGTTTACACAGACAGGCAAAATACTCCCTGAAGTCAAGATTGTAATTGGCATTTCATGTTAGATACACATCACTTGAATTAGAGACACATGTCGACCTGGAAGACAGTCAGGATCGCGCAGTTACCAGTCTCAGCCTCTCCCCACACACGGATGGGCACACACGCACGCACAAACTCACGGACGAACACACGCAAGTATGTGAATTGGGGGCATGCTGCTGCAGACCACCAGTGCACGTTTTAAGAGACTGTAAAGGCCCAGTCGCCCTGACTTGCACTTTCTATTCCTGTGATTCTGGATTACTGCCGTGTTTTTTTTAATCCCTGTACTCTACCGTCAAGAGACCGATCTTCCACCAATACACCCCTCAACTCTCCTCCAAAACCACTTTATCTTGTTACCTCTCTTCCTGCCTTTAAAAGCCTGCTTGACTTTGACCTCAGTCTCTTCCCCTCCCCTCCAGGTTCTCTCACTTCCTGCTTGGTATATACCTCTTGTTAAGAGCTCAGAGGATCGGCGACCTGCTACCTTATGGTTTGCACTTGAGTAAACTTAATAAATTCTCGAGACTCTTTCTGGATTGATCATGTCTTAAAGGGACACGGTCTTCATGAAAAGCATGTCTGGCAAACCTTTTATTTCCCCCCATTTGTTTACAGACGCAGCAAAGTGATGTAAACTGTGTCAAAATGCAACACTCGCAAGTGATGTCGTGATTGAAATGGAACACATTTCTCCTTTCCCCAAACGATAAGGGTTTGTAGAAACATTGTCCTTTTTAAAAAAAAAGGAATAAAGGCCACACCCCTTTAAAAAGAGTACAACAGAAGTAACACACAGCTGGCAAGCCCCAGGGCGCACAACAGATGGGCCTCATCCGAGGCGGCATAAACCGGCAGAGCCGAGCAGAAAGCCTGTTTGAAAGAGAAAAAAAAAAAATCACAAGGGTCAGCTAATTGCGACCAGCTAATGAAGTGCTACGCTGAGCAGTGGTGGATGGTCTAAGCTCCAGGAAACACGAGGAGCAGCAATAGCTCAACAATTGTGTGTGGGGGGGATAAGGGCAGAATGAATGTGTTGACTGAATCGGAGTTACAAAAGCTACAGAGTTCTCAAGGCAGGTAGAACAAACACTTTGTGGGTTCACTCGAGCAGCTACATTGGGAGAGAACCTCCTCGACCCCCCCTCATCTCAAGGCCTCAAAAATATTTCCCTTTAATAATCTGGTCAGCTTCAGGTAAATGCGGTCTTTAGTGATGAAGTTGCAGCCCCCCTCTCCTCCTTCCCCCTCCCAAGCTGTCAGACGGCTGCAACCTCATTGATATTTGGGTTGGGGAATGGGAGAAAGACAAGTTAAACCGAGGCCCCGTCTGCCCTCTTCAGCGGGATGTAAACGACCCCATGACACTATTTCAAAGAAGAGCAGGGGAGTTCTCCCTCATGCCCTGGCCACGATTCACCCCTCAAATCAACCAAAACACATTATCTGGTTATCACATTGTTGTGTGAGAGAGCTTGCTGTGCACAAATTGGCTGCTGCATTTCCTACATTAACAACAGTGACCACACTGCAAAAAGTACTTCATCAGCTGTAAAGCAGTTTGGGATGTCCTGATGAAAGCGATAGCCACTGGGTTTTACTAATATTTGCATCTGTCAGCACTCTAGATTAATTTCTTGTGACGTTTGCTCCCAAATTAAAATATTGTCCACCAACTTCTGTACTTGCAGGTCTGAAGGAAAAGAGACCATTTCTCCAGAACTAAAGACAGGCGTACTTTTATTTCTCGCCTTTGCTCATTCTTCCCCCAGTTTGGCCATCTGGTTTTATAAATTAGGTTGTCGGCCATTTTTCTTGATTGCTCCCTCCTCCTAGATTATGTTCGCAGACCCCCTTGTACGTTTCAATCATTCCCCCTTTCATTTGTTGCCCATTCGTTTCTGCCCATGTCTGCCATTTTTGTTCACCTTCGTGATAACCATCCTTCTCTTAATCCTTTACCAAGTTTCAGGGATTCAGTGACCCCTGTTGGAGAGCACGTGTGGACGGTCATTCCGTGGGTCTTGTGCAGCTGTGTCAGGTAATGGAGAACACAGTGTGAAGACACCTGGCAAGGCAGCCCTTCTAAAATCACCCAGTTGGAAGAAATCTATTGGTTCTGCACTCGGCCCAATTTTCTTTTCTGTTGGCTTCAATGGAAGAGAAAAATCGGGCAGAATGTAAAACGGGCTGCTGATCGCCATCGCCCAAGACCAGTTTATAGCCTATTTCTAGCAAAGAATCAGGTTCCGCTCTCATGGCCTTTCCTCAGCCAAACAGCCCACCCAAACTCACCGTCTCGGGTCACACGTTAAGAATAGCCACTTGGTGAGGTATTGGAGGACAGTGCAGAGAAGAACCATCAGATTGACCCCGAGCATCAGAGGACTGAATAGCGAAGACAGACTGGAAATACTTGGGGCTATTCAGCTTCGAGAAGTGGTGAGTCAGTGGGACTTAGAATAGCAAGTAGGACAGGAAATCCAGAACACTCCGGCAACACGGTGGCATAGTGGTTAGCACTGTTGCCTCACAGCGCCAGGGACCCTGCTTCGAATCCGGCCTCGGGTGACTGTCTGTGTGGAGTTTGCACATTCTCCCCGTGTCTGCGTGGGTTTCCTCCGGGTGCTCCGGTTTCCTCCCACAGTCCAAAAGATGTGCGGGTTAGGTTGATTTGGCTATGATAAATTGACCCTGAGTGTTAGGGGGATTAAATACGTGGGGTTACGGGGATAGGGTGGGATGTGTCTCGGTGCAGGCTCGATGGGCCGAAATGGCCTCTATCTGCACTGTGGGGATTCTGTGATTCTGTGAACACCACTTCAAACTAAACAATGACAGTAGGATAAGAGAACACAGGCTCAAATCAGGGAAAGACAAATTTAGGTTAGATGTCAGGAAATTCTTCACAAAGAGCGTGATGAAGAAATAGAATGCATCTCCAGGTAGAGCGGCAGGCACAAAAATCCTGGAATCATTTAAAAAACAATGGGGCATAAATTGGTCTTGGGCGATAGCGAATCAGCAGCCAGTTTTACACTCTGCCTCATTTTCTTTTCCATTGAAGTCAACAGAAAAGACAATCGGGCGGAGTGCAAAACCAAAAGGTTTCTTCTGAAGAGATGATCTTAGACGGGCTGAATGGCCTTTGCCAGTTTTCTTTATATTGTGATCCCCCATTCCTGCTCATCAAGAGGAGGGCATGTTGGTGCTGGGAAATAGGATTCTCTTTTCTCCCCATCAGGTCTGGTGCAACATGGTCAGATACACCACAAGGATCCCTCACTTCTGCCCCAATCATAACACTTGAACCCAGTTAAAGAAAAGCACCTCTTACTGCATCAATGTGACATTTTCCACAACAGACATCCCAACGGCATTTGCGCCAGACTGCCAGCTTAGTACCGGCCCATCCACGGGTGGTTTCGCACAATGAAAAGGAAGACTTGAATTTATACAGCACTTGTACAGGATGTCCCAATGCGCTTTACAACCAATGATGTACTTTTGAAGTCACTGTTGTAATGTAGGAAATGGACTTGCATCCACTGGAAACTGGGTTGAGACTGTCCCAAAATCATTTTAGGAGCCATTGGGGAAGGGAGAGCTTCAATCCAGTCAGCGTGGGCTATATAAGACCAGGAGTAGGCCATTCAGCCCCTCGAGTCTGTTCCGCCATTCAATTAGATCATGGTTGATCTGTACCTTAACTGCATCTACCCGCCTTGGTTCCGCAACTTTTACCTCACAAGAATGATACAATTAAACCCAGGTTCCAAGTCTGAAAGGACATTGTACCATTCCATTTTGCCAACTAGTCCTGATATTGGGCAGCATTTAAGAGTTAGAACTATGAAATATTGTCTGAATGAACAGAGGCTTAAAACAGAAGCACCACAGATAGAAGAAAAAAAGAACGTATTGTGAAAAGCCTTGAACGAGCCGAGCTGGACTGACATGGGCCATTAGGTTTCTGAGAAGATATTCAGAGACTAGCAGACACCGCTGTCTGAGGAAACATGCTCACAAACTGTGGGGGAAGTTCACCAGGAAACCACAGATTAGTCAGCAAAAGCCATCACACCCACACCCAGTTGGACATGAGAAGCCAGTGAAGAGGATCGTCAAGGCATTGTGGTCCCTCAGTCAATGAATGAGTGAGTCAGTGCGATGGCAGCTGATGGTAGCAAAGCACGTACACGGAAAAAGGCCTGCATATTGGGAGGGAGTATATAAGTCATCGCGCTAGTTAGTAAATTCAACTGGTAATTACCAGAAAACTTAAAACAGGGGATTAGAGGGTTAAATTCTGCAGACAGGCTACATAAACTTGGCTTGTATTCCCTTGAGCATGGAAAATTGATGGTGATCCGATCGAGGCATTTTAAATATTGAAAGGATTCAATAGGGTGGGTACAGAGAAACTATTTCCTCTGGTGGGGGGGGGGGGGGGGTGGCGAGTCCAGAACAAGGGGACATAATCTTAAAATTAGAGCCAGGCAGGAGCAAAATCAGGAAGCTCTTTTTCCACACAAAGGGTAGTGGAAATCGGGAACTCTACCCCCCCTCCCAAAGGCTGTGTATGCTGGGGATCAATTGGAGCTTTCAAGACTGAGATTAATAGATTTTTTGTTAGGTAAGGGTATCAAGGGATATAGAACAAAGGCAACAAAATGAGCTTGAGGTGCAGATCGGCCATGGTCCAATTGAATGGCGGAACAGGCCCAAGGGGCTGAATGGCCTACTCCATGTTCTTAATATTTCTATAAAGGCCTGTACTGACGAATCCAACCCCCCCCCCCCCCCCCCACCCCCGCCCGATGGCTCAGTTAGTAAATACGTTGCAAGGAGCCACACGGACTGGAAAGGTCTCCTCCCCCCACCTCCCAAGCTCAATCCCGGTCTGTGCAGAGTTAACCAACCTCTGGGTAATGGTAGGGGTGCTTCTCTGCATGCCCATGTTAGGGAAGGAGCTATCAGCCAGGGCTCCTGTTGCTATTCTGTGACCCCTTCTGGAAAGTGCATGTGAGGATAGCACTGGTCTCCGTCGTGACCCCGTCTAGGCTCACTGCTGAAGAGCAGTCACTTTAGTGAGGGAATGGTGAGCTGCTGGTGTAAGTCAGCGCCTTCAGAGAGGAGGAAACGGGGGGGGGGGGGGGGGGGGGGGGGGGGGGAGGGGAGTGAGAGGAATATGGGCCAAGGATCCAAGAAAAATAAAGCAACCACTTAAACTTCAGGAAATTGAGCTCAGGAGGAAGCACTGCGAATCCATTAAAACAATAAAAGCTATTAATATTTGCAGCGTAAGTGAGGTAGTGAGGTAGTGAATAATGAAACACAGGAATGAATCAGTGCCTCCGAGATAGCTTAAAAATAAAATCTGATGAAAAGGAGAAAAAGAGAGGGTTGTTAACTGCGTGTATAGTACTTGCAGCTGAGGCTAAATACTTCAGCATGATGCAGAGAAAGGTTAAATTCTTTGACGGAGATCCCGAACAAAAAAAAATAAAGCCACATTTTCACAACCTTTGATGTGAGTTTATAGCCCATGTGCTGTAAAACCTCCAGCCCAAATGTCACCGACTGTTTTACTCTGATCTTCACCTCCAGGCCGAGTTAAAACCGCCTGTGGATCAATCTAATTGGAATTCATGGTAAAAAAATGAAATGACTCAACTTAACTAGACAGCATTCCCCACCCCCCAACCTCAGTCACGTCCCCCTCCCCCACCCCACCCAGGCCTCCCCTCCCACGCCCCACCCACCTTGGCCTCCCCCCACCCCCACACCACCCACCTTGGCCTCCCCCCACCCCCACACCACCCACCTTGGCCTCCCCCCACCCCCACACCACCCACCTTGGCCTCCCCTCCCCCCCCACCCACACCACCCACTTTGGCCTCCCCTCCCCCCATCGCCCCCCCCCGCCCACAATCACCCCCTCCCTCCATCAACCCCCACCCACCTACCATCACCCCCTCTCCCACTCCATCCGCCGTCCCCCTCCCCCACCCTCCATCACACATGCGACAGCATTTTTAAAAATAAAATGGAGCAATCGAAAACTGGAGTTTTGTCAACTGGCTTTCAGTTGTCAGAATTACTAGGCAGGATGGGTGGGTGTTGAAATAAAGCAATGTTTTAAGCATGGTTATTGACAACAGAACTTCAGGACACTTGTTAGCAGATTTTGCCAAAAAAAAAGTGAAATGTAAAAAAAAAAATTGCAGTTTCCCTTCGCAGCATAAAGTTCCTGAATTTCAGTAAAGACAACACTTGACATGGAGGGCCCCCACTATATTACTGCACTTTCTAATGAGGCTTTCCATGTCTGTTTACTAATAGGTTACAATTGGACAATGAACCTCGATATCAACAGAGAATCTTCCAACATTAAAGCTAAACTCTGGCCGGGTAAATGTATAAACTATGCAGAGACTCGGGATCAAACATGCAGACAGCAGTATAAACATCCTCATCCTGTTTACAGCAACAATTGATTGCAGGTAGCACCACAGCAATCCTTTCACAGACACCAACCTTTATCTCGGGTTAAACAAAATATTTTGGTTGACTCCTGGTAGCTATGACAACCAATCCTTAAATTCCCAATTGGAACTCATATCTCAGTTGTGACTGACTTTTACAACTGTAGGTGGGGGGGATTTCTCCCTGTACTCCTGGTAGCTTTTGTTCCAATATTCTGCTTTCCCTTCCATCATCATCTTGTGGAGGTTGCTGCCTCGTTGCTGGGGTATTGGCTCTACAGACACTGATAGCCCCTGGGCCAGTCCTCATGCATGAGCCTTTGCATGGAGTTTTAGCAAGCTATTTTTTTTTTTGGAATTTATTCTCAGGATTTGGGGCTCAATGGCAAGGGCGGCATTTATTGCCCATCCCCGATTGCTCTGAGAAGATGGTGGTGGCTCTTGAAGTGACCTAGCAAGCCACTCAGTTCAAGAGGGCAGTTGAACATTACCACGTTGGTGTGGGACTGGAGTCACATATAGGCCAGACCGGGTAAGGACGACAGGTTTCCTTCCCTAAAGGACATTAGTGAACCAGTTCAGATTTTACTTCAATCTGACAGCTTCATGGTCACTGTTACTGATCCCAGCATTTTATTTCCAGACTTTTTTTTTTATTTAAATTCTCAAACTGCCGTGGTGGGGTTTGAACTCGCATTCTCCGGATTATTAGTCTAGGCTTCTAGATTAATAATCCAGTAACATAACCGCTACACTACCTGTTCACAGGGTGGGGCATGAAAGGTGACCCTGATCCTGCCTGCATCGATGTTCAGACACATGTACTTTCCAGCACAGGTCATTGGGACGGAGAGCCCCATCTGAAAGGCCAGGGGCACTCAACCCAACCCACATCCTTTGCCTACTGAAAGATTGGTTAATTCGGCATTTACAAGGAATCCAACTTGGGATCTTCCCAGTTCCTATGACTCAGCACTGATTCACTGAGCTCTCCACCAGCTTCTCTTGTTGGCTTAGAGAGAGAGCAGGCAGACCTGGCTTGCGGAGCTGCCTGGAAGTGGTAACAGGGGAGAAAGTTACAGGAATAAAAATAAATTAATAAAAAGAAGCGGACAGGGGGCCTATTTTTCCAGCACAGTTTTATGCACTGAGTTTGCGTTTTACACGCACTTCATAAGAACAACACCACGGCAGAATTTTCCGTTACTTCAAAAAAAAACCACGCTGGTGCTAATGGAGGTCGTTAAAATTATGAAAGGGTTTGATGGGATGGACGTAGCAAAAACGTTTCCACTTGTGGGGGGGGGGGGGGGGGGGGGGAGTCCAAAACTAGGGATCATAAATATAAGATAGTCACTAATCAATCCAATCGGGAATTCAGGAGAAACTTCTTTACTCAGAGAGTGGTGAGAATGTGGAACTCACTACTACATGGAGTGGTTGAGGCGAATAGTATAGATGCGTTTAAGGGGATGCTAGATAAGTACGAGGGAGAGAGGAATAGAAGGATATGCCGATTGGGTGAGATGAAGTAGGGAGGAGGAAGCTCGTGTGGAGCATAAATACCGGCACAGACAAGTTGGGCCGAATGGCTTGTTTCTGTGCTGTAAATTCTACGTAAAAGTTTGACACTTACCGATTGGTGGGTTTTGGCGGACACCGTCTTCATCGCGTCTGGATCCCAGATAACCAGGTCACTGTCGGAGCCGACAGCCACTCTGCCTTTTCGTGGGTACAGGTTGAAGATTTTGGCAGCGTTGGTGCTCGTCACGGCCACAAACATGTTCTCATCCATTTTTCCAGTCGCCTGTCGGAACAGAAACAGTTGACATCTCACTCAGCTTCTCTCCGAGGGCAGGGGGGGGGACGGGACGGGAGGGGAGGTATTCCTCTCGAACACATCCCAATTTAGAGGGAAAAATCACATTCCTGTCTCCGAACTTAAATGTCCTCAAAGCCCAAGACTTTTGGTCCTAAGATTTGTTTGTGTAGGTAGGCGGGAGGGAGAAATAAAGCAGAGCTGGTATGTGCTCGAGTTACTTTTGTCCCCCCACACTTCTCAGCCTGTACACTAAAGCCTCATTGTACTTTGATGGCACAGTTTTAATATATTAATAAGATGTTAGCCAATCTGATTGAGAAATGCTGGGGGGCGGGGGAAACGACAATACAGACCAAAACTGCCTTACATTAAGTGCGCTTGGAGCAGGTTTTTAACTTGCCACCCAGGTATAAAACTGGTGCTGCGGACCGGTGAATGCTAGAACGGGCGGCCGATCCACAGGGCCAGTTTTACACCTGGGCAGCAAGTTGAAATTCTACCCACCTTGTGCCCAGAGTGTCCTTATTCATTTTTTGAGCTGCACTTAAAAGTCTTAAGGTGTTTCTATTTTTGGATTCTTCCAAACCCCCTCCATAAAAGGTTTGACTGACCAGTTTTAGTTGGCTTTCTTTTGTTTCATTACAACACGGTGGCATAGTGGTTAGCACTGTTGCCTCACAGCGCCAGGGACCCTGGTTCGAATCCGGCCTCGGGTGACTGTCTGTGTGCAGTTTGCACATTCTCCCCGTGTCTGCGTGGGTTTGTTCTGGTTTCCTCCCACAGTCCAAAGATGTGCGGGTTAGGTTGATTTGGCTATGATAAATTGACCCTTAGTGTTAGGGGGATTAAATATGTGGGGTTACGGGGATAGGGTGGGATATGTGTCGGTGCAGGCTCGATGGGCCGAAATGGCCTCTATCTGCACTGTGGGGATTCTGTGATTTTTTTTTTTTTTTTACATGAAGTTAGGATGCAAAAGGACCAGATGAGGAGATTTATTTTTTAAGCAGCGAGTTATGATCTGCAATACACTACCTGAAAGGCGGTGGAAGCAGATTCAATAGTAATTTTCAAAAGAGAATTGGACATATACTTGAAAAGGAATAATTTGCAGGGCTATGGGGAAAGAGCAGGGGAGTGGGACTAATTGGATAGCTCTTTCAAAGAGCCAGCACAGGCACAATGGGCCGAATGGCCTCCTTCTATGCTGTAAGGGTCTACGATAATATTGACTGTGAATGAATGCAGAGACCTGCCAGTATATAGTGACAATGTGATGTGTGACCTAAATCCCAGACGCATTCCAGCAGATAGATTAAAAACAAACACATTTTTTTGTGTGCGAGTATTTAAGGGTGCTGCTTACCAGTAGAAAACCAGCAGCTCTCTGGACACCCTGCTACAACTAAGTAGTCTCACTATAGACAAGTTAATGTAACAATTGCACCTACCACTGCCTTGTCCCAGATGATGGACATTCGTTCCTCTGCTCCGTTTGTACCCTCAGGAATCTGGGTGAAGTCATCCTTTCCGATTGCCTTCTGCGCTGTGCTGAATGTGCAGTGGGCGCTTCCTGCTACTTGTAAGTCACCGCTAGATAAAGACCAGGCACAGTCACGTAATGGAACAAGGCAGCAACGTCGATATATTCCATCACAATGCTGCCCCAAAAAAGCCAACAGGTTTGCAGGCTTTCCACAGATTAATATCGCGATGTGTGGGACTGGGCACATAACAATCAGCATCCCCAAAAATGTACTTCTGCTGTATTTAGATTGCAAAGAGAAAGTGGTTTTGAAACCTGGATGAGCGCCCAGCACGCATTGGAGGTGTAGTAAAGAGGGTACCATTTAACTAGACATCTCGGTCAGACAGGGGTAAACTGTGATGCAAAGCAATGTACAATATTAGTTTTGTCCCAATATTGTTCTATCCACAGCTAATACTACAACGACTTTTATTCTTAACAAAAAAGGACAATAGAGGGACTGGATCTGGCTTGAATCCAGTTCAAACTGGTGGGGCGAAAGTCTCGATCGGCTGTAAAACGCCTTGTGTAAATGCAATTACACTATCTTAATCCTACTTAACATTAAACATTGGCTCCAAGCAGCAATAGAGGCCACAGGATGCCAGATGTGGGAAATTAAAATAAAACACACCAATGCATTAGGAGTGCTCTTCTGGGACAGAGGCCGAGGCATATTTTTGGGGCCTATGTGACGTGTGAGGGCTTGAGACTGACACCGGGAAGGGTTCCATTCTCCAGAACTGACATTTGGCACATGGAGTATAAAATTAATTAAAAAAGGCATAAAAATCCCCCACAATATCCTTTTCATTTTATTACACTGAACACAGACATCCAAAGAGTTAAGTCCAGCATAATCCCCGAAGCCTCCGGAGGAGGGAGAGACCGACCAAGGTTGTCTTTAGTTACGCCTGCTGAATTGTGGCTAAATTCTGCTGAGAGACTGTGTGCCACCAGACTTCCAAAACGCCTCATTAACTGCGCACATGAGCCTTCTGAGACACTGTGGTCTAGTGAATGCTCAGTGATTCAGTAACAGTAAATCTGTCCAATAAGATTAACAGGTTGTGACAAACTGAAGTGCCGTCTCTTGGTTATGGTTTTGATTTGGAATCCGAGTAGGGCCTGAACACAAAACAGAAATTACAAAAAAAAAGACGGTTTTTCCGTGGTCGTCACTAAAGCTCCTCGTGATGAATAAAGCTTCTGTTCATATGAAGTCGTCTTCAACAGATAGAAAGACTTGCATTTATATAGTGTCTCATCGCATTATGAAAATGACCAAGCACTTAGGAGCTTACAGAACAGGAGACTATTCAGCCCATCGTGCCTGTGCCGGCTCTTTGAAAGAGCTATCCAATTAGTCCCACTCCTGTGCTCTTTCCCCACAGCCCTGCAAATTTTTCCTTTTCAAGTATTTATCCAATTCCCTTTCAAAAGTTACTACTGAATCTGCTTTCAGGCAATGTATTCCAGATCAGAACAACTCACCGTGCAAAAAAAATTCTCAGCTCCCCTCTGGTTCTTTAGCCGATTATCTTAAAATGTGTCCTCTAGTTACCGACCCTCCTGCCAGTGGAAACAGTTTCCCCCCCATCGCTATCAAAACCCCTCATAATTTTGAATACCTCTTATTAAATCTCCCTTAACCTTCTCTGCTCCAAGGAGATCAATCCCAGCGAACGATGGCACCAGTGTGTAATTTTCCCCATTGCCCACACCAAACATCCTGTGGCCTCTCCGAGTGGGATTGCCGATTAGTGCCGGGTTACGGTCGATTTTCCGCGGTGGGCCCAATGATTAAGAGATCAGTGTATTGGAAGAGGACAGCCTGCTCTGTGCCAGAGTGTATTATTTTCATACCGCAGCAACTGCTTTGTAGGAAATGCCATTAATAATTTGGTGCAACACACAGGGCCATTCCCAGGGCTGTTCTTCGACTCACCACTTGGAGGCACCAGCCTGCAGTGCAGTTGACTTGCATTCCCCAAGGGTGGAGCTTCAGGCTTCAGATCACTGCTTAGGCCCGGGGAAATCACTGGGAGAAAACATGTAATGCCACGCCCGAGTGCGCTGCCTCAGGACACCAGCTCATTGTGCCTGTGTAACACATTTAAAACTCTGTGCAGAAAACGCCCCTCTGTGGGTTCAGATTTCTTTATTAAACTTAGCAGGGCAAAAACTAATTTTGAGTTAGTATGTACCTGATGATTGATATCACAAATGAACATTACATCGCCTAGCAATAATCTCAAAATAAGACACTAGTGAAAAATAATTTAAATTGTAAAATCTACAAGGCAGTCATTTTAATTAACATGCCGGCAAATATGTTATTTGGGAAGACAGCGGGGTAGCGGAATATTGTGTTACATTGGTAATCAAAATACATTCAAATTACTTAAAAAATGGAATGAGCGCGGGGTGGGGGGAGGGGGCTGAAAAACATTTAAAGTTTCTAATGTCAATTGACATATTTTCCACTCAAAATGGCAATGCATTCAGTAATATATTGTACAGGTCCAATTCCCTTTAAGAAGATAGTTCTGAAGAACTGGCTTGTCCTCTGTTTAGAGTGCAATGTTTGATTCCAGTGCAGGAAAAGGGAGATGAAAGCTTTAAAAAAGTTAATCTCCGTCCAGTCCCTGTGACCTTGATTCCATAGCAGAAACTGATTCAAACTTGGCACCTTACCTTCAATGAGAGCAAAAAACATTGTACCGCCCTACATAATCTTTCCTCATCCTGCGTATCCCACTCAAATCCATCCTTTGCCAGGGCCTGAAACCTTACAGGAACTCCTTCCCTCCTTTAGTCTTCCCGCCCTCCTACAGATCGAGAAGCTTCCAAAAACTCAAGCTTGATGTCATCTACTTCTCAATTTGGGGTGTCTGCTGTCCCATTCTTTCTACTTTGGGCTTGGCATGCACTTGTTAGTATTGAGGCAAAGGCACTGAAACAGGGCAGCTGGATGTCTCGATCCCGCTGCCTGATATAACATGTCAAGATGGTAGCAGGATTCTGGCCGAACATCCAGAGACAACATGGGTACTGGGACCTGCCAGCACCGGATGGAAGTTATATACCTGGATATTCCGATTGGCATTATTTAAATTAACAGTAAAACTATCAGAAAATTATTTCCCTTCATCTATACCAAGGAACATACATCCAAAAAATAGCCCCATATTAGCCCTCTCCTCCCCCAACATGTTCACTGCCAGTCAATCACTTTTGAGTTCCGATCAATTAAGGATTTACCTTGATAAGAGGGAGATCAGGTAATCAGGAGTGGTGGGATCTGGGCTGAGTGGTGGTGAAGTCACGAAAGCTGCAGCCTTGGCCCAGTTTTTGCTCCAATAGTGTGTGCCGTCTGTGCCAAGACTGGCACTGATTGGCTCTCCAAACACAACGTTACCTAGCAACCAGAAAAATAAATGGTTCGGTGTTAAATCTTTGTCCTTCCCCAAGTGACTGAAAACATCCATCAGGCAAACCAGACAGGAAAGGAAAAGTGGGCCCCACCTTTTTTCTTGGCTTGGGCTATGATGTCTGCCGCAGTCTTACTCATTACTTTCGTGACATAGAGAGGACAGTTGGTCTGGCCAGCGATTGTGATCGCACGGAACACAGCTTCTGCCTCCAGCTAAATAACAAAAAACACATGTTATAGGCTGAGCCCTTTTTGTGAAAGCCTGCCATCTCCCATTGAAAATGACAGTGACATTTCTGTAGCAAATGCACACAACGGGACCAGTGTCTCCATTAAGCGTTACCCATTTGTTCAACAACAACAACTTGCATTTATATAATGCCTTTAAACTAGTACAAACGTCCCAAGGCACTTCACAGGAGCGTTATCAGACAAAATTTGACATCGAGTCACAAAGAGGTATTAGGACCAGGTGACCAAAAGCTTGGTCAAAGAGGTAGGTTTTAAGTAGCGTCTTAAAGGCGGAGAGGGAGGCAGAGAGGTTTAAGGAGGGAATTCCAGAGTTTAGGGCTTAGGCAGCTGAAGGCACGGCCACCAATGGTGGAGTGATGGACATCGGGGATACACAAGAGATGGGATGTGGGTGTCGCTGGCAAGACCAGCATTTTTTGCCCATCCCTAATTGCCCTCGAGAAGGTGGTGGTGAGCCGCCTTTTTGAACTGCTGCAGTTTGAGTGGTGAAGGAACTCCCACAGTGCTGTTAGGGAGGGAGTTCCAGGATTTTGATTCAGCGACGATGAAGAAAGGGCAATATATTTCCAAGTCAGGATGATGTGTGACTTGGAGGGGAACTTGCAGGTGATGGTGTTCCCATGCGCCTACTACCCTTGTCCTTCTAGGTGGAAGAGGTCGTGGGTTTGGGGAGTGCTGTCAAAGAAGCCTTGGCGAGTTGCTGCAGTGCATCTTGTAGATGGTACACACTGCAGCCACGGTATGCCAGTGGTGGAGGGAGTGAATATTTAAGGTGGTGGATGGGGTGCCAATCAATCGGGCTGTTTTGTCCTGGATGGTGTCAAGCTTCTTGAGTGTTGTTGGAGCTGCACTCATCCAGGCAAGTGGAGGGTATTCCATCACACTCCTTACTTGTGCCTTGCAGATGGTGGAAAGGCTTTGGGGAGTCAGGAGGGGAGTCACTCGCTGCAGAATTCCCAACCTCTGACCTGCTCTTGTAGCCACAGTATTTATGTGGCTAGTTCTGTCAAGTTTCTGTTCAATGGCGACCCCCAGGATACTGATGGTGGGGGATTCGACAATGGTAATGCCATTGAATGTCAAGGGGCGGTGTTTAGACTTTCTCTTGTTGGAGAGAGTCATTGCCTGGCATTTGAGTGGTGCAAATGTTACTTGCCACTACTCAGCCCAAGCACGAATGTTGTCCAGGTCTTGCTGCATGCAGGTACGGACTGCTTCATTATTGCTAATGGACTGAACACTGTGCAATCAGCGAACACCCCTACTTCTGACCTTATGATAAAGGAAAGTTCATTGATGAAGCAGCTGAAGATAGTTGGGCCTAGGACACTGCCCTGAGGAACTCCTGCAGTGATGTCCTGGGGCTGAGATGATTGGCCTCCAACAACCACAACCATTTTCCTTTGTGCTAGGTATGACTCCAAGCCAGTGGAGTTTTCCCCCTTATTCCCATTGACTTCAATTTTAGTCGGGTTCCTTGATACTACATTCGGTCAAATGCTGCCTTGATGTCAAGGGCAGTCACTCTCACCTCACCTCTGGAATTCAGCTCTTTTGTCCATGCTTGGACCAAGGCTGTAATGAGGTCTGGAGCCGATGGTCTTGGTCATACCTGCATGGAGGAGGAGATTCTAAATGCTCACTGGGTTTACCAGCTCATGTGTTTCAACTCCACTCTCAATATCCCTGATGGCCGAGATCAATGTGGAAATAGACCAGGAAAGGTCTACATTCAGGCTAAGTTAGCTCTCAGCCATTTCAGCAGTAGGGGTGCTACAATTCACCTCAGCCTTGAAAAACTAGGGAGCTGGGGAGGGGGGGGGGGGGGTGGAAATAAAAAAATCAACTATTGCTCCCACTCCTGATCATGACAGTGATCCCTGGCAGCAAGTGGACATCGGGTTAAGAGGGGATAAGGTCTGGCTCCTCTTCTCTCCCAATGGTGCTGATGCTTAATGTCCAGTCTCAAGAAGAAGAATAGTAACGTTAAGTGAAGTTTAGGAGAACTGCCAACACCATTGGAGGTGAAGCCCAATGCGAGTGAACACCATCAGGAGAAGAGATGAGAAAACTGGGGAGGAAACCAAAATATCAGTGTCTCCTTGTCCTGACTAAGTCTTTAGCAAAGTCTTTTTTACAGATGGGGGAAATGAAAGGCCAAAGAAACCTACAATATTTTCATCTTGGTAACATCATGATGAAAATCAAGCAATGATGTGTGTTAATGTGAATTTATTATTGTCTTTTGCGTTTGCAAATAAATGAAAAAAGGGGTTGTCAAACACTTTTCAATGCAGATAATGCCCCTTTAACAACATTTATTTTATGCCTTTAGCATCGAAAAATGCCCCAAGGTGCTCCTCAGAAGTGTAATCAGACAAAAATAGACGGCAAACCAAAGAAGTATTTATTAGGAGGGGTGAGGTAGGTTTTAAGAAGGGTCTTACAGGAGAAGAGGGAGGTGGAGAGGTCAAGGGATTTAGGGAGGGAATTCCTCGACGGTTGAAGGCACAGCTGCCGATGGTGAGGCGGAATGCACAACAGGTAAAAGTTGGAGGAATGGAGAGTTGTGGAGGGTGGTTGTAGGGCTGGCGGAGGTTAGCGAGATTGCAGAAGCTTGGGGGGGGGGGGGGGGTGAAGAGAGAGTAGGGGGAGGCCATGAAGGGATTTAAACAGGAGGGTGAGAATTTTAAATTGGAGATATGGGGGGGGGGCAGGAACCAATGTAGGTCAGCAAGAACTAGAGTGATGGTTGAGTGGGACTTGGTGTAGGATAGGATACGGGTGGCAGAGTTTTGCATGAACTGAAGTTTACAGAGCTTTTAGCTCCACCGAAGTGCCGGCACAGACACGATGGGCTGAACGGCAAGGAGAGCATTGAAATACAAGCGCAAAATACTGCGGATGCTGGAAATCTGAAATGAAAACAGAAAATGCTGGAAATACTCAGCAGACCATTGAAATAATCCAGTCTCCAGTTACAACAACTTGCATTTATATTAGCGCCTTTAACATAGTAAAACATCCCCAAGGCACTTCCCAGGTGCGTTATCAAAAATAAATTTGACACTGAGCCACGTAAAGAGATTTATGGGCAGATGACCAAAAGCTTGCTGAAAGAGGTAGGTTTTAAGGAGCATCTTAAAAGAGGGAAGAGAGGTAGAGAGGTTTAGGGAGGGAATTCCAGAGCTTAGGGACTCGGCAGCTGAAGGCACGGCCACCAATGGTGGAGCCATTATTACGAAGGCATAGCTGAGGGTTTCAGCAGTAGATGGAGTGGGGCAAGGGCGGAGGCGGGCAATGTTACGGAGGCGGGATTAGCCTTTGTGATGGAGGATATGGGGTTAGAAGCTCGGCACACTATCAAATAAGATGCCGAGGCTGGGAACAGGTTAAGAACATATTGTGAGGCTCCACAAGCATCTAGAATGTCATCAAAAAAACAAGGGAAATTTTCTTTTTGCGAAAAACCTTTAAATACTTCGGTGGTTCAAGCTTAAGAAATATTCACTTAAAGGGTCAGTACAGTTGTTAGATTCTAGATGCCTTGAAGATTTTATTGTTCATTGAATTGTGTGAACAAAGCCTTTCAGTTCAATTATTGGCATGTGCAGCAGCCTGCCTGCCAATCCAAAAGTACTTAGCCCTCACTCTAATGCCCTTTCACGCCATCTCTACCCTGTGGAGGTTTGCTGATGATGCCTAAAATACACAACCCCTAGCCTGCAACCAGTCTGTGAGATAATATTGATGCGGAGATGCCGGTGTTGGACTGGGGTGGACAAATGTGAGAAGTCGCACAACACCAGGTTATAGTCCAACAGCTTTATTTGAAATCACAAGCTTTCGGAGCGCTGCTCCTTCACCTGACGAAGGAGCAGCGCGCCGAAAGCTTGTGATTTCAAATAAAGCTGTTGGACTATAACCTGGTGTTGTGCGACTTCTCACATTTGAGATAATATTGGTAGTGCTCTAATGTATCAAGGCTGCTTCTTCTTTTCGTGTCTTCCTGCTGTTCCCTTTGGGGAACAGTGTGAAGTAGTGGAAGGATTCACAGGCTAATTAACAGTCTGACAGGCGGCGTTAACGCTCCTTCCATGGCCATAACCATCTTTGTACCAGCCTTTAGGGTGGTTAGTCCTATACGGCGGGAGGGTTTTATGGGCTCCCACAACCCATACGTTGAGGGGGGGGTCCGCCCACACCCACCAGACACGAATATCCCGCTGGATGTCAACCCAGAATTCAAGGCCGGAGCTCCGACTCCACTCGCCGAGATATGTATCAAGGCAAAACATGGTTATCTGATCAGACAGTAACCATGCAATATATCTGTTTGGATAGTCCTCTTCCCGAATATTTTAATCTGTTCCTAATGCCATGGCAACCCCACTCTCAAACCCTACCCAGTCCAGCAGATAGCTGGGGATCCTCAGCCAGCACCATTGCAACAAATGGAACTACAGGATCGAACCTATTTCTTACTGGGATTGAATCTGAACAGGCTGGAGGTGGGAGCAGCCTGCTTCATTGCTGAGCCAGACAGCCACTCCAACTCGACCTTCACTGTTTGCAAGTGAAGTACAGCAGAGCGAATGCCCCTATATTCAGTGTACAGGCAAGTGCCTTCATAAATCTTCACTGAGGGAAAAAAGCTGCTACTGTTTTTTCTTGTACATCATATGATGCATGATATCATCCATGGCGCTGGTAAGGCATTCCTGACAGATGAGCCACTCAAGGAAACCAGGCTTTTATCAGTGCTGGGTTTATATTTTAAACTCAGGGCACTGCTGCACTCTTATCAATCTGAGTTTTCAATGGAAGGTTATTCACTTTTCATCACTGTTGTATCCAATAGCACAGTTAATTCTTTTGGTTCTGTCTTTTCTGCACAGTTTTCAAAGCATCCAGCCGTTTTTCTCCCCCCTCTCTGTCTTTTACCTCCTTACATGCTGTTGACCCATTACTAGGTTACAGTTGGACAAGCAGCCCTCGGTACCATGCCCAACTGACCATGGTGTCTAGACTCGCACGTGGACAAAGTGCCCACAGGGCCGTTCAATTGCGAGAAGCATCACAGCCGTGGTGTCTCGTCCAATCCCAAACCCCACCCAATATCAAGTCCTGAATCCTGGCAGGTTTTCCCTTCTCTAACCCAGGAGGACACCTATGGGATCCTTAGCACCACCCTTGATGGGATCAATTAACTGAGCACAGACTGGGGATTTAACCTGGGACCTTAACCAAATGAACCATCTGTATTGAGCAGGCTTTCCTTAAAAAAAAATCATTCACCTGCAAAAACAAAGTTAGTCCAGCAAAGATAATGAACGGGAGAGCGCCCAAAGGACCGTTTTACATAAATATTCCCCAAATAGAGAAAAGAATTGTAAATGAAGCGTTACATGCGACGCCCTGCAGGACCCATTCTGATCTTAACGGTGTCGTCATGAGGAGGGTTGGTTCCGTATACACCAGCATCTTCCCCGCAGTACTTGGAAAGTCAACCCTTGGACTGCTGGCAGATCCCTTAGCAGACAGGTCAATAACCAGGGGGCATAGGTTTAAAGTAATTGGTAGAAGGATTAGAAGGGAGTTGAGGAGAATTGTTTTCACCCAGAGGATGGTGGGGGTCTGGAACTCATTGCCTGAAAGGGTGGTAGAGGCAGAGACTGCAACCACATTTAAAAAGTACTTGGATAAGCACTTGGAAGTGTTGTAACCTACAAGGCTACAGACCAAGAGCTGGAAAGTGGGATTAGGCTGGAGAGCTCTTTCCAGCAGGCGCGGACGCAATGGGCCAAATGGCCTCCTTCTGTGCTGTAAATTTCTATGATTCTGAGATCGAAGGAAACCTCAATTGCTAATGGCAGATCAGTTCTATCTGTTTTCAGCTCACTGAAGCTAAAATAAAGACTTATTACTCAGTGAAAGAACTAAACAAACAAGAGCAGAGTTAACTACTGTAACTAAATTAGTTTTAACTAAAAATACAAATCTTAATTATGTTCCTCCTGTAGATGTCCTATTTTGCCTACATTTTCTCTCCCCCCCCCCCCCATTCTATTTTTTTTAATTTTAAATTTAACTTTTCCCATTTCTCGACATAATTTACCCTAATCTCTTTTCCTTCACGTTAAATCCTTACTCATTATCATGTTTATTCCTCTGGATTTCTAATGTTCATGCTGCAGGTAGAAACAATATTTTAAAAAAGTGTGGGGTTTCATGGGATGAAAACCAGCTTTAAAAGTTGAGTTAAAACTGTGATGGAAGGGTATATCTTAGTTCTGTAGGGTTATTACAGCCATTAAGCTACATAAGCCACTAAAAGCCCAGACCTGGAGGACTGGCATCGGCCCCAATCGGTCAACCTGTTGTATTTTTATTCAAACAACAAGGATGTGTTGCCAAGCAACTGAACTGGTCGGCGAGCCATGGAGCCTGGCAACGCCCAACAACCGCACTCTTCCTCAGCCCTGAAAGGACCAAAGGGCGAGCCGCCCGTGCTCATTCTTACGGAGCTCCTCCTGACTAACTCGAGAACGGCACAGGCCATGGCCTACCCATCCTCAGTGGGAAAGTGCCGCAAGGAGGCTTAATGGACAACACATAGCCCCCCCAAAAAAACATTTATGGTCTTCAAAAGGTCAGCAGCCATACTGGAACACAAAGAACTCCTCTTAAAGAGTTAAGCCTTTCGTAATTGGTGGGCGTCAACATACAACCAAGGCAGCAGTGGACATGTTAACAGGCTTTGCACAACCGGCATTAAAGTATTACTGAGAAAAAAAGAGATTGCAGAATACCCAGACCTTTCATTGGAACTAAATGCAGGGTCAAAGGTCAGTTCTACTGAAGTGGAAGTAACAAAGGAAACTCCTATTTTCCTCTGACTGATTCCCTTCCCATGCTTCTTTGTGCATGCTCATTACTAGAGACGGCTGAAAATTTAAACCAAAAGGAGAATAACCATCTTAACACAGCCCCCAGCACCCCTACTCCCCCAACCACAGGCACTTGCCCCGCCCCCAATGGTTGTAATGTTAGAAGAGCCAAAAGTCGCTCATCTCATCACCTCCTCTGGCCGACTGAGCACGTGTCCCTCTGGACCGCTGATCCCCATCTCCAGCAAGCGCTTTTGTTCCTGTAAAAGATATAAACTGTGTTAAAGCAGCTACTTTAGAACTGTTGAATGAACTTCACTGACCAGGAGGATTTAACTGGAAACTGGAGCATAGAAACTGCTAGACGAAAAAAGACCAAGGTCCATCCAGATCACCTTCTACCATCCTGGTCGTCACATGATACAATGATCATGGAGTTGTAGACTAATCTTAACAAACAACCTCCATCAATTATTCTACAACAGACCCAGATATAAAGCGACAAAAACCCCAGAGGTGGAGAGCTTTGGGAACCACAGGTCCAAAGTCACCTTTTTCCTCCCAGGCATGCTACACTCACCACAATACCAAAAATAAACTGGATCTATTTAAATCTCACACGGAAGAGAAGAAATAAAAGACCGAGACATGAAGTCCCAATGCACTGACCTGGGCAATGATATCTCCATTCTCCGCGTGGACTTGTATTATCGCTCCAAGGTCACCCACATACTTACAGATGTCATAGAGCTGCAAAGCAAATGGAAAAACACAATGAAGAGTTTGTGCCAGGTTCAGCAACTGATTCGATCATTAGAAGTTTCTATGGATAAACAACCTTCCCATTTGGAACCACTAACTACTGCCACGTGAGCAGATCACAACATTCTGGCAGGCTATGGGGAACTCAACAGATTTCACTTTATCTTTACATCTCCACTCCCTGGTCTCTCCCTCCCCAATCTTATGACACACATTAAGCAGTGCAGATCAGGGTCTGGGCAAAACATCAATTACACCAAGATAAAAGCCATCTCTCTGGCCTTGGGCCCACTGCTCCTCTCTCGATCATTTGCTGAACTCCTCATTGTTTAATAGAATGTATTCATCCTCTGGGGCTGGTCAGTCGGACCAAAATGGTCTTTGCCTGTCCTGTACATGTCTACGCTCCTGCAGGACACCCAACCTCGCCTCCAATTTTTCTCTCTTGCCTCCTCTTGTCATACGTAGAGTTTCATGAGTCTGGTTGACAATGATAGAGGTGTTCAAAATCATGAGGGGTCTGGACAGAGTAGATAGAGAGAAACTGTTCCCATTGGCAGAAGGGTCGAGAACCAGAGGACACAGATTTAAGGTGACTGGCCGAAGAACCAAAGGCGACATGAGGAAAAACTTTTTTCCTCAGCGAGTGGTTAGGATCTGGAATGCACTGCCTGAAAGGGTGGTGGAAGCAGATTCAATCTTGGCTTTCAAAAGGGAATTGGATAAGTACCTGAAGGAAAACAATTTGAAGGGCTACGGGGAAAGGGCAGGGGAGTGGGACTAGCTGAAGTGCTCTTGCAGTGAGCTGGCACGGGCTCGACAGGCCAAATGGCCTCCTTCTGTGCTGTAACCCTAAGAAGATCTAGAGGCATTTTTCACTATTATGTGTCTCCACAGGCCTGTCACTATGCCCTGTTTGAGGCAGATGCTCCCACTGCTGTTGGTCCAACTCATTGGAAAAGGCAGCGTTGTGCAAAGTGGGTGGAATTCTGGCAGGGCTTCCTCCCAATTGTCCTTGTACCCGCCATCCAATTTCTGTTACAACAAGGAGAGGCTGGCATCAGAATTTTTCCCAAAGCTTCCAAATTGTGAACAAAAGCCCCATATTTGTGAGATGTTATGTTCCTGCACACAGTTAGCACCCTGCACGGGCTTAATTCATCTGCTCCAATAAAAAGCATTGGCTAGTTAAAACCAGGTGTTGGGATATAATTTCAGCAAACCACCACATTTTAAAATTATTTTACAAAGGAACTTTTTAGCAGTTAAACCACTGTGTTCAACAGAGCATCACAATGAAGAAGTGTCAGAACACCTCGTGCATTGCCGAGTTCCCCACATTGAACGCAGTATCAAATATTTCCAAATGTACATGGGCAGCCTGGTGGCACTATAGCTGGCGTACCAATGAGCTGTGCCTGAGCGCTAGTTAGCCACATCTAGTTGCCTGTAAAGGGTTGCTACGAGGAGTTAGTGGGTAGAAAACCTGTGATTTCAGACAGGGGAAGAAAGGAAGAGAGGCCTGGTACTTCTGGAGCCTGGTGTATAGTTATAGACCGATACTGGTAATTACTCGGGATGGAGGGAAAAAACAAAAATCTAAAGTTTTTTGTAAATATTTCAAAATTAACATGGCACCCGTACAACTTAGCATGCAGGTACAGCAAGTAATTAGGAAGGCTAATGGAATGTTGGCCTTTATTGCAAGGGGGATGGAGTATAAAAGTAGAGAAGTTTTGATGCAACTTTACAGGGCGCTGGTGAGACCGACCTGGAGTACTGCGTAGAGTTTTGTTCTCCATATTTAAGGAAGGATATACTTGCATTGGAGGCAGTACAGAGAAGGTTCACTAGGTTAATTCCTGAGATGAAGGGGTTGACATATGACGAAAGGTTAAGCAGATTGGGCCTATACTCATTGGAGTTTAGAAGAATGAGAGGTGATCTTATTGAAACGTAAAAGATTCTGAGGGGGATTGACAGGGTGGATGCTGAGAGGATGTTCTCCCTAGTGGGGGTATCTAGAACTAGGGGCATAGTTTCAGAATAAGGGGTCGCCCATTTAAGACAGAGATGAGAAGGAATTTCTTCTCAGAGGGTCGTGAATCTTTGGAATTCTCTACCCCAGAGAGCTGTGGAGGCGGAGTCACTGAATATATTCAAGGCGGAGATTGACAAACTTTTGAACTGCAAGAGAGTCAAGCGGAATGGGGAGAGAGCGGGAAAGTGGTGCGGAGGACAAGATTGGATCAGCCATGATCTTATTGAAAGGCGGAGCAGGCTCGAGGGGCCGATTGGCCTACTCCTGCTTCTTATGTTCTTATGTTTCATAAAAGCAACCCCGAAGGGGTACATTATCCATCCTTACTGAAGCTATCAATATCCCACATCTACTGCTCTATCCTGCTTCCAACATGCTGTCCCCTCAGGATGATCCAGGATACGAAGAATTTAAGTGATCTAGAATCCCAGGATAACTCCAAACACTTATTCTTAAAAGTAGCTACGTGAATATTGTACTAATGTGACAAATGTACATACAACTGAAGCCAGAGTATAAAAATGCAGGGTTCACTTTTTTAGTTTTACCTCAGCATTCGACATCTGATATAAATCTTTGTAAGCCATGTAGACAAGGAAGGAGTTCACACCTGTCAGAAGTAAAACACAGATACAATTTAAAAATATAGTAAAATCGAATTAAAATAAAATGGAGTCACCTAGATGGGGGTGGGGCACGCAAAAATCTTTGAATTAAATTGCACTCTGCAATGCGAATATAGCTGTGTTCATGAGTTTGTATGGAATTCCTTTGTTTTTGTTAGTTTGATAAAGGTTTTAACCCATTTACTTAAAACAGTGAAGCATTCATTACCTGAAGTTGTTAACTCACCTAGTGTACAGTTACACGGGTCCTGACAACCTAGCTGAAAGCTGGCCAGGGTTCCATTGAAGGCCTTACTAAGGCTCCAAGACTCTACTGGAGACGGGCAAAAGAAAAGGCCCACTGGCTCTTTCAGGGGCAGAAGGTAGTTTACCAAGGGCCCTTTGTGAGCCACGTTTCCACCCTCGAAGCTGCAAGGTGCCATGTGGATTGCCCCTGGCATTAGGCAGAGTTACCAACTTGAAAAAAAAACAAAGCAGAAGGGGAAAAAACTGAAGGGAGGTGGGCAGGGTCAGAATAGTTTGGGCTCCCCGATCCCAGGTGAGCAAAAATCTATGCTCCAAGTTTGGAGAATCCATTCCTGAAACATTTCAATATAAACTGCATTGTTGTTTTTTTTAAATAGCCTGAAAATTACCACTGCAGAGATCAATAGACTAATGTTCAGTGAACTGGCATAACATTCCAACAGGTCAAATATTCGAATGCAAGCAGTAACCCGTTTTAAGTAGGTTAATGACCTCTCATAAAATGGCAGGCTGAGGAATGTCAATTTCAGGCATTAAGCATTTGTCCACCTGCTAATAGTAACTCCAAGGCGTCAGCCGTGGCTCAGTGGTAGCACTCTCGCTTCCGGGTCAGAAGGGTGTGGGATCAAGTCCTGCTCCAGAGACTTTGTGCACATAATCTAGGCCATCACTTCAGTAAAGTACTGAGGGAGTGCTGCACTGTCGGAGGTGCTGTCTTTCACGAGACATTAAACCGAGGCCCTGTCTGCCCTCTCAGGTGGGTGTAAAAGATCCCACGGCACTATTTGAAGAAAAGCAGGGGAGTTCTCCCCAGTGTCCCAGCCAGTCTTTATCCCTCAACCAAAACACTGCTGTTTGTGGGACCTTGCTGTGCGCAAATCGAGGCCTGGAGTTTCCGCTTGATTGCGCTGGTTTGTTTGGCGCAATTCGCCTGAAATCGGCGTAACTGCCGCAAAAGATCGTGGAACTTTAAGCGCAAATTGCGTCCAGCGCTAATCGAGTTTCCGCGATCGTTTGCGCTAGTATTAAAAACTTTGTGCTAGAAGCCGGGCCCCACCCACAAGACTAGCCAATCACCATTGGGAGTTTCCTCTAATTGTGCCCATTTGTGGGCCTTTGAGAAGGCTCGAAAAATTAAGCTGGTTCGTTTGGGCGTAAGGACACCAATCGGTATGTTTTGAAAGGTTTTGATACGGAAGAACTGACTACTGTACCCCAATATATCTAGGAAATAGTTTTGTATATTATTTTTAAAAGTCATTTTCAGTCATTTAATAATCGGGTCCTCACAGTGGTAGATTGACACTGTGGTTAAAGTTGCTTATTTTTTGTGAAAAACCCATTTTCAGCTGTATTAATCAAACTGCACCGAGTTACCACTAAATAAAGCAAGGAATATTTTTTAAAGCAATTTTTAAAAAAAATTACTTTTTAAAACGCTGCCCGATTGGACTGGTTCGTGACAGAATTTGCATGTGGTGCTATGCAAATAAGTGAGCGGAAATTCGGTGTTTGGGTGGGGGGGGAACACTTTTAAAAACGGGCGCAATTTGCACACGAATCGCTGACTGCACCGAAAGTATTTCATTAGTTGTAAAGCACTGTGGGACACCCTGAAAGGTGCTATATTAATCTAGGCTGATACGTTCAAATCATCAGTCATTACTAGCTCCTGTATACCTTTAAGTTAAACAGCCATTGCATCTCATTTTCATTTAATAATTTAAAAGACAATTTGTTAGGATACTTCAAGCTCTCTTTCTGCTGAAGTATTGTAGAGCAATATTCTAGATGTTTCCTTTTCAAACCCCATTACATAAATAAGTAATATTTCCTATTGCCATTTACACACGACATGCTCTGCATTACTTTTAAATCACTTTTGACTGAATAATTCATGGTGGTCCTCTTATCCTTTAAATGTTACCATCTGTGACCAGCTTGGGGAACAATCAATCAATCAGCATTCAAGAACGTTATCACACAATTCACAGGATGTTCATCAAAAGGACACAACTAAGGATGTCGATGCATAAGGCACGATAGCAAAGCTTCCCTCTCCAGCCTAGCAGGTAAAGGCACTACCTGTACATCACTAGCCCAATACAGAAAGGGCGATAGCGAATCGGCAGCCTGGAAAAGAAAATTGGGCTTCAGATTCCTTATTGTTGTGCCTGTTTTGTGCTCCTGTCAAAGACCAATTTCACCCCCCCCCCCCCCACCCCCAAGGAAACTAAATAGCAGCACATGATTTATCCAGTGATCTGAAATATAGTGAGGGTTCTCAATTTGATCCCTGGGCTTGCTACATTTGAGAGGTCGCACAACACCAGGTTATAGTCCAACAGTTTTATTTGAAATCACAAGCTTTCGGAGCTATCGCTCCTTCCTCAGGTACATTTAACAGGGGTGGTCTGTAACACATGAACTCAAGGGGGTGGGGGGGGGAGGAAATCTAGTATAAAAGCTCAAAAATATAACATGCATCAACTGGTCACCATTTACCCAACTGTGAGTTTCCAATAAAGAGAACAGCTCAAACACAGCACAGCAGAGAAGGGATCGTGCAAGAGGAAGATTTGGAGGATGCAGAATTCTGCAGAGGTTTGATATTTTTTTAGCAGATCAGCGAGAGATCTAGAGCATGAATGTTTTCAAGACTCTACATTCACACTGCTCCATTTTGAGCTATTCTAGGGTACACATCAGCTTCCTTAGGTCAGCTTTTTAAGATTGCCAAGTCTTCCATTTTAACTGCAAGCTCATTGCTGTGGATACTTTTCCTCTGGGGCCTATAAAACGACTGCTTCTTTGGTGAAACAGGAAAGACCAGATCATTAATTCAACATGCTGTTAGACTGCACTGCTACATGCTTTTAAAGCTCTGTGTATTACCAATCCACTGCTTCAGGATGTATAGAATCATAGAGCACAAGAGGCCATTCGGCCCATCATGCCTTTGCAAGCTCACTCAAAGAGCTATCCAGTTAGTCCCACTCCCCTGCTCCTTCCCCATAGCCCTGCAAATTTTTCCTTTTCAAGTATTTATCCAATTCCCTTTTGAACGTTACTACTGAATCTGCTTCCACTACCCTTTCAGGCGGTGCATTCCAGATCATCATAACTCGCTGCGTGAAAAATTTCTCCTCATCTTCCCTCTGGCTCTTTTGTCAATAACCTTAAATCTGTGTCCTCTGGTTACCAACCCTCCTGGCCAATGGAAACAGTTTCTCCCCATCTACTCCATCAAAACCCCTCATTCATAAAGGAGTGAGGTCTTCACGAAAGGTTCTTGGCAAACTTAATTTTTTCATTTTTGCTTTAGGAGGGAAAATAGTCAAAAGAAGGGTGCTCCATTATCATGCTGGCACCAGGCTCGCCATGGCAACGATGGGTTGGGGTATATTTTGGTTACCGAGCAGGGCAGCTGCAAACACAATTAAAACAGAGCAGTGCATTAGTGTCAGCTGTGGCTCAGTGGGTAGCACTCTCCAGGTGGGAGGGGCTAAGAGTGAGCAGGTGCTTGACTATGGCTGGGAGTTTGAGTGAGTTTGTAAAAAGTTGTTGGTGGGTTTTTTTCAGGTTTTAGGGCCTCTTTGGTCCTTAAACAGCAGCCAGAAAGAAAAAGAGACTTGCATTTATATAGCGCCTTTCACAACCACCGGATGTCTCAAAGCGCTTTACAGCCAATGAAGTACTTTTGGAGTGTCGTCGCTGTTGTAATATGGGAAACGCTGCAGCCAATTTGCGCACAGCAAGCTCTCACAAACAGCAATGTGATAATGACCAGATAATCTATTTCTGTTATATTGATTGAGGGATAATTATTGGCCAGGACACAGAGGATAACTCCTCTGCTCTTCTTCAAAATAGTACCATGGGATCTTTTACGTCCACCTGAGAGAGCAGACGGGGCCTCGGTTTAACGTCTCATCCAAAAGACAGCACCTCAGACAGTGCTGCATTCCCTCAGCACTGCACTGGAGTGTCAGACTAGACTTTTGTGCTCAAGTCCCTGGAGTGGGCCTTGAACCCACAACTTCTGACCCAGAGGCGAGTGTGCTACCCACTGAGCCACAGCTGACAATCATAGCAAATAATCATTGTTCATGACTTGCATGGTATACATTTCCCAAATGGGACCCATTTTATGTTTCCAAATTCTAGTATAGAATTCTGTAACACGAACAAAAGATATGAACTTATTTTCTATATTAACAGATTAAACTTAACCACTGGTTTTCTGCTTCAAAGAGGATACCTTCTTTCTTGAACAAAACTTTCAGATCTTGTTGCAGGACTTTGGCTTATTCTAGGCTGAGCCTGCAGAGAATTTCTCTCCACGGGCTGAACTTGATCTGCATTTGGACTCTCTACACTTTGACTGTTTGCCTGCCTGACTTGGGCTCAGACTTAAATTCTGACTTTGTCTTGGACTTGTTTCTGGTACGTCTGATGTAGGATTTGCTACTGGTACTCTACTTGTAACAAGACTATCTGACTCATCATCCCAGCTTTCAACTCCTTCCACATCTGTAGGTAAGATATGATTAGTGTGAACAAACCTAACCTTTCCATGATCAAACATCTTGACCAAATATGTGCAAGTGCCACATATCTTCACTACTCTTCCTGGTAACCACTTTAACCATTTATGGTGATGGTTCTTCACTCTAACCTTCTGGTTCAACTTCACACTTCTCTCTCCAACTCTACCTTTAGCATGACTCTCTCTTTCCTTGATTGTTTCTCTTCTACGGACTGTGCCAAGTTTGACTTTAACAAGAGCCTGGTTCGTGGCTGTCATTTGAGAAACAACTCTGCTGGTTTTCTACCAGTAGTGGTATGAGGAGTATTCCGATAGGTCATCAGAAAATTTGCCAGTTTGTGGTCCAACGACAAATGATGTTTCTTTGGATTTAGATCCAACATTTGCTTGATAAGGGCACGTTTGACAACTTGTACTGTGTGCTCTGCTGCATCATTTGAAGCAGGGTGGTATGGTGGAACTTTGGTATGTTTCACACCGTTTCTGCTCATGAACTGTGTGAACTCTTCTGAACAAAACTGCGGCCCATTAACAGACACAATTTCTTCTGGGAGGCCGTATGAAGAAAACAATCTTCGCAAATTGTCTAGTGTTTTGCTTGTTGTTATTATCCGCATCGGAAACACCTCTACCCACTTCGAGTGACTACCTATCACTATGAACAATTGCGGTCCTTCTAGCTCAGCAAAATCTACATGTAACCTTTGCCACACCCTGGGAGGCCATTTCCATGGATGTAATGGTACTGATGGTGGTTTCTTGCTCACCGATTGACATGTTGTACATTGACTGACTATGTACTCTATCTCTTTATCTAAACCTGGCCACCATAAGTAACTGTGTGCAAAGCTCTTGGTCAAGCCCATTCCCAGGTGCTGGTCATGAAGATCTCCTAACAATTTAGACCTGAACCTATTTGGGATAACCACTCTTGCTCTCCACATGATACAATCTTTACCCACTGACAATTCATTCCTACGAACAAAGTATGGATGGATATCTTCCTCTGATACCTGGTTTGGCCATCCGTTTGCTATATAATCATACACCTTTGACATAATTGGGTCAAGTTTGGTTGCCCTACCAATCTCTTCAGTTGTGACTGGCAGCTCATCAATGTATGTGAAATAGAACACTTCTTCCTTATTGGGTGTAACTTGTGATGGAGATGGCAACCTGGACATAGCATCAGCATTACTGTGATCAGCTGATCGTCTGTACTCAATGTTATACTTATACGCTGACAAAATCAAAGTCCATCTCTGCATTCGGGCTGCAGCTAAGGTTGGAACTAGGGACTTTGGATGAAGTATTGCTGTCAGGGGCTAACAGTCAATGACTATGGTAAACTTACGACCAAACAAATATTTGTGAAACTTCTTGACCCCAAAAATCAATGACAAAGCTTCCCTTTCGATCAGCGCATAATTCCGCTCACTGGCACGGAGAGTGCGTGAAGCAAAGCAAATGGTCTCTCCTCCCCACTATCTGGTACATGAGATCTCACTGCCCCAACTCCATACAGAGAGGCGTCACACACTAGCTTGATCTCCTTAGATACATCATAGTGAACTAACATGGTACTCTCTACTAACTGGCTTTTACACTCTTTGAATGCTGTGTCACATTCTTTTGACCACTTCCAAGGGTCCTGTTTTCTCAACAGCTCATTCAGTGGATGTAACATTGTAGCCAAGTTTGGGAGGAACTTTCCGTAATAATTCAAAAGGCCCAAAAATGATCAAAGTTCAGAGACATTCTTGGGAGTGGATGAATTTCTAATTGCATCCAGCTTTCCCTTGGTCGGATGTAAACCATCTTTGTCTACTCTGTGCCCCAAGTACTCCACTGAGTTTTGAAACAACTCACACTTGTGAGCTGTCACTCGTACTCCGTGCTTCTCTAGCCGTTTGAGCACTTCATTCAACATCTCATCATGGATTTGCCTGTTTGGTGTTGAAATGAGTATGTCATCCAAATAACACACTTCAATCCCTTGCAAAATTTGGTTCATCACCCCCTGGAATATGTTGGGGGCAGAAGATACTCCAAATGGTAGCCTATTGATCTGATATAGGTCTCGGTGAGTATTTATGGTCAAGCATGACTTGGACTCTTCATCTAACTCAAGTTGTAGGTAAGCGTTTGTTAGATCTAACTTTGAAAAGATCTGGCCACTTGTCAGCGTTGTGAACAAATCTTCCACATTTGGCAACGTATTGGGTAGATTACACTCTAGAACCTGGTTTACGGTTACCTTATAATCACCACACAACCTTACCTTACCATCTGACTTAGGTACAACAACAATGGGTGTAGCCCAATTACTCAGATCTACCTTAGAGATAATGTTCTCAGTTTCTAGTCTTTGAGTTTTGCTCAACTTTCTCTTTGAGTGTGTATGGTACGGGACGTGGCTTGTAGTAAACTGGTCTTGCGTCCTTCTGCACTCTGACACTCGCCTTGAGGTCTTGGATCGGACTGCCCATTTCGCTGAACACCTTCGGATACTGCTTGATGACATCATCTTTCGATGCAAATTTCGCTTCCACATGAAAAATCTCATTCCAATCCAGCTTCAGTGATTCCAACCAATTTCTACTCAAGGCAGGCTTATCTCCTGCCACTACCTGAGAAGCAAGCTTGGACACTGATCCTTGTATTTCACTGGTATGGTGACGCTTCCTACTACAGGGATTTGTTCTCCTGAGTAGCCTCGCAGCTCTACCTTCGATTTCTCTAATCGATAATCACGCAACTTGTCGCGATATAGTGATTCCGGTACTACGCTCACGGATGCACTAGTGTCTATTTCCATGGGTATCCTGGTTCCTGCGACATATACTTGGATGACGATACCTCGCGAATCACTGTTAGATACCTTGGTGCTCCTGATGACGTGAATCTCCAGAAACTCTTCGTCCTGCTGCTTCTCTTCAACGGTATGTAGTGTCTGGCGATTTCTACTTCTAGCATTGCCAGTCGGTTTCCTCTTCTGTCGGCATGTCTTCGCATAATGCCCAGTTTTCTTGCAGTAGAAACACTTCTGGACATATGGACAGCTTTGAGCAATGTGTTGTCCCAGGCACCGATAGCACGACTTCAATGCACTATTACCTTGGTCAGTTGCTGAGGCCTTGGGGTTCAACTGCCTTGTACTTTTAGCCTGCAGCCGATTCACCTCGGTTGTCTGACGACTGGAAATGGCACGGAACTCTTGGGAGTATCTGTCGGCCATATCCATCGAAATAGCTGTCTGACAAGCTAAGTCAAAAGATAACTTTCAGAAATTTCTAGGGGCTCAGGACTGTAGTGCTGTTCTAACTTGGCTAGGGTCTCCTTCAGTGCCGTGTCCTTCGGTTTGGCGGGAACAAGCACATTTTTCAGGGGTTCATACGCCTCGGAGCTTATTTCAGTGAAAAAAATAGCCCGTTTCATTTCTAAAACCGCCTGGTTACAGGTTTACATCATTGGGGACTTCAACGATACTATTCGCGGTGAAAAACATTTCTAGCCACTCCACATATGCTCCGAAAGTCTCTCGGGATGGAACTCACCCAAGTGCCCTATTATTCCCATAGGCGCGGCCATCTGGACTCTGGCAATGTCGACATTTCAGCCACGTATGCTCGAAATTTACCTCGGATTTTTAAGTTTTTCTGCAAAACGAGGAACCTCTAACAGTTCCTCCGTTGGTTGGCAGGATTATCCTCCAACACACACACACACACTCTCTCTCCCGGTAAGAACTGTACTGCACATGGCTTTATTATTATATAGATCAGTAGTCCACCAGGTGGCTCTATTACAAAATGATGGGAGGATCATCAGGCACACTTCCCTTATTCGGAGCCATGATTACTTTGGTCTCGATTAATGTGAACAGACTGAGGGAGTGAGAAGAAGTTGCAGCAGTTGTTGGTGATTTAAAAACACTGACTACTTGTGTCTGCAAGAAACCTTTTGGGATGAGGGTATCCTAGAAAGGGTTTGGAAGGGAGAGGTGTTTGCAAGTTGTGCAAACAACCATAGAGGGGTGGCTGTTTTGGTGAGTCCTTCCATAAAAGAGAACTTTGCCTTGGTGGACAAGGACACCGAGGGGAGATTTTTAAGGCTAAAGATAAAAATGGAGGCATTTAATTGCAATCTCTAATATCTATTCACCAAACGACCATTGCAAGCGTCACAAGTTTTTTCGGTGGTTATTCACTGAAGTGGCAGAGGCAGAAAACCCTTGTGGGGAATTTTTATGTATTTTTTTTTTTATCTCGGATGGATATTTCAGCCCAGATGACCTTTAAGGATGATAACTCCAGAGGGATGATTGTGAAAATGATGGCAAATTTAAATTTGAGACACTTATGGAGGGATTGGAACCCCATAAAAGGAGTTCTCCAGAAGAGGTTGGGTGGGTGATGTTTTAAAACAGAGCCAAATAGATTTTATGTTAATGCGGGAAGGGTTAAGTTTTGAGGTGATGGCGATTTATTACAGAAAAGTATTTTTTTATAGTGACCACTCGGCTTTGGTTCTTAGAATTAGGAACAGCAGAGTTAAGATCGATCCAGGGTGTGGATTTTAAACAATCAATACCTGAAAGAAATTGCTTTTAAAGAAGGGATTTTAAATATAATAAAGAATGCTCAGAAGGAACCTTTATTCTTGAAAGAAAGAGTTTGGTGGGACAATTTCAAATATGAGGTAGTTTTTTCGGTACATTATGGGAAAGGGAGCGGCAGCTAACCGGCGTAGAGAAGAGAATATAAACAGAAGGTTTACGGAAGGGATAAGGGAGCAGAGACTAAGTGGGTAGCTTTAAAGGAAGAGTGGGAATTATTGCAAGGGGGCCATTCTCCATGCAAAGGCTAAAGATGCATTGGAGGGAGAAAGATGCACTAGCTATTTTCTAGAGCAAGAGAAGCTGCGACAGAGATTATCATTAATTGGAGAGTTGAAGGTTGGTGGAGAAGATTAATGAAAGTGGGGAGATTTTGGAGGTGGCTAGTAGCTTTTATCAAGAGTTATATACAAAAGAAGACATTTCCAAATTGGCGATGGAGAAGGTTAGTGCTTTTATTGAAGAGGGTTTAAAGGAGGATGAGAGAAGCATGTGTGTCAAAGAAGTAGGATTAGCAGAAATAAAAGTAGCAATAAGTGGAATGAAGTGGGGTGGGGTGGGGGGGGGGGGGGGGGGGGGGGGGAGAGCCCAGGGTCCAATGGACTAAGTGCAGAATTTTATAAAGAATATTTAGAGATTTTAAGTCCATTGCTTTTAGAGGTTTTTAAAGAGATTAAAATTGAGGGAAGCATGGCCCCATCAAGGAGGAGAGGTATCATAAGCTTAGCTTATAAAAATAAAGGGGATAGAAGAATTGGAGGCCCATCACATTATTAAATGTGGATAAGATCTTGGCGAGGGTTATGGCAAATTGTATAAAGGAGGTGCTGCCGCAGATAGTTTTGCCCTCTCAGCCCGATGGAGTCATAAGCCGGGACATCGCAGACTCTGTTGTCTCAATCCGAGATGCGATAGAGCTCATGGAAGAGAGTGGGAGGGAGGCTTATGTATTAAAGATAGCTCAAGAGAAAGCCTTTGATAGGGTCTCTCGTGAGTTTTTATTGATGGTTTTGGTATCATTTGGCTTCGGGAAAAATTTCATTGAGTGGATAAGGATTCAAATATATTTAGCTGTGTTAAATGTAATGGTTTTTTATCCAAGTATTTTCCGATAGAGGTCAGTGAGGCAGGGTTGTCCCCTGTCCCCATTGTTGTACACATTGGTAGCAGAAACATTAGGTTACATGATGCGAAAGAAACAAGGTGTAGTTGGGATTGCGGTTCCCAGTTCTGGGCTGGTGTCGGTGATACACCAATATGCAGATGCCACAACCTTAACATTGAGAAATGGTGAGTCAGTGAGGAAAGCTATGGGAGTAGTGGCGGAGTATTGTAGAGCTTCAGGAGCCAGAGTGAATTATAGTAAGTCCCAATGCCTGGTTGTGGGAAGGGGTAGGGGGGAATGGTTGGAGGAAAGTCCCTTTAAGGTGGTGGAGGTTTTGGAAGTTCTGGGGGTGCATATGGGGTGCAAGAAGGACAGGGATGAAGTGGATCGATTAAATTGGGAACCGAAGGTTACGAAAATTAAAAAGATTTTGTGAAGATGGGAAAGAAGGCGGTTGAAAGTGCAAGGAAGAGCGACAGTGGCGTCCGCTCTCCTGCTATGGTACTTATTGACGGTGGAGGATATTCCTGAGTGGGTGTAAAAGTCCATCAGAGAGGCTTGTGTGAGGTTTTTATGGGAAGGGAAAACAGCCTTGATTGCTTACAATACCATCATTGGATGGAGAAATCAGGGGGACTCAATTTCCCAGATATTGATTTGAAGAAAAAATTCATTAGAATCGAATGGGTGAAGAGATTTCTTCAGAAGACAAATACAAGTTTTTGGAAGAGTTGTTTTGAGCATTTAAAAAAAATGAAGTGGGATAGGAGGGCAGGGGATATTGTATATGGAATACAATAATATGCTTTTGAAATCGATTAAAGCTCTCCCTAGGTTTTATAAGGGGGTTGTAGAGACTTGGGCCCAATTTTTAAAAAGTGTGCAGTTTATGCCCAAGGGTGCTGAGGAATTTTTTTTTTTTTTTAATATAAGAACAGCCCTTATTTTTGAACAGATGGGTTAAAAAGAGAGGTATTATTTAATCAAGCTTTTATAAAAACTGGTATTATATATGTGAAAGATGTATTATACGAGGTAATTCCAGGTTGGTTGCTGGAAGCGGTAGTGAGGGACATGGTTTGGGAGGAGGATCAGGAGGTAGAGGAAAAAGCAATTATGATCACGTATGAGAAGATTGAGGGCAATGCCACAGGATCGGATGGAAGAAATAAATGCGGAAATCTCCAAAGGAAGTAAAATACGTCCCGCTTTTCCAAGTTTTCTGCTGGAGACGGTAATACTCGAGATTTCTATGAGGTATTTAGAGAATGGAGATTCAAGACACCTGCTGGTCAGGAGTTTTGGCAGAGTATATACCCACAGCTGGACTTCAACAGGATTTGGAAGGGAGTGTGGGCGAATTTTAAATGTCCAGAGTGGTTTGAACTGGATTTCAAATTGGCTCGTAACCGGATTTTTACCATGACGGTCTTGTGTAAGATTGGCCAAGTGAAGGAGGCAACTTGCCCAGTGTGTGGAACACGGGATGAGGCTCTGTCCCATTTACTAGTGTTATGTCCGTAGTTAAAGGATTTTAAGTACTATGTTCGACAGTTGTGTGAAGTTGTTTGTCTGGATGGGGACCGAAGAGTGAGAATGGGAATCCCGTGGGACTCAATTTTGAGATGGGGATTGCAGGAGAGTCTGGCAGAGTCTAATGGAGCAGCAATTAATTTAATGTTCAGTTTGGCTAGATTCGTGATTGTGCAAAGAAGGAATGTTCTGTTTTTTAAGGGGAGGAGAATAAATCTTTTTAAAAGAGTATTTTAAGTATAAGCTAAAAGATAAGGCTCTGTGGATGTTTTATTCAGAAAGGAATTTAAAGATAGTATTTTATGATCAATTTTTAAAGTACAATCGATTAATATATGTTACGGGAGACAAATTAAACTTCAGTTTTTGATGTTAATATGTGGTGGAGGAATGGCTGTGCAGAGTGGCGGAATGGATTTGTATGATACAATATCATGATCATTCTATTGTAAGTGTTTTTAATGTTCAATAAATGATATATAAAAAAAAGTTGGTGGCACTCTCACCTCCGAGTCAGAAGGTTATGGGTTCAAGTTTCACTCCAAAGACTCAAGTACAAAAATCTAGGCGGACACTCCAGTGTAGTACTGAGGGAGCGCTGCACTGTCGGAGGTGCTATCTTTCCGATGAGACGTTAAACCGAGGCCCCGTCTGCTCTCTGAACTGGACGTAAAAGATCCCATGACACTATTTCAAAGAAGAGCAGGGGAGCTAACCCCAATGTCCTGGCCAATATTTATCCCTTAACCAACATCACTTAAAAAAAATAATTATCTGGTCATCATCACATTGCTGTTTGTGGGAGCTTGCTGTGTGCAAATTGGCTGCCACGTTTCCATACATTACCACAGTGACTACACTTCAAAAAAGTACTTCATTGGCTGTAATGCGCTTTGGGACGTCTGGTGGTCGTGAATTTTGCTATAGAAATATAAGTCTTTCTTTTTGCATTAATTGGGAAGTCAAGCATCACTCTCCATGGGAACACAAATTGTAAATGTAGCTGAGCCAGAAAAAAAGGTTCCCATATAGTTGGCCAATTATCAAAAGAAACTAATGACACTTCCCCTGCTGGTTGAGAGGGTGGATTATTGCATAGTGTAGTATTGATCCGTTTGTCCAGGAAGGTTCTCGGTTTGATCCGCAGTCTTTGCTGAGCTCAGCTAGGGTGCTACAGCATCCCTGACCTAGGCCAGGGCAGAAAGAGCATTAATCACTTAACGTGCTGCTCAGTGACCCTTGCTAGAAAGAGAGAGGGAGAGAGAGCAAGTCAGAGAAAGAGAGAAACAATGTAGGAAGATCAAGAGTCAGTGACAGAGAGATAGAAACAGGCATACAGAGAAACAAAAGTAGGAAGAGCGAGAGAGACAGACAAAAGAGAGAACGAGAGACGGACACACACAAAGACAGAGACAGACAATGAGAAACAGGCTTAGAGGAAAGAGGAAAAAATCTTCTTTGAGGAAGTGAGTTGATCATTGCAGATGGGAAATCGAAGGCTGCTCAACAAGTGGAGAGTGGATAACTTTTCTTCAACACTGGTGCTTTGAACCGAGGGCTGAAGGAAGTTATTCCCGTTGCGTGCTACCTGCTACATGCCACATTACATAAACATAGATACTGAACACAAACACCTTTTCTGTAAAGTATGAAACAGACCTTTATCTTTGACAAGAGTCTGGATTTCTTCTTTCACACCCTCGTTCCAATCGGTGATGTCCACGTGCAGTGAGTAATCGCAGCACGACTTGCTGTCCGCCCACTCCCGCCACTTCTCATAGGCGGCGATGACACTGCTCTCGGGCTCTGGGACCACATGGTCAACTGAAAGAGGAAAGGAAAAGATCAGGTCAGCGCACAACACGCGGGAACGCTTCATGCAGCCAAAGGCCTCAAATTCCCACTCTCATTTTTAGGCTCCACCAATATCCTTTTATCTTTTTCCACAGTGCTACAGAATCATGTTTAAATCCTGTCTAAATGCAAACAACTTCAGATATATACACAAGATAAATGATATTTAAATAGGCTTTCATTTTAAGTGGAACCTTACCCCTTAGACTTGCAGTTTAATAGTGCCTGAGGGAGTTGTGGAACTATAATCTCAAAATGGTTATGAAGAGCCCGGATTTCCAGAATGATTGACAGGCAGAAACCATTGTTCACTCAGCCCAAGCTGGTTTATCCTCTTTTAGAGGAGTTTTCTCACGGTCAATGTTTTTCTAACCAAATCCTCGATATCAATTTTACGCCGCCTACAATCTTGCAGGCACGGGATTAATTCCTTGGGCCAGGGGAACCTGCCGCGTTTTACAGCTGGGTCTCATTTTCCCCTCGTGCTGCTCAGGCTGGCATATCTCACGTTTAAGGTGGAAGCGAGTGCTCCATGGAGACCACTGTGATTTGGCGTCAAGCGCTCATGGGTTGCCCGTTATGAGAAAATGGGTGGCAGTTTGCAGACATGTGCTTCATTATTGCTCAGTTATCGCAACATGGCATCTTGCCCAGCTGCTGACCGTTCAGGAATGGCAACTGCTCACGTCTAGCTCTATCCCATAGAGGTTACACAATGAAAGCAGGATATGTTCACTGGCCTAAAGGAGCAAACTGTAGAAAGTGATTAGCACTCCACTGCTACTCCAATTATTAAATAATATGAAAATAATCCGGCCTCACTCCCTTCTCCTGGAGGTGCAGTTGCATGCTGGGGAATGATCCCACAATGCTGGCCACCCTAGTGCCTCAACCTAGTGACTGTCTTAGAGTGTAATCTTTGACAGCATCGGCAGACTATTCAACCACAAGGGGGCGTCAGAAGCAAGCCCAGAATCATACATCACAGAAAGAGGCCAGTCGGCCCATCATGCCTTCGAAAGAGCTATCCAATGAGTCACATTCCCCCACCTCACCCACCCTCATAGCCCTGCAACTTGTTCGCCTTTTCAAGTATATATCCAATTCCTTTTTGACCCAACTGTCATCCTGGTCTGAGATCAGCTTCACGTTTCCGTGTGTTTGAGCATTTTCAACCTATACTGAACTTCAGCATATTTGCTGTGGCCGACTGCACAATAGGGAGTGGATTGTGACTGTTCTCTGCCCGAATTCATGCCACACAGGAAAAATAACCCTTTCCTCGCTAGGTCTAACCTTCCAGAATGCCACTCAAAGTGCTTCAGTCTTGTTGTGCCCCCTCTGGATCTACTAAAATACTAAGACCCCCCCCCCCCCCCCCCCACTCTGCTACAGTTGTTACTGAACTGCATCTGCAAAACGATGCGCATTAGTGAAATGGTGTTTACATAGTCTTACATTTAAAGCCATCCAGATTCCATTCTGGGCAAATCTCAAATACAAAAGAAAAAAAACACACACCAAATTTCTTGAAGAAAATTGCTACTTAACAAGCAGAGACAAACTTTCTCAAATCTTGCCTGGGCTGGATTCAAAGCCAGGTGCCAGAGGTGAAAGGTTAATGTTCTAACCCACCGCACAAACCAATTCCCCCTGAAAATGCATCGGAGACCCTGGGGGGAAAAACGTCCAATTTCACAAAACAAAACTGAACAAAAGAAAACAAAACCCTCGGGAGTCAATGCAATTACTGCAGAGCAAAATGTTCTTAACATTTTTGTTTTTAACTGCAGTAACTGTCTAGTAGGCGAACGTTTCTTTCAGTAGGCCAACTGAAGTTTCAGCTTTGATTTTTCTGGAGAACGCTCATCGCAGTTCAAGTCTCTGCAAAACAAATAAAAGGCCAGCAAAAAATAAACCACTTGAATGCTCAGATCTGAACCTGGCGTGTAATTATTTTTTTTTAATTGGCTTATTGCCTGTCATGCAAAGGCACCTTGTCCAAATGGCATCAGTTCCCCCCCCCACCCCCCCGCACTCCCACTCCACCTCCGCGACACAGAACCTGGCTATCAAGCAACAAAATACATTCACAGCAGGCTCAGAGAATGTTTCCCTCGTCTCTATATATTTTTTTTTTATAAACAGAACTCACTTTCTCCACTGACACAGGAGGAACAAGGAATCATTATATTCAGGTAGGCCACTTTTCAGAAACTAGGAGGCAAGGAGAGAAGGGAAAGAACAACACCAGACACTCTGGCCTACAGATTCTTAAAATCCCCAACGTGCCTTTATGAATCTGTTTAAAGACTTAGAACAGCAAAAATAATATTCCTGCAGTAAACCTAATGGTTCTGATGTCAGTCAGAAGGTTAACAAACAAAGCTGCAAGCTCTAAATCTGCCAAACTCCAGAAATATGGAAGATTTAATACTTTGGAGCCGAGGTGCCATTCATCATCGCCATGGGGACCCACTGAAATCCGTATCTGTAATGCTCAGTTGAATACTGTGAGCCCTCCCAAATTTGCAGCTCCCTGTTGCTATGAAAAGTGTGTTTTTTTTAAAAAAAACGTTGCTATGGTGTATTTTTTTTTTGTTATTCAACATGACTAATAGAACCCAGAGCTCGAGGAGGTAGCGATTTCTCTAGGGTAGAATTAAATCTGGAAATCATGGAAGGAAAATCTCTTCATAAACACGCTGGGGACTTCTGCAGAATCTAACGACGGGATTCCTGGAAGTGGAAGTAACATTTGGATTTGAATGAATATCCGATAGTTATTGTTCTGTGGCTGCTCCTGAGGAAGAGGGTGCAGCGTAGGCGTGTAAAAGTCTTTCCTGTTCCTCCTGCCTGCACCGCCATTTTCTTTTTTGCTTAAGGCACGCAATGGTCCCGAATTTCCTGGACACTTAAACGGTGTCAACAATGGCGCACCTATGTCGTAAGCAGTAAAAGTCAGAGGAAAATATGGCGCAAGCGAGTTCAGCCAGTTTCCGCGCCGTAATTTCCTGGGGATTTTGCCCCGTGACCTCTGCCGAAACCCTCCAAAGCTCATTAACATACCTCTGCCTCCACCTGTTCAAAACAGTCATGAGCGTAACTTTTCCAGATTGGCGCTAGATTTCTCGGGGCGTCCAGTTACGGTCGAGAAATCTAAATGCGGGTGGGCCCAGAGGTTACCGGCTAACAGCGACATTTCTGGTTGTTAAATAAATTAACAGAATTAACTAATTAAACCTGGGAGAACTAC
The DNA here is from genome assembly GCA_030390025.1 of Squalus acanthias. Classification (NCBI taxonomy): domain Eukaryota; kingdom Metazoa; phylum Chordata; class Chondrichthyes; order Squaliformes; family Squalidae; genus Squalus; species Squalus acanthias. The sequence continues at coordinate 127,310,049 of CM059427.1, forward strand.
TCGAGCTTCATAGCTTCATCCCTGCAGTTTGGAATCGATTTATTACAGCTTCTTTTTTGTTTTGCTCACACTTCTTACTGACATCTTCAGATTTCCTGCCCAGAGTTCCATGAGTGCTGGAAGCCAAGATTTTTAGGACTCTCCCCCCACACGTTCAGAAGGGCCTTCGATGGCCGCCCCACTTGGCATCCCCCTATCCATCCTACATCACTATAGTGACTACACTTCAAAAGTACTTCATTGGCTGTAAAGCACTTTGCCATGTTCTGAGATTGTGAAAGGAACTATAAAATGTAAATTATTTCTTTCCATTATGGAGCAGCAGAGGGAGGAGGCACGGTATATGAGGAACTACCTGTTCTGAACTTCTCAAGGGCCCGCCATTGGTTATGTCTCGTCCAAGGACCATGGAATGCCACAATGCCCGCTGTGGCATACGCAGATTAGTTTCCCAATTCGTGTCGGGAGGATCAGGGCGCCACCCGGCCTGACTTGTGACGTAATTTGCCGATTATGCCATTCCAGTAAATTCCTGGCCAATGTGTTTTTAAATCTTGCCCTTCTGACTGCTAGATGTCCACTTGCAATACGTAGATTAGCTTCCCAGGAAATTATGGCTTAAGTTCGTGTTGGGCGAATGGGTGCACAGCAACCGGTGCGCCTTACAGTTTCCCCTAGCTGGAGCGTCTAGAACCAGGGGGCAGAGTCTCAGGATAAGGGGTCAGCCACTTAGGAAAGAGATCTCATTGAAACATATAACATTCTTAGAGGGCTTGACAGGGTAGATGCTGAGAGGATGTTTCCCCTGGCTGGAGAGTTCAGAATTAGGAGTCACAGTCTCTCAGGATAAGGGGTCGGCCATTTAGGACTGAGATTAGGGGAAATTTCTATACTCCGAGGGCTATGAATCCTTGAATTCTCTATCTCAGAGGGCTGTGGAAGCTCAGTTGATGAGTATATTCAAGACGGAGATTGATAGATTTTTGGACACTAAGGAAATCAAGGGATATGGGGGATCAGGTGGGAAAGTGGAGTTGAGGTCGAAGAGCAGCCATGATCTTATTGAATGGTGGAGCGGGCTTGAGGGGCCGTATGGCCTACTCCTGCTCCTAATTCTTATGTCTTGACTTTCATTCCAGGATACTCCCGGCCAATGTGTTTGAGTCCTGCCTTTCCAACTGCTGGATGTTCACTTCTAATAAACTTCACTGCTCCCTCCTGATACAGGGAGATACACAAAGGCAGAGCAGTCGGGAGGGAGCAGTACCCCAGTCTCCCTCATATTCTGAAACTATAGTGTGGTTTCAGTGTGAGGGATCACAGGGCGAGCCCTGATTTCCAGTAACAACATCTTCATCAGTCCCTCGCTGCAAAATCCAATTATGGAATTGAATCATCCAGCCAAGCGCAAACATGAGGAGCTACAACAGCATGAGGCAGGTGGGGAAGTCATAATGAGTCAATTATTTTTTCTCCAAAACTAAAATCCCAGCGCTCGAAAATTGCCCCCCCCCCCCCCCCCCCCCCCCCCCCCCCCCCCCCCCCCCCCCCCCCCCCCCCCCCCCCCCCCCCCGTGAGGTGAAATGTAAAAACAAAAATGGGCAGCCCAGGGTGTGGAGATTTCCCTGGTGGTGCTGGTGCTATAAGAGTTAATTAATTGGGCATAAATTAAGCACAGGCAATGGTGCTCACTCAGTATTCAATCAGGCAAGGTAGGCAGTCTAGCATGTTAACTTGTTGAGCACTTACCCAGAGGACCCGTGAATAAAATGTCAACACCAATCCAGTCACACTCTTGGTTTACTTTGAAGTTGATACAATTTCCAATGATTGCAATTTAGATGGTTTTACATTGAAATAGAAAAAGGCAGCCATTTTAACCGTTTTAGATTTGCTGACAATGTCGCTCTCTCAAATGAGAACAGTCTCCTCAGTTAAAGGGACAGAACTGCTTATTGAAACTGTTGAAGTTCTTTGTGGATGGATTTTCAACAGTTACTGAAAAGAACACGAGCTCTTTTCAAAATGTCAGAGGCAGCCATCTTAATTTATACTGAAATGATTCAATTTTGAAACATGAAAAAAAAATAACATTTGTCATATTCTTCGTACTCCAAGTGAGACCTAGCCTCTGAGCAGAGAGGACTATCTCCGCCCTGCCCAGTGCCAAGTTTGTATCCTTACACAGCCTCCTTGGTTAGGAGTGTCTCTATTTCCTGCCGCAATCATTCAACCTGTTTTGCATTCAACATACTTGATGAGTTTATTACATAGTTTAGAATTCAAAGTCATAATAACCTATACTATTCACGATGAAAAGGCTATCTTACCCAACAAGCTTGCTGCTTTAATTAATTTTGACCCGGTCATTCTTCTTGTCTCTTGTACCAGTGATACTATTGATATCCCCCTCAGTAATTTATTCCATAACTCTATTACCCTTTGGGTAAAAAGTCCCCTAATTTTCCTTCTTAATGTTTAACTTGCCCTCTGGTGTATGAAACTTTTTGCCTTAGTCAAGAATTTGCGCAGATCAACTTTTGCAATCTCAATTATAATCCCCGTCAATCAGGTCACCTCAAAGCCTCCTCTTTTCCCAGAGAACATACATTCCTTTGGGGGGGGAGGGGGGAGGAAGGTATTTCGGAATTTTCTTGCCAACAGGGTCCTCTTGCATCAGTCGCACATAATCCAGAAATCGCTGCCCGCGATTCTCAATCCATTAAAATTGACAGAAAAATCATAAGCAGGGTGCCCAAGATTTCCAAATATGCACTGACTTGGGAGGAGGGAAGAGTGGGGGGGTCTCTCTACCAACAGCTCAAACTCAGAAAATCGACCCTCGTCTAGAAATCACCCTGGCTGTTTACCTGTCCTGTCTCAAGGGCAACAATGTCATTAAAGTCCTTGGGAACCGCACCTCAAGTCACAGTCATAGCTTCTGACCACAGAGACCTTCAATTTTACAGATACAAATAGTGAATAAACCTACTTTCACCGTTGCCAATGATTTGTCCTGTAATCGTGAGAAGAACCAATCTCCAATCAATCTTTTTCTCCGGGAAAAGCAAATTGAACTCTGACCTAGTCCCTTAGTGTGTTATTTTTTTTAAAAGACACACAACCAGCCTTATTATTGGAGCCAAACAGTGCACATTTCAGGAAAGCAACTCAATTAAAGGGTCCACACAATGGTTGCGCCTAGATCTAGTATACGACGGCTAAATTTGAACTACATTTTTAAATAAACCTTTTCTGGTACTGAACTGAGACCAATCCAGCAGAAGCAAGAATTGGTTCAACATTATTTTTACAAAAGATTTAAGACAACATTTCTAGAGGATGACTGAAGGGTGTGCTGAGTAGGTAGGACTGCTCTATTAAAATAATAACTTGCATTTATGGAGCATCTTTGGCGTCGTAAAAATCTCCCAAAGCTCTTCACAGGAGCGTTATCGGACAAAAATTGACACTGAGCCAAAGAAGCAGACATTACTACAGTTGACCAAATGGCAGCTGAAAGGAGGAGAGAGGTGGAGCGGCAAAGAGGGTTGGAGAGGGAATGCCAGAGCTTAGGGCCTAGACAGCTAAAGGCACGGTTGCCAATGGTGCGGCGAAGGAAGTGGGGGATGAGCAAGAGGCCAGAGTTGGAGGAACGCAGAGTTCCTAATCCAGGGTTTATTTACTGAATTTGGTCCCAATCCACAAACGTTTTTCCAGTTATTTGGGAAACACAGGACTGAAATCCTGATTGTCATTTTGAGCAGCATTAGATCAATCCTCACTGGAGAAGAACCAGCATGAGGAAGGTGTGTCGACATACCAAGTGTGGTTAAAAAGTTCAGGAATGTTCTGCAGATTATCAAACAATTACCAACATAAATGAGAAGGATGGTGATCAGGAACTTCATGCCTCAATCCTACTTTCAAGAGAAACGATCCTATCGTTGAAGTAAATCACTATATCTAACTTGGAACAAGTTACTGAGGTCAAGAATGCTGTCCTCAAGACAAAAGGACAGTGATTGGCAGCATCACATTCTTTCATTAACAGAAGTTTCAATAGCTTAGAAAATGCTACTGATTCAGTCTTTAGTGTTCAGTTTGGTTGTTTTTGTAAATCATACTCACAAATCTAAATTTAAGAGCTCTCAGATGTGAGCCTTCAGGAAATAAAGTAAGAAAACCTTCTCGCTCAGGGGCCATCAGTATTCACCAGACTAAAGAGAGAAAGGAGTGGGATTGGAAGTGGGTAATGCTTTGCATGTGAATGGAAATCCTTAACTGGCTGTCACAATTCCCAAAGAAGTAGGCAGGGAATTATAAAACAGGGAATTATACAATAGACTAATGCACTGCCATTTTTGTGTCTCCATCTCTTATGTTGCCTTCTGTCTCCATTGTTTTTAAAAATGATATACTTCTAAATCCCTCCTCCCACACCACTTACTAGTGTATGTCCATATAATAATGCTGCGTCCTCCTGTGAAACCGAGGCCCCGTCTGCTCTCTCAGGTGGACGTAAAAGATCCCATGGCACTATTTCAAAGAAGAGCAGGGGCGTTCTCCCTGGTATCCTGGCCGATATTTATCTCTCAAGCAACAGATTATCTGGTCATTATCACATTGCTGTACGCAAATTGGCTGCCACGTTTCCCACATTAACTGTGACTACATTTCAAAAGTATTTAATTGGCTGTAAAGCGCTCCGGGACATCCCGAGGCCGTGAAATTATGCTATATAAATGCAAGCGAGAGTCTGCTCCGACAAGCGAAAGTCTAACCACCGCCCCTTGACATTCAACGGCATTACCATCGCTGAATCCCCCACACCATCAACATCTTGGGGGGTCACCATTGACCAGAAACTTAACTGGACCAGCCACAAATACTGTGGCTACAAGAGCGGGTCAGAAGCTGGGTATTCTGCGGAGAGTGTCTCACCTCCCAACTCCCCAAAGCCTTTCCACCATCTACAAGGCACAAGTCAAGAGTGTGATGGAATGCTCTCCACTTGCCTGGATGAGTGCAGCTCCAACAACGCTCAAGAAGCTCGACACCATCCAGGACAAAGCAGCCCGCTTGATTGGCACCCCATCCACCACCTTAAACATTCACTCCCTGCACCACTGGCGCACTGTGGCTGCAGTGTGCACCATCTACAAGATGCACTGCAGCAACTCGCCAAGGCTTCTTTGGCAGCACCTCCCAAACCCGCGACCTCTACCACCTAGAAGGACAAGGACTGCAGGTGCATGGGAACACCACCACCTCCAAGTCACACATCATCCTGACTTAGAAGTATATTGCCGATCCTTCATCGTCGCTGGGTCAAAATCCTGGAACTCCCTCCCTAACAGCACTGTGGGGGTACCTTCACCACAATGACTGCAGCGGTTCAAGAAGGCAGCTCACCACCACCTTCTCAAGGGCAATTAGGGATGGGCAATAAATGCTGGCCTTGCCAGCGACAACCACATCCCAGCAACCAATAAAAGTTCCTTGTTTCTTTCTTTTAACCAGTAAAGTTTCATTCATGTCACACGTACACCACTCCTGAAGGTCACCAAGGATGGCGTGGGAGGAAGCCTGGGCAGCCACAGATTAACAAAATAATGGTGACGATGCCTTAGACGCTTTATTGCTCCCCTGACATCCCCGTTAAGTTTAAGCCACATGCACTGCTGGAAATCAGGGCTGGAGTGTCTGTTTTCTTTTGGCATCCTACACAGGCAGTAAAATTCTGCCCTTTTGCTTCCTGAATCTCAGCCCATGAGAACGCTTTTCCACTGGTTGTTCATTTTACAAGGGTTACATTACAGGATCGGCTCCAAGCCGACATCTGCGGCAGCTGGACGCCACTCGGGCCAAGGGTCATGTCTATCTTGGGCAAGTCACTCTCCTGCAGGGCCGAGTTTTAGGTCCGTGCTGTTTAATGGTATTGCTGGGATGTGCACACTCTAGGGACACTTCTGTTGCTGACGGAGATCAGCAGCAGAGGGTAAGGAGCAGTGTGTTTAAACCTTTGTTCATTCAGTGCCTGGGACAGTTAAGAACATGCTCATTAAAAATGAGCATTCTTGTGCACATCGGCTAAGCAGGGATGTCAAGCCTTAAACCAGTAGCGTGCAAGTTAAGCCTGGCCCGATTCAAATTTTCACAGCTCCACTCTAAAAGTCGCATGCCAAGCCTGACTCTCACCCACAATGCCACGCTTGTTAAATAGCACATTTCATTTTCAGCATGCTTGCGATACAATACCGAAGGTCACAGTGTATAATAAATAAGTCAGGAGCTGTGGCCAACACACGAATGCTTCACCGTGTTCGGAGGCTATTGTAAAAAAAGCCCGTAGCAATCAGGTCAGATCAGTGAGTAATGGCAGTCAGGATTTGGATGCAAGGACAAAAGAAAGAACTTGCATTTATATAGCACCTTTCACAACCTCAGAAGTCCAAAGCACTTCCCAACCAATTAAGAACGTTTGAAGTGCAGTCAATGCTGTTTTGTCGGCAAACGCAACAGCCAATTTGCTGCTTAGGTCACCAAAACGGCAGTGAGATACATGACCACACAATCTGCCTTTGCGGTAAATGCTGGCTTGGAGAACTCCCCGGCTCTCTTCAAAGAATGCCATGGGACCTTTAGATCCACCCGAGGGGGTAGGTGGAGCCTCGGTTTAATGTCTGAGCTAAAGCACCATTAAGTGTCATCCGGAAGGCCTTAAGTCTCTCTAAGTAACCCAGATAGGCCCCCAAGGACCACCAGATGGATCTCTCCCCAGGACCAGGTTAAGTAATCAACAGAATGACGGTTTTCAACTTTCCTGTAGATGTTTTTCAATGGCTGTGAAGGCTTTGACCCATCTCCGCCACCACCCACCCTTCTACCCACCGCCCCCCTCGCACTGTGAAATGTCACAAGTCTCGTATTCCTAGGCCAGAACTGCAACAAAAGTTGGCGTCACAAATAATTTGCAATCCTCCCCGTGTCTCACCTCAATACTGGGTCACAGAGTAGGTCAGTATACTGCACTATCACTTCTAGGACCTGGGTTTGAATCCAACTAAGACTGATGAGATGAAAGTCTCCTCTCTGCGGCTGAAAGGACCCTATGCGTGATGGGTTTGGTTAGTTTTAACATGGTTCCTGTTGAACACCAACCCATACACTGCACAAAAAAGTGCAATTCATGCCAAGTTGCAGACTAAGTTGGCAATCTCCCTCAATGTGGCCATAAAGACTGCTGGTGCAGGAACTCAAAATGTCACATAGGTGCAGTAGGGAGCCCTGTTCTGAGGTCAAGTATGAAGGATCATTGTTAGGTTAATGTACAGGGAGCTTTACTCAGCATCTAACAAGTGCTGTATATTCAATATCAGAGTCCTTGATGTTGACACTAAATGGCAAAAGTGAGGAGGTTTCCATTATTCACCTTGATCAGCACAGAAGTCCACCCAAGATTTTATATATATATTTTTAAAAAGCTATGAAGCCCTTGATCTTTAGAATGGTCAGTAGTTGACGGTAGAGTCTGGGACTTGCAATATATTTAATATCCAATTTGGCTCAGCTCGTAGCACTCCCGCTTTTCAGTCAGGTTGTCATGATTCAAGCCCTCATGGCAATATTAGAGCAGGGAGTTCTTCTGGTGTCCGAGCCAACATTCCTTTTGTAACCAATTATCCAATTGTTGCTTGTGGGATCTTGCTGTGCGCATACTGACGACTGAATTTGTCTACATAACAGCATTGTACTCCAAAGTAATTCACTCTATGAAGCCCTGTGGGATGTTGCTAAGAGATGTGGCAAATGCAGTTTTTCTTTTAAGCATCTGAGGAACTGACTTCCTCCTGTATAACTAACTGGAACCCAAATTTACCCTATTCGATTGTAACTCCACTTTTCTTTTAAAAGTTAACTTTGAAATGTTTTCTTACCACTTTTCTATTTCTGTCCATCCCTCCATTTTGAAAATGGAACAACTTCTGGAAAATTAGGTCTCATCTAGAAACCAATTCTAAAAGACATTTTCCCCGGGCAATTCAAAGTCTGAAGAATTGACCTGCTCCTGTGTAATGGCAGCAGGTCAATATTTGATACACAAAAATCGCAGAAAATGAGGAAGAACTATCAAAAGAAGAAATCCATCTGTGGCCCCTCACAAACCGACCACCAAATAATCGCCGCCAGAGTCCGAAGGGTTAAACTACCGAGATCTCTGCACTCCTCCTATTCTGGCCTCTTGCGCATCTCTGATTTTCATCGCTCCACCATTGGTGACCTTGCCTTCAGCTGCCTAGGCCCGAAGCTCTGGAATTCTCTCCCAAATCTCCGTCTTGCTCGCCTCCTTTAAGGCGATCCTTAAAACCTACTTCTTTGGCCAAGCTTTTTATCACCTGTCCTAATGTTTCTCTCCTCCTTTAAGATGCTCCTCCTTTGAAACATACAAGATACTGAGGGGATAGCAAAATACTGCGGATGCTGGAAATCTGAAATAACAACAGAAAACGCTGGAAAAACTCAGCAGGCCAGGCAGCATCCGTGGAGAGAGAAAGAGAGTTAACGTTTCAGGTCGATGACCTTTCGTCAGAACTGAGGGGGATTGACAAGGTAGATGTGGAGAGGCTGTTTCCCCTGGCTGGAGAGTCTATAACTATGGGGCATAGTCTCAGGATAAGGGGTCGGCCATTTAAGACTGAGATGAGGAGGAATTTCTTCACTCAGAGTTGTGAATCTTTGGAATTCTCTATCCCAGAGGGCTGTGGAAGCTCAGTTGATGAGTGTATTCAAGACTGAGATCGATAGATTTTTGGACACTAAGGAAATCAAAGGATATGGGGATCGGGCGGGAAAGTGGAGTTGAGGTCGAAGATCAGCCATGATCTTATTGAATGGCGGAGCAGGCTCGAGGGGCAATATGGCCTACTCCTGCTCTTAATTCTTATGTTCTAATGTTCTCTTTATGTGGCTCGGTGTCAATTTTTGTCCGATAACGCTCCTGTGAAGCGCCGTGGGAAGTTTTTACTACATTAAAGGCGTTATATAGAATGCAAGTTGTTGTTATACATAGTTGGCCCGTGGGTGGCGATATAAATGGCCTGTTGGATCACAGATTAAGTTTCGAAGGAGATTGATTATTTGTAGTGCAAAACATTGACTCACTCATTCATCAAGTGCAATCCAAACAGAAAACACTCCACATATTTTACACAAAACCAATGTAATTTCTAAAATTTGGCAGTAAATTTAGTTAGTGTACGGACCAATAAATACCAGCAATTCAAATCTTTACTGCTTACTAAGGAATTCTGTACAACAGAAAAGAACAGAATGTGATTTGGTGCACTGGAATTATTCCCTTCAATGAGGAGTAAAGAAAGAATGAACTTGTACTTATATAACGCCTCGCATGATCTCAGGATTATCTCAAAGTGCTTCACAGCCAACAAATTACTTTGTGAAATGTCTCTGTGTAATGTAGGGGAATTTGTTTATTTGGTGTCGACAGTGTTTGTGTTTTGGTGTCTGGACTACTGTGTGACCCCTCTCCCTCTGCTCCACCATTGATGGCAGAAAATTCACTCACCATGGTCCCTATCTCTGGGTAAAGAAGTTTTTTTCTTAATTCCTTATTGGATTTATTAGCAAGGGAATTCCAGAGAGTGGTTAGAATGTGGAACTTGCTACCACATGGAATAGTTGAGGCAAATAACAGATGTATTTAAGAATAAGCACATGAGGGAGAAAGGAATAGAAGGTTATGCTGATGGGGTGAGATGAAGTGGGGGGGGAGGGGGCTTGTGTGGCGCATTAACACCGGCTTGGACCAAATGGCCTGTTTGTGCTACAATTTCTATATAATTCTATGTAAACGCCTCTGCACCTCCCTCTCCTCCTTCTAGATTCTTCTTAAATCACACCTCATTCCCTCCTAAAATCTCCTTCTTTGGATGAGCTACAATTTTTTTTTGTTTAGCTATGGACATTTTTTATATTAAAAGGCAGTATATAAATGAAAGTTGTTGTTGTTGCAAATCTTTCCGACGATGCCACCTCTCTCCCCATCTTCAAAAGCCTTCTCAAAACCTACCTCTGTGTATTGAGTCACCTCCCCGAACTTTCTCCCAACTCCTGCTCAGTGTCTGACCCACTCCTCTGTGAAGTGCCTGGAGGCATTTTACCATGTGAAGACACTACACAGGAGCGCAGGTTGTTTTCAACATGATGATGATGATCCTCAGCGAGCACAAATTTTAAAGCATCGCCAGCTCGGGCTCATGCTTCTCACCATTTGCAAACAAGTCTTTAACAAGTTAATGCCCCATTTATATCGCAAACCCACTTCCTATGCTGTTGCAGATTTGGTCTGTTCACAGGAGGGGGTGAACTTGCAGCACCAGCACTGTGACAGATACACACGTAATTATTGACAAGTCACGAACAGGCAATTATGCATTTCAGTCTTCCCAACAACCGGAATAAAATGGGGACCCGACAGTACCACCAGGGCCTTATGTCGGGAACCATGGAATTAAACCACCTCTGCAGGGATGCAAGGCCCTTTATATCACAGTTCTACATTCAAAAAGTACAATATAAACTTTTTTTTGTTATAAACACTGGCGCTCATTCAATTCAGGCCCACAAGTCAACTCTCTGAATTTACACCACAGCATCCATCTCCCGTAGCCCAGGAGTAGAACCGTAAACCCAGTTTTTCCCTGGATCTACGAGTCAGCATTTGGGATAAGCTGAATTTATTACTGTAAACTCAGGGAGCTGGTTCATGGATGCTAGTCTCCTGGAACCTGAATTAAATAAGTCATCTGCATTAAAGTGGTTTAAGAGGTCACACTTATTAAAACTATTTGTTATGAGGTGATCATAAGATAGAGTAGAGAGAGAATGTTTCCACTTGTGGGGAAGAGCGTAACTAGAGGCCATTAATATAAGATAGTCACCAAGAAATCCAATAGGGAATTCAGAAGAAACTTCTTTACCCAAAGAGTGGTGAGAATGTGGAACTCGCTACCACAGGAAGTGGTTGAAGCGAATAGTATAGATGTATTTAAGGAGCAGTTGATAAGTATATGAGGGAGAAGGGAATAGAGGGTTATGCTGATAGATTTAGATGAGGAAAGACGGGAAGGAGGCTCGAGTGGATCATAAACAACGGCATGGACTGGTTGGGCCGAATGGCCTGTTTCTGTGCCGTATATCCTATGTAATCATAGAATCAGAGAGGGAACCAGAAGTTATCAAGCATGCTAAGCTATCAGAGCCTTTCCTGTATGTTCATGCCAAACAAGTCCTCAATGATGCTCATCAAGTTACAGATTTGGGGCGGGGGGGGGAGGTGGTGAAAGAGTGAATGAAAGAGAATTAGAATAATGCAGATCTTTGTGAAAGCAAGAACGAGGAGTTCTGAATATTGCCTTGGGGAATACCACAGTATTAGGAGCCTAATATCCCCTCCTATTTCTCATCTACATGCTGCCCCTTGGCGACATCATCTGAAAACACAGCGTCAGTTTCCACATGTACGCTGACGACACCCAGTTGTACCTCGTCACCACTTCTCTTGATCCCTCCATGGTCTCTAAATTAAATTGTCAGACTGCATGTCCCACATGCAGTTCTGGATGAGCAGAAATTTTCTCCAATTAAATATTGGGAAGACCGAAGCCATTGCTTTCAGTCCCCGCCACAAACTCCGTTCCCTAGCCACTGACTCCATTCCTCTCCCTAACATCTGTCTGAGGCTGAACCACACTGTTCGCAACCTTGGTGTCATAATTGACCCTGAAATGAGCTTCTGACCACATATCCGCAGCATTACAAAGACCGTCCATTTCCACCTCCGTAACATCGCCCATCTCCACCCTTGCCTCAGCTCATCCGCTGCTGAAACCCTCATCCATGCCTTTGTTACCTCTAGACTTGACTATTCCAACGCACTCCTGGCTGGCCTCCCACATTCTACCCTACGTAAACTTGAGGTCATCTAAAACTCGGCTGCCCGTGTCCTAACTCGCACCAAGTCCCGTTCCCCCAGCACTCCTGTGCTCGCTGACCTACATTAGCTCCCGGTTAAGCAACGCCTCGATTTTAAAATTCTCATCCTTGTTTTCAAATCCCTCCATGGCCTCGCCCCTCCCTATCTCTGTAATTTCCTTCAGCCCCTCACCCCCCTCCCGCCCGAGATATCTGCACTCCTCTAATTCTGCCCTCTTGAGCATCCCTGATCACTCAACCATTGGTGGCCGTGCCTTCTGTTGCCTAGGCCCCAAGCCCTGGAATTCCCTGCCTAAACCTCTCCACCTCTCTTTCCTCCTTTAAGACGCTCCTTAAAACTTACCTCTTTGGTCACCTGCCCTAATTTCTCCTTGTGTGGCTCGGTGTCAAATGTTTTGTCTCTTAATACTCCTGTGAAGCGCCTTGGGACGTTTTACTACGTTAAAGATACTATATAAATACAAGTTGTTGATGATCTTTTCCGTATTGGTTAGGGAGCAGGATCTTCTCCACAGGGGAATAATTATTTTTAAAAACAGTCGGGGTGCATAAATTAGACATTGGCCCGTTACCTCCGTGTTCAAATCCATCCAGACTGACAAGATAAAAGTCTCCTCTCCTAAGCGCCTCAATTTAAATGAGTGGATTAACAGAATCATGGATTAACAGAAGAAACCAACACTGAAGTGATAACCTCAATGAAAAAGCACAGGATGGCTCTGTGAGAAACGGGGAACATTCGACTGGTGCAGCTGGAAGTGTTCTTCTGAAGGTGTGGTTTGTGGGCAATGTAAAGGGATCTGTACACAGCATCTTACTAGAGCTGAGCCGAGTGCTCGATAGTGGACTGGGTAACTGAGTAGGAAAGAGTTCCATTCCCCAGCACGAACCTCCTTCACTGGGATAAAGAAAAATGGAAACGAAGAATCACCAATTAGACCTTCAGCAGTTTGTGAAATGGAACCTTGCGGCCATTTTGGGAGAGTTTTAGCGAGATAGTGAAAGAGAAAACCCCCTCAGAAACTGGCTCTGTATTGGGGCGGTTCCTGCATTTTCGTAGCTAGAGGCAGAACAAAGGTATTTTTAAAGAATCTCCTGCTCACATGACTAAACTTTTAAAAATTTGAACAAAATCAAAGAGCCTCCCGATGACCTGATGGCTGAAGGCACCATGCAGTTATCTGTACAGCAGGCTTGAATGCCAGTCAGTTTCTGGTATGTGCAGAGATAGCTGATCACAGCTGGACCAGCACTTTGGGTGCTACAGTTAGCCTCAGTACTCCTGGATTGAGGGGACTGGGGGGGGGGGGCGGTTGTGGCAGAAGAAAAAGTCAGTCATGACTCCCACTCCCGATCGCCATTCAGTGGCCCCTGCTCCAAATGCTCATGTGTGGATTTTGGGCAAAATTGGACTTGGCTATGCTACTCGCCTCATGGTTGAATAGCTTGCCAGCACTCGGTGTTTAGGCAGACATGTGAAGAATGGTCACATGGCACGAGTCAGCACTCTTAGGACAGGGAGGGAGAAAAGTAGAAATTTAAAAATACACAAAGCAAAAGATTAACAGTTCTCCCACCCAATAATTCCCTCAGTTCTGACAGCAACTGAACTCCAGGACTATACTTGAAAAGAAAGGCAAGGAAAGACCATCAAGACAATCAATTAGATGGTAGCGACTTGGCCACCATTCTCCCCAGTAATAATTCCTGGGGGAGACAAATAAAACTGGTTAATTTCAGGAAAAACCTCTGGAAAATTCTTCCCCAACTCCCTGAGGTAATCAAGCAAGCTCCAGAAGACCATGGTTACCCATGATGCATCATTGTATGTACTTAAGCCCCCCCTGCCCCCAATGTACAGAACCATTTCCATTCAAAGGGCCCAATTTTTACTTTAGTTTATCACTCACACCCTTTAATAGACCTGTCTGCCAAAACTTTATCGCCCTCTTGAAATTTATAAGATGCTGTGCTTGGACTACCTCTCTGGGTCGAGTATTTCTCATACTCACAATTCTGTATGTGAAGTTATATCTTAACTGTGCCTAAGATTGAATCTACATCCCTTTGCCCCAGAGCTTGTATTAAGATTGCAAATCATTCTGGGATTCAGTTTATCCATTTCATTTTGCATCTTAATTACCTTTTCCTCCAATATCCCTTGTACCTCAAGTCTTTCCTCATAACTCATGTGCCCTGTCCAATTCATGTCCTTCTGTGTACTCCCTCCAAGACCAGGATAGCCCTGCAGTTGTATAGTGGCCAGAACGGCACACAACACTCGGGGCGAGGGCGGGGCAGATCTATGCTTTGTACACCAGAGCTCACATTAGTCTTCACAGCTAGTTCCTGATCTGCAATCGTTTTGAAGCAGAGGAGAGTAAAGAAGGGGAATTCAACACCGCTCGATAGCAAAACTATACAACTGGGAGTTCGATTTTGTTTTAAACTCAAAAGAAAGGTCTGCGTCTGTAACATTTAATTTGACACATTCATCACAAATGTCAGCAAACAAAAGAGGCTGTGGATGCTGCAGCTTTAAAACATGATTGACAAAAATATTCATGCGGGAAGCTTTCTTTCGATGCACAATGTGCTTCGTTGAAGTGTGCTGTTAAAACTGCCAGTAGCTCCATTGAAATGGCAGGGCAGAGAGGCAATTTTTTTTTTAATTGAAGGGCAGCTTAAATGGATGCGGTTTTAAATATGAATGAGGAGGCTGCTTGACTCACTTATCATAGTGGTTCCACCTGCCAGGGCGGCCTTTGTTCCTTGAATGAAATCGTCTGCAGTGGTGGTCCCCTTGTAGGGCATCTGAAAATGGGTGTGCACATCGATTCCCCCGGGGATAACCATCTTGCCATGAGCCTCAATGATCTTCACGCCTCCAGGGACAATCAGATTGTCGCCTATTTGCCTGATGAGAGAAACAAAGCAAGTTTTAGGGTTATTTTTTATTTTTAAACGCTCATTTCCACGTACGGAAAACACAATATTTTTACACAGAATAATAGCACGATAAAAAAAAACTCCAGAGTGAATCATATATAAATAAAATCAGTCAGCAGGCTGATGGAGCAGACACTGAAGAAGCTACAAGGTTAATGTTCCTCAGTTAGCTACGGGTTTCTCGTTCCAAGTGTCCATTTTGAATCTCCCAAGCTGCTTGTGCTGGGAAACAAGGTGTCACCACCCCAGTTCCTCCTTCATCCTCCCACCCATCTCCTTCCAAATGCACTTTTAAATTGGATAATAGGAGTTCAGCCGGATTTCTTCCTGCCAATTTACACCCCTCCTGAAGGTATCAACTCAGCCAGAGGTCTGGTTCCACAGTCACTCTCCAGTACCTTGCCCAAATGGCCAATGATTCACATGCGCCAGTGAGTGCTGGCTATCTATTCAACCACCAAGGCATCACAGTCAAGTCTGATCCTGTTGTCACTGGATGCTCATACACCAACCCTAGGTATGTCAGGATAGGGATTAGGAGCACGAACCCTGAGGTACGGAGGACAATCACAGCACCTCTTCCTCCACCCTGGCTGAAATCACCTAACTCAGTATACAACAGCTATTAAACTCTGGACTCTTCTTGCCTGCTTATTGGATAACCTCCTTTATGGCGCTAAAAAGAAAAAATCTTTTCATTCACTCTTTCGGAGTGGGGATGAGTGCGTACATAACTCTTGTATTCCCCCCCCCAGATTGTTCCCGTCCTCCCCTATAAGCATCAACTCTCAGTGAGCGCTGTTCCCCACGTGCTCAACCTTTGGTACCCTGCCCTAATGGCCGGTCTTCATGGATGCATCTAGACGGTGTCAGCAGGCTATTTTGGCAGTTGGAGTGGGGGGGGGGCGCCCAATCCACTCCTCTCCCAATGTTCATGCAAGGGTTTGTCAGCCAATAGCAGCTGATTTTTCTCCCTTATCTACCCCCAAGACACAAAGTCCAACTATAACCAGTTCTGGTCACCACACTTTAGGAAGGATGTGAAGGCCCTTGAGAGGGTGGAGAGGAGATTTACCAGAATGGTCCCGGGGATGGGGGATCTTACCTACAAGGACAGCTTGGAGAAGCTGGATTTGTTTTCATTAGAGCAAAGGAGGCTGAGGGTTGAGGGGTGATTTGATAGAGATGTACAAGATTATGACGGGTTTGGATAGGCTAGACGGGGAAAGGCTGTTCCTATTAGTTGATGGTACAAGGACTAGAGGACACAGATTTAAGGTTTTGGGCAAGAGATACAGGGGGGATGCAAGGGAAAACTTTTTTTACGCAGCTAGTGGTTAGGACCTAGAATTCGCTGCCGACGGAAGTGGTGGAAGCGGAGACACTCAATGTTTTCAAGAGGAGACTGGATAGGCACTTGAGGGAAATAAACTTGCAGGGCTACGGGGATAGGGACTGACTGGATTGCTTTACAGAGAGCCAGCACGGACTCGATGGGCTGAATGGCCTCCTTCTGTGCCATTATGACTATCTGTTTGAGATCAGCTAACTGAGCTGGACTGTAGATCAAGCAGAGTGCAGCTCTGGTTTGTGCAGCTCAGTTTAAGATGGAACAGTGTTCTTACCAACTGAGCCATCAAGGAAACCATGACCCTTTTTAAACAAAGAAAAAAATCTTATTTCTCTCTCCTCCTCCCCCACACACTGATCTTGCCAGGCCAGGCACCAATTGTGACCAGAGGGCTTTGACCACAATCCTCCACCAATACTGGCCAGTGTCCAAGGGGCACCTTGTAGTGACCGTGTCATTTTCCCCACTCCGTATTGGGAGTTCTCTTTACCTCTCTGGGCACTGAGGCTGAGACTGGGTAGTCTATGGAGCAAGAGGGGAAAACAATAAATGAAACCCACTTCCTGTTGCTATGCATCAATCCTCATTAAAAGGCTACACTACCTCCAGTTCACACTAGCTCTGTAACCATAAAGGAAAACTCCTGCTTCCAGATAACAACTATTTAATACAGAACTACTAACAGAACTACTTCTATTACACAGTAAAAGCTAGTTTTGAAGTGTATGCTTTCCACTTAATGAGATACACTTTGCTCACTGTGCAGCAATCAAAAAGCCTTTTAACACCAGAACCCAAGGTCTCACTGGTGGAACCAATGTCTATCTGCTGCCTCATTTAAGAGATATTGGATTGGCACTCTTAACTATGCTGATATAATTTTGGAAACAAAACACTGCAAGCTCCTGGACTGTCCGACACCAACCTCAAGCTTCGTTTTGGAACCCTACGCCGATTAGAAAACCTGGGCAATAAAGGGGTGCGTGGGATTGACAACATCCTTCATGCTGAACACAATGGCATACACTTGGTCAATCTCACCACACAGCAATTTTCCTCCTATTTATACTGGCTGTTGTAGAGATGAGCTGAAGATTTCTTTTTAAATGAAATACTCCTGGCTTCAAATCCAGTTCGGACTGGTGGTACAAAAGTTTCCTCTATCTCTGGCTGCAAGAACCCGATTTGAAATGACTCCGGCCAGTCTCAACCCAGATCCTATTGGTAATGAACTCAAAGCACAAAACCGCTCCTAATTAGGCACTTAATTGGGTGCATCAGCAGGAGACCAATGGTTGGGGTGAAGGGACATTGTTAGGCAGAGTAGAGGGAGCTTTATTCTGTATCTCACCACGGTATATCTGATCTGAGAGTGTTTGATGTGGACACACTACTGTTGACATCCCATGCCTTCAAGAGCCACAAAATTGAGGATGGAAAATACTGCTCATGTACTCTTCGCACCCTTTTTATTTTCATCCGAGATTTCTTCAGCCAGTCCCTGCACAGTGGCCAACTACATCGGAGAAAATTTGAAGTACAGGATGGCAGGTTTCACAATTTTCCTCTACCACTTTCCAGCAGGAAGGACACTGGAATCACAGGATGAATCCAACATATAATCTAACGTTTAGAAAGGCTTAGTTGGTAACTCTTGCCTCTGATTCATAAGGTTTGTGAGATCAAAGCCCATTCCAGGACCTGAGCACACAGTATAGGTTGATATTTCAATGCAACACTGAGGGAGTACTCCATTGTTAGAGGGTCCATCTCTCTCAATAAGATATGAAACTGAGGCTCTGTCGGCCTATCCAGATAGGAGTTTTTTTAAAAATGCCATCGCAATATTTGAAGTTTTCCTGATCTCCTGACCAACATTCCTCCCTCAACCACAACAGACAAACTGGTCATTCATTTTACTTGCTATTTATGGGACTTGCGGTTTGAAAATTCGCCGTTTGCCGACAAAACAGTGACAACACTTCAAAAGTATTTCATTGGCTATGAAGCGCGTTTGGACGTCTGGAGGACGTGAAAGATGCTATAAAATTGCAAGTACTTTCTTCTACATCTGCAGACATGGGGCCAGCTTCCCCATGTATGCTGAAGACACAAAACTCTACTTCCCCAATACCTCTTCTGTCTCTGTCTCGTCACGCTGCTCATCCAACATCCAGTCTTGGACAAACCACAATTTCCTAGAACTAAACATTGGGAAGACTGAAGTCATTGACTTCTGCCACCACCACAAGCTCTGTACCCTTGCCACCAATTCCATCTGTTGGCAGCTCTTATTAAGTGCCCATCTGTTATATGCGAGCCTAGACAGTGAAAGTTAGCAGACTATTTATCCATGAGAGTAGAGCAATGCAGATGAGCACTACTCTATCCTTGCTCAACATTGACACAAGTGCTCTATCCATTAGACATCACTGGACAGTGATCAGGAGAAGGAATCCTGGCTGATTTTCTCCCTCACCACCCGCCACTCCCACGGCCTGGAGACAATGAAGTCAACTGTAACCCCTCACTGCTGACCCAGCTGGATATCAGCTAACTTGGGACAGACCAGCAATTGAACCTGGGACCAAAGAACTCTCTTGGCTTTGACACTTGTGGCTTACTAATGTATTCTCACCAGCTACATGATGATTCCATCTCATGACAAGAAAATATCAAACTTACCACAGTAGCTGATCTCAGTAAATGGAAATATTAATTGTGAATCGTGGTCTAACTGGTAGAGATATGATAAAAACAAATTACTGTTGGAAAATAAGCCACTGGAGGAGCTTTTTGTGCATTACATACAAGTTATTCAAGACTCCTCCCAACTGAGAAACATATTGCCTAAGCCACAAAGACCAGGAAGGCCCTAGATTTGATTCCTGATCTACTCAGGCAGAAGTTGTTGTGCTATAACTGGCCTCGGTGTCTTTTGACAGGGTGAGAAAAGGAACCCAGCGAGGGCCCTACTGCTGATCAGTAACTCGCATGGGTGGACATTAGATGAGGGAAGAAGTGGGCTTGGCACCTTCCCAACACCCCCTCCCCCACCCAAAGGTTGACTAACCGGCCAGCACTCACTGTCTTGGATCACAGATGAAGGGTGGTTAATGTAGGTGAGGTACCAGAGGGCGGGTGGAAGAACAGCGCCCCACTATTAGTCACTGGACTAGGGGAGAAGTAAGAGACAGAAAAGAAAATTAAGGGGGAGAAATACAACTTGCGTCAGAGTGCAACGTGGAATGGTAGGCAAGATCCCACGCGTGCCTGAAGATGTCGACGAGAGGCCAGTGCCATATTCAGCCTCAGGCCTCGCCGGGTTTAAACCGGCAAGCTGCAGAGGCCAATCGACCATCCCAAAGCAGCTCGCCAGTCGGCGCTTTATGAGTTTTGGGCGGCTCTGATGCTGAGCTGGCCCGCAGGTAGGTCCTGGCGGAGGGGGGTAGAGGAGGGGTCAGCCTGAGCCTGGCAGGAGCCCACAGAATTCTTGTGGAGCCAAGAGAAGCACTCCTCCTGGCTCCACAGAAATGAAACTATATATTAAAAAAAAGGTTTCTCACCTTGGTGTATGTATGTGGCCTCCAACCATTACAACTGGGAGGAACACGCGCAGTGCAAGTTCCACCCATTTGATGACCAATTTTGTATCGGGGTCCTACAACCGGCGGTAGGAACTCGATTTGCATATGCAAGGCACCCAACGCCTGTTTCGGGTAGGCGCCTTGCACACCAAGAAGTCGCTGGTTTCCAATTTGGCACTTCCAGGGGAGATCACGTCTCAAAATTTGTCACCCTAACAATGTCCAATTTATCGCCAAGTCAGTCAATCAGAAAGCTTCATTAATCACAATCAATTGTCCTCTACAACTCACCCCTAATGCGTGCCACAAGGACAACGACCAACAGTACCTCATAGTTCCACTGCTTTTAAAGTTGTACTCTGACGCCAAATTGGAGCATAAGGGAACTCTGCACGGGGGAATAGTTAGAGGACTCAGACTAAACAATGAACAATGTTTGCTGACTGAAGTTGTGTGGGTAGTTTGTGGGAAGTGTCAGAAACACTGCAACCCACAGCACGAAAGGCTGAGATATCTGAGGAGCCAGGAGGGAACTGCCTTCATCATTCAATTCATAAGTTCACAAGCTTGCAGCACGGTAAACAAATTTCAAAGGGGTTGGTTATCTGGTACGGAGGAGGATGAAGTCCCGGAACAGCCAGCCCTGGGAACAAGGCTGTGCAGCCACCATGTTGCCTGCGGCAGACACCATTTGACTCGAACCACAAGCTTTAAATATTGAAGTGCTTTCAGGAAAATGAGAGATTTTAAAGTACAGGACACTGTGTACACAAAAGAGAGATTAGAGTATAGAGACGGGCATAACAACCTACTGCACATGTCCTCCCTGCTAAGCCATCTTACATGGCAACTCTGTCTGAACTCTCTCACTAAGTGCCAGCCAGCACACCTGGAAGATTCCAGAAATTTCTCCCGGATATTTGATCTATCAGAATTTTTGAATCCCACCAGCAACTTTTCAGCAGTGGGCAGGAGGAGGTCCATCAATCTTCCTTGGGGATTTGACAACGAGTTCCAGGAGTCATCCCAAAAGCAGCACCAGGAAGGTCTGGATTTAGTGCGATTCCCAGTTTTCGCATTTTAACCTCGATGCAGGGAAAAAATAATTCAGTATAAATCGCACTGATCTCATGGTGCCTGCAAGTAAATATAATCAAGATTCCTGCCAAACACTGTGGCGACGCTAACCCTTAAAGAAACAAAGTGCAATGGCTTCCGTAGTGGCTCAGTGAGTTTATCTAGGGAGTAGCTGAGTTATATCGAGCAGGGAGCTCTCAGCCTCGATCCGCAGTCTAATCTTAGCTGTGGTAGCAGCAAGAGTGTTACAACTATCCTTGGCACCCTTGGATTATGGAGGTGAAAATCAGGCGCCCCACTCCTAGTCCCTTGCTGGAAGTGCGCGAGAGTGGATGTTGAAAGAGGACGGGATTGGTCTCAGCCATGATCAAATAGCTCGGAGTCAACACTCACATGTGGTTAATGGCTATTTGGACATGGTATTGGAATCTCCATGGAACCGTAACCCGGCAATGTGCTGCTATCTTTGGAGGAGAAGAAAATTGTGCAAAAAATAATATTAAGGGAACAAAGTGCAACAATGACATTACATACATTTGAAGGATAGTCTACTGAATTACCCCATAAGCATAAACATTAAGTATGTCACACACTCCTTGGTTACTCTGATTTACACTCTAGAACATCAGACTATAAGCAGCCTGGGAGGACACACTTCACTGAAAAGACCCTCTATTCCCCATATGAGCCCATTTTTATAATTTTTTTTCCCCCCCCCTCGGGATTCCGGCAACACTGGAAAGGCTACATTTACTGCCAATCCCTAGTTTTCCAATGGTGTTAATGGTGGGCCTTCTTCTTGACCCACCACAGTCCTTCATCCACAATGAGTGATGGGTAGTAATTCCAGAATTTTGATCCAGTAATGATGAAGTCCAGCAATTCATGTCCAAGTCAAGGTGGTGCATGATTTGAGGGGAACTTGGAGGTGATGATGATGATGCTCCTGTGAAGTTGACATCATGAAGTTGCAGCCACTGACGTCATGAATGGGGAATTCGATTCAGAATTCAATGTTCCCATTTGTGATATTACTGGAGCAAAACTTTATGATGCCAGGGGAATTTCTACACCGAACGGCTGCTCCCAATCATAATTACAAAACAGAGCAACAAGGTTGACGGAGAGATGCCATTAGATGCAATGCTAGGGGCCATCCTGTCAATTATGTCTCCGCTTTCAGTATGCCAAGTTCCAACATTTTAATAGACAAAATCATAGGTGTACCACTGATTGGGAGAGTTCCGACCAACGCTTGCTGCTAGAATCGGGAGAGGCAGCAGCGGTACGGGAGTAGGCTCTTACGGTCTGAGTTAGTACAGCTGTTTCACCCATTCTCCTGCTCCCAAAACACTTCCATCTTAACCGAGAAACTTACAGCAAAAGTCAACTGGACCTGTTCTGCTGCCTCTGCCTCACCCCTCCCTCCTAATTTGAGCCCCACTGCTCTCATGACATGGAACACCCGAACCTCCCCTTCTCCCGTTCTGCTGTAGCTGGCCACGCGCAGACCGCAGGAAACAAGTGGCCCAGCAGTCCATCAACAGCAAATCAAAATACCATTTAGGGACAAGCTTCTTTTCAACGTTTGCTCTTCAAAGCCGGCCCAGGTATTGCATTTACAAAATCAAACCCGCTGAAAGAACACTGCACGTAGAGCATTATGCATCTGACCCATGCAATAATGAAAGGTTAAAGGATGGGATGTGTTATGTGTGGGATGTGGGAGGCGATGGGAAGGACAGCATTTATCCCAACCCATCCCAAATCTTCATAATACCACCCTGAGAAGGCGGCCTTCTTCTTGAACCGCTGGATGGCGGGTTGATACAACGGAGTGGTTTGCTGGGCCATTTCAGTGGGTAGTTAAGAGTCAACCACATTGGCATGGGACTAGAGTCCAGACTGGGTAAGGATGTCAGATTTCCTTCCCTGAAGTGAACCAGCTGGGATTTTACAACGATCGGATACCAGCTTTTCCAGATTTTTTTAAAAACTGAATTCAAATTCTCAAACTGCCAATGGTCAGATTTAAACTTGCGTTCTCTGGATTACTCGTCCAGGCACATAACCACTACACTACTGTACCCTACCATAATTCTGTTGGCGATTGCGCCTCGGCACAAACAAACTGTAGGCTTTACACATACTTTTCTAAATTAGTTATTGGGGAAAAGAAAAGTGCACGTACTTGATGAGACCATCTTCCATGTAGAGGTCAGCATAAAGAGACTGGTCATCGTTGACAATCCGGCCTCCTTTGATCAGCAGTCGGTCACTCTATAGATTAAAAACTCAAAGTTATTTCCAGCTCAATAATCAAAATACAATTCAACTGATGGTAAATCGTACAAGTAACTACAGATCTGCAGTCCAAGTCTGGTCTACAGGCTTGGATTGTTATTGTTTTTGAACTCCCCTTGCAGCAAAGGAAGCTTAACAGAGCAGATCCTTCAGGATTGCCCTGGAGTCTCAAGGAATTGCAGATTAATCCCCAGGACTCGGCTGCGAGCAACCCAGGAGAAGAATCATAGCGGCGTTAAATAAAATTGTGGGTTTTTTAAAAACTTTTCTTTGAACGCTTTCATTTATTATTTATAAAAATATTGGAGATGGGGAAATGTTGTTTTACTAATGGTCAAGGTTAATCCAATTGGGTAACAAAGGGTCCGTTCCCTTTCCAATTGGCGTGGGAAGGCGGTGCTCCTGGAGGATGGACCAACGGCGGGAGTGTGGGGGCAATGTGGTTTGAGGCGGGAGGTCATGCGATGTAATCTCCAGAATTACACCCAACCAGAGTTGCCAACGCTACAGACACTTGCCTTCCAGGTTGTAAGAAGTAGGGCTGAGGGAACAGAGTGGCACAGCAGGTTAATACGATCACCATTCATCTCAGGGAGGTGGCTCTGAATCCAGCCCAGAAAGTCTCTCCTCTCTTCAGGCTGTGAAACAATTTTAGGAATTTTCAAATCTAACTTCTAGGAGGTGTGGCCCACAACTTAAAACTTCCGCAAATGCAAATGACATCCAGAAAGGCCCAAAGACAGCTGATGTGGAAAATGCAACAAAAAGAAACGTCATTCTAGTGCAGTAGAGGGGAGGTTTATCCCACAACTTCACCTGGCCAAAAAATGTAGCAATGTACATGAAACTCTCGTTTAAACGGCACCTAAATATCCGGAATTCTCTATTAACCGGCAAAATTCAGGAGTAGGTTCAGGTAAGTTTTACTGTATATTAGTGGCCGTGTAACCGGGGTTCCTGCACCTGTGGCCGTGTAACCGGGACTCCTGCACAAGTGGCTGTGTAACAGGGCTCTCGTACCTTGGTAGGTATACATCTCCGTTATCCGGAATTTTTAATAAACCGGCACCATCCCGGTCCCGGATACCAAAGAGTTTCCTGTATGTCTAACGTAGGCTCACTCGTGAGGTAGCTGTACTTCAAAGAAAATCACACCCAAGCCAATGCACTTCAAAGTTGCGTGATACACTTAATATGCAACCTCTAACTGTTCCCACCATTACTAGTCCGGTCACCACCGACACTTCACCCCACGGTTACATGGTTCAATAGGCGCTCTCCAGGTACAATCCAAATTTGGAAAAGTAAGCTCTAACACTACTGCTGGGTATTTTTGACCATTTAAGTGATCATGGTTGAAACATGTCACATGCCCACTCCCACATTTTACCGAAAGCCTAGTGACAACACTGAATTCGCTATGCAGTGACTATTGTGGAAAATATGGGTACGCAAATGTCAGGTGAGGACAGGATCAGACTCCACTAGGAATGTCCCTCCACCCAATGGTCAAGTTGTCTGCAGATGCTCACTGCCCAGGTTCACACGTCAAGAATGGCCATTCGAATTAGGTGCTGGAGGGCTACCAGCACTTGTGGAAGCGAATCCCAGCATGAGTCACCACGGTTAGATGATGAAGGGGAAGACAAAAAGCAGGAAACCTGTACAGAAGAGTAAATGTAACTCAATAGGTTTAATTGAGCTTTATAAACAATAACTGTGCAAGGTTTGTGCTATATATAATGCGTGTCAATGATCCATCGTGATTTGCCCAACTCTAGAATTCGTTCCTCGAACCCATCCACCTCTCCACCTTCCCCATCTCCTTTAAGACCCTATTTAAAATCCTCCTCTTCGACCAAGCATTTTGTCACCCCTCCTAATATCTCCTTCTTTGGCTCTGTATCCATTTTTATTTTTGATTACGCCTCTGTGAAGCACTTTGGGATGTTTTTCGATGTTGAAGCGCTATATCAATGCCGTTATTGTTGAAACTGGTAAGAAGCTAAAGTTCCCACATAGCTCTACAGTATGGAACAATCAAACTGTTTAATGCTGCATCGTTTTCACTGCTGCTACTTCTGCCTGCAGAGAATTCTGAGTCCGAGCATCACATGGCAGTCTTAGACGCTCACCCCTTTCCAAAATGTTGTTCTTCATAATTTAACAAAAGACAAAATCCTTCAGGATGTTACACATGCAGATGAAGAATAGAATGGTACTCTACCCACAATGCATTGTGAATAGTCATGGCGACGGACAAACACGGGGTCCAAAGGGGGTAACAGGCAGATCTTAGGGGGGTTTTTTCCCCCCCAAGTGTGTAGAGTTTTACGAATCTCCTTTGCTTTTGGTTATAAATTAAACAGAAAGCCTGTTAGTAAAACCCTAGCAGCTATCTACAGTCAGGGACAATCCTTTACAGAATATTAAGCAATATGTACATAGGGACAACTATACTTTTCATTGTCGGAGAAAGCAAATTGAATTAGGGCAGTGAGTTACAGCATCTCTTTTGCACACGTACACATATAACAAAGAAATGCAAGGACTGAAGTTAAAGCTGTACTTTTTCAATGGGAGTAATTCAGACCCTTGATTTACATGCAAGGGAAATTCAGTTTATGTGTTGAGGAGAGGACAGGAATTATCAATAGTCTTTACTGTCCCCATGGGATAGAATGTTTATAATAAAAGGTTTAGATTCCAGCCCTAGTTATAAGTAGCTTATAAAGGTCTGGTCTGAAGTATATATAAAACCAGTCACTTCAGCCTTGATTGATGCGCCAACTTCAAGGAGTCTCTTGGTCTAATGAGTCCAGTAAGAGAACAGAATTTGCCCATAAAACACAGCACAGGCCCCACTGCAAAATACAAGGCTAACAAACCGATGACAGCTCTAAGCAAACATATACATTAGTGGTCTCTGTATGTGGCTCAGCAAAATATGAAACTCATCAACGCAACATGTGGCGTGATCAACTTGCATGAACGTGTTCCTTTTTAAAAGAAATTACTCAATAGCCCGTGGCTTTGAATGGAAGGAGTGGAATATTGAATAGCTGCCTGAAGGTAAAGGGCGTAAGTTAGAAACAGGGGTAGGCCATTCAGACCCTCGAGCCTGTTCCGCCATTAAATTAGATCATGGTTCCCTCAGAGTTGAGCAAATTTCTCCAGTACTTGTCCCCTCAGACGCAAGCAGCACAGTTGCACATTAAAAACAATTCAACTGCTTCCCTTCTCTCCAGAATGTACTGACTCTGCTAGGGTATGGCTCCAAAGCACATCATCTTTCTGTTACCTCAATGAAGTAGCTGATTTTCATATGTGAGCCTAGATGGCAAGTGTTATTGGGCCGTTTGATCATTGAAAGCAATGGAGACTGAACTCGATTCTCTCCTAACAAACATCAACAGGCACACAAGCCAGCAAGAGTGACTGGATAGCCATCAGGATTAGGAACCCTGGCTCACTTTCCCTTCACTAGCCCATGAACGCCTCTCCAGAATTGTCCCAACACCTCATCCAAGTGGCTGTCCTTTAAGTGCAAGCCAAATGTAGCAACCATATCATCCTGGCTGACACTAGCTAGTTCAGCGCAGACCGAGGATTGAAACAATTACCTACCTAGGTTTACCCACACATGTAGGTTAAGCGCAGTACATATAGGATCAGTACAGGAGTAGGCCATTCAGCCCCTCGAGCCTGTCCATCATTCAATTAGATCATGGCTGATCTGTATCTTGACTCCATCTACCTGCCTTGGTTCCGTAACCCTCAATACTCTTGCCTAACAAAAACCTATCCATCTCAATTTTGAAATTTTCAATTGGCCTAGCCTCTAGATTTTTGGGATAGATGTTCCTGATTTCCACTACCCTTTGCGTGAAGAGATGCTTCCTGACATCACACCTGAACGGGCCTAGCTCTAATTTTAAGGTTATGCCCCATTGTTCTGGGCTCTCCCACCAGAGGAAATAGTTTCTCTCTATCTACCCTATCAAATCCTTTAATCATCTTAAACACCTCAATTAGATCACTCTTTAACCTTCTATACTTGAGGCAATACAAGCCTAGACAATGCAACCTGTTTTCATAATTTAACCATTTTAACCCTATTAAGCACCAATAGGGTTAATAGTCTTCTAGTCATCAAACAAAAAGGTGGGGGCACATTCGAAAGGGCTGTAGTGAGATCACGCTGGGGTTAAGTAGCACCACCCTCAAAGTCATTGGAAAGAACACTGTTCATCATTGTCTCCAGAAGGAAGAATCTAAACTAAAGGAACCCTGGCATGACCTCTGACAAGAGTGGGTGCGAAAAGTACACAACAGTGGCATCTGAACTCTGCAAACAGATGCCAAGCTTTTAAAGATTCTGGACACTCTTGCATAGAAAGATGCATGTGGTTCAATTCCATTGAAACATGGAGACAATTCTAATGAGGATATATAATGGGGGAGGGGACATATCCTCCTTGAGCACAAGATCTAGTTAATAGAATGCGACTAGGCGGGAAACTGACAATGTTTGCTGGGGCTCTTTCTTAACATCAAATCTACTAAACCAAGCTTTTGTTTTCAACAAATTAGAAGCAATCTAATTTTAAAAATGGGCGGATAATATTGGAATGCACGCAGGGAGTCATTCACTCAGTGACATAATGTCTAAAAACAGCCAGCACTTGAATACTACAGAAGCTGCTTTGAATTAGGTTGCACGGGTCGGAAATATGAAGGGAAAATAAAGTGCCACAGTAGTTTAGCACTCCAGCATCATCCAAGCAGAGAGGTGGCCTATTACAATGGATGCTGTGTTTGTGCTGCCAAGCTACAAACTCCAGTCCTCATTTTGACAGGAGCTATTCTAGTTAACAGTACGGGTAATTTGGGACAGGATGTGTGCGTCTGTGTGTCTCCGTGTGCACGCGCGTGTCTCCGTGTGCGCGTGCTTGTGTTAACATTTGGTGATAGTTAAGCAGTAAAGCCTTAAAGCCTTCTGCTTCCCGCACCCGCCCCCCCCCACAAAACACTCCCACCCAAAAAGACGAGAGAGACAGGCCAGAAAGGCACTCCTAATTGGTTTGAACTGACAGCCATATTATCGGAATAAAACCTACCTCGTAGTACATGGGAAGGTGATTGCAAAAGATATCCAAAACCTTGCTGTTTTCCATTAGCTGTTTAAATACAGGCAAATACTTGACCTTTACTCTTGTGACATACAGACCTGGTTTTCCATTGCAGTATAATGCTAGATATTGTAAAAAGAATTTTAAAAGCAAGGAAACAGTACAAAGAACACTTCTCTATTCAGAATACAGCAGATCCCTTTTACAAGAGAGACGTTGAGAAGCATGAATATAAAGGGTCTGTTCTATGATTCCCTATTAGTGAACTAGCCATAAAAACTCTGCTACACACCAAGAGATCAGAGTATATCAGACAGCCGCACAAAGGGAATGGAAAATCAGAGTTTTAAACCCTTCATCGATTTTAGCCCAGTCTCCAGGAGGGTTACAGTCATTAAAACATTTCAAGGTTTATCAAATACTCTTCCTTTATAGGATGCAGCTGGGACAGCCTAATTAGGTTTGCTGTTGAAAGAAAAACAGATGAAGGAAATGCAGGAGGTAGCTGTAAACCCCTTGCACTGGGTTGAATGTTATCAGGCCCCTCAGAACCACAGTAGTTGCACAGTGCATGCAGAACGGGAAGAATCAGCAATAGTTAAAGCTTTGTGCAAAAAAAAAAAAAATCCCTTCGTAAAACATTCTGACCACTTAACTTGATTACAAGTAAGTTGAAAAACCTAAAAAAAAAGCTCCATTTTCTTTCGTTCACTTCTCCTTTTCGACTTTAGCTGGTAATCAGCTTTTAATGCTTTTGGTGATTTGGGTGCCTGCATTGATCAGCCCTTACTGATGGAGGTTTATAGACGCAAAGTCTCCCAATGGAGCTTAATTGAGTTAATTAGAACATGGGTACAGCTGCACACATTGAATAGCTGCTCCTGTTCCTCCACTCCCCTCCCCCCTTCAAACCCAGACACCGATTCCCCAAACATTCATTGTTGGAAAACGAGGGCAGAGAACTTCTTGTGGAGTTCACAATGAATACCATACACTGCTCCAGTATTACTAATATTTCACCCAGAGCCCCAATCCCAACTAATGCCTTACTTGAAGGCCACTCTCGGGATTGCTACTGTACAGAGATAGTTGGATTTGCAATCCCGATCCTTATCCATTTTAATCACCTCAAAATCCTAGGATTTGCAGCCTAAAAACCCCAGGATTTTGGAAGTGACATTAGAACGAAGTTCACCCAGTCTGTTTGTTCTTAGTTATTGAGATTTACTAATGCACCTAATCAATCTTTAACTTAGCGACTGGAGAACTTCCCATTTAAAGTGTCTCCTTCACCGTACCATCCTCGTTGACCTACATTGGCTCCCAGTCCAGCAACACCTCAAATTTAAATTTCACATCGTCATGTTCAAATCCCTCCGTGGCCTCGCCCCTCCCGATCTCTGTAACCGCCTCCAATCCTACAAACCTCCCAAGAACTCAGTGGTCCGCCAACTCGGGTCTCCTACACATCTCCCATTCCTTGGCTCCAGCATAGACAACCATGCCTTCAGCCATCTAGGCCTAAAGTTCTGGAATTCCTTTCCCAAATCTCTCTCCTCCTTTAAGCACACCTGTTTGAACAAGCTTTTAGTCACCCCCTCCTAATATCTCATTTGGCTCGGTGTCAATTTTTGTTTGATTCCGAGCCTGTGGAGCACCTTTGGAAGTTTTCCTACATTAAAGGCACTATATAAATGCAAGTTGTTGCTGTCCTATTCAGTTATGTAGCCCTGTGAGAGTTAACAGTCAGTACGCTTGCAATACAGTCTTTAGTCGCAGTTCCCAACAAGGATAATGTTTACACACCCTGGCGCTAGAGTGTGTGACAAGAGTTTTGGTGCTGATGCTTCAGACACGAACTGTCCCGGGCAGCAGGTTACCTTGAACAAGTCAACCGCACCTCCCACGATGCCGTGCGAGGACAGCTTACTGCCGCCATCTACTCTCGCTGTTGCCTAAAATCTGCATCACCAGGGCTGCAGGGACTCTGACTGCAGGTGTTACTCTTCTCTTAGACCCACACTTTCCGGGGCTCTGTCAGTTATGATTAAGTAGACATCACCCTGGAAACCAAACCTGAACATTCCTGCCAACAGCTATTACTGAATGCATTTGCTCGATTGCAACCAGACATCACAACAGGCATGCATCCCGCTTTGCAAAACCTAAGCAATGGGCTGTGGGTCAGTGTTTTTCCACCCAGTAAACTCCTGTTCAATTTACTGTGGGCAAGTGAAGGCATTTCACCACAGGAACTACACAAGAAAAGAACTTGCATTTCTATAGCGCCTTTCCCATGACCTCAGGATGTCCCAAAGCGCTTCACAGCCAATCAAGTACTTTTGAAGTGTAGTCACTGTTGTAATGTAGGAAACATGGCAGCCAATTTGTGCACAACAAGCTCCCACAAACAGCAATGAGATAATGACCAGATAATCTGTTTTTTTTTAAGTGATGTTGGTTGAGGGATAAATATTGGCCCGGACACCAGGGATAACTCCCCTGCTCTTCTTCGAAATAGTGCCGTGGGATCTTTTATGTCCACCCGAGCGGGTTTAACGTCTCATCCAAAAGACGGCACTTCTGACAGTGAAGACCTCCCTCAGTACTGCGCTGAAGTGTCAGCCTGGATTTTGTGCTCATAATTCTAATTCAACAAGCCTCCAGTCACTTACTGTGTGGAGATTGGTGTTACATTGCCTCCAAATAAGGTTCCCCCCCACCTTCTTTCGCTCAAAGAAAAGAAAAGTAGAAAGACCACACTGAATCCCAACCTGACATTTTGCAGCTGGGGCGGAGGGATGGGCTCAGGATGGAGGGCCAGAGGTACTTGAAGTTATACCAAGGGCATCAGGTGATGGGGAAGGTGGGCTGCAAATGGACCGAGGGCCACAATAGGAGTACCACTGCACTATTCTAAAGTTATTCAGGTGGCAAGACAGCACTTTGCATAGAGACACATGTAGTTCACATTAAACTCTTTAGGAAAGGAATCCGGTACCATCCAAGAAGAATTGCTTACAAGGCTGCTGTGAACCTGATCGAATACATTCGAGACAGTAGTTTAATAAGTAACACTGTTGGGCATACAGAGGGGACTGTGGCTGCGTGTTCCATTGCCCCTCCCTCCCAAAGCTAAGGCCTCTTCCCTCTCGCACTGAATTCCAGACATCAAGATGTATTTAAAATCAGGGATGCTCAAGCTTTTGTCTTTGTGGGTCATGCAGGTATGTGGAGCCCGGCTGGCCACATATAAAAATCGAGGTTCCATTAATTTCCATGTAGCTCAAGTTGTTGATATCAACAGATCTTGGTGCAATTAGGATTTATCAACCAGCAAGGCCACTATGTTAAAAGCAGCTCTTTCCAAACCTCCAAGCGCACAAAACTTCAAACAGACCAAACCAGCAAATAAAAAATATAAAAGCAAATTAGGCCGAGGCCCAGGTTGCCAGCTTTGACACCCACAATCAAATGGCACTAAATCATAAGCTCCTCTGTAGTGAGATCTTGCCCTCCCCCACTGCAGTTCCACCATGTGTGTCCCACCCAAGCCTGTCAGCATTCATATTTTTTTTTTTTGAAAGGAATGCAACTTAAATATAAAAAAAGAGACTTAGTCACTGAGGCAACACTTCAGCATTTCCAACCATGAACGGGCAGCGTGCCCACTCATGAGAGGAATCAGATGTGATAATGAGGGGAAGTCACTGATGAATTTTGATTTATGTCCCACACAAAGCAATAAGTTACTGAAGCAGAGACACAGTCTGACAGAGATGATAGTTTGTATTTCCAAGTATTGGAAATGAAACTGCAAAAACCAGATGCAAACAAAATAATTAAAGATTCGAATTGAGTTAGGCAATTTACTCACCAACTTTGGAAGCCTCAATTAGATGATCATTACTGACTAATTCAGTCTTTATGCACACCCTTGTTATATATGCTGAAAATACTGAAGTTTGTGACAATCCTAACTAGCCTAAAGCAATCCGTTTTTCATCAGTCTTACCATGTGGAAATATGGAGCCCAAGCCAATTTTTACATTGCACGCAAAATAAACCCAGATGCCAAGACATTCACTGTCAACGTAGTGATCGCAATACTGTTTGAAAGGATGGCAATACCTCTGGAAGGTCAGCAAGACCCTCTTATAGGAAACTTAAATGACAATGTACAAAGAACGATATGTACAGATCAACAAGCAATCACACATAGAATGGATGCTGGGTAGGGTAGTGGAGGCAAAAATCCTGGAACCATTTAAGAAACAGCTGGATTTGGTGATGGAAAACTCTAGGTTCATCTGGATGGACGTGGTAGGATGGGCTTAATGGCCTTCTTCCCCCCCGCATTTATTCAGTAACATGCAGTTAGTCTTCATTTCCTTCCATTAACTTTTGTCCGAATCTTACTTACACAGCTCCAAAGTGGAAGCCCATGTACTGTCCATCCACCTCAGGCGTGTATATACACCGATACTCCTCCTGCAGTTTGTCAGCTCTGTATGCCAGGAATCAAGGGCGCATAAATTCATCTCGGGCGGGAGAGCAAAACAGACAATAGTGCAAAAGGAATTTATACCCGAGGGTGTGTGCGCATCATTGACAGATTAACTTTGGGACACTTCCTCAATCTCACTCTTTCCCAAGTGTTCCCACCAAGTATTTGGTGAAACAGCAAAGCTCAGGATAAACGAGAGGCAAGAAATAAACTGCAAAAATCACAAATAATCCTAACCCGATTCTGTACAGTGGTCATGTTGCCAAACAATTCCCCCATTTTAGTCCATTGCAATGGTCCACTGTTGTGAGCTTCTTGAATCCATACAATGTGCACTACGTTAAAGAGACGTCATTCCTTGTACTTAACCAATACCCAGATTCCTTTGGTTGGTGATTCCCCCAACCTTGTTATGCTAAACCTGTATCGAACCTTGGTTAGACCACACTTGGGAGAACTGTGTACAATTCTTGTCGCCATATTATGAAATGAATATAGAGGCGCTGGAGAGGGTGCAAAAAACTTTACAAAGGATGGTACCAGAAATGCAAGGTTATACCGATCAGGAAAGGATGAACAGGCTGGGTCTCTTCTCTTGAAAAGAGAAGGCTGAGGGGTGACCTAATAGAGGTCGTTAAAATTATGAAAGGTTTTGACAGAGTGTTTCCACTCGTGAGGAAGAGCAAAACTGGAGGCTATCAATATAAGTTAGTCACCAAGAAATCAAATAGAGAATTTAGAAGAAACTTCTTTACCCAGAGTGTGGCGAGAATGTGGAACTCGCTACCACAGGAAGTGGTTGAAGCGAATAGTATAGATGCATTTAAGGAGCAGATGATAAGTATATGAGGGAGAAGGGAATAGAGGGTTATGCTGATAAAGTTGTGATAAGGAAAGACAGGGGGACGCTCGAGTGGAGCATAAAAGCAGGCATGGACTGGTTGGGCCGAATGACCTATTTTTGTGCTGTATATTCTATGTAATTCTATGTAACCCCTAACTTGCTCAGTGGATGTAATCTCGAGCCATAGTTCCAGGTAGATCCCAAATCCTACGTCTGGTCTGTGTTGGGTTAACTGACCTCAGAAGGGACAATGTTGGTGGTGTTACAGTGCCTCTGAGCTAGGGATGCAGGTGGGGAGGAGAGAAAGAAAATCAGCTATAGTTCTTGGGGGTGAAACTGGTCCTAGGCTATGGCAGAAAACAGGCAACAGTGATTCAGCATCCCATTTTACACCCCGCCCAATTTTCTTCTTCAAATGACAAGTGTTACACCACCAGTGCTGTTCCTTCGAGGTCACCTAACCAAACACATACCAGACCTGGTATTTGGGATCTACCTGCAATTTATGGTTCGGGATTACACCACGTGTGCTTTATCCAGTGACACACCTGGAAGTCTAGCAAAGCTGGTGCCCAGCATGCCTTTGGACACCCCCTCCCCCTCCCCCCCCCCCCCGCTGCCCCCGAGGTAGAATAGCCAGCCAAGAATCATTGTGTGGGCTCACACATACAGAAAGGGCACTTGCGTGAGCTACTGGAGGTCAAATGATGCCCTCTGAACTATAGCCCTGTACGAGTCAGTACTTTCAGGCAAGGACGAATAAGAACAGATGGGAGGGGGGTGGGCGGGAGAGTTGGAAAAGGCATGCAGACCAAAAGGTCATAGATTCAATTCCTAGTCTTTGCTGTATTAGCCATCTTAGCTAAAATGACAGTAGGGGTTCTACAGCTGGCCCCAGCACAACTGACTTAGGGAGGGGAAAATAAAATCAGGCAGGGTTCCAGATACTCCTGCTGAAATGTACATGTATACAAACAATGAGTCAGGTCAGAATCAGGCTGTCTCTAGTCACTCCTGGTTGAGTTAGCAGGGCGGGGGTGAGGTACAGGAGGATGCCCACCCAGTGCACGTAACCCCATGCCCCAATCATGGAGTCTTCCTTTAGAAGACAGGAAGGACAAGGAAAAATATGGAAAAATGATACTCAACATCAGGAGAGCATTCCTTTCTGTTTCTACGAAAAACACATGATTTGAGTCATCCATATTTCCCAAATTTACCAGACTTAGTGAAAGACGCTAACAACTTTAACATAGCAAAATATTCCAAAGTACTTCACAAAAGAGTGTGCAAACTATCACTGACCAAGTAATTGGATAAGACTTGGTTGATGGGATAGACTGGAGAAGGCTTTTGAAGATGGGGGAAAGAGGATTATAACAACACAGAGGTGTTTAGGAACAAAATTGCACAGTGCTGAGGTGTGATGATTGATAAGTCTTCCACAGATGGTACAATGGAAGGATGCCAGGGGGGGTGGTGATGGTGATAACGGTTGTAGGTGAAACACAGAATCGTAAAAGCAGAGGATGTGAGCTGGGATGTCGTCAGGCTGGAGGTGGTTGCAGAGGTAGGATGGAGTGAGATGGGATGCAAGGCTGGAGGGGGTACAGAGGTCGGATGAAGTGACTTGTAAATGAGAATTTTGAAATTTCAAAATTACAAATTACTTGAATTTGGGCAGCCTGTTCAGACCCCAGCTCTGATATGACTGCCACAGAGACAGTCACCTCACACTGCTATCTCTACCCTCCTCCAGCTCTACATCCCAGTTCACTCCATCCTACCTCTCTACCCTCCTCCAGCCCAGCTCACTATGTACCCCCCCCCCTCCAGCCCTACACACTGCCGTGATCAAACTGGCCTTCTGGATATGTCACTTTGAGACGTTGTGGGATTTTTATTCTGTCACTAATGTAACACCTATGGCTTGCCACACAAGACTGACCCATTGAACTCCTGACATATTGAGAGCTCTTGATCATAACCGAGTCATCAGGCTGCTGGGAGGAAGATGGTTAGTAGTAGCAAGATACAATTCCACAGGCCCTGATGTTTGTCACTCTTGTGGGGCAGGGAGAAATGGGACAACGTATAGAAAATCAGGGTAAATTGGCTGAAGGGCCTGTGGAGCACACTGGAATGATGCATTGCCAGATCTCTGCCACTAGAGGGATCCCTAGTATTCAAATGACTTCCAGGAGGCCTCTAGTGGCCAAACCCTAGTACCGCAATGCCAGGCCTGTCCTTGAAAAGTGCCTCAGGGCCCCACCTGACTCTGGCCCTGGATCGACATGCCATTTCTCCACCTCACCACCCCATGGAGAACAAATAGTTGATTCATGCTCCCTTGAAAGATTGTGCACGCTTTTAAAGTAGCATTAAATTTTCAAATCTTTTGTGATCCCCTAATTTGTGTGTATAATCTAGGTGACGTCTTAAAACGTTGAACCCAAACAAGTCAACTCCATTAATTCCCATAATCTTCTATGGAACAGTATCATTATTGTAGTCAATATTTGCTATTTATTTTTACAAACATCTTGTAGAATTTTGTTTTGCGGTCCTAAATATTAAAGTTAAATTATTAAGATGGAACCATTGGTTGCAGCCACTTCATACTATAGAGAGGCAGTAAATAAAATAACATCCTAATCATGAGTAATTTGAGAAAGAAAATTTGTTGGAATTTATTCAATGCGGAACTGGGTTCTGAATAAAAACTGCAGAAGCTTCTCCTTTGCAAGATGACCTTGTTCATCATATTCCCTTAACTTGCTGACTCACTGAGATGCATCAGAAGTTCACCTAATGAGTGATAGGGTTGCATCCAAGGCATTTCTTATGCAACACATCTGCAATTACATAACCTAGTCTTGACCACCACATTACAGCTTCTAGAATATACTATTTGCAAAGCAAACCAGGGACACCTAGAAGTTGAAATTCCAGCCTTCATTAATTTGAATGAAAAACATCGGAATTGTTAGAGGATAAAAGGCCAAGGTCCATCTACCTCGCCTTCTACCATCCTGGAGGTCACATGATACAACGATAATGACGTTGTTGACTAATCTGAGCAATCAATCTCTGAAAGGCAGACACAAGTAAAATGCAGTACTTCACAGCCTTATACTCTCAACCTTTCCGCTAAAATTAAAGACAGGAATTCCATTCCCCTAGTGGTAAATGTAGGTTCTGCTCCCAGCTTCCCAATTTTAATAGAATAGTAACAATCCCAAGGACATTAGTTGAAGCAAATTCCTTTCAAGGTCCATAATATCAATGGCAAATAATATTAATAAGAGTGCTGTAATGTGGAAAATGCTTGGCAGAATCCCCTAGTTTATTTTGTAGACATACTTCTTCCACCTGTCCTTGCCCAATACCATTACAGTGTATGCATACTCTCAACGGCCTAGTCCTACCGAGCTTTCTATTTGACGTTGCACCATCTTAGAGCCTCTCAAGTCACTATTGACCTTCTCCATGGATTCAGACATCTTATCTATTAGAGAATTTGAGTTATTATTTCCAATCCTAGCAGAGTGGCTCTGGCAAGAGAAATTGATTTAAGAGCACAGCGCTATCCCCATACCCTTCCCCCACCAACCCTTCCCATCTTATTTTTCCCAATGAGGGCAAACTTAGAGGTCCCGTTTCCACATAACACTTTACATAGGTGGAGAATAGAACAAACTCATATGCTTAAAGGTAAGTGATGTGGAGATGCCGGCGTTGGACTGGGGTGGACAAAAATGAGAAGTCGCACAACACCTACCCTACCTGAAGAAGGAGCGACAGCTCCGAAAGCTTGTAAAATTAAATAAATCTGTTGGACTATAACCTGGTGTTGTGCGACTTCTCATAAAGGTAAGTGGATTTGAACAAGAACTCTGACACTTCAATGCTCAAACTTAGAGAGTGAGCTGCCAATTCAATGAAAGAGAACATTTATATAGTTGTTTCATCATCCCTCTTCATAGTCCCCAGTAAGATACTAAAATCAGCTTGGACAGAAAGGAGAGGTGTCCAACAGGGTTGCCACTTCTGCACCAGAATGCCCAAGTTTTGAAATGATCTGCCCGGAAATTTCTAAAATACTCGATGCCTGGTTTTCAATAACAGCCCCTTCATATCCCATTCCCCCCAACCCATTAACCCCCACTGTGCTTTTGTCTCTTATCATAAAATCTTACAACACAGGAGGCCGCCATTCAGCCCATCATGTCTGCACCGACCCTTTGAAAGGGCTATCCAATTGGTCCCACTCCTCTGCTCTTTCCCCATAACCTTTCAAACTTTTCCTTTTCAAGTAAATATCCAATTCCCTTTTGAAAATTATTATTGAATCTGCTGCCACCATCCTTTCAGACAGCGCATTCCAGATCATCATAACTCACTGCTTAAAAAAAAAATTCTCATCTCTCCTCTGATGATGTGGAGTCATTAACAGAAGGTTTCCACTGCATTTTCCTCAGCACCAAATGCTAGTAGCAGAACTGAAGCCACGACCCCATCCCCTAGCCTACCCTCATCCTTGTCCTGGCCTTCCAACCCAGC
Source organism: Squalus acanthias (assembly GCA_030390025.1). Taxonomy (NCBI): domain Eukaryota; kingdom Metazoa; phylum Chordata; class Chondrichthyes; order Squaliformes; family Squalidae; genus Squalus; species Squalus acanthias. Next base: position 127,348,381 of record CM059427.1, read on the forward strand.
TCAGAAGCCGAAAGAATCAGCAGCCCCAGTGTCAAAGTCAGACTCAAGATGGCAGATAATAAAACACAATGGAGGGATGCAAGGGTGGTAACTTTTTGGAGGGGGGCGCGGCGGGGAGAGAACAAAGGCTCACTTTCGATAGGGTAGTTCCCATAATACCCAAGATTTGGTATATGTGTTGTATGGCAGCAGATCCCAGTTCTTGTAAATCAAATGGAAGGTACATACCTAGTACAAATCAAAAACCATACCAACATTTTTTAATTAAAAAAAATCCCTTTTATATGTTTTATTACATTAGAAATATAATTTCACTTTACAGTTTGTAGAGGGATTTCAGTACACATTACAGTAATCAATATCATTTAGCAAAAATGGGACCCAGAACCCATTCAGATGAGGAGAGCTGCCACACTGTAGTAACAAGGGACTTTACCTCCTGTTCCCCACCCATTCCTTGACTCCACCCCAAAAATATAACAAAGATGCATTGAATAGTCAAAACGTATGGACAATTTTAATTGCCTTACACCAAAATCCTTTGGAATACTGCAAATTATTTAAAATTAAGATTTTTTATGTTTTAAAAATAAATTCTAAATATGATGTATCGATCTGTACATTCAATGTGTGTGTTGGTCAATTTCCTTATCAAAGACTCAAACCTGCTGCCAGTCCCTTTTATGCACTGGGTTAATTTCTTTTGTTTGACCCGTGACAGAATACCTCCCCCGCCTCCCCAACATACTCCAATTCGTCAGAGACAAAGGCAACAGCCCCACACAACAAGACGACTGGTCCAGAAAGAAGCAAAAAAGGACACACAGTCCAGCGGGGACTGAAGTTTATCCGCCAGACAATCCTCAAAATCAGCCCCCAAACCACACTCGCGGTGTCTATTTGTTTCACTGTGTGAATGCAGCTTCAGTTAGATACAGCGGAGAGACTGTGCCATAAAGGGCTAACTGGGTGGTGTCTCCTCGTTTGTTTTCTAACTGGTCCCTCTCCGCATGTTTAAATAAAACATTTATGTATATATGCACTCACAAATAAATAAAATGAATTACACTGAAGAAATTATTATTTTTTAAATGCACAGAAACCAAAAAACTGCTTTAAAAATTCAAAATTTCAGCCTCTGGATCGTTCACTTTAACAGAATCTACGTTGTGAGGAATAGAAAGCATAATTCCTAGTCGCAGCCTCTCCATGAACCTGTAAAAACCCTCTTCTCAACAACTTAAGTCACGTTTTAAAAGTTGCAATTAAATAACAAAAAAAAAAGGGGGAAAAAACACCAAACATCGATTCCCCTTGGGATAAATAACCTCGATTAAAATTCAAGGCAGATTTCTTTCTTTCACGCAGTGCCTTCTTGCAGCGGTGCTGTTTCCCAGGCGCACAGAAAAAGCCCCACTCTTACAGACTTGTACTATCTGCAGCACAGTGCACTGGAAGCTAGAAGCCAGCAACACCAGGCATTAAATATACATCTCGGACCATTTGCAATCTTATCTAGTCCCGGCGCGAAGAATCCAAAAGGAGGGAACAATTAATTGCACGATCAGAGGATGCAACAAAAAAAAATAGGCTTAGATACATACCGTTATCCGGGGAATGTTCTTTTTACCCTGATATCCCGACATCATCGCGGTTTTGTTTTTTTTAAAGAGTATTATAATCTATCAGTTAAAAAATAAAATAAAAACTAAGCACTTTTTTTCCCTCTCTCTCTAGCTTCTTCTGCTCGAGTCTTGTAGGGACGTGATTTGCTCCCGTGTCCATACAATAGCAGCGCTGTGTGAGTGTGCTGGGACCTGACTATAGGCTGCTGTAAGGCTGCGCCTCCCTCCAGCCGCTATTGATCGCTGTCTGTAGCTCTCGCCTCGCCCAGGCTCTGTCTGTGTGTGTGTGTGTGTGTGTGTGTGTTTGTGGTCGCGAGCACAGCCACCGCCAGGCGGAGCCAGAGCTGCTCCCGACTTCCAGCCCCTCTGGCACCTGAATAAAGTCCCTAGAAATCAGCCAGAAAAGAAAAACAAAATGATATATGTCCCCTTGGGTTTCTGATAATTTGGGATCTGACCCAATTCCAACCACCCTCCCCTCTGAGAGAAATCCAGGCCGCATTGCAATGTGCATAAAACATTTTTTTTTCCTATTTATAGTCCTACATTCGATTGTACCATTTTAAAATTCAAGGTTAAAAATTAAAAAGAGCTTTATAATCAGCCACAATTTCTAACATTTCCTTACAATAATACACAATTGATGTATTTCATCATCCTCTGGTCTGGGGCTACTCCTTTCAAGTACCCACTAGATTTCTTGTGGCTTGTTCAGTGCCAGTTGGAGGATACAGTTTTAAGTTCAGTCTATGTTATACGTGGAAAAGGGAAGCCAGAGGTAGAGGGTTGCCACTTCTGGTCGAATGTATTGCTGGCGGTTTCGTCACATGCACTCCCGCCTCCAACTGCCCCGCCCCCACACTCCCGCCATCGGTGGCCCAACACGTCCATCCTCACGGCGCACTGCCCTCCCACACCTAATGGAAAACGAACAGACTCTTCATTACCTGTTTGACTTGACAGCCAGGAGTCATCCAAACAGCCCCTTTTCGCCATCTTCAATGTCATTACAACTAATAAACAGAAGCGTTCAAAGAAAATGAACAGAAAACCTAATTGTTTTTAATGCCCCTATGATTTTTCTCCCGGAGGTTGCTCGCAGTACTGTCCTGGAGATTAATCTTCAATGCCTGGCGGCTCCAGGCCAATCCTGGAGGGTTGGCAACTCCACAGAGGTGGCGAGCAGACCTGGGATTTGGAAAGAATTGTGTGAAAGGGGCATTCAGAAACAGGAAAAAAAAATTCTTTAGATTGGTTCACATTTCCCAACAACCAATCAGAAAACCGTGCCAGATTTCTTTTTATACTTATGGGCAACGTTTTATATAATCCTAGCAGATGGCTGGGTCATATAAGTAGGTCAAATATGATGTTTTAAGGACCAGGTTATATCACATTAATACAAAGTATTTACTGCACAGAAACAGGCCATTCAACCCAACAGGTCCATGCCAGTGTTTATACTCCACACGAGCCTCCTCCCTCTTCATCTAACCCCTTCTATTCATTTCTCCCTCATCTGTTTACCCAGCTTCCCCTCGAATGCATCTATGCTATTTGCCTCAACTACACCTTGTGGTAGCGAGTTCCATATTCTAACCACTCTCTGGGTAAAGAAGTTTCTCCTGAATTCCCTATTGGATTTATTAGTGACTATCTTATATTGATGGCCCCTAATTCGGGTCTCATCCACAAGTGGAAACATCTTCTCTATGTCTATCCTATCAAACCGTTTCATAATCTTGAAGACCTCTATCAGGCCACCCCTCAGCCTTCTCTTTTTTAGAGAAAGAGCCCCAGCCTGTTCAATCTTTCCTCTCAGTTTTGATATCATTCTAGTAAATCTTTTTTGCACCTTCACCAGTCCCTCCATATCCTTTTTATAATATGGAGACCAGAACTGTTCACAGTACTCCAAGTGTGGTCTAACCAAGGTTGTATACAAGTTTAACATAACTTTTCACCTTTTCAATTCTATTCCTTTCGAAATGAACCTCAGTGCTTTGTTTGATTTTTTTATGGCCTTATTAACCTGCATCGCTACTTTTAATTTTTTTAATTTGTTCCTGGGATGTGGGCGTCGCTGGCAAGGCCAGCATTTATTGCCCATCCCTAATTGCCCTTGGGAAGGTGGTGGTGAGCCGCCTTCTTGAACTGCTGCAGTCCGTGTGGTGAAGGTATTCCAATAGTGCTGTTAGGGAGGGAGTTCCAGGATTTTGACCCAGCGCGATGGAGGAACAATGATATATTTCCAAGTCAGGATGCTGTGTGACTTGGAGGGGAACTTGGAGGTGGTGGTGTTCCCATGCACCTGCTGCCTTTGTCCTTCTAGGTGGTAGAGGTCGTGGGTTTGGGAGGTGCTGCTGAAGAAGCTTTGGCGAGTTGCTGCAGTGCAACCTGTAGATGGTACACATTGCAGCCACGGTACGCTAGTGGTGGAGGAGTGAATGTTTAAGGTGGTCGATGGGGTGATCTATGTATATGTACCTCCAGATCCCTCAGTTCCTCTACCCTATTTAGACACTTATCTTCCAAGGAGTATGTGGCCTCCTTATTCTTCCTACCAAGATGTATTACCTCGCACTTATCTATATTGAAATTCATTTGCTAATTATACGCTCATTCTGCAAGTTTATTACGTCTTCTTGTATTTTGTCGCAGTCCTCCACTGTATTAACTACACCCCCCAATTTGGTGTCATCTGCAAATTTTGAAATTTACTTCCGATTCCCGAGTCCAAATTGTTTAAGTAAATGGTGAACAACAGTGGTCCCAGCACCGATCCTTGTGGAACACCACTTTCCACCAGTTGCCACTAATGTATCATTATGCTGCTAAGACGTGCCCCATTAAGAACATAAAGTCTAATTACTGTTAGGTAAACACCGAATGATGTTAAGAGTTTAATTGCTCTCCAGTCTGGTTTTCTTTTTTGTTTATTCTTAAAGAGTGATAATTAAGTCCGCTCAAAGCTTATAGACATTCTGGCTCCTGTGTGAAATGGCTGCCATTGTTTCTTTTTTAAGTGTAACACAGATATTTGAATGTGACACTTAAATGTGACAGAGAAGGTTGATGAACAGGAAATGCACATTAGATGTACCATTTCATCATATTCATCAACAAACTCCCATTGCACACTTCACAATATTTTTATAATGGCAGAAATATTAAACCCTGCAAAGCATAATGTATAATTATGATTCTGCTATAGTGTATGTATGCGTCCCCCTAAGACTATAAATTTTAATTGCAAAACTAGGTTTGTACACAGGTCATTAAGACACTGCAGACAATTTGGCTCGGGTATTTTGTGTTCTTAGAAATTTCTTTTATCTCTTTGTACTTTCCTTTGAACTGCAGAGCTGCATCACAGAAAGTGGAGTGTGACACTTGATGTGCGACAGACCAGAAACGCTTGCTAGATGTTGCGTTTTAATAATATTACCAGTTGTTGTTTCGTATGATGGGAAAAGCTTATAATGGGATGTTTAGTTTGGCTATCCATTCAATGGCCTCCTGAGATGCCAAGTGGAGAAATGAGGTGCCTCCCGCAACAGATCGTAGCGGGCGGGTTGATGTGATGTGTTCCATTGTCTGGGGCTCATGGCCACTTCGGTTTGTCCCTCATCTTCCACTTGTGGAGCAGGTGGGCGCATCGTCCGTGCCCTGTGCGGATTTGGTTGAGCGCTGTCCACTGGCTTCGAGGGAGGTTAAAGCCAGGAACCTCTGCTGTTGGGTCAGTGGCTCTCCCGTAGCCTTGCTCACACTTAGTCAGAAGAAACCTTTGGGGGGTGGAGGTGAATTTTAAACTGGCCGCCCAGGCATAAAACTGGGGATTTGCCACCCGATATAGAAACCACCCGATTTACGTTCCCATTGAAATCAATAGAAATGAAAATCAGTTGATTTCTCCAATAAGCGGCTGATACACAAGCCCTGCTTTACACCCGAGCAGCATATTGAAAACCGGCCTCCTTGTGTGTTTTAGCTGGGTTTGTGATAACAGGCTGAGAGAAGTTACACAGCCATCGCTCAAATAAGTAAGAAGAACAGGCTTTCTTGTCATTTGTTTTTGAGGTTACAGAGTCACTTATTGAGTGAGTCAGAGTAACAAGACTTGTCACCTAATAAAACCAATATAAAGAAGGATGGTGGAAGCAGGTTCAACAGTAACTTTCCAAAGAGAATCAAACATGTACTTGAAAAGGAAAGCTTTTCAGGGCTATGGGAAAAGAGAGGGAGATTGGGACTAATTGGATAACCGGCATTGGCATGATGGGACGAATGACCTCCTTCTGTGCTGTAAGATTCTATGATGACATGTTACTAAATGAAGCATTACCCAAGTGTTGCCAGTCTCTACGGTAAGTTGCCAATTCATGACAACAGGGTGTTTCAAGAATTGATAAGTTACCAACCGGTGTTTTTCACAGTGAGTTGAAAGTTATGTTATTTTATAATAATAGAGGGGTTTATTTCATGGTAGAGCATCAATCAGGGCCACTGATTACAGTGACTGAATAAGTCAAATTCTTATCAAATGGTATTCTAAGATGCTTTGCACATTGAATTCCACAACTCTCTCCATTATTCTGTAGATACCATAAACAAGTGGACTTTATTTTAAATATATATACCTTTAACTATGAATTTCATTTTTATTCTTTAACAGTTTTAAAGCTAAGAATATAACAAAATGTTATGCAAGGTGTAGTAATTGGAGTTAGATATTTAGGCCTCAAAAATCCACGGTGCAGTATTCCAGAATAAGTGCTGGGATGTGCCTGCAGGAAATCTCCGTCAATACGTGTATGTCACTCTCTCTCTCTCTTAGCTTAATATGCTTTCTGAAATGTTGTAAAAGAAAGACTTGCATTTATATAGCGCCTTTCACAATCACCGGACATCTCAAAGCGCTTTACAGCCAATGAAGCACTTTACAGCCAATGAAGTACTTTTGTAGTCACTGTTGTAATGTGGGAAACACAGCAGCCAATTTGCACACAGCAAGCTCCCACAAACAGCAATGTGATAATGACCAGATAATCTGTTTTTGTTATGTTGATTGAAGGATAAATATTAGCCAGGACACCAGGGATAACTACCCTGCTCTTCTTCGAAATAGTGCCATGGGATCTTTCACATCGACCTGAGAGAGCAGACAGGGCCTCGGTTTAACGTCTCATCCAAAAGACAGCACCTCTGACAGTACAGCACTCCCTCAGCACTGCACTGGAATGTCAGCCTAGTTTTATGTGCTATAAGTCCCTGGAGTGGGACTATGAACCCATGACCTTCTGACTCAGAGGCGAGTGTCCTACCCATTGAGCCACAGCTGACATTAAAGTATAATCTCTCTTTCAAGCATGCACACATGCATATACACACAAAAACACTCATTATACATTCAACCCGAAGAAACCTATTAAAATTTGTCATCTGACTGTCTTCAAATAATTTTGAAAAAGAACAAAATAGATTTTGTTACAGACTGAGAGAATAGCTTTCTACCATTTGGCTAGCTTAAATGATACTGACGCATCCTGGGAAATTGTGTACACTGCATATCTTCAGACTGTCAGATTCACTGTTCTGGCCAAAAATGTCAAGTGAAAAGAAGAAAGAATGAACTTGCATTGAAATACCACCGTTCATGACCTCAGGATATCCCAATGTGCTTTGCAGCCAATTAAGTGCTTGTAAGTGTAATCACTGCTATAAAGTAGGCAAACATGGCAGCCAATTTGTGCACAGCAAGGTCCCAAAAACAGCAATGTGATAAATAATCTGTTTCAGTAGTGTTGGTTGAGATATAAATGTTGGCCAGGACACCAGGAGAAGTCTGCTGCTGTTCTTCAAATAGTACCTTCGGATTTCTTATGTCCACCTAAGAGGGCAGATGGGGCCTTGGTTTAACATCTCATCCAAAAGTTGACATTTCCGACAGTGCCGCACTCCCTCAGTACTGCACTGAAGTGTCAGCCTAGATTATGTCTCTGGACTGGGACGTGAACCGATGAACTTCTAAGTATATATCCAGACTTTTTAATTAAGCTATTGAAAGACACAGAAACAATTCAGTGGATAAAATAAAATATGTATTTGTTTACTTTTGTTTAATAGTCTTATTTTGGACATTATTAAATTTCAGTTACTTTTTCAAAATGTATTTTGACTGATTCAATTGGTTAATCAAGAAACGGTGCAAGTGATGTGGACATATTTAGATAGATCTTACAGAATATGAAATATTAACATTTTTAGATAGCTTTTTCCCGTTCTGATATGTTGACATAAGGGCCTGCCATTCTAAAATGTCATGATGTGGAGATGCCGGCGTTGGACTGGGGTGGACAAAAATGAGAAGTCGCACAACACCAGGTTATAGTCCAACAGATTTATTTAATTTTACAAGCTTTCGGAGCTGTCGCTCCTTCGTCAGGTAAGTTAGCAATGAGAGAATCTCCCAGAATTCACAATTTAAACCCAGACAAAATCTATTCACATTATTCGCTACAACAAAGGTGTCAGATTAAATAGCTTCTTAAATCAAAAACCGAATCGTATAAGATCAAGCTCAAAAGAAGTGAAATGGGAATAACTGCTTCATTACAGACATCATTGTAGCAAAAGTGTCTTGGCTGTGCTCTTTGTTGTAGCGAATAATGTGAATAGATTTTGTCTGGGTTTAAATTGTGAATTCTGGGAGATTCTCTCATTGCTAACTTACCTGACGAAGGAGCGACAGCTCCGAAAGCTTGTAAAATTAAATAAATCTGTTGGACTATAACCTGGTGTTGTGCGACTTCTCATTCTAAAATGTGGCACAGGAAGTGGGATTACCATGTACAAGAAATGTGTTTTACAGAGAGAGAGAGAGAAAGAGAGAGGGGGTGAGGGTTCCTATTACAGTACACATCTAGGATTGCTACCTTTTGGCTAATCCAAACCCTAACTGGGGTAGGAAAAGGACGTGATGATGAGTAGGTTCAGGGCTTGAATATTGACTTGTTTCCTGATGAACAAAATTGAGAATTTGAATAAAGTACTCACTTAAAAACAGATTCAAATGTAAATAAAAATGAAGTTTCAGAACATACTGAACAGCTCATTCAAATTGGGATTGCCCAGTTCAAAGTAGGACAGGTGTCAACCCTCCAACCACCCAACATGCAAAACCCTCGGCTCCCACGAAGCCTGTTAGAATTTCCAGCCAAATACTAAGCACATTGGCTTCGGGATAGTGTTTTTGTCATCTTCTTCCAACGATAATCAATTAAATATTCATTTCAGATGTTTTCCTTTAAGCTGGGGTGCGGTACAATCCTTCAGACACTTGCTTTCTGATCCTTTCCCAACTTTCAGCCATTGTTTATGTTACTCCTACAATGATGTCTGTAATGAAGCAGTTATTCCCATTTCACTTCTTTTGAGCTTGATCTTATACGATTCGGTTTTTGATTTAAGAAGCTATTTAATCTGACTCAGTGATGGCATGGAGGGTGGGCAATATTCGGATTTGAATGATTTCCTTGATACGGGGTGTGGATTCTCATTATGAAAAATGCCATATCTGAGGAAATTATTCGCCATGAGCCCCTATGCAGTGGTTATCAGGAACAGGATATTGTACCATAAACAGCGTCACAGCCAAGTTCGATCCTGCCGTCCTCCTACATTTACACGCCTGTGATTGCCACAATCGGGTGTGCAGCCCCTCTCCTTTCTTCTCCTAACTATGTTTGCCCCAGCAAGGGGTTAAAATCGCTCGATATAACAACTGGTCTGAGCATTTCCCGGTTATAAGGAGAGTTATATCCTAAGGAACCTACATGCTCAGCGTTGTGGCAGCTGCATCATTCATCACTCGTGGAATGCCATCACAGAACAAAAGTTTGATAGTCTCGTGCTGGGATGTGCTCCAACTGCTACTCAGCATCCATGTTTTGGATGGGGTGGAGACAAAATCAGGCAAAGCTTCCATTCCTGGTCACTATCCAGTGATTTCCCCTGCTGTGTAAGTGTGGGGTGGGGGGCCAGGATGGGACTCGGTGGCGATGCTCGGCTTGGCAGAACAGCCTGCCGACACTCGCTGCGTGGGCTTGTGGATGGAGGCTGAGCAATTGGGCACAGCAGAAAGAGGACTGCTGGTGTTCACGGAACTGTATTCCAGCATGAGTCCACTCACCTTTAACAAGAGGGGAGCAATTGGACAAGGACAAGAAAGGTAAAACACTTGATGACAAATATATGTGACCCCCACCGCCCAACCCCACCCCACCCCACGAAGAAAAAAATCCTTTAGCCCATAAAACATTAAATGGTGTTGCAGTAATCATTTAGTACTGGTGGGCACTGTCTGGATAATTTAAGTACACAAAATTGTAATGGATTGACACCCAGGTCATTAGAGAAAGAGGCCTGCAGCTTTAGAAAGACCATTATTCAATCACCATTAGTTTTAAAACAATATTATTCTCTTTCTATTGATTTTCTAGTCCATTTCAGGCTAGTTTCACTTCTTCCTAAGCAAGCAGCCAGTAATCACTTAGACACTTAGCCTGCCATTGCAATGAAATATAAACGGTTCACAAAAGATGTGCATTTCTATATTGCTTTGTTGTGTCTCCCAGAAACATCTCATGGTGACTGTTGTTACGTAAGGAAAAACCAAACAGAATCAACATCCTGGTGACTTGGACTGTGAGGAGTTTGTGCACGATCTGTGATTCAGGAGCTTTCTGTCCCCCCCTCACCCCTCCCATATATTCACAAATTGTCCCGACACTCACCATGGATCAGGGAGAGACTCTCTGGAGTAATTTTGACTTTGGGCGATAATGTAAAACGGGCGATATCGAATGAGCCGCCCCTTAACGTCTCTCCCACAATTGGGAAAGATGTATAATGGGGGGCTGATCCGCTATTGCCTGCTTTACACTGCCCAAAGGCACAATTAACCACCGCTGAGTTTTAAGTCAAGCTTGTACTCACAATGAGTCTCTGATGAACACAATGCCATTGTTTCTAAGATAAAAATAACAGTTTACACTGCAGAAAACAAGAGCTTGTTCGCGTCATTGAGCTCCGTGACACAAAAGTCACCTGAGAATGGAAACATAATCCAATTTCTGAGTAAATACTGGTGCCTTTCAGGTTAAAGGATGCCAGTGTTGGCGAACAGGACACCCTTTCCACTTTTGGCACCCCGCGTCAACATTAAGTATTCCCCAGCTCAGGTAGAGTGAGAATTGGATATAGAATACAGCCCTCTCTAGCCTGCCCAAAAAACTTTCAGAATCAGATTACGCCTGCTCTACTTTTTCCAAATGACGTATGTTGACACCAACACCAGACGAGTCCTCTACTGCACCAATGTGACATTTCCATTTCCCACACCAGCCATCTTGCTGGCTGGGGAAAGTGACCTGGAGTGGTGAGCATTGCACAAATTTCTACATGTATCACAATCAGCTACCAGAATACCTCAATCTTGCACAAGAAGTCTCCGAGGCCATGAAAATGCTGATTTCTGAATGTATCTGGAGAATAACAAATCATTTACCGCCTGCTAAATGACTCTGCTAATTAATGGTAGTTTGTTCTGAATTCCCTGCATTAGCCATCCTGTGGCTTCCTTGATTAAAACTCCCAATAAATACAAGTTATAGGCAGTTTCGCGCTGTGGATTTGTGGTGACTGGCAACTGGGTTGAGGATGCCTAAGCTCACATAGATCAGGAGAGAGAGAAAGAGAAAAAGAGTGAGGGGAGAGAGAGAAGAAGGAGGGGAGAGAAAGAAAAAAGCTTTCATCCCATGAGTCTAGCCTTTATTCATGCTTGTTCTGACTCACAGAGCCATCTGGCTCCCGGTTCGGACTTTTATGTCATTAGAATTAAGTAGGTAATGAATCAAAATTAACAAATCCTTTCTGACATATGCTTTAAGAATTAATTCTAGGTGCCTTTCGTAGTTGATCATTTTAGCATCTTCAGGAGGGGAGAGAATTGGAACTGAATTTTGTTTCAATGGAAATATTAGGACACATTTTCTTTCACCTTGTTTTTCCCATGTTTTCCCCAATGCACTGGGGTCAGCATCACCAGGAAGGAAACGATCGCAGGCGGTGATCTGGCCCAACTGCAGAGACTGAAGGACACCGGAACTGAAGTTTTCGGGCCAATTCCACGCTCCCAGCATGGAGAGCGCATGGTGAGAACCCAAGGGCGCGCAGCTCATGATATTCCATTCATTCATTTTAAAAGGGCGGAAACTCTTAAGCTGCGCTCATGAGTCCTCACCACGTATACCTGCAAGTGTCTGTCCCTGCTGGAGGTGGCAGAGCCATCGAGTCAGCCCTTACATTCTCAGTGATTGACTGAGGATAGTGCAATGTTCACAAGGGTAGCTGGGGGGTGATTCGCTGGCAACGATCACCACAGAAGAGTCACTGCTAGAGCTCTCCAACAGCACAATAGGCAAGTACCTCCCAAACCCGTGACCTCTGCTACCTAGAAGGACAAGGGCAGCAGGCACATGGGAACACCACCACCTCCAAGTTCCCCTTCAAGTCACACACCATCCTGACTTGGAAACATATCGCCGTTCCTTCATCGTCACTGGGTCAAAATCCTGCACCTCCCTCCCTAACTGCACTGTGGGAGTACCTTCACCACACGGACTGCAGCGGTTCAAGAAGGTGGCTCACCAACACCTTCTCAAGGGCAATTAGGGATGGGCAATAAATGCTGGCCTTGCCAGTGATGCCCACATCCCAGGAACGAATAAACAAAAAAGCTTGCCACATGGTGTGATACCGAGCCACACAGAATGGCAAAGGTCCCACGTTGGCTCTCTGGTCTGTGCTGATTTAGCTGATCTTAGTCAGGCTGGAGATAAGAGTGCTAACAATTATCCTCAGTGCCCTTTGGGCTGGGGAATGAAAACTCAACCAGCATTTGTGATTCCTATTTGAAAGCATGTGCAGTTAGCACCACGCATGACTATGATGCCCTCATGGTTGAACAGCCTGCCAACATTCACTGTATAGACTCACATGGGGATGGCTGGAGTCCTGTGAGGTTAAAAACAGGAGTCGGGTTGCAGAATCTTAGGATGCCTGATTCCTTGGTCAGTAGTGTTGACTAGGATTTCATTCCATCAGATTTGGGCCCATCAAGAAAAGCCGGAAAAGGTGGGTTGACATTGCCACCACCACTCCCAACCCAGTGTGGTGTTACCACTCCTTCTCGAGCCCCAACAATTTCTCCCTACCGTCAGTCCACTGCAACAGGAGAAAATAAGCAGATATAGCAGTTAACTATCAACAGCCGGGTGCCAACTAAAGATAATACAGGTGCTGGCATTGCCCATGATTACTGTCAGCAAGGCTAACCTGTGCTTTATTTAGTCTGCTCACTTCTTCTTCTACTGTTAAGCCCATGCATGCTGTTCTGTCTCAGAGCAGGGCTGGAGATTACACTGTGGTTGCTCAGATATTCTAGCCCATCAAGAGTCACTTTTTGTTCATTGTTGTTCCAAAGGATAGTGGATCAGCATCAACTGAACCCTGAGCATGACCTGAGCTGAACTGAAATGTGTGGGGATAAAAATTCAGCAGCGAACATTTTGGGGCGCAAACATCACCCGAGCGCAAACTTTAGCGCCGGCGACTGCGAAATTCAGTTTTAGCGCCCCTAGAGGGAAGTGGAGTGCTAAATCAAGCGCTACACACTTCTCTTAGGGCGCTAACGTCATGGAGCAGGACGCTACCGCAGAGCGCTACACAAGTTCCGGCGCTGTCAATTAACTAGTACTCAGACAGACTGGCGCCTTCCAGGTCTTAAAGGGGAGGTTCAATCATGTTGCACAGCCTCACCCTGATCATTGCTGCATTTGACCTGGGCCTGCAAGGAGCTGCAATTCTTTAACCACAAATCTCATGGCTGATCAGAGGCCCAGGGAGAGAGCTCGCCGGTTCAGCGACCAAGCTTTGGAGGCTCTGGTTGCGGCTGTGGAACACCGACGGGCAGTGCTGTTCCCAGACACTGGCAGGAGGCCATTGCCCCAGGAGTTCACAAGGATGTGGAGGGAGGTGGCCCAGTACGTCTCGGCCAGAAGCGTGGTCCACAGGACTCACACCCAGTGCCGCAAGAAGTTCAACGACCTCACTTGGGTGGTCAGGGTGAGTACATGCTTCAAAAACTTCTACATCCCACAAACTCAACCTCACTCTGTGCACAGACGGTATAAACTGCCAAATCCCCAACACTCACCCACCAACTATGCCCATCTACTAAAAGTCACATCCACATCTCACGCCTTGCATACATTAACAGCTATTCAACTATGGTAGGCACATCTGCCAAACACATGGCTGCACACTCACTCACACGCTGTCCTTTTTCTTGCAGGCCAAGCTTGCTCATAACAGAAGGGAGCAGCTACGCACGGGAGGAGGTCAGGCGGAGCTGCACCCCCTCACACAGCTGGAGGAGCGAGTGCACAGCATCATCGCGAGCCATGTCGTGGGTGCTGTGGCAGTCAGAGAGGTCGACCCCCTTGGGGACAGCAACGGTATGTTCATCACCTCTCCCTCTTCTCTCATACCACTTCCCCCTCACAACACAAGCCCTTCCCACTTTCCATCTAAGTATACTGTCTCCATTCCTTGCTCCGTTCCCTCACGTTAAACCCACTCTTGTGCCTTTATGCTTTCAGATAATCAGTCACCATCTGACTAGTTGTCCATCAGCCTCCCAGTGGTAGCGACACAGGAGAGAAGGAGGAACACCAAGCCGAAGCCTCACTGTCTGTGTCTCCCGAGGGCGAGACATCCGATAATGGGGCCACGCGGTCGCTGGAGGGGAACAGAGGAAATGGCTCTGATGTGGGTGAAGCTCCGGGACCCAATGGGCTGCAGCAACGCCATGGGGAAAGGGAAGCTCGGGGGCCATTTCCCCGGAGGGTGAGTGCTGCACAGGACTCAGATGAGGACCTCAATGTCGAGGCGATGACCACATAGGCGATGAGCATGCATACTGAGCTCATGGGTACAATGGCAAGGGTGCCCGAGAGCATGGATGCACTGGCTTGGAGCGTGGAGGAGTCCGCCGTCAGCACAGCTGTCATCTCTGCGCAAACCTTCAAGCCCATCCTTGGCACTTTGCAGAGGATGGTTGACTCGCAGAGACCGTGGGGACCCAGACCCCATGCTGCGTGTCATGGGCGAGGTGGCAGCAGCTATTGCAGCACAGGCCGAGGCAACGCAATGGCTTGGTGCTGTAATGTAGTCAGTGGTTGGTGACATCCAATCTCAGACTGCTCTCATGCAGTCTCAGATTGATGCCACGCAAGCGCTGACTGCTGCCATCCTCACTGGGTCGCCCACAGTCCACCGGGGATCTCACAGTGCCGCAGTAGGCCTGCAATCTGTGCTCGAGCAGATTGCTCCGGATGCTGAGGTTCTGCCCCGGGGGAGTGGCAGTGTGTCGGATGAGCAGGAAGGTGCTGTCCTCTCTCAGGATGACAGCATTCCTGCTCCCACCACTGCCACTCCGCCATTGCACTTGCTGCAGCCTGTAACCCAGCCATCCCAGACTGCTGCCGCCCATGCTGAGGTGGTGCAGTCTGCAGCCAGGCCTTCCAGGCCCAGAGCTGGTCGAGGGCATCCTGCAAGGCCACCTGCAGTCTCTGGCTCCCAGACTTAGCAGCCTTCCACCAGCCTTGCTGCAGCCACTGGGGTCACATTATGGAGGAGCAGTAGGGTTGGGAGGGGAGAATTGCAAAGGGGAGGGAAATCATTGAGGAAGGCCCAGTAAATAAAATGTTAATACCAAATGGGAGGAGTGTGTGTACAAAAGTTGATGTGTTTGTAAATATATTGCTCAGTTTGGTAAGAAATAGTTCCGTTGGCTAAGAACCAGTTGTGTTTGTTTATTGTTGGTTGTGTTCGATAAGAGAGAGTTGTGTAGAATAATAAATGTTTATTTCGACGTAGCAAATTTTGTGATGTTTCTCATTTGACCTTTGCCCAGTGATAGGGGCTGCGAGCTGACTGTAATGATGTGGCTGTGTTGCGCAAGGCCATGTGATATCTCATTTATTGGAAGCGCTGTGTAATAGAAACATAGAAA
This sequence comes from Squalus acanthias, assembly GCA_030390025.1. Lineage (NCBI taxonomy): Eukaryota > Metazoa > Chordata > Chondrichthyes > Squaliformes > Squalidae > Squalus > Squalus acanthias. The sequence goes on from CM059427.1 coordinate 127,364,143, forward strand.
CTAGGAGCAGGAGTAGGCCATTCGGCCCGTCGAGCCTGCTCCACCATTCAATACGATCATGGCTGATCATCCAAATCCAGTACCCTGTCCCTGCCCCCTCACACAGAATCCCCATCAAGCCTGCACCGACACATATCCCACCCTATCCCCGTAACCCCACATATTTAATTCCCCCTAACATATCCCATCCAAACCCTGTAACCCCATATATTTAATCCCCCCCTAACACTAAGGGTCAATTTATCATAGCCAAATCACCTAACCCGCACATTTTTGGACTGTGGGAGGAAACCGGAGCACCCGGAGGAAACCCACGCAGACACGGGGAGAATGTGCAAACTCCACACAGACAGTCACCCGAGGCCAGATTCGAACCCGGGTCTCTGGCGCTGTGAGGCACCAGTGCTAACCACTATGCCACCGTGAAGCGATCATGAATGGCCCTTGCAGAAGCAAGATTGAGTGGCTCCCTCCTCCATTGTTGCTGCTCCTCCTCCTCTTCATCTTCCTCCTCCACCCCCTCCTCCTCCTGTCCCTCTTCCTCTTCCTGAGGCGGACCTGCAATCCCTGGAGACAATGGCTGGGCCCTCAGAATGGCCAGGTTGTGCAGCACACAATAATGAAAAGGGAGACTCGATCAGGGGAGTACTGCAGGGCTCCTCCAGAGCGGTCAAGGCAGCGGAACTGTTGCTTTAGCACGCCGATAGTCTGTTCGATCAGGTTCCTGGTGGCGCTATGGCTCTCATTGTATGTGTGATGAGCAGGAGTGTTGGGGTTGCAGAGGGGTGTCATCAGCCAGGTGGCGAGTGGATAACCCTTGTCTCCGAGCAGCCAGCCGCGATCCGGTCTCACGCAGGATGAATGCATCGTGGCTGCTGCCAGGATAGCGGGCATTGACGGCGAGGATGCGCTGTCTGTGGTCGCACATCAACTGAACGTTCAGAGAGTGGTAACCTTTGCGGTTACGGAACACCTCTGCATTGTGATGAGGTGCCCGCAATGCCACGTGGGTGCAGTAAATGGCGCCCTGAACCATGGGGAAGCCCACTATCCTTGCAAAGCCACATGAACGTTCATGCTGTTTGTCTCTGGTCATGGGGAATGAGATGTACTCCCTTCTCCTTCTGTACAGAGCATCTGTCACCTCCCGGATGCAGCAATGGATGGCGAACTGTGAAATGTTTGCAATATCCCCTGTTGAAGCTTGGAAGGAGCCGCTGGTGTAGAAATTGAGAGTGACTGTGACCTTCACTGCCACTGAGAGAGACGTTCTGGTCCTGAGCTGAGGCTGGAGCTCTGGCTGCAGGAGGTGGCAGAGCTCAGTGACCACCTCCTTGCTGAAGCGGAGCCTTCTAAGGCACTGCTCCTCTGACAGATGAATGTAGGAGAACTGCTCCCGCAATACCCTGGGAGGGTAAGGTCTCCTGTTGGGAGCCCTGTTGGCCCTCTTCCCTCTGACCACGTTTTCCAATCTTTCTCTCTGCCTCCGCTGCCTCCGATGGTGAAGCTGGAGGGCGCGGTCCAGTGCCAGTACAGCCCCCATTAAGTGTTGGAAATGTTGCAGTATCAAAAATAAGACAAATGAACCTGATAAATTTTTGTCAGGAGCAAAACTCCTTCAAGCAGTAAAACCGCAAATGGGTCAAAACGCCTGTCTGCTTCTGTCAAAGTGACAAGGCAGCATTGTTTGCCGACAAAAAATGACAGGAAGTGCACCCTTTAAATCGAGCTCCTGCAGCTCCCAGCCGACTGCAAACCGCCTCCTCTACCTGTCATTCCTAACGGCAGGCGCTGAGGCAGGGGGCGAAAATGAATTTCCGGTCCGGGGCGCTACCGGGGTGATGAGCGGCTGGATGACGTCACGATCTCCGGGCGCAGGAGATCGTGGCGGTAGTCTTTAGTGCCACCACAAACCGCCAGGTGAATTTCACAGCAGCGTTAATATCGCGCCCCCCCCCCCCCCCCCCCCCGAGGCGCCAACGGGAGGCGCTAACCAACCGGATTTCTCCCCCTTGGTGTTAATTGTGAATGAGTGGATTGCACCAGGCAAACTGGCCGCACCTACAGAAGCCACGAAAGTGGTGGGTGTCGGAAAATAGGAACATTGTACCAGTCCATTATAGGCGGTGCTAAAATGAGACAGATGTTGAGTCACATTGTTGGGGCTGAGTGGAGGAAGTCTGGATCTCCTGGACTGGTTTCGATTGCCTGAGGGGGTCGGAAAGGAATTTTCCAGAGTATTTATTCACCTATTGACCCTGGGCTTTTCTCTGGTTTTTTTTTGCATCTCCCAGGAGATAACACAGTTGCCAGGGGTGGGGGTTGTGAAGTGTCTAGACATGATGCTCCAGCCATCATGAGTGTGGGGCAGGCTTGATGTACCCACTGGTCTTTTCCTGCCCGTCATTTTCGTATGTTTGTAAGCTTTACTCTGCATCTACCTTTCCTGGATGTTGACCCTGGGTAGAGAAGTGTTCCATTTCTCAGCAATAACATCCCTCGACTCGGTGAGCAGGGAAACAAAATCAAGTTTAAAGAATTGTTCTTATTCTGACATGGTGTACAGCCATTGCACAGTACCGGTGTCTGGAGTGTTTCAGTTTTACCCTTGCAGGATTGGGTTTTACTGAGTACTTTCAAACACTAAACACTTGATCTTATTAAATAACATCAAATCCTAAGGCTTTTGTTTTTGATGTTTAAAGCTGTACTGGACCACAGGGGACCTGTATACCCGCTGCTAACTTTAACATTGGCTACAGCTTCGCTCATTAATTACTTTGCAGTTGACATTGGGAGACTTTTTCAAGTTTCAGAAGATGGATTTTGTTTTTTTCTTTTCATGTGACATCTGTAAAAAACCATATGTAAGGCTCTGTAAAGTTATAAAGTGAAGCTTAAGAGGCTGAGAGAAGTAGGAAAACATTTCTTACAAGGTCAGGTTCTTTTATGGAAGTGGTGTTTGGCAATTCATTCCTCATTCAGTTGTAACTATTCAACGTGATGAATTAAGTCATGAAAATACGTCATTGCATCACTAACGTGATGCTATTGCGATAAAAATGACGCATTTTTCCTTTATACTTCCGTCCGTACTTCAGACCCACTACCACGAATACCATTACACATATCTTTGTCACCTCCAGACTCAATGGGGTAGATCTTGACTTTGTGCGATGGTGTAAAACGGGTTGGCAGTCCATTTTACATCTCTCCCCATTTTTATTCCCACTGAAGTCAATGAGGAAAAAATTGGGAGGGATGTCTCTCTTCCTAGCTCAGCATTCATTCCCAATTGTCTTGGGACATTTTTCAGCACTAAAGGTGCTATATAAATGTAACTGTTGTTGTTCTGGCTCTCACTCTCTCCCTGCACAAAACCAGGATTCCAAAAAAAATGTTTCATGAAATAAAGCCTCTTTAATTAAGAGCTTGTCCCTTTACCCATCCTCCTCCGGTCTGCTTGTTCCAGTAGTTCAGGTGGATCTTAAAGATCCAGTGGTACTATTTGAGAAAGAGCTGATAGTTTTGCCAGTGTCCTGGCCAATATACTTTCCTCAACCAACACCACCAAAAAATGGTTAATTGGCCATTCATCTCAGCTGCAAAATATTTACATAAAAACAACGACTGCACTTAAAAGCAATTCATTGTATGTGAAGTACGTTGGAATTTCTGGGAGATGTGATGAGGAGCTGTATAAATACACACCTCACTTCTCTCCTCTCCTGAAGGTGATGACTCATTTTGGAATATGGTGTCACAGATATTAGCAACCCTTTCGTACTGGGATGCCCAAACTACGATGACTGAGTCATATATGGCCTGTAAACCCTGGCTCGCAAAGTCCCAGGAACTCAGGTTCTATTTTCCCTTATATTTCTTCCTCTGCTGGGTTGTCCTGTTTGGATCTGTGGGTCTGGAGATTTGTAAAGGTCTTTTTTCAGCATTGTTCTCATAGCTAAACCATAATCTAAACACCAAGATCTGTTAGTACTGACCTAAGCCAATTGATAGGACCATTCATTTAAATTTTATAGGGGAGAAATTCAATATCGCCCCATTTGGGGCGCAATTATCGGCCGGGTGCAAAGATTAATGCCTGGCGCTAATTATCGCCTCCGACTGCAAACTTGGCTTTTATTGTCCCTGGAGGTGATTGGAGCGCTAAATCAGGCGCTTCACACCTGTCTTAAAGCGCAAAGACCAAGGAGCGAGGCTCTAACTCAGAGCGCTGGCGAAGCTCATGTGATGTCAGTCAGCAATGGAACACACACACAATGGCATGGGCCAGTTCTTAAAGGGGAGGGCCGATCTTGCTTTCCATCCACATCCTGCTTATTGCAGCCTTGAATCTCGGCCTGGAGAGACCTGTACATCAAATCTGCTGGAAAGAACAATGGAGAGACCCAGGGAAAGAGCTCAGAGTGCAGCCCCCACAGTCTCTTCTAAATCGATACAAGGAAGGGAAAATCAAAATGAACCTGCAAAATGCTGCTCAGTACCCAAAACTCCTTCACACAGCGTTGAATCACTCCAGAAGTCTCTCTCTCTCTCTTTCAGAATGCGTGGTTCAAAAATGTCACCAACAAAAAAAGGCAGGAAGCGTTCGCCTTTAAATAGCACTCCCCCAGTCCCTTCCTGACTGCAAAACGCTCCCCTCAACCTGTCGTTGCTAGCGGCAGGCGGTAAGGCAGGGGGCGCCACTCAATATCTGCTCCGGGGCGCTACCGGGGCGTTGTGCACTCGACTGACGTCACGATCTGCCGGCGCAGGAGATCGTGGCGGTAGTGTTTAGCGCCGCCGCAAAATGTCTAGTTAATTTCGCAAACATCACCGTGCCCAGGCGCTAGTTGTTTTGCGCCCCATTAGCGCCCTCTTAAGGCGCTAACGGGAGGCGCAACCAATTGAACTTTTCCCCCATAGGGTGGCCTGTGAGAGTCCATGATACGTACTCAAATTAATGATGAAGACAAGGGGTTTGAACACTCTTGCTCCAGTGTCTAGTCCAGGCCACCCTTCTTCACACATGTGCCTAGACAATGTCAACAGGCTATTTTACCATGATGGTCATAAGCAAGGTCCTCATTTGACAGCCACCTGCACAAACTTCCAGCAGAGTAGGCGGTAGACAGAGATCAGGACCCCAATGCTGAGATTAATTGCACTGCTGGCACTCAACAGCACAGATCAGGAGTGGAACCTGAGGCCTTCCAGGAGTCATGGAGGAGTAATTTTGACTTTGGGCGTTAATGTAAAAAGGGTGATATTGATTTGGCCGTCCGTTATACATCTCTTCTGATTGAAGTCAATAGAAATGAAAATCGGGAGAGATGTAGAACGGGAAGCTGAATCGATATTGCCCGGTTTACACTATCGCCCGAATTCAAAATTACCCGAATCTCTTCGCAACATACTACACTGTGAATTCACCCACTCTGACATTAGGCGAGCTTCACTGAACTTTAATTCTGAATGAACAATCACAGCATGTATTATATATATAGCTTATATATAAATAATGGTTCTATTCACCCCAGCACACAGGATGTATAATTACAGACAAGAGTGGCTAGTAGTTATAATAGCTACATTTCCAGTTATGAAATGAAACCAAGTTAAATTATATATCATATATAAAAAACAAATATCTGGGTGGGAGTGAAAGACTATAATTCAATCTGTGCTTCACGCTTGTGGTTTGTGATACCAACAGAACCCCCAGGATTCAATTACAGCTCTCATACTTCCCTCCTGCAAGGTTCTGCTTCGATCTATAATCCTGTTACATTCAATATTTTGACGTACTTCAGGTCTCACTGGGTTAATAATGAATTCTGTGTCATGGGCCCAAAGCTTCTGGGCTGATTCAAGGACACAAACGGTTAGGCCGGTCAGTAATAATCGACTACATGGAGACTCAAGGAACAGAAACAAAAAGTCATTTTGTGGTGTAATTGACGCTTCACAGAATTATTCAGCGACCATTTTACAATACAACTTGACTTGTTCCATATTTCAGGGAATATATTTTGACATAATCAATGTTTCTCCTCATTAGAAGTGGAACTGAAACTAACCAGAGTCTGCTCCACTTGAATACTGAACGGCAGGGTTTAGTGTTATACTTGCATTCCTACTTCTTTTTTTAAAAGACAGCACTTCCACTTGAACCTCAGAGGAATTCAAACAAGCCTGTGTGGCTGCATTTAAAAAAAATCTTTTTCCTTTGCCTTTTTGCGCTGAGCAGGAAATGACCTTTGAACCAGGACGACGTGTCTGTCAGACTATTTCCTCCCCGATTAAGCTAAATTCCACTGCCAGATATCAATTTATAAGTGGACTGCTTTATATTTCGTGCCGCTGAATAAAGGCTTGAAGCATAGTGTGGGAATTAAATTCAATCCTCGTTACTTTTTCTCTCCTGAAGGCGCTGACTCGTGCTGGGAAATGGGGTCCCCAAGCTCCAACCTCATTCAAGTGATCATTTCTCATGTAAGGGCCCAGACAGTGAGTCTCAGCAGCTTACTCTATACATGCTAACCCTTCCGCATGGTAGGGAAGTATCAGTGCAAATCTGGGCCTGCGTCCTTTGAGCGTCCTGCCACTGCTGGAAGTGATTCTGGCCTCTGCACACTGGAGGTGGGAACTCGCGCGTGTAAAGGAGTTCCAACCTACAGTGCGTGGGGGGCCAGAAACCACTCCATTGGCAACAGGACTCTGTTGAGGGGAGGAGAGGGAAGGGGAGGTAAAATAGATAGCAATTAGGGGAAAGGGAAAGAGGAATGTGTCGTAATGAAGAAAGGAAAGTGGGAAAATGGATGGAAACAAGGAGAAGGGGGAAAGTGGATGGAAATAAGGAAGAGGGAAAATAATGGGAGAGAAAAGAGGAAAGAAATTGGAAGTGGTGCTGGGAGTGGGGAGCAAGGAAAGAGCCAGCATTAACGGAGGGAGAAGGGAAAAGTGTCAGTCGGGAGGTGGGAGTAATACAGCTTGAACAGAGAACTGTGGGGGAAGAGATCTACTGAGTGCTTCTCAGTAGAGTGCTGAAGCATTAGATTTCTGGGACATTGGAACCAGTTCAGGGGGAGGTGGGACCTATACAGGCCGGAAGGGTTGCACCTCAACAGAGCCAGGACCAATATCCTTGCAGGGGGGGGGCGGGGGGTGGGCGGGGTTGCTAGTGCTGTTGGAGAGGGTTATTAACTCGTTTAGCTGGGGGATGGGCACCAGGATGTAGCATCAGAAAGGAGAAACAAGGTGCACAAAGGATTGGGAGAGACAGATAGCACTAGAGTAAGAAATAGTACGGTATTAGGTGGGGTCAGACTAAGAGAGAATACAAGAAGGTCGAAGATAGGTTTACAGTGCATGTGTGTAAACGCACAAAGCGTGGTAAATAAGGTTGGTGAGCTGCAGGTGCAAATAGCCACATGGGAATATGATGTCGTAGCGATAACGGAGACCTGGCTCAAAAAAGGGGAGGATTGGGTACTAAATATTCCTGGATATAAGGTGTTCAGGAAAGATAGGGAAGGAAAGAAAGGAGGTGGGGTGGCAGTATTAATTAAGGAGAATATTACAGTGCTGGAGAGAGAGGATGTCCTGGAGGGGTCAAGAACAGAATCTATATGGCTAGAGTTAAGAAACAAGAGAGGTGCCATTACACTACTAGGTGTACATCTCCGCATCATGACTACTAGGTGTATTCTATAGGCCACCAACTAGTGGGAAGGATATAAAGGAGCAAATTTGCAGGGAAATTACAGAGAGGTGCAAGAACTACTGAGTAGTGATAATGAGGGACTTCAATTATCCTAATATAGACTGTAAATAGTGTAAAGGGCAGAGACGCAGAAGAATTTCTGAAGTGTGTTCAGGAGAACTTTCTTGATCAGTACGTTTCTGGCCCAACGAGGAAGGAGGCATTGCTGGATCTGGTTCTGGGAAATGAGGTGTGTCAAGTGGAGCAAGTGTCAGTAGGGGAACATTTAGGGAACAGTGATCACAGTATCATAAGGTTTAGATTAGCTATGGAAAAGGACAAGGAGCAATCTAGAGTAAAAATACTTAGTTGGAGGAGGGCCAATTTCAGCGGGTTGAGAACGGATCTGGCCCGGGTAAATTGGAATCAAAGTTTGGCAGGCAAAACTGTAATCGAACAGTTTAAAGAGGGTACAGTCGAGGTACATTCCCACAAGGTGGAAAGGTGGGCAACCAAAGCCAGAGCTTCCTGGATGACGAAAGAGATAGAGAGTAAGATGAAGCAGAAAAAGGGGGCATATGACAGATGCCAGGTTGAGAATACAACTGAGAACCAGGCTGATTTTAGGAACTTCAGAGAGAAAGTGTAAAAGGAAATAAGAGGGGCATAGAGAGAGTTTGAGGATAGACTGGACTCTTACATAAAAGGGAAACTCCAAGTCTCCTACAGGCATATAAATAGTAAGTGGGTAGTAAGAGGAGGGGTGGGGCCGAATAAGGACAACAAAGGAGACCTACGCATGGGTCCTGAGGGGTTCAGTGTCTCTGTGAATTGGGTCCTGAGGGCGATCAGTGTCTCTGTGAATTGGGTCGTGAGGGGTTCAGTGTCTCTGTGAATTGGGGCCTGAGGGATTCAGTGTCTCTGTGAATTGGGTCCTGAGGGGTTCAGTGTGTCTGTGAATTGGGGCCTGAGGGGTTCAGTGTCTCTGTGAATTGGGGCCTGAGGGTTCAGTGTGTCTGTGAATTGGGTCCTGAGGGGTTCAGTGTCTCAGTGAATTGGGTCCTGAGGGGGTCAGTTTCTCTGTGAATTGGTTCCTGAGGGGTTCAGTGTCTCTGTGAATTGGGTCCTGAGGGCGATCAGTGTCTCTGTGAATTGGGTCCTGAGGGGTTCAGTGTCTCTGTGAATTGGGTCCTGAGGGGTTCAGTGTCTCTGTGAATTGGGTCCTGAGGGCGATCAGTGTCTCTGTGAATTGGGTCCTGAGGGCGATCAGTGTCTCTGTGAATTGGGTCCTGAGGGGTTCAGTTTCTCTGTGAATTGGGTCCTGAGGGCGATCAGTGTCTCTGTGAATTGGGTCCTGAGGGGTTCAGTGTCTCTGTGAATTGGGTCCTGAGGGCGATCAGTGTCTCAGTGAATTGGGTCCTGAGGGGTTCAGTGTCTCTGTGAATTGGGTCCTGAGGGGTTCAGTGTCTCTGTGAATTGGGTCCTGAGGGCGATCAGTGTCTCTGTGAATTGGGTCCTGAGGGCGATCAGTGTCTCTGTGAATTGGGTCCTGAGGGCGATCAGTGTCTCTGTGAATTGGGTCCTGAGGGGTTCAGTGTCTCTGTGAATTGGGTCCTGAGGGGTTCAGTGTCTCTGTGAATTGGGTCCTGAGGGGTTCAGTGTGTCTGTGAATTGGGTCCTGAGGGCGATCAGTGTCTCTGTGAATTGGGTCCTGAGGGGTTCAGTGTCTCTGTGAATTGGGTCCTGAGGGCGATCAGTGTCTCTGTGAATTGGGTCCTGAGGGCGATCAGTGTCTCTGTGAATTGGGTCCTGAGGGGTTCAGTTTCTCTGTGAATTGGGTCCTGAGGGCGATCAGTGTCTCTGTGAATTGGGTCCTGAGGGGTTCAGTGTCTCTGTGAATTGGGTCCTGAGGGCGATCAGTGTCTCTGTGAATTGGGTCCTGAGGGCGATCAGTGTCTCTGTGAATTGGGTCCTGAGGGCGATCAGTGTCTCTGTGAATTGGGTCCTGAGGGCGATCAGTGTCTCTGTGAATTGGGTCCTGAGGGGTTCAGTGTCTCTGTGAATTGGGTCCTGAGGGGTTCAGTGTCTCTGTGAATTGGGTCCTGAGGGGTTCAGTGTGTCTGTGAATTGGGTCCTGAGGGCGATCAGTGTCTCTGTGAATTGGGTCCTGAGGGGTTCAGTGTCTCTGTGAATTGGGTCCTGAGGGGTTCAGTCTCTCTGTGAATTGGGTCGTGAGGGGTTCAGTGTCTCTGTGAATTGGGTCCGGAGGGTTCAGTGTGTCTGTGAATTGGGTCCTGAGGGTTCAGTGTCTCTGTGAATTGGGTCCGGAGGGTTCAGTGTGTCTGTGAATTGGGTCCTGAGGGTTCAGTTTCTCTGTGAATTGGGTCCGGAGGGTTCAGTGTGTCTGTGAATTGGGTCCTGAGGGGTTCAGTTTCTCTGTGAATTGGGTCCTGAGGGCGATCAGTGTCTCTGTGAATTGGGTCCTGAGGGCGATCAGTGTCTCTGTGAATTGGGTCCTGAGGGGTTCAGTGTCTCTGTGAATTGGGTCCTGAGGGGTTCAGTGTCTCTGTGAATTGGGTCCTGAGGGGTTCAGTGTGTCTGTGAATTGGGTCCTGAGGGCGATCAGTGTCTCTGTGAATTGATTCCTGAGGGTTCAGTGTCTCTGTGAATTGGGTCCTGAGGGTTCAGTGTGTCTGTGAATTGGGTCCTGAGGGGTTCAGTGTCTCAGTGAATTGGGTCCTGAGGGTACAGTTTGTCTGTAAATTGGGTCCTGAGGGTTCAGTGTGTCTGTGAATTGGGTCCTGAGGGCGATCAGTTTGTCTGTGAATTGGGTCCTGAGGGTTCAGTGTCTCTGTGAATTGGGTCCTGAGGGGTTCAGTGTGTCTGTGAATTTGGTCCTGAGGGCGATCAGTGTCTCTGTGAATTGGGTCCTGAGAGTTCAGTCTCTCTGTGAATTGGGTCCGGAGGGTTCAGTGTGTCTGTGAATTGGGTCCTGAGGGGTTCAGTTTCTCTGTGAATTGGGTCCGGAGGGTTCAGTGTGTCTGTGAATTGGGTCCTGAGGGGTTCAGTTTCTCTGTGAATTGGGTCCTGAGGGCGATCAGTGTCTCTGTGAATTGGGTCCTGAGGGGTTCAGTGTCTCTGTGAATTGGGTCCTGAGGGCGATCAGTGTCTCAGTGAATTGGGTCCTGAGGGGTTCAGTGTCTCTGTGAATTGGGTCCTGAGGGCGATCAGTGTCTCTGTGAATTGGGTCCTGAGGGGTTCAGTGTCTCTGTGAATTGGGTCCTGAGGGCGATCAGTGTCTCAGTGAATTGGGTCCTGAGGGGTTCAGTGTCGCTGTGAATTGGGTCCTGAGGGCGATCAGTGTCTCAGTGAATTGGGTCCTGAGGGCGATCAGTGTCTCTGTGAATTGGGTCCTGAGGGTTCAGTGTCTCTGTGAATTGATTCCTGAGGGTTCAGTGTCTCTGTGAATTGATTCCTGAGGGCGATCAGTGTGTCTGTGAATTGGGTCCTGAGGGATTCAGTGTCTCTGTGATTTGGGTCCTGAGGGCGATCAGTGTCTCTGTGAATTGATTCCTGAGGGGTTCAGTTTCTCTGTGAATTGGGACCTGAGGGGTTCAGTGTCTCTGTGAATTGGGTCCTGAGGGCGATCAGTGTTTCTGTGAATTGGGTCCTGAGGGCGATCAGTGTCTCTGTGAATTCGGTCCTGAGGGGTTCAGTGTCTCTGTGAATTGGGTCCTGAGGGCGATCAGTGTCTCTGTGAATTGGGTCCTGAGGGCGATCAGTGTCTCTGTGAATTGGGTCCTGAGGGGTTCAGTGTCTCTGTGAATTGGGTCCTGAGGGCGATCAGTGTCTCAGTGAATTGGGTCCTGAGGGCGATCAGTGTCTCTGTGAATATGGTCCTGAGGGTTCAGTGTCTCTGTGAATTGATTCCTGAGGGCGATCAGTGTGTCTGTGAATTGGGTCCTGAGGGGTTCAGTGTCTCTGTGATTTGGGTCCTGAGGGCGATCAGTGTCTCTGTGAATTGATTCCTGAGGGGGTCAGTTTCTCTGTGAATTGGTTCCTGAGGGCGATCAGTGTCTCTGTGAATTGATTCCTGAGGGTTCAGTTTCTCTGTGAATTGAGACCTGAGGGGTTCAGTGTCTCTGTGAATTGGGTCCTGAGGGATTCAGTGTGTCTGTGAATTGGGTCCTGAGGGGTTCAGTTTCTCTGTGAATTGGGTCCTGAGGGTGATCAGTGTCTCTGTGAATTGGGTCCTGAGGGGTTCAGTGTGTCTGTGAATTGGGTCCTGAGGGGTTCAGTTTCTCTGTGAATTGGGTCCTGAGGGGTTCAGTTTCTCTGTGAATTGGGTCCTGAGGGGTTCAGTCTCTCTGTGAATTGGGTCCTGAGGGCGATCAGTGTCTCTGTGAATTGGGTCCTGAGGGGTTCAGTGTGTCTGTGAATTGGGTCCTGAGGGGTTCAGTGTGTCTGTGAATTGGGTCCTGAGGGGTTCAGTGTGTCTGTGAGTTGGGTCCTGAGGGGTTCAGTTTCTCTGTGAATTTGGTCCTGATGGGTTCAGTGTCTCTGTGAATTGGGTCCTGTAAGGTTCTCAAAATTTACAGATCCCCAAATCCTAAGGAAAAAGGACTTTGGAACTACCTCAGAGTACTAAAATGCATTTGGGCCTAACATAAGGAATTTGAGACCAAAAACCAAGTTTTGGCATTTTAAAAACATGTCTGTGCCTGTAAAGGGACAAAAGGCTGTGAAGGAAGATGGCCTTGACCTCTGTAAAAGCAGTTTTGGTTATTGCAGTTAATTGCACTGTCTGGGGAACCGGGATGACCCTACTCAAGCCCCAGCAGGCATTAACATTTTGACAATAGACCCTGGGAGAAGACAGTCCCACCCAAAATAACAGGCCCCATCAAACCGATTACAGGGCCCATCAGAAAACATGCATAATACAAATCACTTTGGACCAGTCTATAGAAAAGACTGAGTCCAGCCTAGAAACCCAAAACACGAAACCAATCACCAGTGATCAGGCAAGGAGATCGACAGGATGCAAACCACCCCAAAGCCCATTTGACACTTACAGAGCAGTTACTGGTCACAGGCCCGCCAAAAATCAGACAATGAACTGAGTAGATTTGGCGGGTAAATAAGGCCATGTTCAATGGGTGAGATTGAAGGCCTGTTAAAAACCCAGTTCACGTGCTAGTAAGTCGTTGCCGATTTACGAGCCCGCCAAAAACCAGACAATGAACTGAGTAGATCTGGCGGGTAGATAAGGCCACTTCAATTTAGTAGAATTGAAGGCCCAACAAGCAGTTCTAAGTCGAGCAGTCAGTTGCAACCGGTGGTCATCAGAAGAAGAAGAAACCAGGAAGAAGAAAACCTGAGCTGGAAGCGAGTCGGCATCGCTCACCACTCAGACACACCTGAGTCCAGCCCGTGAAGATACCACCTCGACGGACCTCCAACAACGGTCCCAAAACAGTCACCCGGAGCAACAAGCAGCAACAAGTCACCGACGGCTCCACGAGGTCGACTGACACACTAAACAAGGCCTAAAGCCATCGCAGAAACCAAAGGCCTCACGAAACCAACAACCGCGCATTACCCCCAACTGACCGGGTAATAGCAGGCCACAGCGACCAACAAAGACCAACTCCAGGGAAGAAAACCCAAAGAACCACAAAGTTTCCACACTACAAACTACTCCTGACTTACCCCTGGGTAAGATTTTCCCCAAAGACTCTAAACCCTACTGCTAAACCAAAGAAATTGAGTACTCACCAGATAAATCCAAAACGATATCCTACCGCATCAGCGGACTCGCGAAGACTGACCAGAGACTCAGGTGAAGTCCTCTACCGCGTACGGGGTACAGCAGACACTAACCGCCATAAACAGCGAACCCCAAAACCGCAATTTAGTCCAACTGTCAAAGGATTGGTGAGCATTATCCCTGGTCCTTCAAAACCTAACTTAGCTAGTAAAGTGGGGTTGGGAGGGGTGAAGTATTGTTCTACGGTCATTTCCCTCGCTTGTACCAAAGTGTTCCCCACCTTTAGAGTGTTAAGAGTGTTATTATTTGTGTCTTACCTTTTTAATAAAGATTGAAGTTCTTTCATCAAGCTCAGTTGTCTGCTGCACCTTTGTATCACAACCCTCAAAATAAGTTCAAGGTCTAGAACCAAGAGAGTGGGAGCAATTTGAACCGCTCAGAAGTCAGAGGTGAAGCTGACACAAACCACCACCCCCTACAGTCCTGAGGGGTTCAATGTCTCTGTGAATTGGGTCCTGAGGGGCTCAGTATCTCTGTGAATTGGGTCCTGAGGGGTTCAGTGTCTCTGTGAATTGGGTCCTGAGGGGCTCAGTATCTCTGTGAATTGGGTCCTGAGGGCGATCAGTGTCTCTGTGAATTGGGTCCTGAGGGCGATCAGTGTCTCTGTGAATTGGGTCCTGAGTGGTTCAGTGTCTCTGTGAATTGGGTCCTGAGGGGTTCAGTGTCTCTGTGAATTGGGTCCTGAGGGGTTCAGTGTGTCTGTGAATTGGGTCCTGAGGGGTTCAGTGTCTCTGTGAATTGTTTCCTGAGGGCGATCAGTGTCTCTGTGAATTGGGTCCTGAGGGGTTCAGTGTCTCTGTGAATTGGGTCCTGAGGGTGATCAGTGTCTCTGTGAATTGGGTCCTGAGGGGTTCAGTGTCTCTGTGAATTGGGTCCTGAGGGTGATCAGTGTCTCTGTGAATTGGGTCCTGAGGGGTTCAGTGTCTCTGTGAATTGGGTCCTGAGGGCGATCAATGTCTCTGTGAATTGGGTCCTGAGGGATTCAGTGTCTCTGTGAATTGGGTCCTGAGGGCGATCAGTGCCTCTGTGAATTGGGTCCTGAGGGGTTCAGTGTCTCTGTGAATTGGGTCCTGAGGGGTTCAGTGTCCCTGTGAATTGGGTCCTGAGGGGTTCAGTGTGTCTGTGAATTGGGTCCTGAGGGGTTCAGTGTCTCTGTGAATTGGGTCCTGAGGGGTTCAGTGTCTCTGTGAATTGGGTCCTGAGGGCGATCAGTGTCTCTGTGAATTGTGGTGGTGGAGATTAGATGTGAGTCAGTGGCCGGAATTTTATCTGATGCAGTCGGGAAACCCGGGAGAATGGGTTTTCCTCAGAATTTAACGGCAGGGCCTGATTAATATTTAGCTTCTTAGTTTCCCGCCCACAGCCAGCCAGATGGAGAGGCTGGTAGGCTGTCGGGCAGATAGGCCTGCAGCAGCAGACTGTAGAGAGGAGAGAGGGAGAGTTTGAGTTCAGGGGTGGGCTGGTCGAAGGATGGAGATTGTGGAGGGGTCAAAGGATGGAGATGGTAGAGGGGTCAATGGATGGAGATCGTGGAGGTGTCAAAAGAAGGAGATTGCGGATGGGTCGAAGGATGGACATCGTGGAGGGGTCGCAGGATGGAGATCGTGGAGGGGGCTCGAAGGATGGAGATCGTCGAGGGGTCGAAGGATGGAGATCGTGGAGGTGTCGAAGGGTGGAGATGGTAGAGGAATCAAAGGATGGAGATCGTGGAGGTGCCGAAAGAAGGAGATCGTGGAGGGGTCGAAGGATAGAGATCTTGGAGGACTCGGAATGCTGGAGGTTGGAGGGAGAGCCAGAGGAGGGATTGAAAGCCGGAGGGGGGATCGAAGGCCGGAGGGGGAATTGGGGGTCGGAGGGGATGTTGGAGGCCTGAGGGGGGATCAGGGACCGGGGTCCGAGGATCGAAGGCCGGAGGGGGGGGGGGGGATCGGGGGGCGGGGGGATGCGGGTGAGAGCAGGGGTGGCAGGTGAGGGAAGCTCGGTTCCCCTGGTGACCTGGTCAGCATTTCTTGCACAATCAACCACAAACAAGAAGCTGGGATTCATCTTCGTAGAGCAAAGGTTAAGGGGAGATTTAATACAGGTGTTCAGCATTGTGAGGGGTTTTGATAGAGTAGATCAGGAGAAACTGTTTCCCCTGGCTGGCGGGTCAGTAACCAGAGGACACAGATTTAAGATAATTGGCAAAAGAACAAGAGGGGAGATGACAGATAAGGAGAATTTTTTTTACTCAGCGAGTTATTATGAGCTGGAAGGCACTGCCTCAAAGGATGGTGGAAGCAGATTAAATAGTAACTTACGGAAGGGAAGTGGATATATACTTAAAAAGAAATACATTTGCGGGACTACGGGGAAAGAGCAGGGGAGTGAGACTATTTGACTCGATCAAAGAGCCGGCACAGGCGTGATGGGCCGAATGGCCTCCTTCTCTGCTGTATGATTCTATGATTGTATAACACCACCAAAAACCGATTCACTGGTCATTCACCTCATTGTTGTTTCTGGGATCTTTCTGTGCACATCATGACTGCCATGTTTACTGACACAACAGTCACTGCACTTGAAAGTAATTAATTGTACGTGAAACGCTTTGTTTCAGGAAAACAAAACAAGCTGCTATATAAACACTAGTCTTTCTTCACTCTATCCAGCAGTTAATGTTTAACACTGGTGGACTACAATTCCACTGAAAATGAATTACTGGAAGGAGGCAGATCCAATTAACTGAAGTCACACTGCATATTCTGAAAAATAAAATGACGCACTCATGATACTCACATTGAGACTAGATCTTAACCGTCCCAAAAATCAAAATAGGATAGAATTTGACAAATTGTACAATATAAAACAAAAGTGCATACCCAGCTGTAGGTGGCTGCATCATATATTAATGCAAATGACAACTCCTATATTGTTGCCTAGTGGAATTTGTGCAATAAACACTCTTTGCATCATTGTGCACCATCAAATCTCGATTCCCCCGCCACCACCACCCCCAACCCCACCCACCCATCGTCTCCAAATATTGGTCCATCTATAACCTTCCTTTCCTCTCTAAACTCCTCAAATGTTTAATCACCACCCGGCTCTTTGCTTGTCTCCCCCAACACTCCCTCTCTGAATCCCTTCCATCTGGTTTTCACCCTGCTCACAGCACCCATCGAATCAAACCATGAATTTTTAATGTAATCTGTAAGCTTTTGACTCCTGAATGTCCACAGTTTGGATCATTGAAGAGTCTGAAGATGAGGCCTGTTATCCATCAGTGCCCCTGGTAGTCCATGAATGTCACCATTAGACCACCAGGGATTGGATATTCACTCACCTCTAGACCACCAGGTATTGGATATTCACTCACCTCTGGACCACCAGGGATTGGATATTCACTCACCTATAGACTATCAGGGATTGGATATTCACTCACCTCTAGACTACCAGGGATTGGATATTCACTCACCTCTGGACTACCAGGGATTGGGTATTCACTCACCTCTAGACCACCAGGGATTGGATATACACTCACGTCTTCCACCAGGGATTGGATATTCACTCACCTCTAGACTACCAGGGATTGGATATTCACTCACCTCTTCCACCAGGGATTGGATATTCACTCAGCTCTGGACTACCAGGGATTGGGTATTCACTCACCTCTAGACTACCAGGGATTGGATATTCACTCACCTCTAGACCACCAGGGATTGGATATTCACTCACCTCTTCCACCAGGGATTGGATATTCACTCACCTCTGGACCACCAGGGATTGGGTATTCACTCACCTCGAGACCACCAGGGATTGGATATTCACTCATCACTAGACCACCAGGGATTGGATATTCACTCACCTCTAGACCACCAGGGATTGGATATTCACTTATCACTAGACCACCAGGGATTGGATATTCACTCACCTCTAGACCACCAGGGATTGGATATTCACTCACCTCTAGACCACCAGGGATTGGATATTCACTCACCTCTAGACCACCAGGGATTGGATATTCACTTATCACTAGACCACCAGGGATTGGATATTCACTCACCTCTGGACCACCAGGGATTGGATATTCACTCACCTTTAGATTACCAGAGATTGGCTATTCACTCACCTCTGGACCAGCAAGGATTGTATATTCACTCACCTCTAGACTACCAGGGATTGGATATTCACTCACCTCTGGACCACCAGGATTGGATATTCACTCACCTCTTCCACCAGGGATTGGATATTCACTCACCTCTGGACGACCAGGGATTGGATATTCACTCACCTCTGGACCACCAGGGATTGGATATTCACTCACCTCTTCCACCAGGGATTGGATATTCACTCACCTCTTCCACCAGGGATTGGATATTCACTCACCTCTAGACCACCAGGGATTGGATATTCACTCACCTCTATTGACCACCAGGGATTGGATATTCACTCACCTCTGGGCCACCAGCGATTGGATATTCACTCACCTCTAGACCACCAGGGATTGGATATCCACTCACCTCTAGACCACTAGGGATTGGATATTCACTCACCTCTAGGCCACTAGGGATTGGATATTCACTCACCTCTTCCACCAGGGATTGGATAGTCACTCACCTCTAGACCACCAGAGATTGGATATTCACTCACCTCTTCCACCAGGGATTGGATATTCACTCACCTCTAGACCACTAGGGATTGGATATTCACTCACCTCTTGACCACTAGAGATTGGATATTCACTCCTCACTAGACCACCAGGGATTGGATATTCACTCACCTCTAGACCACTAGGGATTGGATATTCACTTACCTCTGGACCACCAGGGATTGGATATTCACTCACCTCTGGACCACCAGGGATTGGATATTCACTCACCTCTAGACCACCAGGGATTGGATATTCACTCACCTCTAGACCACTAGGGATTGGATATTCACTCACCTCTGGACCACCAGGGATTGGATATTCACTCACCTCTAGACCAGCAGGGATTGGATATTCACTCACCTCTTCCACCAGGGATTGGATATTCACTCACCTCTGGACCACCAGAGATTGGATATTCACTCACCTCTGGACCACCAGGGATTGGATATTCACTCACCTCTAGACCACCAGGGATTGGATATTCACTCACCTCTGGACCACCAGGGATTGGATATTCACTCACCTCTGGACCACCAGGGATTGGATATTCACTCACCTCTAGACCACCAGAGATTGGATATTCACTCACCTCTAGACCACTAGGGATTGGATATTCACTCACCTCTATTGACCACCAGGGATTGGATATTCACTCACCTCTGGACCACCAGGGATTGGATATTCACTCACCTCTAGACTACCAGGGATTGGATATTCACTCACCTCTAGACCACCAGGGATTGGATATTCACTCACCTCTATTGACCACCAGGGATTGGATATTCACTCACCTCTGGACCACCAGGGATTGGATATTCACTCACCTCTAGACCACCAGGGATTGGATATTCACTCACCTCTATTGACCACCAGGGATTGGATATTCACTCACCTCAGGACCACCAGGGATTGGATATTCACTCACCTCTGGACCACCAGGGATTGGATATTCACTCACCTCTAGACCACTAGGGACTGGATATTCACTCACCTCTGGGCCACCAGGGATTGGATATTCACTCACCTCTAGATTACCAGGGATTGGATATTCACTCACCTCTAGACCACTAGGGACTGGATATTCACTCACCTCTGGGCCACCAGGGATTGGATATTCACTCACCTCTAGACCACCAGGGATTGGATATTCACTCACCTCTAGACCACTAGGGATTGGATATTCACTCACCTCTTCCACCAGGGATTGGATATTCACTCACCTCTAGACTACTAGGGATTGGATATTCACTCACCTCTAGACCACCAGGGATTGGATATTCACTCACCTCTAGACCACTAGAGATTGTATATTCACTCCTCACTAGACCACTAGGGATTGGATATTCACTCACCTCTATTGACCACCAGGGATTGGATATTCACTCACCTCTGGACCACCAGGGATTGGATATTCACTCACCTCTAGACTACCAGGGATTGGATATTCACTCACCTCTAGACTACCAGGGATTGGATATTCACTCACCTCTGGACCACCAGGGATTGGATATTCACTCACCTCTAGACCACCAGAGATTGGATATTCACTCACCTCTAGACCACCAGAGATTGGATATTCACTCACCTCTTCCCCCAGGTATTGGATATTCACTCACCTCTTCCACCAGGGATTGGATATTCACTCACCTCTAGACCACTAGGGATTGGATATTCACTCACCTCTTGACCACTAGAGATTGGATATTCACTCCTCACTAGACCACTAGGGATTGGATATTCACTCACCTCTTGACCACTAGAGATTGGATATTCACTCCTCACTAGACCACTAGGGATTGAATATTCACTCATCACTCGACCACTAGAGATTGGATATTCACTCAGCACTGGACCACCAGGGATTGGATATTCACTCATCTCTTCCACCAGGGATTGGATATTCACTCATCACTAAACCACCAATGATTAGCTACTGAACGAGCGTTTGGCTCAGTGCTGGCATTCCTGTTTCTGAGTTGGATTATGCAGTGTTTTAACCTCGCTTCAGACAGTCCCAGTGAGTGGAAACCGGAGCTCCAGCTCTGAATTCTGGGTTGACATCCAGCGGGATACTCGTGTCCAGTGGGTGTGGGGGGCTCCTTCATCGTATGGGTTGTGGGAGCCGGTATAGCCCTCCCCTCCAGATATGACTAACCACCCTGTCGGCTGGTATGAAGATGGTAATGGACATGGAAGGAGTGTTCATGTCACGGCCTGACAGACTTTTAATGAGATTCAGAATCCTTCCATTACTTCACACTGTTCTCCAAGGGAAGATGTGAAGATACAAAAATAAAAACTATATGACCAGGGATTGGTTATGTACTTATCACTAGGTCACCAAGGAATTATAGTGCATCTCCACTTCCTGGACTTCTAGGCACTAGATGCATTTCCTCTCCCCAATTATAAAGAGAATGACCTGCAGTAGTGTGGCTCCAACTGCAGTTCACCCTCTGCCATAAAGGCAGGACACTGAAATTAGCACCACTAATACACAGAAGCTCACTTTGATGAAAACTATTGCTCCAGCCACAAGCACCAAACCAAATTCCACTCGTTCAACACGTTGCCAGTTGAGAAGTAAGCTTCATGGAGAGGCGCAATTTGAATCTTTGCATATGCGTGTCAATCACATCCCACCTCTTCAGGTCTTAATTAGGTCAAATCAATGTTTTGGCAATGGGTGGGACTGATTGTGTTGGAATGGAAACTGTAAGTGACTTCAGAGTTCCCTGTCCAAATGAATTCTTGTCCTACAGTGACGTTTCTGAGACTTCCTAAATGAAGTTCACTTGCACCGTGAGCAAATTTCATTAATAGGGGACTGACGTAGACTAAAATTTCTCAGTAGCTGAATGGCAATCAGTGACAGAAGTATCATCACTGGCCACTGGCCAAAGCACTTCATCAAAAGACAGATACTAAAAACAGGCTGCTTTGCTATGGTTCATAAAAAACAGTTCACCACAACAAAAGTCAATAACATCAACACCAGGGAAAGCACAGAGAGTGCATTTACTATTGATAGAGAAAGATTAAGTTAAAACATTTCAAATTAACTCCTGGAGGAGCTTTCGTGCCTGCATGCCCTGTGCGCTACATGTTTTAATTCAATCATCTTTTAACATTTTCATTATTTTCTTTCTGCTTTTGAGTGGAGGGGATCACAAAACAGGTTTGGATGAAGAAGGTCATTCAGCTTATCTGATCTTGTCCTAGAATACCAACCCCACCGTCTGTCTATTGCAGTAGCTAGTGTTTCTTAAATGATTTAAGTGTACAAACTACAGCCCCTCGATGGTACAAAGTGTGGCTTACTCTTCTTTCCATTCTCAGTCGCCCCCCTCCATGCCCTGACCGACAGGGCAGAGAGGTCATTTGTTCCTAGGACTGTTACCTGTTTATGCGCAAATGAGACGTGGCTTATTGACAGGGTGCAGTTATTCTTCGACTGCTATTTTGCACTTCTAAGCCTTGGCATTGCAATCCCGGCCCAGTAGGGAGCTGCACTTGCTGAATATTGCGACCCCAGCTTATGCAGCTAATTTAAACCCGTTGCCTGCCTCACTGGTACTTTGTGCAGGAGCATGATGATGTGTGAGGGGCTGTAGTTAATGGCTGTAACTATAGTTTAAAGGGAAGCGACCAAATCTGTGCCTGGAATTTCTGTGGAATTCTAGAACTAATTTCACTGGAGCAGAGAAGCAGAGAACATTAATGGAAACTTTATGAAGGATTTGGATCAAGTGAATGGGGCAGACTATTTTGTTTGTTTGGGAAGTCAGTAATGAGAAGTCATCAATTTAAAGCACTGAGAGAGTGAGGAGCGAGATTAGCAGAAATGTCTTTACTCAGAGGGTTGCTGGAGCATGGAATGCTTTGTCATAAGGATTGGTTACATCCTTTAATGGAAAATTGGATATATATTTGAAGTAGAGGAAGATGCAGGGCTATGGGAGAGGTTGGGACAGTGAGATAACTTCTGAATTGCTCGAGCAAATAGCCAGCACAGAAATAATGGGCCGAATTCCCTCCTTCTGTGCTGTAAGCGCCAATGGTTCTATGCTCAACCTATGCTAGAGCCAAGCTAGGCCATCCACACACTGATGGGGCTCTTTCACATGGAGGAGCAGTGCTAGCAGTTAGAAAGCTGCAAAGTCCACGATTTAATAGGTCTGCAGTCCCCAAAAACCTGGCAATTTTTATCACCATGAAATGCTACACATAGAGAATCAGGCAGGCTAACCTGCATTCCTGATCCTGTGACCCGTGCAACCAACGGAGCATTGTAAAATCGGGCCGAATGTCTCTGATGGGTTTTGTCCCTGGATGGTTTAACTGGGATGATGAACAGTATGCATTTGGAAATAATGCAGCTTTTTCTCGGCCCCATGTGGCAATTTTTTGTCTTAGTTCCATCAGCAACGAGACCTTCTGCCTGATATATTTGGCTCTCTCAAAGCTACACATTGTTCTTTTGTTCAATGAGATTCCCATTACATTAATTGGAATGGATTGAAAAGTCCAGTGAGACACAAAGCTTTCTGCTCAGAACATCAACAGAGCTGTCCAAAATCATCTTACTGCTACATCTGCAGAAAAGTATGTTTCCAGCACATTCGCAAACATCATTTTACTTGACAAAATACCCTTATTTCTGCATTAATAAGTTATCACATGATTACAATGTCACTAATTATGCTTTCCATGGGATTCTTCAAAACTTTGCAAATGGTTTTACAGGATCTTTTCATCGCTGTAACATTTACCCAGATGTTTATAGATTTTTTAATTTAAAACAGAGCGAAAACAGACTCGACTTCAAACACTGACCCATCCCACTTCTCCCATCTGTAATCTCTTGTCAGGCAGAATCCTAGGATTCGGGGTTAGCGGGTTTAGGGGTTTTTCTATTCTATATATTTCTACTCTCCGAACAGTGGGGGGAATCTCTAGTGGAAAGCAGCAGGTCAACGTGCCAATCATAACGGCCCAGAATTTGCCGGAGCGAGGCATCTCGCAGTGAGCGCCGTGAATTGATTATTTTCCCCTGTACCCTTCAGCTCCAATTAATTTTGTACCGCAAATTGCTGGAAGTGCAAACTGATAACGGTGAGTCAAGGGCCACGGGGCATCGTGGACCTTGGTGAACAATGGGACCAATAGTCTCTCTCCTTAACCAATTCAATTGAAGGATTTGAATGGTTAGCAAAGCTCTGAAGTAGCAGCATGGCACAGCTGATTATTCAAACAGCGTTTAAAACATTGAATTACATGCAGTATTTTTGCCCATGGACACATGACACATATGAGTAAGACAGCCTCATGCCCAGGGTTCAGATTTAAATTGTTTTTTAATTCATGTGTTACTTGTGGAATCACCATGGTGATTGTTGGTTACTTACAAATTAGTGGACCCACATACTTTGAGGGGTGGGGAGTAACTCTAAATCCTAACAAGCTGAAATGAATGTAGGATCAACTTTACTCCCAACCAGAATCCACAACAAATCAATCTAATAGAAGTTTAATCAGTTCAACAAATCAGTTTAAGTTTCATCCTGATTGCGTGCTTTATGTGGCATGTGCAGAACAGTATCCTTTAATTGATAACTGGTTTCAAAGTACAAGGCCATTGGAAGCATAAATTACCCCATTAACAGGGTCTTTACGCGGTTAAATAGCAGCTGTAACTTACCGCGGTGAGTTTAATTCCTTTTTACAGCGCAAATGCAACAATTTCTTAACTCATCTCCAACTCCTCAGTTTTCCCATGTTCTGGGGCACTTTCTAACTAATAGCTCAGGCTCGCAACCAGCCTCTGCCCCAGCAATTAATGAGCTGATCACTAGGACACACTTGAAAGCCACCCAAGGTGGCTTGCCCTGATTATCCCTCCCGTCCTTGTGAGGATGTAGCATGTGCCAGCTCAGTAGCTAATCTTTATGGGTTGGCACAGGCTAGAAACCCACCGTGAGGGGAAAAAACCGGAGGTGACTTGAACCTACATCCGTCCACTCTGTGGTATGGATCATTTCAGCGCTCTGCCATTACTAGGTTCAATAATGTTCAGGTCATGTTACATTTTGAAAAGTCAGCATGCTAGCATTCATGGAACAATACACAAGTCAGAATGAAAGGCTTTAGAAAGAAAGACTTGCATTTATGTAAAGCTCTTCAAGACGTCAGGATGCCCCAAAGCGCTTCACCGCCAATTAATTACTATTTTATTTGGAAGTGTGGTCACTGTTGTTATGAAGGCAAATGTGGTAGCCCATTTGCATACTGTAAGGTCCCAGACACAGCAATGAGACGAATGATCAATTCATCTGTTTTGGTGGTGTTGATTGAGGGATGAATGTTGGCCAAGACACTGAGAGGAATCACTGTTCTTCCTTCAATAAGTGTCATAGGATCTTTTACGTTCACTTGAACAGGCAGATGGTTTAATGTCTCATCCGAAAGACAGCATCCCCGACAGTGCAGCGGCCCTCAGTACTGCACTGAAATGTCTGACTAAATTATGGGCTCAAGTCTTAATGCAGAACTTGAACCCACGACCTGCTGACCCAGAGGCTACCATTGAGCCAAGCTGACATATAGAAAGGTCATCGACCTGAAACGTTAACTCTGTTTCTCTCTTCACAGATGCTGCCTGACCTGCTGAGTTTCTCCAGCATTTTCTGTTTTTATTTCAGATTTCCAGCATCTGCAGTATTTTCTTTTATAGAAAGGCCCGATGTTTTTCATCTTTTCACCAAGGCAAGTATTGCTTTCTTCCAAATGAAGCAGCAAAGTGCTACCAGTTGAAAACAGCGCTATCTGATGTAATGATACAAAATGGGTCACTGTACTTGACAAGTTACCACTGTGCAACATCACTGAGCTCTACCACGGCCAGATGCCACAGGGAAACCAGCAGACCTCGGTCTAATGGATTTGCTGTCATACACAGCAATGCACGGCACTGTCAGCCACCCTATGACCATGTGCCAGCTCTAGTCCTCTGGCCCGGTAGGCAACCAGTTCAACAGAGGGGCCCCCATTGCAGATTTAACCGTCGACAGATTGCTGGATGATCTGGTGTTAACCCACGGCCCAGCCGCCTCTGTTGGCCATTGTAGAGCTGGATCCGAATCACAACCATCAGTCTAAACAATAATCGATAATCGTTACCAGATAAAGCCACACTTGCTCCTGAAGAGGTTGATCGTCCGGAGGGGTTGGGCGGGAGGATGGTATTTGCTGCCGGCAATAATTTTAATGCCAAGTTACTTACTGTGCAGAAAATGTCAGTCAATTTATGAAAGGGCCTATTTTCTGAAAGTGCACTAATTGTGGGAACCTCAGCTGCCAGCCACATATTAGCGAATCAGAGCCGCACTTCTCACCTATTAAAATGAATGGATGGAAAATCACAAGCTGCGTGCCTGTGAATTCCCGATATACACAGCCAACAAGCAATACTCCCCACCAGTAGTACAGGAAGCTGGTAATACCTGCCTCAGCCGTGCACAGCTTTGACGGCAAGTGTTCTGAATCTGATCTTGGCGACCAGCAGTTCAAGATGGACCTGCTGAGCGTTCATTACCTCTGCAAAATATCCTCATGCTGGACTTTCTCCAATGCCCACCAAACTATGCCTGATGATTGATTGCAGTACGATATCAATTTAGTGGGGTACGCAACTGTAGTGTTTATGTTCCTGGACTACCAATCCAGAGAACGTGAGTTCAAATCCCACCATGGCATTCTGAGAATTTGAATTAAGTTTAAAAGAAATCTGGAAATGAAAATCTGCTATCAGTAAAAATGACCAGGAAGCTGTCAGATTGTTGTAAAAACCCAACTGATTCACGAGTGTCCTTTAGGGAAAGAGACCTGCCGCCCTTTCCCAGACTGAACTATATGTGACTCCAGTCCCACACCAATGAGGTTGACTCTTACCTGCCTTCTGATGTGGCCTAACAAGTCACTCAGTTGTATCAAACCCCAGGGTAACTAAGGATGACCAATAAATGCCGGCCTTGCCAGCAATGCCCACATCCTAAGAATGAATTTTAAAAAGGGGCCTAGAAATTAGGTTGCATAGTGCCAGTGGTTTGGGCGCTACGGGTGCCGAATTGGGTCCAAAAAGGTGTCCGAGCAGCATGCACACACTTCTGATGCGGGCCGCGCTGGAGGCCTCCTTGGTGAGAGCATTAGGCCGGCCGTTAGCAGCTTGCGCTGGATGTATGGTAAGTAGGCAGAGCGTGACAGTAATCAGCGTACAACACTGATTTGACGCTAGCGCTGCCATTTTCGTTGTCATCGCTGGAGCTAACGCCCTCGCACAGCTGAACATGCGTTCAGCACAGGAAGGACACCCCACCAATGATATTTAAAGGGATCATAAACAACTTTCAGGTAACTTGCATTTTGATTTCTACTGGCTCTGTGTATGTTTGCAACGGTTTGGAGCTTTCTAGAGTTATTTAAAGTTGGTGAGGTGACAGGGAGTGCTGCTGCAAGTGGAGAAGGCCTTGATACTAAATTCAGAGGTTCTGGTCAGACCACTTGCTCCCAGCCATGGGTGCTCTAGTTGTCATCCCCCTTGGCCTGCAGCACAACAGGGAGATGGAGCAGAGGCAGCAAAGAAGAGGACAAGCTGCTCGCAGAGGGAGGAGGGGGAGGGGGAGAAGGGCTCTCAGCCTAAGGCCTTACCCACCTCGGGTCTTCCAAGAGCAATTCTCTTATCTCAACCTGAGCCAGGAGTAGTGTCTGAGGCATCTGCGATTTACCAAGAAGGTGCTCCCAGAACTCTGCCACCACTTGCAACCAGACCTGCAGCCTCACTCCAGGGCAAGGACAGCGCTGCCAGTAGCTGTGAAGGTGACCATGGCCCTGAATTTCTTCACATCGGGATCCTTTTAGGCTGGAGCAGGTGACATCTGTAACCTCTTGCTGTCCACTGCTGCATAAGAGAGGTGACAGAGGCTCTTTATGCCAGGAGAGGGGACTTCATTGTCTTCTCTCTGACCAGAGAGAAGTAGATGGAGTGTGCCACGATAGCGGACTTCCCCATGGTGCAGGGCGCCATCGACTGCACGCATGTGGCTTTGCGGGCACCGTATATAATTGCTAAGTTGTACCGCAACCACTAAGGTTACCGCTCACTGAATGTGCAGTTGTTGTGCGACCATGCTCAGCACATCATGGTGGTGAATCCCCAGTATCCTGGCAGCAATCATGGTGCTTTTATTCTGCGCCAGTCTGCTGTTCCCTCAGTGTTTGAGCCACAAAGATAAACTAGAGGCGACAATGGCTATCCCATGACCACCTAACTCATGACTCCGCTCCGTAACCCAATCACACGTGGGCAGCATGCGTACAACAAGAGCCATGCTGCCGCACGAAACATCATAGAGCAGACCATTGGCGTCCTTAAACAACGCTTCCACTGCCTGGACTGCTCTGGAGTAGCCCTACAGTACGCACCGGCCATGTGACCCGATTTGTTGTGGTCTGCTGTATCCTCCAAAACCTGGCCATCATGAGAGCACCGGCTTTGCCACCAAGGATATGGCCACCAGGTTAGGAGCAGGAGGAGGAAGAGGACGAGGCGGAAGAGGAGGAAGCGGAAAGGGAAGGAAGGAGACAACCAACCAGCCCCTTTCAGGCCGGGATATCCGGGATTAAATCATCCGCCTGCAGTATGAGTGAACGCAATCCCAATTCCCCATTCAACATTAGTCCCACACCTTACCTCTGTTACTGAGCACAGCACCCTCTTGGCCACAATGCTGAAATAAAAGCCACCACAAAGTATCTATCCATTCAATGTTACATCAAAAATTCAACGGATCACCCTGGTACATTTCCTTAGTGATTGTCTTGCGTGTGCCTTTGCCTATCCTAGTGCTCCTACGCAGTGCTACCCCAGTGGCCGCCACATGACTAGTGGAAGGCTGCTGACTTTCAGTGGAGGAGACTGCCAATGGACTTGCAGGATGACCTCGAGGCACTCTAGACCTAGTAGGCCCAGCTTCAGACTGCACCACCTCTGCGTGGGCGGCAACAGTCTGGGCTGACTGGCTGACAGGCAACAGCAAGGGCACTGGCAGAATGGCAATGGTGGGAGGACGAATGCTGTCATCCAGAGAGAAGACAACAGGGTCGTCCTCCATGGATCCACTGCCACTCCCCAGGACAGCGCCTCAGCAATCCTAATGATCTGTTGGAGTACAGATGGCTGGACTGCTGTGACACCTTGCAAGCCCTTTTCAACACTGGTAAATCCAGTCATGATCGTAGTAGTCTGCGCTTGCATGACTTCAGTCTGAGCTTCCATTGCAGCACTCAGACGTTGGGTGGTTTCTGCTTGTGCTGCAATGGAAGCTGAGACTTGGGCCATCAGACACAGCACGATGGTTGGGTTCACAAGTGCGTTAATGGATCTGCCCAGCCCTTCCATGCTGGAAAGGATGGGCTCCAAGCTCTGCCAAAAGCCCTGTGGAAGGCTAGAGCTGGACTCCTCTATGATCCTTGACATTGCATTCAGGCTTTCTGGCAGACCTGCCAATGCACCAAGCATTTCATTGTGCATAACCATCAGCGTTCTTCTGTAAGCCGCCCCATCGAGGTCTTCATCTGAGTCTTGTGCAGCAGAGTTCATGTGCAACCTCACCCTCCAGGGAGCTGGCACCTGAGCCACCCTTTCCCCCTGCCCTGTCTGCAGGCCACTCGTGCCCGGTGTCTCACCACATGCAGATCCTACCTCTAACCTATCCTCTAAAGTACGCAGAGTTTTAAAAAATTTGTTTTATGGGATGTGGGCGTCGCTGGCAAGGCCAGCATTTATTGCCCATCCCTAATTGCCCTTGAGAAGGTGGTGGTGGGCCACCTTCTTGAACCGCTGCAGTCCGTGTGGTGAAGGTACTCCCACAGTGCTGTTAGGTAGGGAGTTCCAGGATTTTGACCCAGCGACGATGAAGGATCGCCGATATACTTCTAGGTCAGGATGGTGTGTGACTTGGAGGGGAACTTGGAGGTAGTGGTGTTCCCATGCACCTGCTGCCCTTGTCCTTCTAGGTGGAAGAGGTCGCGGGTTTGGGAGGCGCTGCCGAAGAAACCTTGGCGAGTTGCTGCAGTGCATCTTGTAGATGGTACACACTGCAGCCACGATAAGCCGGTGGTGGAGGGAGTGAATGTTTAAGGTGGTGGATGGGGTGCCAATCAAACGGGCTGCTTTGTCCTGGAGTGTCAGTATCTGAGCTGGTGGCTGGGATTGTGAAATCGAGTTAAGGTGTTTCTTCTTCTTCTTCTTGACTCTCCTCTACCTCTTGTTGTGCGACCACTGGCTGGGCATGCTGGATTTCTTGGGTGTCTAAAATGTGAAAGGCACATGGGTAGGGTTAATGTGAGGGGAGGGGGTGAAAGCAAGAGCTGAATGCTTACACCATGTGCAGATTGTAAAGCAGAAGCGGTTGTGGGATGAGGGCAAGTGGGATGTGAGAAGGAGGATAATGTATGAAGATACTGGCATCTTTTATTTCTAGTAGTGCAGATGGTGGGATACGGCATTTGAAGATGAATTCACTGACCATGTCCACGCGTGCGAGGTTATTAAACTTCTTCCTGCACTGAGTCCAGATCCATGTGGCTATACTGCTGGCACTGACCACATTGGCTATCTGCTCCCATTGCAGTCTTGTCTGTTGCCTGGAGGGCCTCCTGGCCCCCTATGGGAAGAGGATCTCTCTCCTGGAGTTGACATCCTGGACCAACACCTCCAGTGCTGCATCGGAGAATATCGGACCCTTTCTCTGGCCTGTTGAGCCATTACTCAGTCTTCTTTTTCTGACAGTAGCCTCCACAAGCACTTCCACTACCTTTTGCAGGCAGAATGCACCTCCCCTTTAAGAGGTGCAGACTGCCTTTAAGTTCTGCAGCCTAGCTTTAATTGGAGGTAGCCTCGCACAAACTTGGGCCCCCTGCTGAGCATTCAGGCATTCAGTGCTCGTCTGAATGCTGCAATCATGCAAAGTAGCAGGCAGCACGAATTTTACGTGTTGCCTGCAGTCCTCTGAATGGGCGTGCATTGTTATCGCATCGCGATACCCGCGCCCGTTATCAGGGGCTACCGAATTTCTAGGCCAGGGTCTTATGCCAGCCCTGGCCACAGAGTTGTCTGGAGAGTTGACTCTGTGCCTGATAGAGCACTTCCCCCTGATGCACCTATATGTCTAAATCTCTAGGTCACTGGAATCGTATTACAGACACCGTGTTGGATGACATATCTGTCACGGTGGACTATTGCGTAGTCAGTCTCCAGTCTCTGATGCATGATGTTCACTCACAGCCCTGGATAATAGCCAGCTTTTGTTGTTGCCTAATGCCAGTACCCACCTGCTCCTCTGTTGGCATTGCAGGCCTAGAACCTCGTTCTGACTTCTCCATTGTGCCTGCAAAGAACTGAAGTGCTTTGTCCTGCCTGCCAGGTGATTGCTCCTGTTGTGCAACATTTCCATTTCTGTGAAGAGCGAAATACCTATCTTACCAGTGCATCACCATGGCTTCATGCCAACTGCAGCGGGAAGCCAATGCCCATGTATTGCCAGATATGAGGTAATAGAATGCATTACGTCAATACTGGCACAATTGCCCTTTTGTGTTTGTAGATATAAATACTCAAATTGTGTGATAGATTTCAAGAAGGTACATACATAGAGAAGATGATTCCCAGAGTCAGTCCTGTTGGCCCCAATGTCTGCAGCTGTGAACTGATCCACACTTTTCAGACTAATCAGCTGAGACACTTTTTATGGCTCGCGTTGATTCTCTCAGTGGCCGTGGTTCTCCGCCATTGGCTCTTCTTGCCAGGTGGTTGAACACAATCTACCCTTTGGCAGTCATCTTCATATCATTAAAACATTTTCTGACCTCCTGCCAGGTCTGCCTCTCTTGTGATAGCAACAGCGACTGAGTGCGGTGTCCTCCGAGGCCTCCCTTCTGGCCTGAGGACTGGCTGGCTGCTATCCATCGAATACTATAAATTTCAGGCCTCTTGGCCATTGCCGCCTCCACGATGAGGGTCATCGCCATTTCTGTTAATGACCCTGCATTGACTGTGTCAGAAATTCCAGCGTTTCCTGCCTTGGCAGTAAGCAAAGTCATTCACGGCTGCTGAACTAACAGGCCTTAATTTTAACTCATACCCATATTCACCCTACTGTTGACTCATCTACTTGTAAGATGCTGAACTTCTCGCCAGAAAGAGCAATATTACAAGTACGACCTATATATTCAGGCGCTTAATGCTACTCTTCACCCCCTTCTCCCACCCACTACTGAGCTGGAACACTCAGAAGTCAGTGTTGCGAGTGCACAGGTCAGCCATCACTCACAGCGATCTCCAGTGAACAGTGGGGGAGACGAGTTAGACACCTTTAAGGAACTGTAGGGCTTTAAAGGGGCATGGTCTTCATGAAATGGCTGCCAAAAATGTAATGTGCTTCATGTGCCAGTGACATGATGATGAGTTTTGACATGATTTATGTCATATTGCGTATTTACAAGCAAATGTGAAATGTTTGCCAAATACTTTTTCATGAAGGCAGCACCCCTTTAAAGTAAAAAAAAAAATTCAAACTTTTAATCGTGTAGATTCTTTTCACTGTCTGTGATTGCGATTTTCTAACCACAGTTTTCAGCAAGGAATGTGCTGCTTTGCTTTAAATAATTCATTCTGAGGTCTGTGCTGGATATCAGCACGCTGAAATTTCCCATAATAACTGACTTTACTGTAGGCTGGTCTGCCAACCAGCGGAGTAGCCCCAGCGATTAAACCTGACACAGCGACATCATAAGGTCGGCATGGGGAAGGTCTGCCAACTCCTCTTTAATGGAAGCTTTGTCCTGACTCCTCGACGTCTTCAGGCTGCCAGGTATTGGCACTATGGCTTTCAGCCACTGCAGCCTCCACTTTCCTTCGGTTTCAAATTGGCCGAACAGCTCTGTATCTAGGTCGCCTTCCCTCATGATTGTGTTAGGGATATAGGAATTGCTAGTCCAGGGTCCATCTAGTTCGTCTTCTACCATCCTGGTACTCGCATGATACAACAATAATGGAGTTGTTGACGAATCATGGAAATCAATTTACTGTAGTATAAAGCAGACCCAGACTTGAAGTGAGGAAAACCCCAAAAGCTCATGGTTGGAAGGGGTGATTGGCAATGTTCCCCCTAATTTTTTTTTTGGCCCGTGCGGCCCCTTTAATGGGCCATGCGGGCCATTCAAAATTCCGTACATGCGAGATTTTTCTATTTAAAAGCCAGTTCACCGGCTGCGTAGGACCCCTGGAGCGCTGTGCGCGTGCAGCTTAAAGGGAATGTTGGTGATTGGCATGGCTTTCTTCAAAAAGGGAAAATAGGATGAAAGAAAGGGACATTAATTACAAATATGATGTCAAGCAGCTGACTAGGAAGAAGAACTTGCACTGGTGCCTTATCACGGGTCTCAGAATCTGTTCCAATTAAATATGAGGCCACAAATATCCATGAGGACCCATCGTAAGAACATAAGAAATAGGAGTAGGAGTAGGCCTTACGGCCCCTCGAGCCTGCTCCGCTATTCAATACGATCATGGCCGAACTTCTACATCAACTCCGCTTTCCCGCCTTATCCCCATATCCCTTGATTCCCTTAGTGCCCAAAAATCTATCGATCTCCGCCTTGAATATACTCATCAACTGAGCTTCCACAGCCCTCTGGGGTAGAGAATTCCAAAGATTCACAACCCTCTGAGTGAAGAAATTTCTCCTCATCTCAGTCTTAAATGGCCGACCCGTTATCCTGAGACTGTGCCCCCAAGTTCTAGACTCTCCAGTAAGGGGAAACAATCTCTCAGCATCTACCCTGTCAATCCCCCTCAGCATCTTATATGTTTCAATGAGATCACCCCCCATTCTTATAAACTCCAGAGAATATAGGCCCATTCTACTCAATCTCTCCTATTAGGACAGTCCTCTCATCTCAGGAATCAATCTAGTGAACCTTTGTTACACCCCCTCTAAGGCATGTATGTCCTTTCTCAGATAAGGAGACCAAAACTGTACACAGTACTCCAGGTATGATCTCACCAAAGACCTATTTAATTGCAGCAAGACTCCCTTACTCTTATACTCCTACACCATTTCAATGAAGGCTAACATACCATTTGCTGTACCTGCACGTTAACTTTCTGTGATTCGTGTACAAAGACCCCAAATCCCTTTGAATGCCAACATTTACTAGTCCCTCACCTTTTAAAAAAATTCCGTTTTTCCATTCTTCCTACCAAAGTGGATAATTTCACACTTCCCCACATTATACTCCATCTGCCACCTTCTTGCCCAATCAATTAACCAGTCTATATCCCTTTGCAGCCTCTTTGTGTCTTGCTTACAGCTTACTTTCTCAACTAGCTGTGTATCGTCAGCAAACTTGGATATATTACACTTGGCCCCCTCATCTAAGTCATTGATATAGATTGTAAATAGCTGTGGCCCAAGCACTGATCCTTGCGGCATGCCACTAGTTACACCCTGCTATTCCAAAAATGAGCCGTTTAGTCCTACTCTCTGTTTTATGTCCGTTAACCAATCCTCAATCAATGCTAATATATTACACCCCAATCCATTGATCCCATCCCAGCATAGGTGCCAGGATGTGTCATTCCAGGACCTCCACCACCGACCTTGAACAAATTTTGCGGTAAAGAGGTGATAATGGCAGGCGCCCACACCACTGGGGTGTCCACCATGTTAGAGGAGCGGAAAAAGTCGAGTGCAAGCAGCTGGATCCAGGGGAGTGCTGCTCTCCACCATCACCCGGAAAGGAGAGACCATTGCTCACGCAGGTTCCTTTTGGAAGGGGTTGGTTTTAAATATTCAAATAAAAAGGGGAAACACGTTGTTTGCCTTTTCTTCAAGAGACCAGAGCATGCTCCCAGTCTGGGGGAGCCCCACTTTGGGCATTTGGCAGACAGGTACATACCTCTGCCAACCCTACGTAGGGCCCCTCTGTGGGGTTGGGAAATCAGGAGCTGTCGACGGAGGGAAGTCCTCACCCTGGCCCAGCCCCCCATCTTCTGCCAATGGTCTTGTTTGAGGCAGGTGGAAGGTCCACCCCCAGCCCCAGTACAAAGCTGAGACCCAGTGTCGTGAGTTCCCACCCTAATGTGAGGCTTTTGTTGCAGGCTCCCACTGGAGCTACGGCAGGGGTGCGCTGGAAGAGCTGTGGATATCTGGGGTCCATTACTTTAGTCCCTACAGATACTTGTACCAGGTTTGCTATGTAAACGGCAGTATATGTTTACCTGGCCCGTCTTTAGACGTTAATGTGACCGCCTTTCCTGGATGGTTTGGTGAATACATACACTGCCTGGTGTTGTGCTGAACCATAAATACCAGAAAGATCCAAGGCTTCCGGTCTGTGCTGACATTAACCAGGGTAGCTACAACTGAACTGGGAAGGTGGGGTGAAATCCAAAAAAGAATCACCCAGCGTTCCCAATTCTGATTCCTATGTAGTGCCCTCCGCCCCACCCCCCCGCCCAGTTCAAGACTGCGCCTGTGAGCATGTTGGCTGAGGATCAAGCTTGGCTGTGATGTCATCACTGGTGGAATAGCTTGTCCACTTTCACTGTCTAGACTCACCAATGAAGAATAGCTAGTTGGGCAAGGCAGTGGAAGACTGGCCTTCTGTGCTGTACAATTCTATGATTCTAAGATGAAAGGGTACAGGGAGCCAGCAGAAGGTGGCCCATGTGGAACAAAATACTGGCGCAGATTTGATGGGCCAAATGGCCTGTGTCAGATTTTTGGGTCTCTCCAAATCTTTTTGATCCTAAATTGTTTTGGCCCTCATGTTTCAGATCACTCTCATGGGCGAGTCCCAACTCCCCAAAGCCTTCGAGAGTGTCTGTCTTAGCCTAGATCACTGGGAAAGATTTTGGTGACACAGCTGTGGGATCAACAGCAAATTCCGTTTGGTAATAGTTACACGGTATTGGACTACTTTAGGCCACAAGATTTCCATTCCGTTTTCTAGAGCAAATAGAGCCTTGCTTAAAATGAAGTAAATTGATTAAATAAGCTTGAAAGGTAAAACAATAAACAGATCACTACTCTAATCATTAATCTAATCACTTACATTTGACTTAAGATCTACACAAGATTTAAACTATCATAAATTCTTTCGCCTGAAATCTCTCAAGGTAACTGCCAAACCTGAGAGAATTCTTTAATTCTATTTTGTCGAGGAGGTGCAGCTGTGTTTCCCAGACAGAGCTCCACAGCCAACTGCCAATGACCAACTGCCCCTTCTAGAGAGTTCTCCCATCTTTATATACCAGGAAATGAGTGGGGCGGAGACTTCCTATGATTTGATAAGGCAATTTAACAAAAAAGCTATCACTAAAATACAAAATGAACCAACCAGTAGTCTGTGTATATTTGAAAGCTGTGAATCAGAGATTTCCTTCAAAGCTTGTTGCCAGGGACAATACCGTTTTCCAACCTTGTATCAAAATACTGAAAACTACTATTCTAGTAGACTCCTATTCAGGGTTGACAACCCTTCAGGATTGTCCTGGGGGAGAATTTTTCGGGGGGTGAGCAGGCGCGTTTGGTGGTGGGTCGGGTGGGGAAAAAAAAATTTGACAGCGGTTCGGGAACCCACCTCCTATGGAAGATTAGCACGACCCTGACAAAATGTCCTTACGCCCAATATATGCCAGGCCTAAAGCCAGAGTTTCCTGGATGGCCTCGTGGGGCCTGAACCTCCACTCATCCGTTGCAAGGCCATCGACATAAGGGGGCACAGGTCTGTGGGCAGGGATTCCCCAAATCAGGAATTCTCATGCCTTGGCCCTCAGTCAGGATCTGGTGTAGTGGAGCTCACCTTGGGGGTCCAGGGCATGATTGGGGTTTGGACCCCCGAGTATGAGAACCAACAGCACTTTTTCTGTAATTTTTTTTTAAGTGGCCCTCGACACAGGAAGTGAACTCATGACTTTCATGGAGGGGGGAAGCCCACCAACACCCAGCCACCAATCTACTGCCAGTGTCTTTATTGGTGGGGAGGGGAGTGCCACAAATTCAATCTCAAACCACCAAAAAGCCCTCCAAACTCCATGAACTGTGGCGGGGTCAGCAGTGAAGCTCAGTGATAGACATCTACCAAACCTGCGACCTCTACCACCAAAGAGGACAAGGGCAGCAGGCGCGTGGGAACACCATCACCTCTAAGTTCCCCTCCAATCACACACCATCCTGACTTGGAAACGTATCGACATTCCTTCATTGTCGCTGGGTCAAAATCCTGGAACTCCCGACCTAACAGCACTGTGGGAGTACCATCACCACACGGACTGCAGCAGTTCAAGAAGGCGGCTCACCACCACCTTCTCAAGGGCAATTAGGGTTGAGCAATAAAGGCTGGCCTTGCCGGTGATGCCCCTATCTCAAGAATGAGCAAAAATGATCCCGGCATCATGGATTTTTTGGGGCCTCAATTTTGTGGCTGCTTGGGAATTTTTTTGCACAATGATGGAGATTTAAACTGATAGGTACGAGAACAACCTTAGAAAAAAATACCTGCTTTTCATCAGAACCAGTTCCTGTGGTGTAACATTCTATGTCTGTGGTGGGTTAAACACGTGTACAATCTCCTCTCACCCCTGCATTCAAATTGAACCCAGACTATTAGATGAAAGGCTGCTTCCCCTGCTGGCTTTAAGGGTATGACATGAAACACATCTCGGCCCACAACACAAGTCTCTCCTTATTTTATCACAATTGGGTACGATAGTGTAATGGTTATGTGGACGAGTAATCCAGAGGCCTGGACTAATAATTCAGTTGTAGAATGTGAGTTCAAATACCACCATGGCAGCTTGAGCTTTGAATTCAGTTTTATAATATGGAAATAAAAAGCTGGTATCAATAAAAGTGACCAGGAAGCTGTTGGATTGCTATAAAACAATCTGGTTCACTAATGTTCGACAGGAAAGGAAACCTGCCGTCCTTACCCGGTCTGGCCTATATGCGACTCCAGTCCCACACCGACATGGTTGACTCTTAACTGCCCTCTGATGTGGCCTAGCAAGCTGCTCAGTTGTATCAAACTGCTCAGAGCAACTAGGGATAGGCAATAAATAGCGGCCTTGTCAACGATGGACCACATCCCAAAGACCAAGGGGTAATAATTCGGTTGGAGCGCTACCTTCACCGGGGTGCTAAATTTAGCGCCCCCACAGCTGATTTTCCCAGGTAGCGCCCCGAGATGGAGGAGGGGCGCTACTGGAAGCACCCCGCATCCCTCTTGGGGCGCTGCAAGCCAATATCGCGGCACGTCGCACCGCGGTACTGCAGGCCTTCCTCCCCTTCTTAAAGGGGAAGGGCCTGGCGCAGCGCGTCCTGGTGCCCAGCTGGGCCACCAGGGATCGGCAGTGCCGGCAAATGAGCCGGCACTCAAGAGAAGTGCTGGGCTCACGGAGAGCAGCCGGCACCCCGCGGGGGGGCTTCACGGGAGCCGGGGACAGCAACGGGGGCAGGTGCTGGCAGGCGGCCAGCAACAAAAATGGCCGCCCGCCACCTCCCCTTTAACTAGTGCCACTCCGGCCACAGGTAGGCCCCCCGACCCTGGCGGACATAGCATCCGGCAGTAAGTCGGGGGGCGCCACCCAAGATTACAGCCGGAGCGCGAGCGGAGCGCTGCGCATGTCGATGACGTCATCGTCGGTGGCGCAGCGCCATGCGATGCTAACGGTTAGCGCCGCCGCTAACCTCCCGCTGAATTTCGCGGGAGGCGTTAGCGGCGCCACGCCCAGGCACTAGTTGATTTGCGCCCTGTTAGCGCCCTCTTAGCGCAAATCAACCGAATTTAGCCCCCCAAATGTTTTTAAATGACAAGGAAGGTGGAAAAATGCAAACTGTGACTGGGATGGGGTAAATAGTGGGTGCTATTCACAGGTTAAGGGAGCTTTACTCTGCATCTGTTTGTGCTACAATACACGGATTCCTTGGTGCTGACTCTGGTTTCCTGAAATGGGATGGCATTCCATTCAGCAGCGGTTCTGTTTTATTTATTTATAGTAACATGGCAGAACAAAGTAGACTGACATCATCTTGATCCTTGGCAGAGAATCAATATTTTATAAGTGTTTTCCATACATACTTCAGTGCAGTGCTGAGGGAGTGCTGCACTGTCAGAGGTGACACCTATTGGAACAGACGTTAAACTGAGGCCCCGTCTGCCCTCTCAGGTAGACTTAAAAGATCTCGTGACACTCTTCAAATCAGAGTAGGAGAGTTCTCCCAGCGTCCTGGTCAACATTAATCTCTCAACCAATATCACAAAGAAACATAGGGCTAGAAATTGCGTAGTGCCCCGTTTGGGGCGATAACTTTTGCGGGAGCGCAAAAGTATCGCTGGCCAAAAAACATTTGAATCTGCCGGGAACTTCCGCTTTAGCGCTCCAAGAGGGAAGTGGAGTGCTAAATCAAGCGCTACTACTTCCCTTAGAGCGCTAAAGGGAGTGAGAGGGGCGGGAGCGGCAGAGCGCTGAGCAATGTTCCGTGCAGCGCTGCCAGTTTTACAGGCTCCTTCCCTCCCTAAACGAGAAGGGCCAGCGCTACATTGAAGGAATCCTCAGGCTGTGTAGATTGGGCGATGGCACCTGCAATACACGCATTGCAGCCCCGAGCACTCTAAGAGAGTGCAGGGCTAAGCAATCGCGGGGTACAAAAAAAATCAAAAGCCACCAGAATGGGGGCATAAATAAATTTTTCCCCACCTGACCACCACTGCCTTTAAATAGCGCTCCCCAAGCGGCCAGCCGAGGTGACTACGCCTCCTGCAGCTGCCGCTGTTGACGCCCGGCGATACTGCAGGGGGCGGGAGCGAATATCACTTCCGGGCACTAATGGGGCGCTGCACACCGGATGATGTTGCGATCTTCGGGGCACAAAAGAACGAGGCAGTAAGTCTTAGCGCCAGCGCAAATCCACCAGGGAAGTTCACGCGCGTCGGTGATTTTGCTGCGGCCGGTCGGTAACCCCTTTTTTCTACTCACTTATCTCATTGTTGTTTGTGGGACCTTGTGTTAAATTGGCTGCCACATTTGCCTACATTACAGCAGTGACTGCATCTCAAAAGTACATAATTGGCTGTGACATGATTTGTGACAACCCACCTTGGACATATATCGGCTGTTCATAATCACTGGGTCAAAATCCTGGAACTCCCTACCTGACAGCATTGTGGGAGCCCCTTCACCACACGGTCTGCAGCGGTTCAAGCAGAAGACTCACCACCACCTTCTCAAGGGTAACTAGGGATGGGCAATAAATGCTGGCCTTGCCAGTGATGCCCATATCGCAAGAATGAATATAAAACATGGACGTGAAAGGCACTATAAAAATGCAAGTTCTTTCTTTACACTACTCACAGTAACCATTTTCTGATATTTACATTATTTATAGAACGGCTAGTGGCAGGTTTTGGACAGATTCTAATGGAATTGTGCTGTTTGCACCCAATTTTCAGAGGTGAGCTCACTAGCAGTTTCAGGTGTGGATTCAGACGTGTAAGGACTACACTAATGATTGGAGTAGAAAGCGTATATATAGTAACAGTTAAAGGGATGGGAGCAATGAAAAGGGAATGTCACAATAGAATGACAAAAAAACCTCGAAGATTTTCGAGAGCCTCAAAAAGATATCTCTGCCCATTAGTAGTCTTTGCCAAAGTTGAAGAGGCAAAGAACTAAAGAGAGGCAGGCAGATTGAAGGCAAAGGAAACCCAAGGTACTGGCATGAATCTGCCAGTAAGTGATGGAGCAGCTCAGAACTGATGCCCTGTTTGATGGCAGCTGAAGTGCAGGTAGCACTGCTTGAGGTGGTTTGAGGAGGGTGGTTGCCGTTCCACTGCATGGCGCTATCCCTATAGCTCATCATTGCAGAATGCCTGAAGGGAAATGGAGCCAATATTCAGGCATCAGTTGACCATTACTGTCCCTATGCTGTACGTTAGCTACTGGTCTTCTTGCAGCAGATGGGATCTTCCTCTCTGCCAAACTGGACCCCGAGAAGGACAGTTTCCCATGGCCATTGTCAGGCCGGTGTGCCAGGTCCTGTACAAATGGTTGACACCTTGACAGGTGAAGCCAATTGGGTTCATGGGGGTAGCCATTCCTCCTGGGCGGTAGTGCAAAACTGGCAGTATTATACTGGCCCGTTATACGTGCTGCTCAATATTCAGTTCCAGTGCAATGAACGGAATTCAATATCAGGCAGGTGTATAACGGGCGAACAATGCAATACCACCTGTTTAGTGCTACCGGCCAAGAGGAATTTCTACCTCATGCTCTCTCTTGATCACCCTGTCATTCTTTGTTTAATGCAGTGCCACTGTAAGAATTACATATTGGAGTTCAATATCCGCAGGGGTTCTCCCGTTTGTCCGCTGTAACTTTCTCCGGGGGTTTTTGTGGGTCTTCCATTGAAGTTATGGTGGACGATCGGAACAACCCGCTGTGGAGGATTAACCCCATTGTGATTGGGGTACTTCTGAGGAAACATTCGTTAGGACAGTTAATCAGGCACTTACACATCATAGTGGTACCGACGGGTTTGTGCCCACTTCCTTCAGGAACAAGAGCCTCCACTTACACAAATCATCTGCCAAAGTGAGGTATGTTCACTCTCCACAGACGCAAGTACTGGCAGTTGGGCACAGAGCAGTGCTTGTGAAATCTGATCTGCTTGACATCCTTCCATATGTCCTCTCTTCTTCCAAACATGTCAGATAGAAGGATTCCCAATACAGCCAGTAATAATGGGGCTGGGGCTGGAGCTGGGGCTGGGACCAAAAATTAAATCATTTAGAACAACTGGTACAAAGGCTCATGAGAACCTTAGTGCCACCAGAGGGAAAAAACACAAAACAAGACATGAAGAAAAATGGTTAAGAAATCAATCGAATAGACTTACATCAGCTTGACTCAGTTGGCAGCACTTTCACCTTTGAGTCAGAAAGTTGTGGGTTCAAGCCCCAGCACATAACCTAGGCTGACACTTGAGTGCAGTACTGAGGATGTGCGGCTTTGTCAGATATGCTGCCTTTCAAATGAGACACTAAACCAATGCCCCATCTGCCTTGTTCAAGCGGATGTAAAAAGTCCAATGACATTTTTTCCAAAGAAGAGCAGGGGGTTCTCCCCATCGTCCTGATCAACATTCTTCCCTCAACCAACATCCTCAAAACAGATTAACTGGTCATTCATCTCATTGCTGCTGGTGGGACCTTGCTGTGCGTATATTGGCTGCCACGTTTGCAACAGTGATGACAGCTCAAAAGTAGTTCATTGGTTGTGAAGTTTTGGGACATCCTAAGGACATGATAGATGCTATATAACTTTTCTTTAAAGTGCCCTTTCATTTATCTCCAGTATACTTACCACAATCTGGCAACCCTAGAAGCCAATTTTAAATGGGCCTATTGGAGGTGGCTACTTCCACCATTGCTGGTCCCACCCACCAGCAAATGGACCTCTCCACCTGTGCTTGAGTTGCAGCAGAATGGAACTCCCTCTTGTTTTCCGATACCAGTTGCCTGATTTACACTGCAGCATCGGAAAACTCAGCCTAGTGAGCGACAGATCCAGTCACCCAGAATGTGTTGTTTTAACTTTTGCCCTGTCAATAAATTCATTAAGGTAGAATTTCTGGCCGGGCTCTCCTGATCTTCTACCGCAACTTCAATGGATGATCCTCGGAAACCACGGTGTAATAGCCTAAAGAGTGTTTGTGCCGTTCCTCCGGGGTTTCCGTAGATCTTCTGTCAAAGTTACGGCAATCGAACGGGAGAAATCGTCTCGGAAATTAATGTCGATCGGTTTTATTGGTCAGCCGCTCCCCTCCCCTAACTCCCTTGACTTCTTTTGAAATCAAATGACTACCTGGTGCATTTGGAGCACTGTCCCCCTCCCACGGAAACTCAAGAGATTGCACCTCAAGAACAC
The DNA here is from genome assembly GCA_030390025.1 of Squalus acanthias. NCBI lineage: Eukaryota > Metazoa > Chordata > Chondrichthyes > Squaliformes > Squalidae > Squalus > Squalus acanthias. The sequence continues at coordinate 127,406,360 of CM059427.1, forward strand.
TGAATGGATGGCAGTAAATTACCATGCAGAATACAATTATCCATTTAGCATCGATATGAGCCTTCTTTTATAGCAGAAGCTGGTACAACATATGATTGTAGCAACACAATAAAGAACGTAGGAGCTGACAGCGTGAAATAAAACCTACAATATTTTTGCTCCATCAGAAAATGTAATTCATTTAAAACAAACTGGAATTTTTTTTAGAGAAAAGGTCATGTTCTTTTTATAAAGCCCATGGTAGAACAAATCCAAAGTTTGAAAGGGACACTCCTCCCTGGTTGAATCAAACAAGCACTGCTTTGTGTCCTCTGTGAATGAAGCTTTGCACTTACTTAAGAAAATAGTGTCTCATTGTTCATACACTTAGCACTGTGCTACGGTGGCCATCTCTTACATGTGCAAAACTGTTGAGGGAATGATTGGAGCAAGGCAAGGCACTTCAAGAATATTAATCTCTCTGCCTGCCTCCAATCCTGCTACCATCACCCTTTGCCCCTCGGGTCCATCAACAAAACCCTTTCTAACTCCCTACTTCCTCTCCTTTGGTCCTCCACTCTCCACAACACCACTTGGACTTGTTCAACAGCTCCCCTGCTTTTTTGTTTCAACACCCTTGTCCCCACCAAGTCATACGAGCCATCATACAAGAGGTAGGTACCAAATATTATAAGTCATGGTCGAGGTGGTCGTCTGAACTAGTCAATCATCTTCTGACGAAGGGTTTCGACCTGAAACGTTAACTCTGTTTCTCTCTCCACGGATGTTGCCTGGCCTGCTGAGTTTTTCCAGCGTTTTCTGTTGTTGAGTCAATCATCTATATGGATTGGAGAGGAATTTTCCAGATTCCCCCCACCCCACCCCCCCCCCCCCACCCCCCAATTGGCCTTGGGTTTTTGATCTAGTTTTTTGCCTCTCCCGGGAGATGACACGGCACCTAAGGGGAAAAGAGTCTCTTCACGTGATGCAAATAGCATCATAAATGTACTGGACAGGCTAGATGGACCAGCTGGTCTTTTCCTGTCCAACACTTTTGCATCTTTCTGTGTTAAATCCCTCATGAACTCCCACTCCAGCTGTTCCCTTGCTGAAATTCTCACCTCTGCAACACCAACAACAACTTTCATTATACAAAACCTTTAATGTAGAAAAGGTCTCAAAGGACTTCAGGTAATGGCACCTCGTCATGTTGGAAGAATTAGATGGTATGACCAAAAACTTGATTAAAAAGCTTTTGAGAATGCTTTTGAAGATGGAAAGTGTAGAAGAGGCAGAAAGGTTCAGTACAGCCAAGATGGCTGAAGACACTGCCCCGATGGTGGGCAATAGGTGAGCAGGATGAACAAAAGAATTGCAGCACCAAAAGGTGCGTAAAGAACCGTAATACGGGAGGTGGTTTCAAAAACAGAACAGGGAAAGGTACTGGAGGATTTCAAAATGAGGATAAGGATTTTAAAGTTAATGGGCCGAAAATTGATCCCGGGACGCAAGAGTACGCACTGCATACTCTCGCGTATTCCCACTCCAATTGCCGGTTTTCTGCATGCCCTGCGCATGCGCTGAAAACCGGCAATTGCTCTTCCGAAAAGGGGGCGGGGCCTGGGTGCATCGCGTGCGCGCTACAGGCTGCGCGCACGCTGTGCACTTCATGCTTTGGACGCGCAGGTAAGTAGGGAAGATTTTGGAAATGTAAAAAGGAGGAGTAAGACCCGCTTTTAAGAAGGTAAGCAGTGAATTAAGTATTTTTTTGAATTTTTTTTTACAGGTATATCTTTTTTATAGACTTTAAAGACAGGTAAGTTTATTTTTATAACTTTTTAAAAGATTTTAAATTTTTTCAAAAATTTAATTTTTTATTTAAAATGGTTAATTTAATTAACTATACTTATTTTATTAATGTGATGGTTTTTAAAAAAAATTTAATTGAGGTTTAGCTGTTATTTTGGGGGGGTGTAAGATTCATAAGTCTCACAGCCATTATGAATGGAAGATGGTGTGCTGCCATTGGCTCTAACTGAGTCACGTGATCCCACAGCTCGCACGAATTCACTACGCCGCTGGGATACGCAAGCCCAGCACAGCTGATGTCTGGAACATCAAGTTCGTGCGAGCTGGATCAGAAAAAGCATAAGCGAGGTGAGACATCGCGGGGAAGGCTTACCCCCGCGGGAACAGAGCGAGATCAATTTCTGGGCCAATGTGTTGGGGGACAGCAGGTTAGTGAGGACAAGGGTGATGGGCGAGTGTGGGACAGGATACAGACAGTTGAGTTTTGGACAAGTTGAAAGGTGGAAGATGGGAGGTCAGCAAGGAAGACATTGGAGAAATCAAGTCCAGAGGTAACAAAAGCATGAATAATGGTTTCAGCAGTGGAGGGGGTAAGGTAGGGACAGAGGCAAGCACTGTTGCAGAAGTGAAAATAAGGGATTTGGATGATAGACAGGATGATGGAGTTGAAGCTCCAATAGCAACTCTTCAGATAGTGAAGCAGTCCGTGCCTGTATGCAGCAGGACCTGGACATCATTCAGCTGGGCTGATAAGTGGCAAGTAAAATTCACACCACACAATTGCCAAGCAATGACTATCTCCAACAAGAGAAAGTCTAACAACCAATGTTCCCCCTAATTTGTTTTAGGTGCATGGTCTCTTTAACGGACTGCGTGGCCCATTCAAAATTTTGAGCCTGCATGAAATGTCCCATCAAAAAGCCAGTGATCAGCCTGCGCAGGACCTCCAGACAGCTGCGCGGCTGTGCAGGTTAACGGGAACATTGCTAACATCCTCCCCTTGACATTCAATGGCATTACCATCGCCGAATCCCCCACCATCAACATCCTGGGGGTCACTATTGACCAGAAACTTAACTGGACCAGCCACATAAATACTGTGACAACAAGAGCAGGTCAGAGGCTAGGTATTCTGCGGCGAGTGTTTCACCTCCTGACTCCCCAAAGCCTTTCCACCATCTACAAGGCACAAGTCAGGAGTGTGGTGGAATACTCTCCACTTGCCTGGATGAGTGCAGCTCCAACAACACTCAAGAAGCTCGACACCATCCAGGACAAAGCAGCCCGCTAGATCGGTATCCCATCCACCACCTTAATGGCAATAGGCACATGGGAACACCACCACCTCCAAGTTCCCCTCCAAGTCACACACCATCCTGACTTGGAAATATATCGTCGCTGGGTCAAAATCCTGGAATTCCCTCCCTAACAGCACTATGGGAGTACCTTCACCACACGGACTGCAGCAGTTCAAGAAGGTGGCTCACCACCACCTTCTCAAGGGCGATTAGGGATGGACAATAAATGCTGGCCTTGCCAGCAATACCCACATCCCATGAATGAATAAAAAATAAGCTCAGCACTAGGTACTGAAAGTTCTGCACAATGTGGTTCAACCTGAACTAATGGCTGGGGAGGGAAATGGAGTAAGTGGCAAGGCAGTGGAGTTTATGGCGGAGACTCAAAACAATGACTTTCATCTTCTTGATATTCAGTTGGAGGAAATTTTGATTCATCCATGACTGACGGAGTGCTTGAATCCCTTGGGCTTAAGGGAGTGAAGATAGGGACTGTACCAGAATGATTGGCAGAGTTGGGAGACAGGGTGTGAATGGATGGTGCGAAAGGCTGAAGTGAGGGTGTAGTTTAGCAGGTCAACAGCAGAAGAGTTGTAACAAGTACCTCTGTGGTGGGCAATGAATTGGAAATTTGTAAGTGAATTAGTGAAAGTGTTGAGGGAAGAGTATGTTCCAAAGGCTGATGCTGAGGGAGGTGAAATTGGGGGGAGTAGTCTGAGGGTCACAGATTTCAGGGTGCCTGGTTAAAAATGGCATTCTCATCCATCACCAAATCTGGCTGGACCACATCTCCCTCTCCAGGGGTATTTCTTCAGGTGGTCCAGCTAGATCCAGCAATACATCCTTGTCCTGCAGGATTAACCTTGGGTAAGGACATCACAAACTCTTCCCAATGGTGAACAGCCTCTTCCAACCCCTTTCCTCCAAAACCTCTATCCTCACCTCTACCACCATCATCTTAACGACTGATGCTGTCTGCTCGGTTAGCTCAGTCTGCCCCTCCCTCCTTACTCTAGCCTATCACACTGCCCTCATCAGGTTCATCGCCTCCATAAGACCTACATCCTGCACCCTTCACCCCCTTTTGATTCAGATCTTGGCACCAGGCCTACCTTTCCTTGGCCCAATATGCCCAAACATTGTCAATGGCTCCCTGTATTCCTCCTCCCTTCAATGATGTTACACCACTCCTCAAAAAGTACATCCTCAACCATTCTGTCTGCTCCACCAACTGCCCCGCCTCTAACCTCGCTTTCCTCTCTAAAGTCCCCAACTATAACATTGCTGCCTGGTTCTACCCTCATCTTTTCCAATCTATTATTTGACTCTCTTCAGTCTGGTTCCTTCCCTGCCCACAGTATCAAGACTATCCTGGTCAAAGTCACCAGTAGCATCCTTTGTTATTACTCCTTCTCAACTTCCCTGTGTCATATTATATGGTAGGCCTGCTCATGTGTCTCATCTACGGCACCACCCTCACTTGATTCTACACTTACCTGTTCTAACAGCACAGTTACTGCAATGGCTTCTCCTCCTATCCCTCATGGTGTAAATGTCACAATTCCTTCCGTGTCTCCTCCTTTCCATGTCTACATGCCACTCCTCAGTGACACATCTGTAGGCATTGGATCAACTTCTACTTGTACACTGATGACTCCCAGCTCCACCTCTGTGCCACCATCCTTGACTCTAGAAATACCACTGTCTGTCTGGCTTCTTTCCTGATTTCAAGCCCTGAATAAACCAAACTTGCTCTAATTTAATACCACTAAGAACAAAGCCATCCTTTTCAGCTGCTGCCAAAAATTCTGCACCCGCCCCTCCAATTCGAACCCCCTTCCCGGGTGCTCAGTGAAGCTGAATCTGATGGTGCACAACCTTAAGTGTTCTGTTGAACCCTGAGCTGAACTTCAAACCCTATCCATCACCAAGAATTTCTGTTTCCACCCTTACATCACCTGACCACTGAGACTCTCATCCATGCCTTTGCTACCTCCAGGCTCCGTTTTACAATAAAAGCAGAAAATGCTGGGAATACTCAGCAGGTCAGGCAGTATCTGTGGAGAGAGAAACAGAGTTAACGTTCCAGGTCGATGACCTTCCGCTTTTCAATGCTTTCCTCTCTGGCTTTCTGAGTTTCAACCTATACAAAACTTCAACTCCTGCAATAAGCCCCACTCCCCATCACCCCATCCTCTCCAACCTCTATTGCCTCCCTGTCCCCCAATGCACCGGATTCAAAATTCCTCATTTACAAATCTCACAATGTCCTTCTCCCTGACTCTGCAACCTCCTCCAGTCCCACATGGCAATGCACAGCCTCTACATCTCAGACTCTGGTCTCCTTTGCATCCCCTCTGCCGTGTGGTAGTGCCTTTGGTGAACTCAACCCTACACTCTGGAACTCTTCCCTTGGACTCCTCTGCCCTCATATCCCTCTGCATCTTTGGAATATCGGAATATTAGGAACAGGAATAGCCTATTCAGTCACTCAAGCCTGCTCCGCCATTCACTTAGATGATGGCTGATCTTCATGGCTGATCTTCAAAAGCCCCCTCCAAACCAAGCTCTCTGACCATGCCTACAGTTGCCTTCCCTAATTCTTCTGCTGCTGCTCAGCATCCATTTTCACCTTCATAAAGCACACAGGGACATTTATTATGTTGAAAGCACGATGTAAATGAAAGTTTTTGCAGCTGTAATCTTTCAACACATAAAACACAGAAGCAAGATAGAAAAATTGACTTCCATTTTTTAAAAAAAACATTGAGGTGTTTAATTTACATTTCAGAAATTCAGGGACAGTCGGGCCAAAATCCATCCTGGCAAGATCAATAAAACAGACCGATGACAACTAGGCGAGAAGGACACTCTTATTCCATGAAAGATACTGAATCAGTCATTTCGCTCGTCTTAGCCTGACTTCCAGTACAAACCACAAGTGACAAGCTGTCGGCGGAACGAGTCACCAATATGTTGGACAGGCTGCAGTACCTAAAACAGGAGACCTGTTGATGAAAAGTGTGGTTTGCGATTCCTCCTCTCCCCCCTCCCAATACATTCGAAGCAGCGATTGCCAGAATAAGAGGGTCGCTGCAGAACTAAGCACGAAATTCACTTCCAGAATGGTTCTAATAGTCATGTTAGAATCTGGAAGCAATTGAAATAATTCACCAGGGTACGTTTAACCAGTACAGAAAATCGCTTGTAAATGTAAAACAAACATATAGTTTGTGTGCCTAGCAATTCGGCCATTAAACTAAGAGAGGCACGGAACATGGCCAAATGCAATATAAATTATTGCTTAATTCTTATCAATGGACCTTCGAGGGGTCTGCCCACAGCAAGTCACACTTTCGTTCTGGCAGCTGCAGTGAATGGCAGAGTGCGGCAGCCCCGGTTCCAAGAGGTTACTCGATAGCACCGCATTCCACTACCGCAGTGCAATTCCAGCCTGCCGCCACACCGTGGCTCTACTTCCTTTCCCTATTCCCCACCGTCTCACCTGTGAGCCCAAACCACACACTGAGTGAGGGCCAAAGAGCTGCCAGTGCGTCAAACAACCTCTGCACCACAACCTCTGCACCGCTTATCAACACCAACGTGTAACAAGTAACCTTTCTTTGTGTGTGCGGGGGGAGAGAGAACCTCTGCAATTACAGCAGTAAAAAAAAACACCAGCATTTTCTGATTATTTTAAAGGAATTTCTAAACAGTTCTCCAGACTGCAGAATTAACTAATACAGCATTAATCAATGCAGCTTTAACCAATGCAGAATTAACCAATGCAGCATTAACCAATGCAGAACCAAATTATTCATTCATTTTTGATGGGGATCGTTAATTTCTGATTTTTTAAAACATTCCTTTTATTCCATCTTTCTCACAGGGCATGTCTCTAAATCTCTGGCCTCTCGCCCAGAATGATTAATGCTATCGCGTCTAGTCATTGAAGTTCGGTGCCCTCAGATGACTCTCTGTATCGCGGGGTGGTTACCATTGGACAGCGATACGCCTCCTCTGATCGGATTACCAGGTCCCTGGGTCACAGACTGGACCAGACTGAACGAGATGCCACCTGTCTGCAACATGTCAACTCGTTATTATCGATCCGTTCCCGTATCAAATAATCCACCATTAATAACAAAATGTCAATTCCCCCCCCCAAAAATAAAATCCTTATGACTCAAATCTTCACCAAAAGCATTTGAGATATTTCATATCAAAAATATTGTTGTACAGTTGCAATTATCAGCAGTTTATTTAACAAAAAAGAAACCCACAGATGAAATGTAATTTTTTAAAAAAAGTTTAACAAGTATTCCCCCCCCCCCCCCGTTATATTTTACTCTGTGAGATGTAGCTGGTCAAAGCAGACAGAAAGAGGGCGATTACCTGCAGGTCATCCCGGTTTTGGAGCCTCTCCTTGCCGCTGGCAGTGGTGATTAGCACCCCTGGCTTGTCGGCTCTCTCCGCCGTCTCTGAGCTCTCGCTCGCCACACTGGCCGTGTCGCTCGAAGCCTCGGTGTCCCGGGACGAATCGTGCTGGCTGGCGCTCCTCGAGCTCCGGGAACTCCTGCGGCCAACGCTGAGCGCATCGAAATCCAAAGTCTTGCTTTCGTAGGCTCCTTCCACCGAGCAGAACATGCCCCCGTACTTCTGCCGGGGGACCTGAGCGGCGGTGCCCGGCCTGGCCAGATAGACCGGCAGGTCATCTTCCTTGTCCCAGTTCCTCCTGCCCTCGGCCATTGATCTAGGTGGGCTGATGGAAGATGGGTGGGTGGGTGGGGTGTGTGGGTGAGAAGAAGCAGACAGAGGTATTGGGGAGTCAGAAGCTGGTGGAGTGAGCCGCTAGTGGCAGACTGCTCCTGAAATCCCTTGACACGGAAGTGATAGCGCGTGAGCCCCGCACACTGACTGCATTTTAAAGTACAGTTACCCCCCGATTGCCTGGGCTTTTGCAGGAGACCGTCCGTCAATGAGCAATTACAGGCGCCATCCCATCAGATTGGCTGCGGACAGTCGCCACCGAGAGGCCAAGACTGATGTGACATTTGGGGGAAAGCGCCCACACCTTAAACCACTGAGCGAACGGCCAGCTCACAACAGGCAACTTGCCGCACTCTAAAAGGAAAGATGAATGCATTTTTTTTTTAATTACCCTCTTACAGCATTCAATGACAAGATTTACACACTAGCGCAATCATTCCTTAGAGGGGAAGGGGGGAACAAACTGAGTTTCCATACTGTCACGCAAGGACGATGCTTTAGAATCCGATTTACTTTTGAAATAGCGGTGGGTTGCTGCTGCTGACTCACAATATACAACGCAGGTCCCCTTTCTGCGCCGCTGTGATCTTGCAGTTAATAGTGATGTGGGAGTCTGAGGTATCCTAGTCCAGACTGATAAGATCACACAGCTCTCTCGCTCAGGATAGAAAACATAAAGTCCGTCATTATCAGGAACTATGGTTATGCAGGGCTATGGGGACAGAGCAGGGGGAGCCGGCACAGGCACGATGGGCCGAATGGCCTCCTTCTGTGCTGTATGATTCCGTGTATATGTTGTACGTGTAAAAGACTAAAGTTGGGAGAAGTTTGTTTCAAGAACGAAGCGGCAAGTGCGACCTCTACACAGCTGATTTAGACAATGGGCGTGTAAGATTGCGGTTAAAAAAAAATCTTGAAGCATATTTTGTTTCAAACGAAACCCGTTTGTTTCCGGTGCTGCTGCGAGCAGCCCCCCCCCCCCCCCACCCCCAAATATTGAAATCTCGCCGGTCGGGCCATTTTATCAGGCACGAAGGTATTTAATAGAAGATACTTTGCAGGTTATCCCCCCACCCCCGTCCCCCCAGCCGGGAGAGCAGCAAGTGCTTTTAGATCGCAGTTTTTATTCACAGAGGTCCCCCGCTGTCAGTGCTGGTCAGAAATATCAGACGAAGATTTCCTGTCAATCTGAAAGACACACACATTAACTTCCAATCGGGGTTTAAAAAAAAATTAACATCTAAGTTACCGGGACTGCCCCGGGATGTGCTTGATATCAATCGGTTGGTTCAATTAATAGTTCCAAAACTGACCACAAGTTAGATACCATGGTTTGGTAGCACAGCGCCGTGTATTCTCTTCACCGATGACTCAAAGGAGATTGTTTCCAATATTTAAATATAAGCATTTATTTATTTAAAAAAAACTTTGCTTTTAAACAATAAAAACGCACTCCAAATTTTACCAATTGTTTTCATCCCCAAAACCTGAAGGTTAATAATTTTCCTTGAGGTCCATTCCAGCCCTGTACCAATGGATTTGTTTTATTTTAAGACCAGCCTCACTTTTATCATGCGAGGGACCACCGCCTCGCTCCCAATGCATTCGGGCCCATTTATTTCTCGTTCGGAGATCGTTATTCACCGGGCGTCAGGGAGAGACGCAAATTTGCATTCCAAATGCGCAAACCTTGCCATTTCCCTTGGTCGTGCGCAAGATGCCGCGCTCCCAAAGGGAACTGTCCGTTCAGCACCCTCATCGATCCGCCTGACTCACCAAGCACGCCACCCGATCACAGGCAAAACTAACTGACCATTTCATGACTGCCGCGGAAGCACCAGTAGCCGCGACGGTACTCACTCAATGCAACGACTGCTGGCAAATCCACATGCTCTCCAGCTCCCTCAGTCAGTTCTGACCCAATGCCGTGTTGTTAAGGTCTTGCTTCTCTCTGGATTAGGCAAAAAAAAAGCACTAAGCGTCGTCACGAATATTTGGTGCTCGACAAAGCCACTCTTACTGGGAACTCGTTTTACCGAGGGGTTGAACTCCTTTACTGATTATAAGGCAAATTCCTACAGGATCAGGGCAAGTAAATAATTCTGTTGTGTTATATCCTACATTGCAACAGTGACCACACTTCAAAAGTACTTCATTGGCTGTAAAGCACGTTGGGACGTCCTGAGGTTATGAAAGGCACGATATGAATACAAGTCTTTCTTTTAATGTGAGGTTTGTAATATTAAAACCTTAATATAATGACCTTATTGATAATCGCGCCCTAAAGCCTAATTTTGCCCTTTATATCCCAAAATCAATATCTTATAAAGGGCTCCATTGGAAACCGAGCTTGTATTGCAGTACTCCTACCCATTTATTCCAGATTTAACTTACGTTTTGGAAATTTTCTACTTGATTTGTTTTAAACCTTAGTCATTTTTAAAAACCATATCTGGGTATCAAACTGTTAATTCTTTCAGTTGCAATGAACATCATCAACAAATAGTGAATCCATGTTAAAGATGAGGAAATATGGCTCAACAGCTGATTCAGCTATTGCTGTTCAGTCTTATCTGCTTTCTGGCCCATCCTCTGTCATTTGCACAGGAATACTAGATGGTCCAGACGTGGTATCACCCTGAAAGAGTAAACAGACAACCAGGCAGCAGAGAAGGAGACCATTCAGCCCATCCAGCCAGTGCCAGCTCTTTGAAAGAGCTATCCAATTAGTTCAACTCCCCTGCCCTTTCCATATAGCCTTGCATTTTTTTCATTTTCAAGTATTTATCCAATTCCCTTTTGAAAGTTACTCTGAATCTGCTTCCATTGCCCTTTTAGGCAGTCCATTCCAGATCATAAGAAATAGGATCAGGAGTAGGCCATTCGGTCCCTCGAGCCTGCTCCACCATTCAATAAGATCATGGCTGATCTGATCTTGGCCTCAACTTCAAAGCAACTTGCTGCATAAAACAAGTTCTTGTCATCTCTCCTCTAGTTTTCCCCAATTATCTTAAATCCGTGTCCTTTGGTTAACAACCCATCCACCAGTGGAAACAGTTTCTCCTTATTTACACTATAAAAAACCTTCATAATTTTTAGCTCTTCCATTAAATCTCCCCTTAACCTTCTCTGCTCTAAGGGGAACAACCCCTGCTTATGTAGTCACTCCATGAGCATCACTTGTGCCTATTCCAGCCATACCAATGCTGCTGAGCATCCCCTCAGATTGGGCACTGATCTGTTTGGGACCAGAACTCTTGGATTGGTCAGGTCCCAATGCTATTGCAGCAGCATGTGTGACATTCATAAGAAGTACTCCTTTTGTTCTTAGAGCTTGTAACACTGAAGGGTCTTCTTCAGATGCCTTTGGAGTTGCAACACACTGCAGACTACCATGACTGCACTGTAGACTTCTCCATACTCGTCGTGAAACCCCTTGCAAGGTTTTTTTGCACTTCTGAAATATCTCTTAAACAATCCTGCTCAGACAACAATCTCCTTTTATATGCTGGCTCTGTAAGGTCAGAACCCCTAGACACTGCATCACAGGTATGAACAGTGCTGCTCCTATGGGTAGCAGGTACCTGTTCTTCATCTGCCAACATCTGCTCCTTCTCTCCTGTAATTCACCCAGAGCTTGCTTACTCCTAAGGCCCACTATCTACATTTTCCAGAGGGTGTGTAACTGTGCTGGTGCTTGGCAAAGTGTATGAGAGAACACAGTGTACTTGGTTGATTAGGGACAGTATCTGTGGACTTCAGTATTTTCTTGCAGGCCTACATAAATAGAAGAGGAACAGATGTCAAAATGCTGGTTCCAAGAAGCACCTTCAAGTAGTGCTTGCATTGCAATATACTGTAGCTGGTGTTTTTGATTGAAGTTATGGAGAAACGGATTATGGTCACCTTTTTAACCAGGACAGACTTCCATTGAAGTGAATAAATTGGTCACGTCAAACCCTTGTCGCAAGCCAGAGTCATGGGTTCAAATCCCTCCATAATAACTTGTGCTAGCACCAGATAAAATGACGATGAAAGCTGCCAATCCTCATCGAAAACCCAACTGGTTCTTTAGCACCCTTCACCCCTACCTGAGGTTCAGCATATGCTTGTGTGCCAGTGACTGAGTAGGGGACAAGATAATAAGAATATAGTGGGTACCAGCTTGAGGTTGGTGGCAGGCCTTTGGCTTCACTCTTCCCCACTTCCTTGAAGCTGTCACATCCTATGATGTCTATTGTGGCTTCCTCAAATGAACCAAGGATAGGTAGTGTTTGGGACCCCCTCCAGTTCTGCAATGCTCTCTCTTACTTTGAGCCACCTCGTTCTGTGATCAGAGAACTACTCTTACAAGCGCCCTGACACAGCTCTCCACACTTCAGCCTCAGGAACAGCGGCCAGCTGGGATACTGGCAGAGGCCCGTGGATGGATGCTTGGGGGGGGAGTGGGTGGGATATGGTATCGAGACAGGGCAAGGCCGGGCTGGCGATGGTTGCGGTGTTTCTGTAGAGCCAGGAACAAAAGGAATAAAACATTTTCTGGGACCGTTTCCTGATCAAAACCCCAGTCCACATGGGCGGAGTGTTCCTAACCATATCATTAGGACACTGATTTGATGGGGAAAAGGCCCACCACTAATTCAGGCAGGCGCTTCAGCCGGCAAGTGGTAGGCCCCTTTCTAAATGCCGTCAGCCTCTTTGTCAGCATTAATGAGGCGGTAAGGCTACCGACTCCATTTTGATGCTGTTAGTGCCCCATTAACGTCAGGCAATGTAAGTCACAATTGGCTCCGTGGAGTGGAGAAAGTGAGGTATAAGCAATAATCCTGGAGCTGGGAGAGCAGAGGGGCCTGAGAAATAGAACTGGAAAAGATTTTTCAGATAAAGTGGAACAAGTCCGTGAAGAGAGTTAAGTAGGATGAGAACCTAGAAGACATTTGGCAGGGGCCCAAGGAGTCAGTGAGGCCTGACCAGGATTATATAGAATATACAGCACAGAAACAGGCCATTCGGCCCAACTAGTCTGTGCTGGTGTTTATTCTCCACACAAGTCTCCTCCCATTCTACCTACCTCATCTCAGCATTTCAGCGTATCTTTCTATTCCCTTTTCTCTCATGTACTCATCTAGTTTCCTTTTGAAAGCATCTACGCGATTTGCCTCAATCACTTCCTGTGGTAGTGAGTTCCACATTCTGACCACTCTCTGAGTAAAGAAATTGCTCCTTATTTCCCTATTGGATCAGGCTGATGAGTATGTAGGACTTTGAGAGAGGACTAAAGTTGCAGAGTTGTGAAATAAAAATAATAATTTCAGTTGTGTTCATTGCTACTGCAATCAAAAAATGAAGGCAAAATTATATTTAAACTGTTGGACTATATATGGAGTATGATGATTTTTGGTAGATCACCAGTTAATGATCCTTTCTCAAAAGGAGAATGCATATATAGCCTTCCACAAACATCAACTGTGCAGTCCATTGCTTTTTACCAATGCAAAAATAATCCCTAGTGCTTCTAACAATTTAAAATATATATTTTATTAAATAGCATATCAAGGAGTAAGATTGTAATTAAATCTTTCATGCCTCATGTTATCTGTGATTAGATTACAACCTTGTAATAGACTCCCAGGTGTCATTATTATTCTCTACATAGTTCACCTTTTATTGGGCAAACGTTTCAAAGCTCTCTGATCTATGCATTCAGTGAATAGAATGGACTGGGATTATTCTATTATGTCATTCTCCAGAGAAATGTTCTCTGGCAAATCTCTATGCTTGGAAAGTGTATTACCACACCTTTAACCACAGCTTTCTGTACAGAATATAATTTTATTGCATAATTAATGATGGAGGAGAGGATGTAGTGGCCTCACGTTGAAGCCAAATATTTCAGGCAGCTTAAATAAGCAATTTATTAATGACCATTAACTGTCCAATTGAAATGTCTTTAGCAGCTCTCTACATGAGTACTGAAGTGAAAGACAATAGTGCAGCTCATTCAAATTACATACAACTTGCATTGGAAGAGCATGCAGCAGCAACAAGATAAGCCATTGACTGGGAGGCCACCAGAACCATCAGCATGATCTTATAAGCAAAGACAGCTCTGCAAGTGTGTTGACTAAGAGCAATGTTGCAATTCCAGGACATAACATCCCCATCATATAAGGAAAGAAAAATTCTGAAAATCACATGGACCTCAAGTAGACAGCTATGGCTAAATCTTAAGCTGGAATACTGGAAGAGCTCTTTCATTTTTAAAATCTTTTACTGTAACTATTCTTATTTTCTTTCTTCATTTATTACACCTCATTGGTGTTATCATAGGCTCAGTGGTAGCATCCTTGCCTCTGAGTCAGAGGTTGTGGGTTCAAGTCCCACTCCAGGGACTTGAGCACATAGGTTGACACTCAGAGCAGCACAGGGAAAAGGAATAACACATTACAGTTGGCACTCTGCACATGGAGTTGTTGTACCTGTGAGGTTGAACGGCAACCAGCTGAAGAATCAGTAATGACAAGGGTTGTCAACAGGGTTGTCATCCCTTGTTCCCTGTTGACAACCCTTGAAGTGCTACACTGTCGGAGGTGCCGTCTTTGGGATGAGACATTAAACTGAGGCCCCAACTGCCCTTTCAGGGGATTTAAATGATTCCATGGTACTATTCGAAAAAAGAGCACGGTGTCGTGGCCAATATTTATCCCTCAACCAATACTTGAAACATATTATCTGGCCATTACCTCATTGCTGTTTGTCAGACCTTGCTGTGTGCAAATTGGTTGCTGCATTTCCTACATTACAACAGTGACTATACTTCAAAAATACTTCATTGGCTGTAAAGCGCTTTGGGACGTCTTGAGGTCATGAGAGGCGCTATATAAATCCAAGTTCTTTCTTTCTTTTCATTGGGCTGCATACCAGCTGTTAAATGTTCTTGTACATGTGCTCAAAGGCTGTTACTCCAATTGCAGATCACTTACTGCAATACTGATGTATTTATGTTAGCTTTTAGGTATTCCTCCTTATTTACCCACCCTCTAATTGTTCAGTTTATTATAAATCTGCTGTCTAGCCTTAGATCTATCAAAGATATGTCAATTTTTTTTTAACCTATGGTTATTCAGGGGAGTGCTACACACATGGCCATGCATTCTGATGACCACGGGGGGCGGTTTTATCTGTGCTCTGAGTGTAGAAAAATCATAAATCAATTTATAAAGAACCCATTTACAATTTCATTACACCTAGCGCACTGAGGAAATGTTCCTTCCGTATAATCACTTTCTTCGAGTGAACCTGTTGACAACCCTGGTCATTACTGATTTTTCAGCTGGTCACCGTTCAACCTCACACGTGTAACAACTTCATGTGTTGAGTGCCAACTGTAATGTTTTATTCTTTTTCCCGGAGGGGACAGGCACAGTTTTTGTGTTCAGCAAGGTGCGGGGGGGTCAGTGCTGGGGGAAAGTGAAACACTCTTCCATGTTTCGGCAAGTGTTTCCAAGTCATTTTTGACTTATGTTCGGGGCAACATAATAAAAGGGGAGAGCATGAAAAGGGAGAATATGAAGGGATTAGGAGAGAAGCCAAATAAACAATTAGGAAGGCAAAGAGGAACTATGAAATTAAATTATCAAGGAACATAAAACCAAATAGTAAAATATTTTACAGGCACATAATTAAAAAAAGGAAGGTTGGGATGGGAATAGGGCCATTAAGGGATGGAGAGGATAATACCACAGGCAGCAATAGAGAGTTGGCAGAGATATTATATAATTACTTTGCTTCAGTATTTACCAGAGAGATAGAACAGGTGGCAATGACATTGGATGATGAGATTAGTAATGAGTTAACTGCATTTAAAATAAAATGAGGAGATATACTAAATAAACTAATGAAACTCAAAGAGGATAAGACCCCTCGTCTGGACGGATTACATCCGCGCATTTTAAAAGAATCTAGGGAAGAAATAGCAGAGGCATTACTGCACATATTTAGTAATTCATTAGAAAAAGGTGTAGTGCCAGAGGACTGGCAGATAGCTAACGTAATACCGATATTTAAGAAGGGGGATAGAACATGTCCAGGGAACTATAGGCCAGTCAGCTTAACATCAGTGGTAGGAAAAATAATGGAATCCATACTAAAGGAGAAAATAGAAGAACATCTAGAAATGAAAAATATAATAAATAGTCAGCATGGATTTCAAAAGGGAAAGTCTAACTTGACCAACCTCATTGAATTTTTTGAAGAGGTAACAGAGAGAGTAGACAAGGATAATGCAGTAGATGTAATTTATCTAGATTTTCAAAAGGCCTTCGATAAGGTACCACATAATAGACTAATGAATAAGGTCAGGGAATGTGGAGTCAAGGGACAAGTAGCAGAATGGATAACTTGCTGGCTTCAAGACAGAAAGCAGAGAGTAGGGGTAAAGGGTAGCTATTCAGAGTGGCAGAAGGTGGGAAGTGGTGTTCCACAAGGATCAGTGCTGGGACCACTGTTGTTCACAATTTATATTAATGATTTAGACCTTGGAATCAAAAACATAATTTCTAAATTTGCGGACGACACCAAATTGGGTGGGACAGCCAATACTGAGGAGGACTGCAACAAATTACAAGAAGACATTAATAAACTTGCAGAATGGGCATATAATTGGCAAATGAAATTCAACACAGATATATGTGAGGTATTACATTTTGGTAAGAAAAATAGGGAGGTCACATATTACTTGGAAAATAAGAATCTAAATGGGGTAGAGGAACAAAGGGATCTAGGAGTACAAATAAACAAATCACTAAAAGTATCAACACAGGTTAGCAAGGCCATAAAAAAAGCAAACTAAGCACTAGGGTTTATTTCTAGAGGGATAGAATTGAAAAGTACTGCAGTTATGCAGAACTTGTATCGAACCTTGGTTAGACCACACTTGGAGTACTGTGTGCAATTCTGGTCGCCATATTATAAAAAGGATATAGAGGCACTGGAGAGGGTGCAGAGAAGATTTACAAGGATGACACCAGAAATGCAAGGGTACACCTATCAGAAAACGATGAACAGGCTGGGTCTCTTTTCTCTTGAAAATAGAAGGCTGAGGGGTGACCTAATAGAGGTCTTTAAAATCATGAAAGGTTTTGATAGAGTATATACAGAGAGTGTTTCCACTTGTGGGGAAGAGCAAAACTAGAGGCCATCAATATAAGATAGTCACCAAAAAATCAAATAGGGAATTCAGAAGAAACTTCTTTATCCAGAGAGTGGTGAGAATATGGAACTTGCTACCACAGGGAGTGTTTGAAGCGAATAGTATAGATGCATTTAAGGGGTGGTTAGATAAGCATATGAGGGAGAAGAGAATAGAGGGTTATGCTGATAGGGTTAGATGAAGAAAGATGGGAGGAGGCTCGAGTGGAGCATAAACACCTGGCATAGACTGGTTGGGCCAAATGGCCTGTTTCTGTGCTGTATATCCTATGTAATCCTATGTAAGTGTCAGCTTGGCACAGTTGGTAGCACTCTCACCAGTGAATCACAAGGTTGTTGGTTCAAGTCCTACTACAGAAATAAGCATCATATAATCTAGGCTGACACTTCAGTGCAGTACTAAAGGAGTGCTGCATTGCCAGAGGTATTGTCTGATGACATCTTTAAGCCTGCTCAGGTGGCGTAGAAGATCCCATGGCACTATCCAAAGAAATGTTCTCCTAGTGTTCTGGCCAACAATCCTCTGTCAACCAACACCACCAACAACAGATTAACTGGTCAGTCATTGATTTGCTGCTCATCAGGCCTTGCTATGTGCAATTGGCTGCCATGTTTACTCCCATGACAACAGTGACTGTGTTTCAAAAGTAATTCATTGGTTGTGAAGTACCTTGGGATGTCCTGAGGATATAATAAGATGTGATAGAAATGCAAGTTTTTTCTTTCTTGTTCCCAGTGATGAGTAAGAAAGAGCAATTCCAGCTGAACTGGTCTGACATTTACATTTTGCACTGAGTGACAGACAACTTAGCGACAATCAATGCCAAATTATGAAAAGTATTTTGTGGATTCTAGGAGCTGGAAATATACCAGACAAACGCTTTTCACTGAAGACCTTTACCATCACCAGAGAGAGAGACTTTCTTCCCAACAATGTGGATTCAATTCATACCCAGGTCACAATGGTGAGAGTATTCTAACTCACTGAGCTACCCATCCCCCACCTCTAACTATAAAATGATTAATGTTTTCAGCTCTGTATTCAATATGATGTAGACTGCAAGATCAGCGAGTGTGCATTCCTGAACGCATTCAAAATAGTACTGTTTATACAAGTGAAATGAAGCAGTGCTATTTTCTGGTACTAGGAGTACTAACGGTATTCTTCTGACTCAGGTCTGAGTGATATATTATTAATAGTGAATGCAATCTTATACTAGAACAAATGGACTCAATTTTAGAATAAAAGCTGCACTTCCAGATGCAATCTTTACATTCTAGGATACAGTGTAGAGTAATGCAAATTTAAAATACTTAGAACTATGTGGTGAAATGTGAAACATCTGGTAGCTGATTCTTCTTGTCTCAGTAGATCAGGAGGATTTGAAAGCTAAGTGATTACGATAAGTCAATGTGAACAACTGCTGTGTTTAAGTCATGCAGTGAGTGTGTCGAACAAATCTAAGACCTGGCAAGCTTCATAGAACCGTGAAATCTCACACTCATTGCACTCATAACAATGGTTTTTGCCACAACTTAATTTTAACACTCAGTCAAATGATCAGGCAAAATTATGTCAAGATTCACGAGCAATTTATAGTTGTACCTCGATTGAATCCTAAATTCCCTACTGCAATACATTAAGGGCGCAGTTACTGCACATTACAATGTGAGACTGGCTTGTCTTAAGGTGCACTGATGTTACATAAAGCTGATTTGTACTGCCAATCACAGCAATGATCTGTGATTAAAAGCCTGTTTAGAATTTCTAGCCATTGTGCCCTTCTGATGTGGATCATGATGCACTCCCTTTCGTGGGTGAACTTACACTTCAGAGTCAGTGATGACAAGACACTGTGAAGGAATAAGCCATATAACCTATTCAGAAAAATACACTATCTTATGAAAGAATTCTGGCCTTATTAAAACATGACAAACTGGGTTAGGAAATCTAGAAACCTAACTATGAAATAGCTGTGAAAGCATTCTGGCTATTGAGATAAAGCTGTGAAAGCATTCTGGATATTGAGATAAGGTAGTTGTTGACCCTGAATAAATAACCTTATTGAAACAGAAGGTTAAGGGCTCCGACAGGCTGAACTTTTCAGAACGAAACAATGGTTCACCATGGATAAGGTGTTCTAATTTACACTTCGTAAAGAAGCACATAAAGTAAGGAACATCTGCCCTCGTAAAGATGACAAAGTAAGGAACATCTGCCCTCGTAAAGATGACATCAAGTAAGAAACACCTGCCATCACATCGTTTTTTATATGGTAAACTTAGAACACCTAGAAATGAGACACAATTCTGTAATGCTACCAGCTGATCTGGCAGTAAGAATTGCAGAGGTCAGCAGAAAAATAGAGATAATTAGCTTGCATCAGCAGAAAACCTTAAAGGAAATACCACTGGAAAAGGGTATAAATATTGAACTCTCAAATGGGATAGTAGACTCGCTTTAATCAGGCAAAGCGATTCTCGGCTTCAGAGGCGGCTCTGTAAGTCTCCAACTCTTTGTACCTCAGGGATCAAAGGTATTTGATTTTGGTGGATATCCTGTAGAACACTAAGAACTGTAAAACTGTAGCGAAGTTAAGATTTGAAAGTAAGGCTCTCTGATAATAAGATTGTAAGCTTTCTCTTTTTGGAACTGTTAATGTTGCGATTGACTCACCAACTGTAAATTACATGTTGGTTCTTTAATAAATCTATATATTTTTAGAATTGTCTCACATAAGACATCTGTATCAAAAACTCGTGAACACAATTTCTGTACACTCTTTGGTGAGGAGTTGCAGAATTCTGGGGGAGTTTTCCGGACCCTCATAATATCCGGAACATTACAGTCTAGCTAAACTTATTAAAAGTGCTCTCTGGAGGATGGTAACATTTTCAGGTTGTTCCTTTCCTTTAAGGAGAGATAGTCCGGACCTTTAGACCCAATTAAGCATCTTTAGGATTCGGCTACCTCAAACTTTAGTTGAAAGTGAACGTCTGAGAAATACGCCTGATCCGGGGTAGCCCTAAAGGGGCTAGGACTAGTAATTATCCCTTCAACACAACATATTCAACTCACGCCCTGTCGTGCACACAAACTTTAGCATAAAGGGATATTTACTTGTCCTAGCCCCTTTGCGGCTATCCCAGATCAGGCATATTTCTCAGACGTTCACTTTCAACTAAAGTTTGAGGTAGCCAAATCCTAATGACGCTTAACTGGGTCTAAAGGTCTGGGCTATCTCTCCCTAAAGGAAAGGAACAACCCGAGAATGTTACCGTCCTCCAGATAGCGCTTTTCATAAGTTTAGCTGGACTGTAGCATCCCAGATATTATGAGGGTCCGGAAAACTCCCTTCAGACATGTACCTCTCCACCAAAGAGTGTACAGAGATTGAGTTTGCGAGTTATTGATACAGAAGACTTATGTGAGACAATTCTAAAAATATAGAGATTTATTAAAAGAACCGACATGCAATTCACAGTTGGTGAATCAGTCAATCACAACGTTAACAGTTCTAAAAAGAGAAAAAATACGATCTTACTATTAACAGAGAATCTTACTTTTAAATCTTAACTTCGCTACAGTATTACAGTTCTTAAAGTTTTCTATACAGGATATCCATCAATATCAAATACCTTTGATCTCCGAGGTACAAAGAGTGGAAGACCACAGAGCCGCCTTTGTAGTCCAGAATCGCTTTGCCTGATTAAAGCGAGTCTGCTATCTCATTTGAGACTTCAATATTTATACCCTTTTTTAGTTGTATTTCCTTTAAAGTTTCTGCTGATGCAAGTTAATTATCCCTATTCATCTTTCTGCTGACCTCTGTAATTCTTTACTGCTGCATCAGCTTGTAATATTCCAGAATCTTGTCTCATTTCCAGGTGTTCTGGGTTCACCATATAAAATGGTGTGAAGGGCAGGTGTCCCTTATTTTATGTTATCTTTACGAGGGCAGATGTTCCTTATCTTATGTGCCATCTTTATGAAATTTAAATTAAAACACCTTATTCAGGGTGGACCATTGTTTTTGTTCCCAAAAGTCAGCCTCTCGGAGCCATGCACCTTCTGTTTCGATAAGGTTATTTATTCAGTGTCAACAACTTGTCCTGTTTCAATAAGGCCAGAATTCTTTCATAAGATAGAGTATTTTTCTAAATAGGTTATATGGCTTATTCCTTCACCCCTCCCCCCTCTCTTGACCAAAAAATGAGCTCGAGCATCAAGGGCAGGGTTTGGTCAATGTTTCAAATAAGGTTACAATCGTACATTTATTTCATGAGATTCACAAGAGCCGAATCATGTGCTACATTAAAATTCCTTTAAGTCATCCCAGGACAATGTTTTGCCTTATTTGAAATTGAACACAAATTAAAAGAATGATAGGTACATTGTCATGCAATCAGCGAAACAACATGTAATTAGAATGTCCAATTGGCAGATGTATGTTCTATAGAGGTGAGTTATTCATACGAGTCAAGGAGATGTTGTCTGGAGCTGGCTGTAGCTTGACACGCTGTTCCATTGATCCAGTGTGAAGACAGATTCTTGTTTTTTTAAAGGCCTTGCCAGAAGCTCAGTTGATTCCTTCTCCATCCCCAGTGTTTTCCTCCTTCGTTGAAGTAACTTGTTGGCCTTTACTTGTTTTGGTTGTGGCTTTTTGCGAATCCAATTTCTGAGGTGTTGCCAAGCATCATGTGGAGGAGTCAGCGACACCGTCTGTCTGACCGTCGTCAGTAGTTCAATCGCATCCATTTCCTGTGTCGTGCTCCAAGCTGGGTCTTGGAAGACAGTGTACGACTGCATCTTATATTGTTCCTCCATTTCAGTATGCCGCAGGGCATCTTTTTAGATTGTCTATGGAGACAGTTTTAAGAATGTGCTTGCCATTCGGCTGATTAATATGTATTTCAACAGTTCTTTCGTTAATAACGGAACGTATTTGAACATGTTTTTTCCACTTCAGTCTTAAACCAGGTTTTTGCTCGAACTTCTTTTCCTGTACCCATTCTCCTGCTAGGGGTTGCCATGCTTTGTTTGTCAATTTTTTCTGCCTATTTGTCTCCCTTATCCTCTGATCAATTTGATGAATCTCCTCTGTTACTTCTTTTTTAAAATCTAACTGTCGCTGTCAGGTCAAGGAATTAGAGAGTGTAGAGGAAATAAAAGAACCACGGGTAAGCGGTGTATGCATCTCAACCCCATACATTAGATAATATGGAGTTTTAGGGGACACTGTCCCTGATGCAGATGCGGGCACATTATTAAGTGATAGCTGCACTTCCGGTATGATGGTGGTCCACTTATTTCCCCTGATTCTCAACAGTTTGACCAATAGCTTTTTTACTTCCTGGTTTTTACGTTCCACCAGCCCCGCTGATTGCGGATGACGTGGTGTGCTGTGCTCTAACCCAATCCCCCTTTGTTCGCAGTAGTCTTTGAAGACCTTGGAGACAAAGGCTCCGCCTTGATCGGAGTGTAAGATTTTGGGTGCACCAGCTACAGTAATTATGTCAGTAATAGCACTGGTGAGTGCATTTTCCGAAACAGTTTTTGTGGGGACCAACCAGCAGAAGGAAGTGCATCCATCAACACAAACAAGAACATGTCTGTATCCAAAAGACGGGAGAAGTGGTCCAATGAAGTCAATAAAGAAATTTCCAATTGGTTCATCAGCTTTCACAGGAGCCAATGGTGGTGGCTTAATTAGTGATGACTTATTGGTTAAATTGCATGGCTCACAATTTGCCACATATGTTTTACAGGCCTTAAGCATGCCTGGCCACCAATATAAGGGAGTCAATTTGCAGAATGTTGTTCTGGCACCACAATGTGCTTGACCTATGCCCTCGTGAGCTTCATTTACAACCTGTTCTCCTTTGTGTCTCGGGGGTACTTCTCGGTTTCCCTTGGGCAACTTAACTAGCACAATACTAGTAGGGGTTTCCGAGTAAAAGTACTTTGATGGATATCCTGGTGGATTCTCTTTTGCTGGTTCTAATAGCTGAATCAGTTCCTCATCCTGATTAGCTGCCCGTTCTGCCCTAGTGATAACATTAATATTGGCAGGCCCCTCTCGAGGGGGTGTCATGCAGACCGAACGTTTCGCTTGTTCGTCTGCAAGACTGTTGTCTTTTGAGTGTACTGTCCCAGTGGTATGCCCGTTTACATGAATCACCTGACAATTCTGTTTCTCCATCCTCGAACGGAGAATGTCTTCCCACAATGGCTTATGTTTTATGGTGCGGAGATGCCGGCGTTGGACTGGGGTGGACAAAAATGAGAAGTCGCACAACACCAGGTTATAGTCCAACAGATTTATTTAAAATTACAAGCTTTCGGAGCTGTCGCCCCTTCGTCAGGCAAAGTTACTGTGAGAGAATCTATCAGAATTCACAGAATATAATAACACAGAGAAAATGCATAGATTAAATCTTTCCCTACATCAAAGACACACTAAGAGCACAGCCAAGACAATGAGATGTGTCCCAGGGGGTCCAACGCATCAGAACACCTGCTGGCTGCATATCCTCTCCATTTTTTGTGTTTGTTTCTTGTGTTTGTTTGTTTTTTGTTTGTTTGTTTTTTTTTTTTTTTAAAACTGGAAAGACCGGCAACGATGTCAAGTCACGTTCTATAGCGTGACATGAACCCGATGTCCCAATTGAGGCCGTCCTCATGAGTGCGGAACTTGGCTATCAGTTTCTGCTCGATGATTTTGCGTTGTCGTGTATCACGAAGGCTGCCTTGGAGAACGCTTACCCGCAGATCCGAGGCTGAATGTCCTTGACTGCTGAAGTGTTCCCCGACTGGGAGGCAACCATCCTGCTTGGCGATTGTTGCGCGGTGTCCGTTCATACGTTGTCTCAGTGTCTGCATGGTCTCGCCGATGTACCATGCTCTGGGGCATCCTTTACTGCAACGTATCAGGTAGACAACGTTGGTCGAGTCACATGAGTATGTACCATGTACCTGGTGGGTAGTGTCCTCACGTGTGATGACGGTATCTGTGTTCATGATCTGGCATGTCTTGCAGAGGTTGCCGTGGCAGGGTTGTGTGGTGTCGTGGTCGCTGTTCTCCTGACAGCTGGGTAATTTGCTGCGAACGATGGTACTTTTGAGGTTAGGCGGCTGCTTGAAGGCGAGTAGTGGAGGCGTGGGGATGGCCTTAGTAAGGTGTTCGTCGTCATCGATGACATGTTGAAGGCTGCGAAGAACATGGCGTAGTTTCTCCACTCCGGGGAAGTACTGAACGACGTAGGGTACTCTGTTGGTTGTGTCCCGTGTTCGTCTTCTGAGGAGGTCTGTGCGGTTTTTCACTGTGGCCCGTCGGAACTGTCGATCCTTATGATTGGTAAAGTTTGTTTGTTCCCAGAAAACTAGATCTTGGTTATATCCTCTTTTACAATAGTCACTATCTGTACAGATTAATGTGGGTTTAATAGGGTCTGCCTTTTCTAAAGCATACCGTAGTGCTGCGACTTCAGCATATTGCGCTGTCTTATGGCCAAGAGGTATGGACAGTAATTCTTCTGGATAAAAAGAATAGGAAGCTCGAAAAGTCCCTCCTACTATCCCCATCCCAGCTGAGGATTGTTGGGATGTCCTTTTTTTAATCGTCATTGAAGATCCATGGCAGTAAATGACTTGATGGTAGCAATCATTTGAATTTCCTAATAAAAAGACTTGGCCATTTCCGACAGGGTTTGCCATTTTGTCAGGACCTAACCTCGGTTAGGATTTAATATGAACTTTATAAGAAATTTCTAGACCTCAATGGTATATTGAGGGAGTTCTGTCTTAAGTTCTACAAGGCCTGATCAGGGATTTGTCATCTCTAGAGACTTAAATCTGGGTCTTAGTACCACTGTCAGTAAAACACTCCTTCTATACTTAACAATCTACGAGATGGATATAGATATAAATATAAGTATAGGGTTCTGTATCAACTCATTAACACACACATTAGGCACCAACTGAAAGGATATTTACTAGTCCTAGCCCCTTTCCTGGATCAGGTGTATTTCTCAGATGTTCACTTTCAACTAACGTTTGAGGTAGCCGAATCCTAAAGACGCTTAACTGGGTTGAAAGGTCTGGGCTATCTCTCCCAAAAGGAAAGGAACAACCCGAGAATGTTACCGTCCTCCAGATAACACTTTTAATAAGTTTAGCTAGAGTGTAACGTCCCGGATATTATGAGGGTCCGGAAAACTCCCCTCAGACATGTACCTCTCCACCAAAGAGTGTACAGAGATTGAGTTCGCGAGTTATTGATACAGAAGTCTTATGTGAGACAATTCTAAAAATATATAGAGATTTATTAAAAGAACCGACATGTAATTCACAGTTGGTGAATCAGTCAATCGCAACATTAACAGTTCTAAGAAGAGAAAAATACGATCTTATTATTAACAGAGAATCTTACTTTTAAATCTTAACTTCACTACAGTATTACAGTTCTTAAAGTTTTCTATACAGGATATCCATCAATATCAAATACCTTTGATCCCCGAGGTACAAAGAGTGGAAGATCACAGAGCCACCTTTGTAGTCGAGGATTGCTTTGCCCGATTAAAGCGAGTCTGCTATCTCATTTGAGACTTCAATATTTATACCCTTTTTCAGTTGTATTTCCTTTAAAGTTTCTGCTGATGCAAGTTAATTATCCCTATTCATCTTTCTGCTGACCTCTGTAATTCTTTACTGCTACATCAGCTTGTAATATTCCAGAATCTTGTCTCATCTCCAGGTGTTCTGGGTTCACCATATAAAATGGTGTGAAGGGCAGGTGTCCCTTATTTTATGTCATCTTTACGAGGGCAGATGTTCCTTATCTTATGTGCCATCTTTATGAAATTTAAATTAAAACACCTTATTCAGGGTGGACCATTGTTTTTGTTCCCAAAAGTCAGCCTCTCGGAGCCATGCACCTTCTGTTTCAATAAGGTTATTTATTCAGGGTCAACAACTAGTCCTGTTTCAATAAGGCCAGAATTCTTTCATAATATAGTGTATTTCTCTAAATAGGTTATATGGCTTATTCCTTCATAAATAAACCAGGATGACCCTGCTGTCCCAAACACAAATTCTGGTCTAAATCGGCAACAGAAGTGCACTACATAGTTAGAAAGTCACGTCACATAAATCGCTGAATTAATAGCCCGTCCACCCGCGGCAGAATGCGGTTCGGCCGATTTTAACAGGTGGGAAGTCGATGGAAAGCGGCAGAAAATCGCGTGGCCAGGAAATCGCCTGGCAACAGCAGGTAAGTGGTGTGATTGGCTGCCGGGCTGTACTGTGAGGGGGTCCCACGATCGGTGTGGGGGTGCAAGTGCTGCCTACGATTTTCCATCCATCCAATCAAATGGGACGGAAATCACAGGCAATGCCTGGCCAGAAGGCAAGGCTCTCCAACTTGTTTTGAACAGTCATAAAATTGGCCTTTTGCTCACAGGCTTTAGCCCTCATTTGCTTATATTTTTGTTCATATTGAAACAGAGTATTTCTGTATTTTGTGCAGTTAAAGGTTAAACAGAGATATCGGCTCGATTTTTTCATGGGGCGGATCTGGGGTCGTGTCATTCGCTTTTCGTTTTAGCCACCCGACTCCAATTGGATGTGGGAGAATTATTCGATTTTCCCCTAATTGGGCAATTGAGTTCCAGCATGTGGGAACCCAATTAGTTTTTTCAGTCTGAAAGTCGCCTCTGATGATGTCATCATTGCTGCTGCATTTAAGGTCTGCAAAGACTGGGAGGCTTTTGGCCTTTGCTGTGAGAGGGACCTGGAGGCAAAATGAGCAGCAGGAGACCCAAGTCTGCTCCCACATTTTTTTTGTACAACC
The DNA here is from genome assembly GCA_030390025.1 of Squalus acanthias. NCBI lineage: Eukaryota > Metazoa > Chordata > Chondrichthyes > Squaliformes > Squalidae > Squalus > Squalus acanthias. The sequence continues at coordinate 127,433,277 of CM059427.1, forward strand.
ACCACCACCACTACTACTACTGGCTCCAAACTTCCACAACAATGGTTATGACTGCTAAAAGTTCCCCCAGAATGATGATTGATCAAATCTCCTTCTTAATGGTGGACCTGCAGCTGATAGTCAGCAATCCAATTCTGCTACCGCCAGGTTTCACCGTCATGTTTCAGAGGAGGCGTGCATCACGTCGGAAAAGTCTTAAAATCAGAAAGGCCTCTCAAAATGGGATTATAGAGGCAATTAAATGGTTGTTAGGGGCCTTAAGGGCCTATCCCGCCTCTTGGAGGCGGGATGTAGACGGGATCAGAAACCACGTATTTGGGAAAATTGCTTGGAGGCGGGATGGAGGCGGGGTTGGGCCCGCCCGCCATTTTTTGCAATTTTAACACCCCACATGCCTCCATTCCCGCCTCCTCGGGCCTGGCAAAATCAAGCCCATAAGCTGAGAAGTTACTGTTGGAAATATTAGTGGATGAACAAATAATAACTCCAACAAAATTTCTCTGCGCATCATTTTGGCAAAGGCAGTAACCCATTTATTACAAATGGGTTAAACTATTAAAATAGAATTTGTATTTCTACACCAACAGCAAAGTAGTGATGCCACTATGGCAGAAACAGAGCTCTGTCGTGCCTGAAACAGGAACACTTCTGTAGTATATAATTTTTAATCCGACTTGAGGTCAGCAGAATAATTTGAATATAAAATTGACTTCAATTAGGGAACTCATCGATTCTGCAGGCCATGTAATGATACTGAAGGTATATCTGTGTTTATAGAATATTCTATGCACATGGATTCAGAATCAGTCAGGTTTTAAGACACCTGTCTGGACCCTTGTTTAAAAGCGATGCTTCGGCATCGACAGAGAAAAACAATATACAAAATTGTTCGGAGCTATCCATATTTCCAGGCCGGGCATCTGGCACTAATTACATTAGAAATTATAAATTACATCATGTCTTTGAAATGTCAATGTATGCAGACTTGCAGACTCAAAGAAGACAACCCAAGAAGGTTCTCTGAAGGGCAGGCGTCAAGGGCAAAATTATTCAACAAGCAATCAAGAGATTGTTTATACTTTATTTACTTGAATGGTAGAAATGATTAATAACCTGATTGCTTAGCATTGAGAAAAAATCTATTTGTTCTTCAAAGCAGCCTACACCCACCCCAGTGAATTGTCTCATTATTTTTTTTTAATCCATTCTCAGAATATGGACGTCACTGGCAAGGCCGGCATTTATTGCCCAACTCTAGCTGCACTGAGAAAGGTGGTGGTGGGCTTTCTTCCCACACCGCTGCAGTCAGTTTGATACAACTGTGGCTTGCTAGCCCACTTCAGAGGGCAGTTAAGAGTCAACCACGTTGATGTGGGACTGGAGTCACATAACGGCCAGACCGGGTAAGGACGGCCTGATTTCCTTCCCTAAAAGACATTAGTGAACCAGTTGACATTTTACAACAATCCGACAGCTTTATGGTCATTTTTACGGATACCAGCTTTTTTATTTCCAACTTTTTTTTTTTTAAACTGATTTCAGATTCTCAAACTGCCATGGTGGGATTTGAACTTCCATTCTCTGGATTATTAGTCCAGGCTTTAGGATTACTATAATAAAAACACGGGGCAACACGGTGGCATAGTGGTTAGCACTGTTGCCTCACAGCACCAGGGACCCAGGTTCGAATCCAGCCTCGGGTGACTGTCTGTGTGGAGTTTGCACATTCTCCCCGTGTCTGCATAGGTTTCCTCTGGGTGCTCCGGTTTCCTCCCACAGTCCAAAGATGTGCGGGTTAGGTTGATTTGGCTATGATAAATTGACCCTTAGTGTTAGGGGGATTAAATACGTGGGGTTACAGGGATAGGGTGGGATATGTATTGGTGCAGGCTCGATGGGCCGAAATGGCCTCTATCTGCACTGTGGGGATTCTGTGATTCTGTGAAAAACAGAAAATGCTGGAGATACTCAGCAGGTCAGGCAGCATCTGTGAAGAGAGAAACAGAGTTGGGCCAGAAATTCGGGTCTCCACGGGTGAGTACGCACAGTGTACTCACCCGTAGACCCAACAAAAGTGCCGGTTTCGCGCATGCGCTGGAAACCGAAACTTCCGTTCCCTTGAAGGAAGGGGTTCGGAGGGTAAGTCCCTAGCAGATGTGCGTTGAAAAAGCAGGTGCAAGGCCTGCTTTTAACAAGGCAAGTGGTGAATTAAGTAAAATTTAAACATTTTTTCCACAGGTTTATCTTTTTTAAATACTTTAAAGAAAGGTAAGCTTATTTTTAGCCCCGTTAAAAACTGTAAGTAACTTTTTCAAAAATTTTAATTTTTGTTTAAAATAGTTAATTTATGTAATTTATAGTTATTTTAAAAATGTGATGTTTTTTAAAATTTATTTGAAGTTATAGTTAGGTTTTGGGGCCGGTCTCTATTCATAGATTTGACATTCCTGTCAAATCTATGAATGGAGATTCCCTGCTCCGATTGGCTCTCCATGGCCCACGTGATCCCAGGGGATGCTTCGAACTAACTGCGCCCTGGGATACGCAAGCACTGGAGGAGGCCCAGGATCGGAATCCCACGTGGGCCCACAGCACAACGGCAGGCGCGCTAGGTAAGTGCAGGTCGGGGGCTTGCACCCGTGAGAAGCCTCCGACCCGAATTTCTGGCCCGTCGTTTCAGGTCGATGACCTTTCGTCAGAACTGGAAAAAAGCAGGAAATAGAACAGATTTTAAAGCAAGTGCAGGGGCTGGGAAAGAGGGGAGGGGATGAAAGAACAAAAGGGAAGGTCTGTGATAGGATAGAAGGCAGGAGAGGTTAGGATTATTAGTCCAGTAATATAACATACCTGCACTTGTGGAAACAAAAGGCAAGCAACATGAACATCCATGTAACATCTTCCAGGTTACTCCCAGTAGTTAAAATCACTGTCATACCATTGAGAGAGGATGCATTCTTAATTACTGTCCTAAATAGTAAAATATTTCTGTGCCATTGTCCATTCATGAGCATGCTGCAGCGAGACTAGTTGCAATCTTTCTGACCAATGCTTCTGGCTGCTGGTGGGCCTGCGCACTTTTGATTTAATATAGAGATTTATTTCTGGCCATTTACTTTGTCAGTGTCCACTTTTAGATTAAAAGTGCTGGTATCAGTAATAGTGACAGCAGAAAAAGCAGTATGACAGGTTTCAGTGCAGTCTAATCATGACTGTGGGAGATGCAAGATCCTGCTCCCCAACCCTTATCGATAAGAATGTTTAGTTCTCACATGAAACACAAACAGGGGTCATTATTAGATTGCAGTACATGGCTTATCTTGCATCAACAATTGAGTCGGCAGCTCTGTTGATTGTTTAAGCATTGAATGGTTCTTGTCGATGGCGAGGGATGTCATTCTTGATAGCCTTTAGATTTAACATTTGCATGCCTTTTTGTTGAATCTACATCACTATAAAGCCAAACAGTATGCCACTGCTGCAACAGTAGTTGGTAATTATATGAATCTCTATTCAAGTCAATATTTGGCAGAGCAAAGTGATGCTTAATTCATGTGATGTACGCATCATAGAATTTATTAATCTGGAAGCAGACATTTGGCTGAGCCTGCCAGATGACTTTACAACAATGACTATACCATTGCAGTGTAAGGTTTCATCAAGACATCGTCAATACCTCTTAGCTCCAATTGTTTAATTAACCATGATGCAATGAGTCCTTCAAATCAAAACCACATTTGTTAAATATTTAACAGTACTGGACAAAAGTAGTTACCTTACCGTACTGGGGAAGGCAGTGACTTTGTGAAAAAAAGGATAGCAAAATACATCATTATTTTGCATTTCTTAAGTATGTCTTCAGACCAACCCTTAATTATAAGTTTCAGCCACCGCAGAAAGGCAGAAATAGAATAGATTGTCTTTGACAAGGGCACATGAGTTGCGATGTCTGTCTAATCTCTGACATTTGTAATGCAATTTTCAAACAAAAAATTGAAACGAATCAATCTTAATTATTTTTCTGTTTATCTTTCAAATGTTTTTATGCAGCAACCTCAATCCCCTCGCGTTACAATGCCAGGGAACAAACATGGAGGGATAGCTGCAGAAACAGTTGGAAAAAAAAAATCACAAATGTAACGCATTATTAAATACAGGGTGTGATGGCAGAGGTCACGTGACATCAAGCAATGGAAGGTGGAAGTGATATCACAACAGCTTATGGCCTGAACACAGCAGGTGCTCACTGGCACTGGGGTGGGGCCCAAAGACAGACATGGGATAATTTTAACCTAACCCGCCCATCGGGAAACCCACGGGATCGGGTAGAATGGCCGAATATTACTCCCCCTTGACTTCAACCTCAACCAGCATTGCACCCAATCCCATCCGTTTCCCAATGGAAGGGTTAGGTTAAAGTTGACCCCACAACGTCACTCAATCCCAGCTTGGTCCAATTTGCTTCTCCCACTATGAGCAAAAAGGAAGATGGTTCAGAGCGATAGAAAGCAAAGTTCCAACCGGTGGAAAAGGGTTTGAAGGTCATAAAGTGGGCAAGCAGGATTTGGGGTGCTACGTGAAAAGTTAGGGCCTCACGGAATATTGTATCATGAGAAATTACGGCCCTGATGACCACTGTCATTCTGATGTTGAATGTGCCATAGCTTAATTAGACTTTTAAAGCAATGCGAATGAAGAACAAATTGGCCAGCATGCAAAACCCTGGAGTTTTTAAATGTGCACTGGCTTTGCACACAGCACACCCATTAAAACTAGACATTAAAGGCCCATTTCATTCTGGCCTGGATGCCAAGGATTTCTTAAAGCTGAACTGCTTCAAAGCAGTTGAATTGTAATTGACTTCAAAGTTATAGAGATTGAATTTTTTGCTTTCTTCTTGCTAAGATTTGATAGAGAAGGATGAAGGCCAAGGCAATGAGACCAGACTGCACCACAGGCAGAGTGCCCACACCTAACATTACACAATACCTGTCCCATGTAGATCTCTGGGCCCCGAGATACAACTCCTTTACTTAGACGGACTGAAAGAGGCTTCCCTTTGTCAATTTCAATCAATACCTCACCATTTTAACGAGCCATCCTCCCTTTCAACTCCCCACTGTATTTTCTCTAAGCAGATCTTGTGTCCCGTACAATCCAGAAGCTGTGACCCGTCGGATTTCTGACCATTGCAGAGATGTCGTATCCTTTGGATTCACGCAGTTCCTAGTTTGCCAGTGCACCCTGTATTCTCACTTCTCTCCTTCTAGAAGACATAAATATTAATATAACAACCTAGAGTTCATTACAGGCACCATGTTAAAATACTAGTATTATTTCCACTGCACAAGGTGTGAAATGCTTGGGTATTAATGACGATTGCTGTCATACAACATTGTTCAGATTCCCAATACAAGACATTGATTCTAATGCAATTACAATGCGGAAAACTGTTTGGAGAAAGAAAACAAGAGGCTAAACAGTAGGGGATAGATTTTACTGCAATTTTCACAACTGTTCATTCGCTGAGCCCTAGGGGCCCTGGTTATACTCAAGTGTACACAGAGAAGAGTAAATGGCTGGGAGGATGTTAGAAAACTGGAATACAGAAAGAGATTTCAATCATTTGGTTTGCAACCAATTTTTCCATTAACTTCATTAGTCATCAACATTTTAGTAGCTCTGACTTTGAATTACATTATATGATAAGAACATAAGGTTACATAGACATGACGCTAGACCAAGGGCTTATTTTTAAATCAGAAAATGCAATGTGAACTATTTTCATAGGACAACAAGATAGTGCTGTATAGAATGATAATGTATTCTGGATTCCAGGGTTATAATACCCCTATGTATATACTGGGAAAAAAAAGTAGTCTTCAATATTCCTAATTGTGTGTTATATTTGAAGGCAAACTGAGACTTTTGCATGAGAACATGTACAAGCTGCATTTTAAAGAGGAAGTTATTTTGGTTTATTATAAGTAATAACTGAGAACCTACACTGAGGGTGAATGGGTGGCCCATGAGTTAGTGTAATGCCCTTTCACCTCTGGAAACTACATTTGATTTTAGCCCAGACTGATGAGTGAATATTCTCCTTGCTGCAGGCTTTATGGGAACTACATAAACCCTATCCCGTATCTAGTAGGAGTGAACACAAAATTGCTCCGAATTCAGCACAGTTGATTAATAAACTGGGAATAATTCAGAGAGACCACTTAGATAGCTGGTGTGGGAAGTGGTAAGGTTCATATTGTTTCAGCAGGGCTTGCTGTTCTGAGACTGGGATTAAGTTGTATTGCTCAGGCAGAGTAAAAAAAAGCTTTAACTTTGAATCTAGGCATCCTATACCAGACCAGAGTAGAAAAAAAATCCTCTATCATCCTCTACCTTGATGAGAACAAAAGGCACACCCTCAATATAGTATTACCAATTAGTAGGACTATAGAGCAGGATGGTCTCACATATGGTAAGATTTTCCACGTACAACAGGGCTTTACTCTGACTGAGAATGTCCCTGTTATGTATCCTCGCTGATCATAATAGTTCATCTAATCGATACCTTTTATTTTTTCTTGGAGTTTTGTAACAGGATGTGCTCTCAAGATAGGGCCATCTTCATCTGAACCGTTAGCCCATTTGAATTTGTCCTTTCCAAACCGTTCAATCTTCTTAAATAAGTCCAGTGTACTGGTCTCAACTACCCATCCTGGTAATCGATTCCAGCCACCAAGTACCTTCTGCATAAGGAAATACTTGCTGGTGCCTGTCTTAAACTTTCCCTTCACAAGTTTGAACCAGTGCCATCGTGTCTTGCTGCCTTGGCATAATCTGAAAGTATTGTTCCAGATTTCTCCATCCCATTAGGTGTCTTACAAATTGCTCAAAAAACCTCTTCTGCAATGTCTCTTCTCGAAGCTGAAGAAAACTATTTATGTCGGTACATAGGAACAAGAATAGGCCATTCAGCCCCTCGAGCCTGTTCCACCATTCAATTAGATAACGGCTGATCTATAGCTTAACTCCACCTATCTGCCTTGGTTCTATAACCCTTATTAACCTTGCCTAACAAAAATCTATCAATCCCAGTTTTGAAATTTTCAATTGACCCCCTGCCTCAATAGCTTTTTGGGGGAGGGAGTTGCAGATTTCCATTACTCTTTGTGTGAAGAAGTGCTTTCTGTTACCACCCCTGAATGGCCTAGCTCTAATTTTAAGTTTTGCCCCCTTGTTCTGGACTCCCCCATAGCTCTTCATAGCTCATCCATCTAATACTGGAGACCAGCCTTGATGCTGCCCTTCCATGTCCATAACCTCACCCTTCTCCGCCCCCGCCTCAGCCCATCTGCTGCTGAAACCCTCATCCATGCTTTTGCTACTACCAGACTTGACTATTCCAGTGCTCTCCTGGCCGGACTCCCATTTTCCATCCTCCATAAACCTGAGTTTACACAAAACTCTGCTGCCCATATCCTAACTCGCACCAAGTCCCATTCACCCCTGTGCTCAATGACCTACATTGGCTCCCAGTCCACCAATGTCTCAATTTTAAAATTCACATCCTTATGTTCAAATCCTTCCATGGCCTCACCCCTCCCTAGCTCTGTAACCTCCTCTAGCCCTACAACCCTCCAAAAAATTGATGAAAAGGGAAAAAATAGAATTTGAGAGAAAACTAGCAAGAAATATAAAAGCAGATTGTAAGAGCTTCTACAAGTATATAAAAAGGAAGAGAGTAGCAAAAGTAAATGTTGGTCCCTTAGAGGCTGAGACAGGAGAAATTATTATGGGGAATAAGGAAATGGCAGCAATGTTAAACAAATATTTTGTATCTGTCTTCACAGTAGAAGACACTAAAAGCATAACAAAAATGGTGGGGAACCAAGGGTCTAATGAGGGTGAGGAACTTAACGTAATTAATATAAGTAAAGAAAAAGTACTAGAGAAACTAATGGGACTAAAAGCCGACAAATCCCCTGGACCTGACGGCCTACATCCTAGGGTTCTAAAAGAGGTGGCTGAAGAGATAGTGGATGCATTGGTTTTGATCTTCCAAAATTCCCTAGATTCTATAATGGTCCCAGTGGATTGGAAGTTTGCAAATGTAACACCGCTATTCAAAAAAGGAGGGAGAGAAAAAACAGGGAACTACAGGATAGTTAGCCTGACATCAGTCGTCGGGAAAATGCTGGAATCCATTGTTAAGGAAGTGTTATCAGGGCACGTAGAAAATCATAACATGATTAGGCAGAGTCAACATGGTTTTATGAAAGGGAAATCGTGTTTGACAAATTTATTAGAGTATTTTGAGGATGTAACCAGCAGGGTAGATAAAGGGGAACCAGTGGATGTAGTATATTTGGATTTTCAAAAGGCATTCGATAAGGTGCCACATAAAAGGTTATTACACAAGATTAGGGCTCATGGGGTTGGGGGTAATATAGTAGCATGGATAGACGATTGGTTAATGGACAGAAAACAGAGAGTAGGGATAAACGGATCTTTTTCAGGTTGGCAGGCTGTAACTAATGGCATGCCGCAAGGATCAGTGTTGGGGCCTCAGTTATTTACAATCTATATTAATGAAGGGACTGAGTGTAATGTATCTAAGTTTACTGATGATACAAAGTTTGCTGACGACACAAAACTAGGTGGGATTGTGAGTTGTGAGGAGGATGCAAAGAGGCTTCAAGGCGATTTAGACAAGTTGAGTGAGTGGGCAAATACATGGCAGATGCAGTATAACGTGGATAAATGTGAAGTTATTCACTTCGGTAGGAAAAACAGAAAGGCAGAGTATTATGTAAATGGTGATAGATTGGGAAATGTTGATGTACAAAGGGACCTGGATGTCCTTGTACACCAGTCACTGAAAGCAAACATATAGGTGCAGCAAGCAGTTAGGAAGGCAAATGGTAAGTTGGCCTTCATGCAAGAGGATTTGAGTACAGGAGCAAGGATGTCTTACTACTGTTATGCAGGGCCTTGGTGAGACTACACCTGGAGTACTGTGTGCAGTTTTGGTCTCCTTACCTAAGAAAGGATACACTTGCCATAGGAGAGAGTGCAGCGAAGGTTCACCAGACTGATTCCTGGGATGGCAGGACTGTCATATGAGGAGAGATTAGGTCGACTAGGCCTGTATTCACTAGAGTTTAGAAGAATGAGAGGGGATCTCATTGAAACGTACAAAGTTCTGACAGGGCTAGGCAGACTGGATGCAGGGAGGATGTTTCCTCTGGCTGGGGGCTCTAGAACGAGGGGTCACAGTCTCAGGATATGGAGTAGGACATTTAGGACTGAGATGAGGAGAAATTTCTTCACTCAGAGGGTGGTGAACCTGTGGAATTTTCTACCACAGAAGGCTGTGGAGGCCAAGTCACTGAATATATTTAAGAAGGAGATAGATAGATTTCTAGACACAAAAGGCATCAAGGGGTATGGGGAGAGAGCGGGAATATGGTATTGAGATAGAGGATCACCCATGATCATATTGAATGGCGGAGCAGGCTCGAAGGGCCGAATGGCCTACTCCTGCTCCTATTTTTCTATGTTTCTATGTTTCTAAAGCTAGGTGGGACAGTAAGCTGTGAGGAGAACACAAAGAGTCTGGAAAGGGATATAGATAGACTAAGTGAGTGGGCAGTAAGGTGGCAGATGGAGTATAATGTAGAGAAATGTGAGGTTATTCACTTTGGTAGGAAGAAGAGAAAAACAGAATATTTTTTAAATGGTGAGAAATTTTCAAATGTTGGTGTTCAGAGAGATTCGGGTGTCCTCGTGCAAGAAACACAGAAAGCTAGTATGCAGGTACAGCAAGCAATATGGAAGGCAAATGGCATGTTGGCCTTTATTGCAAGGGGGTTAGAGTATAAGAGTAAGGAAGTCTTGCTGCAATTGTACAGGGCCTTGGTGAGACCACACCTGGAGTATTGTGCACAGTTTTGGTCTCCTTATCTAAGGAAGGATATACTTGCCTTGGAGGCGGTGCAATGAAGGTTCACTAGATTGATTCCTGGAATGAGAGGGCTGTCCTATGATGAGAGATGGTGTAGAATGGGCCTATACTCCCTGGAGTTTAGAAGAATGAGAGGTGATCTCATTGAAACATACAAGATTCTGAAGGGGATTGACAGGGTAGATGCTGAGAGGTTGTTTCCCCTGGCTGGAGTGTCTAGAACTAGGGGGCATAGTCTCAGGATAAGGGGTAGGCCATTTAAGACTGAGATGAGGAGGAATTTCTTCACTCAGAGGGCTGGGAATCTTTGGAATTCTCTGCTCCAGAGGGCTGTGAATGCTGAGTCTTTGAGTATATTCAAGGCTGAGATAGATAGATTTTTGGGGGTAAAAATTCGGTAACGCCCCCTTTGGGGCGCTACCTTCGCTGGGGCGCTAAGAAAAAGTTAGCACCCCCACGGCCGATTTTCCCAGGTAGTGCCCCGAAAAAGGCATTCTCAGATTAATGATCAGATTAGTAACATTCCAACTATACATGTTAACACACAATATGATGATATCATTTGCATTGCGATAACAAGACTTGCACTGGGAAACACCATTACATTGTCTGTATCTGACTCCAAGATGAAGGGATACCATTCTCGTGGGCTTTTTCCATTTACAAAAGACGATTAGCCCGTTTCTGTACACTTGAAGAACAGCCCATCAAGAAGAGTACTTTGAAATCAAAGGGTAAATTCAGTAATCCCATCATCCCAACAGGGAGCTGCATTTGAAGACATCTTAGGTCGGAGATAGGACTGCGGACCAAATAGCCTTCAAATCCATCCTGAAATTTCTATTGAGAACAGGTGAAGATAAAACAAAGCACTTGCAGCACTGATGAGATTGGTAATCCATATATTCTAGGATACTTTACCATGGTGACACTACCTCTTTAAATATGCATTTGTATTGGATTATATGTTACTGTGGAAAATGTGATCATGGCATTTAAATCTGATTGACAACCCAATTATAAGGCCTGTCTATTTCAATGCCTACTTTAGCCTGATGATAACACTAAGCAACTTGTTATTAGGTAAAACATTTGTAGCTATTGCAGAACTGAAGGGATGTATGGTCACACTGCTCACAAAATTACTGTTGTAAATTTCAAATGCCTTGGGCTGGATTTTGATACTGGGGCGGGCTAGGGTCGTGTAATCCGCATTTTGTGTTAGCCACCCGATTCTAAATCGATGTGGGAGATTGATGCCATTTTAACCTAATTGGCTAATTGAGTTCCAACGTGTGGGAACCCATGGCCAGTGAGTTTTTCCAGTCTGAAAGTCGCCTCCGATGATGTCATCATTGCTGCGGCATTTAAGGTCTGCAACAAGCCTTGCTTCTTCTGCAGACTGCCAAGCTTTTGCCCTTGCATGTTAGAGGCACCTGCAGGAAGAATGGCCAGCCAGAGACCTAGGTCTGCACCCCGCTTTGATGACGTTGCCCTGCAGGCTTTAGTAGAGGGAGCAAGAGCAAACAAAGAGGTGCTCTTCCCTTCTTCAGGGAGGAAGAAGCCTCCCCAGCAAACCAAGGCTGTGTGGATCCAGGTGGCAGAGAAGGTCAACTCTTTGTCAATAACCCACAGAACCTGGCTTCAGTGCAGGAAGAGGCTTCATGACCTTCTGCGCACTGGAAAAGTGAGTATGAATTTCCCATCACCCTCAATCTGATCCCCATTGCCTCTCCTCACCAGCACTCAGCTTTAGCAATCTCTTCCTCCACATCCCACTTGACACTGACATCCATGCACCCTTACCCATTCCCTCTCTCTCTATGGTCACATTCACCTAACTATTCAACTATGCAGCCCTCACACTCCCTATCACTGTGATGCAATTACAACTTACAACACACAGGGAGGGCCCTTGGTCTTGCCACCTCACTCCATCTTTGTCTCCTTCTAAGCATCTATGCTATGGATTCTCTACACTCATTCCTTCATTCTCACTCAAACTCCACTTGTGTCCCTCATTGCAGGAAAAGAGAGCTCACAATAAGAGGGAAAGAGCGAGGACAGGAGGAGGGCCACCCTCAGTAGCCCAGCTCACCACCTGGGAGGAGGCGGTCCTGGAGATGGTGGGAGTGGAGAAAGATTCGCAAGTGGGGGACGGACAGACGGGCGCATCACAGCAAGCTGGTGACAGAATAGTTCTCCATCTCTCTCAATGACATTGCATGAGTCGCTGATAATGATTCTGAAGCTCTAACAGATGGACTTATGATCATCTGCAATATGCAAGTAACCTTGGCCTCACATCTCTGACTCTTTCCTTTACTCCCCCCCAGGACCATCGCAAGCATCCGTCCCCACCGTCCAGGAGGAAGAGCATGAGCCTCAAGACTCCTCAGAGGAAGCTGCAACCTCTGAGGGCGCAGCGTCAGCAGAATTCAGCGCACCCAGCACCAGCGCAGACACTCACATCTCGGAGGGAACATCACGAGATAGAGTAATGTTGTCACCTGGTGTATCACAGCTCACAAGTAAGCATCAGCAGATAGTGGAGACAGGGAGAGGCCTAGTCGGAGGGCGCAGGACTCTCCCAGCTCGGCTCAGCTGCATGTCAACCCTCTGCCTCTGGGTCCATCCATAAGATCAGCGGTGCTGGAACTCCAGGAACAGATGCAGGAATCTCTGGCAGGTTTTGTCTCCAGGGTCGCTGCGAGTGTGGAGCGAATGGAGGAGTCCATTGCGAACATGAGCAGAGCCTTTGTGGAGTCATTGGCGCATGCACGCATCACCACGGAAAGGATGGCAACCTCCGTGCAAATGATGGCAACCTCCGTCGAAAGGATGGCTACAGTAGACGAGAGGATGGCTGCGGCCATGGAGGAGATAAGTCGCCAGAGTGCAGAAAACATGGTGAGTGTTCAGAATAGAATTACATCTCTGGAGGAGCGTTGGTCATCTATTGAACACAGAAACCAGACCTTCATGGAAGTCCTTCTGAGTAGAACTTCCAGTGCAGATACGGGTCCCCATGGCCCCCCTGATGTGCAGCAAGGTGCTCTCAATCCACTTGCAAGCGCTAAGGTGGACCTGACCCATGAGAGGGATGTTGTTTGCAGAGAACAAGGAAGTGGGGGCTCCTCTCCAAGCGCTCACACTTCCATGCCACTGACAAGTCCTCGGTCAAAGCCCCATCAGAGTCCGCACCCAACTGAGATCGGCGTCTCAACCCCTGCACAGCTGCAGGAGCAGCAGACTGTTGGCGAGCCCTCATAGGTTCGCAACCCCAGAGGATGCCCGCCAAAGGGGTCAAGACAGGAGCAGCAAGAAAGTGAGCAAGGGGCCTCCACATCTGCTGAAGCCACAGGGGAAGCACCACGTAGGAGTACGCGTAAGAGAAAGATAGTGCACAAATAGTCACAAGGGTAGTCACTTGGGTGAATTTTGATGTTTTATGTTAAAAAGCCATCAGATGATTACTGTAAATAAAAAATCTGATGGCTACTGCTGTAGTTGCGGCATGTGTCATTTCGCGAATGGGACTTCCACATTGAGGGCTTAAGATTACTTGCAATTGGCAGTATGGTGTTCAAATTGTTAGGAATCCGCTGGTTCTTGGCCATTGTCGATGCTCAGGTAAGAAGCTGCGTGGCAAAAGTGCTTGATTGGCTAGGCTAAGCAAATCTGGCCAAGATGAGTGCGTTTCTTGCATCCCGGGCAGCAATGTTCTCGCGTACTGCTGCCACTGGTTGATGGGCCTCTGCAAGATGTTCGTTTTCGCTCTCCTCCTCCTCCTCCTCATCTGAGGAGGATATGTGACGAGCCATTTGGTCCTCAGGAATCTGCAAGCCACGACGCTGTGCCATGTTGTGAAGTGCACAGCAAACCACGACGATTCTGGAGACCCTGGCTGCTGAGTACTGCAGGACTCCACCTGATCTATCCAGGCATCTGAAGCGCATCTTCAGCAAACTGATGGTTTGCTCGATTATGGCTCTGGTGGAAATGTGGCTGGAGTTGTAGCTCTCCTCAGCTTCGTTGGATGGGCTCCTCAATGGCGTCATTAGCCACGTCTTCAGGGGATAGCCCTTGTCTCCAAGTAGCCATCCGTTAAGTTGGTCTGGCGGACTGAATAACGGAGGCACACTCGACTGGCGCAGTATGAAGGAGTCATAGCAACTGCCAGGGTACTTGGCACAAACATGCAGAACTTCCTTGTTGTGGTCACACACCAGCTGAATGTAAAGGGAGTGGAAGCCCTTGCGGTTGACAAAAATACCTGGATTGTGATGGGGTGCCTTAAGGGCCACATGTGTGCAGTCAACGACGCCCTGCATCCTTGGAAAGCCTGCCAGATTAGCTAATCCAACCGCATGCGCCGTGACACTTGCTTGATCCTTGGTGAAATGGATGTGATTGTGCGCGATGGCAAAGAGGGCATCGGTTACCTGCGTGATGCAAGTGTGTGCGGCCGCCTGGGAGATGCTGCTGATGTCTGCTGCTGATCCCTGGAATGAGCCTGAGGCAAAAAAGTTGAGCGCGGTGGTGACTTTGACGGTCACTGGTAAGGGTTGTCCACCTGGTCCTCTGGGCTCCAGGTCTTGTTGCAGCATTGTGCAGATGTCACCCACTACCTCTCGCGAAAGTCGGAGCCGCCTTTGGCACTGCTGCTCAGACATGTTGAGGTAGCTGACCCTGTGTCTGTAGACCCTGTTTGGGGGGTATCTCCTGCGCCGATGGGCTTCCATCCGCTGGCCCCTTCTGGCCTGTGCAGCTTCAGGTGGGTGAGCAGCAGCTTGGCGCTCCTATTGTTGCTGCTGCTGTTGGTGCTGCTGCTGTTGGTGCTGCTGTTGTTCATGGTTCTGCTGGTGCCGCGGCTGGTCTTCGTCCTCATCTGATGTCCAGAAGGGAAGGAAATAAATGGCTCCCATGCTTCTGGTATATGCCTCAGTTGAGGAAGCGCTCAGTCAAGGTGGCGAGAGGGGTTTCCCAGGAGGTCACACTGGAGATGGGTGTCAGGCTCCAAACTTCCACAGCTGTGGTTATGCCTTCTAAAAGTTCCCCCAGACCTGAGACAGCAAAGTCCTGCCACCTGCAAATGATGGCTGATCAATTCTCCTATTTAATGGTTGAGCTGCAGTTGATAGTCAGCAATCCAATTGTGCTACCGCCAGGTTTCACCATCGTGTTTCAGAACAGGCGTGCTTCACTTGGGAAAAGGGTTAAAATCACAAAGGCCTATCAAAATGGCATTATAGAGGCAATTTAGTGCTTGTTAAGGGCCTTAACGGCCTATCCCGCCTCTTGGAGGCGGGACGGAGTCGGGACCAGTAGACACGATTTAACGAAAATTGCGTGGAGGCGGGATGGAGGCGGGGTTGGGCCCGCCCACCAGTTTTTGCAATTTTAACCACCCACACGCCTCCAATCCCGCCTCAACGGCCTGATGAAATTCGAGCCCCTTGAGTCCAAAGCTTGTGTCTGGGATCAAATCCCAAATCACGATAGTGACAGTTACTGGCCTAACACCCTTGCGATGTCTTGAATCTTATCTCATCGTATTCCAGTTGAACAGACAGATGGCAAATCTTAGCTACACAGACCGTATTACTCAAACAGGAAATTTAGGGCAAAACTGTTGTGCAGCTGCAATGGCAAAGGTTCCCTGAATTATTCGCCAAATAAACACAGCATATGTGCATGAAATTTAATTAAGCTATTCAATACCAAGATAATCACACAATTAATACTAAAATAATTTAAATTTAAGTAAGTTCTACTTTTTGAGAATCCTACCCATTGTCATTATCTTACTACAATAGCAAAATACTGCGGCTGCTGGAAATCTGAAATAACAACAGCAAATGCTGGAAAGACTCAGCAGGCCAGGCAGCATCCCTGGAGAGAGAAACAGACCTGAAACGTTAACTCTGTTTCTCACTCTGTGGATGCTGTCTGGCCTGCTGAGTGTTTCCAGCATTTGCTGTTGTTGTGTCATTATCTTACTCTTTGTTTAGGCTGCTGTGTATTGGTGCTAATGGTATTGGAAAATGTCATGATCTAAAGTCCCTCTTCCATGCATCCTTTTGAAAATGGTCCACCCAAAATTCCACAGCATATTCAATTGTGGATTAATTGATGATAGAGAAGATTAGAATAATCCCTTTTGACTTAAAGGAAATGTCATCAAGCGTATTTAGTACTTAAACTAGCCTCATTAGCGGCACCTTGACGAGATATCTATGATATCTTCAGTGAATGGTCAACTCCATTGGTACCTTTCCTTTCCCACTTCCCCAGAAGGTAGTCATCCTGCTGTGGACACACATTTTTCATTAGTTGCCTGTATGAATTTCCTCATATTTGGTAATATGCAGCCTAGCTTTTCTCAGCATAGCCTGCATATTATAGGTTTGATTAAAAGGTGTCCTAACATAATTGATACAATGCCAATCAAAATCACGTTAACCATATGGTTCTGTATAAATTAATAAAATAATCTTTTGTCCTGGAGTCAATCATGGTGGACAGGGTGGAGATGTTTCTGTGAGATCTATCAGGGAGCGTGGGTGTAGTTGTAGGGATTCTTTCATATTGGAGTGTATGGAATGTTATGTCATGAAAATAGTGTTTGACTTCGAGCTGCTTATGTTGGAAGAGATGTAATTTGTTGGTTAACTGCTGGAAGGTCATAGTCAGTCCTTTGTGTAAGAAGTTGGCCTAGACTGGTGATTGATTTTCATGCTAGGCTCTAAGTGTGCTGAAGATGAGTGTTCGTCAGAATGAGGAGGGAGTTGACCAGCCCTGGCGATCTTCAGGGAGATGCAGGCATTCCTCCAGTCTGAGAGCGTTAGTGCAACCATGAGGTATTTTTGAACCCCTGTCAGCCTTTTCTGGAGGTCTTTGAAGCGTAGGTTGTGGAGACAGGGAGGGGGAAAATGAAGAATTGACAGGGAGGCTCCTGCCACCATTCCTAGCTGTATATTTGCAGGGAGCATGGGGACAGGACAACATTTGCAGAGCTGTGCCAGTCGATAGTAGTACCAGGTGTTTTGGCAGCAGAGTTGCTGTTCTTATTTGGAGAGCTAGAACCATCTGCAGTGTGTTTGCAGGGTCTTCTCTGTCCAAAAGAATTTGGTGATGCATCTATTGAGAAGGTCGGGCTGGGACCTTGACTGGTAGCATTTGGAAAAGGTGAAGGAGGAAGGAGAAGATATTCAGCTTTCCCGTGCTTGCATAGAAGTGACCTGGGAAGACTGTTCCATCTAACTGCACTTGTTGCTGACATGCAGTAAGTGGGGTCACGGCACTGAAAGTAGCTTTTTGGCAGCAGACTGGCATCATAATTATTCTGACCACAGGATACTTTATCTGTATGGCATCCAATTACAGATAGAGCAATCTGCTCATTCATTCCTGCAATTTGTCATGTCAATGAAAGAAGATTCTGTACATAATTAAGAGTATGTTTTGAGCAGCTCTTTGATTATACAATATAAAAGTAGCTACCTGATTTGAATGAAGCATGGGAGGAAATATGCATTGAATTGTGTGCACTGGAAACAAAGCAGCATAAAGTGTGCTCCTTCCTGACAGTCGGAATGACTCCAAAAATAAAAGGCAGCATAATTTCTTGACGATCGTTGTAGACAATGTATTGGCCATGCGGAGAAACTGGTTAACTTGTTGTAAGGATTGGCGACACAAATCAGATTGTCAAAATTGTTCATGGGCGACTCATTGGACTAAAAATTCCTTTAGGCCAGCTTTAAAATGCTAAATGGACAAAGGGAACAATCCCTGCCTGAAGAAGAAGGCCCAAGGATCGCAAGGAATTGGTCCTCGGGCCTCATCTACATATTCAAGGCGAGCTGCCGACGCCTGACGCGCCTCCACAGGCAGCTCGTTCGGCAGAAGCGTGCAATTTTGAGCCGCTTGCCCTGCCAGCAGCGGCCCTCAGGTAAGTTCTCGGGTGGGGTGGGGGGGTGGTGAGGGGTGGGGGGCAACATCCACATCCTGAAAACTTAAGTGGAGTAGGCCTGAGCAGACTCAGGGCAGCCCAATATCTGGCAAGGGTCCTTAAACAGGCGTTAGGGCCCTCATTTGCAATTTGGATCGGATGATTTTAAATTGTCCTTGGGGTGCAGGACATTGCGCCGCACAATTGGTCCTTTTTTGCACCAGTTTCTACCCCAGTTTGTGCTGAGTGTATCATGATGCTGGGAATGTAACTTAACTCTGCAGAAACCTATCACAAAGTGGCCAAAAGGCATAAGCACAGACAGATACAGGATATTTGGATATCAGACCAGCAAGAAAGAATTCAATTAATATTGTAAATGTTTCAGACAATAGGTGAGCTGATTATAAATAGAAAAGGCTGCATCTGAGAAGGAGGTGGGGGAAGGGAAAGAAAGCAGTCAAGTTCCTCGCCATTCACAACAATCATGAATTATATGGAGGCTGGCATGTTGGATAACATTATGAAGCTAAATTACTCACGGGTAAGACAGATTGAAAGCATTGAAAAGGATTTGGAACAATTAAGTAGATAGACTAAAGAATAACAAATGCTTTTAATGTGAATAAATGTACAGTAATTCATTTTAAACAAGAAACATGTATACACTAGGGGCTGAATTTTACCCGAGGAGGCGGGTATGGAGGCGGGACTGCCAGAAAAGTGGCAGAATTTGGGAGCGGGAGGCAAACCCGCCCCCAACCCGCCTCCGTGCCCTCTTGCCAGGAGGTGGGAAGCCATTACAGGCAGAAAATAGGATTATCCCCATTTTTCGTCCTGAAGTGCAGGCTTCCCTACCTGGGGGAACCCCGCCGGGGTCTAGGAGGTGAGTAGGAGGTCTGCGGGGGGCGGAGGGGTCTGAAAGTGCGATGTAGAGGTGAGTGATGGGTGCAAGTGTCGAGTGGTAAGTATGTGAGGTGAGTGTAAAGTGTTAAAAAATGTTAACTTACCTTTGTTTCTACCTTCAGCCGCTGTGGAGCTGGAGTCCCCGACATCTCCATTGTAGAGATCACAGACTGGCTGTTGCATCCTCCGATACAACAGCCAGCTGATTTCTGCAAAGTAGAAAGGTTTGATGAGTCCTGAACACAAGGTCTCATCAAACTACACAGAATGTCAGTGTTTGACAGCTTCACAGAGCTGTCAAATTATGACATTTCTTCTTTCAAAAATTCTTGACAGATGACACGTCATACGTGCTCTGTCACTGACTTCCCCCTAATTGGCCTGCTGAGCCCGCCGGGCGGGCTTAACAAGTTCAATCAGGGGAAAATCCCGCTGGTTGGCCAGAAGCTGATGGAGGCGGGACTGAAACCCGGCAAGCAGCAGTCCCGCCTCCAACATATCTCCATTCATAAAATCCAGCCCTAAGTATCAGCTCAGCTCAGTTGATAGCACTCTCATTGTAGAATCAGAATGTTATGGACTCTACCTCATCGTATAATTTGAGTACATAATCTACGCTGATTGCAGTGATGAAGGAGCGTTACATTGTCAGAGATCCTCCCAATGAAACATTAAACTAAAAGAAGCAGGGAATTCTACCCGTGACCTGGCCGACATTACTCCTTCAGCCAACCTGGCCAAGAGCAGATAACTGGACATTTGTCTGATTTGTGAGGTGTTGCTGTGCGCAAAATGGCCATCATATTCACCTACATATGAACGTGACTAAAGGTCACCAACCTGAAACATTAACTCTGTTTCTCTCTCCACAGATACTGCCTGACCTGCTGAGCATTTCCAGCATTTTCTGTTTTTATTTCAGATTTCCAGCAGCCGCCGTCTTTTGCTTTTGTGTGAATGAGACTAATTCATTGTGTGAGATTTTTTCTGAGAGACGTGTTAAGGCAAAATGGAACTGTGTCGAAATTGTGAACAAAGTGAGTTACAAATGCTAACAGAGGTTTTCACATTCTGAGGTGATATATGAAAATTATGTTCACTTTTAGTACTTTCCAACTTAAATAATTCTATGTCGAGAGTTTATTTATTGGCAGCAGTGTACAATTAAGGCTACTCCTTCAGTTCCCTTCACACACAACATAGATTCATATAGACCACCCAACGCGTAGAGTGGGCAAATTGCATTAGCACCCAGGTGCCCGCTACAAGCATTGGGGACCGCACCTTGCAATGAATGGGTCTTATTTTGAAATATCCAATAAATTGTGGGATTGGGTGAAGGAATAGATCAACAAGTGCTTCCCCTTACTGAGATGACATTACCTTTTGTCATTTATCAAGAGTGCAAAGGGAATAGGATTTGTGTGATTCATTGAAAGTATTCAGTTGTGTAATTTTGCACACCTACTTACAACAGGAGCACGATGTATTGGAGAGAGCTCAGGGAAAAGCAACAAAGATGATTCGAGGATTTGAGACTCTAAATTATAAGGATAAACTTGCAGAGCTGAACTTGGGGCAAAAGCAAGAAAGAACATGGACTTGGTTTCTCAAATGCTGAGAGACACATCTAATGCAGATATCAACAGCCTATCTTTACTGTAGTTACATGACTTGAAGGCAACCGTATAAAATTAAAAAGCCTTGCATGCGACAAAAGACCTTGGGGGAGAAATTCAGTATCGCCCCATTTGGGGCGCAATTATCGGCCGGGCGCAAAGATTAGCGCCTGGCGCTAATTATCGCCACCGACTGCAAACTTGACTTTTATCGCCCCTGGAGGTGATTGCAGCGCTATATCAGGCGCTTCACACCTGTCTTAAGGCGCAAAGGCCGAGGAGCGAGGCGCTACCTCAGAGCGCTGGCGAAGCTCATGTAATGACAGTCAGCAATGGAACACACACACAATGGCATGGGCCAGTTCTTAAAGGGGATGGTTAATCTTGCTTTCCATCCACATCCTGCTCATTGCAGCCTTGAATCTCGGCCTGGAGAGACTTGCACATCAAATGTGCTGGAAAGAACAATGGAGAGTACCAGGCAAAGAGCTCAGAGTGCAGCCCCCACAGTCTCTGCTAAATCGATACAAGGAATGGCAAATCAAAATGAACCTGCAAAGTGCTGCTCAGTACCCAAAACTCCTTCACACAACGTTGAATCTCTCCAGAAGTCTCTCCCTCTCTCTCTCAGAATGCGTAGTTCAAAAATGGCACCAACAATAAAAGGCAGGAAGCGGTCACCTTTAAATAGCGCTCCCCCTTTCCCTTCATGACTGCAGAACGCTTCCCTCAACCTGTCGTTGCTAGCGTCAGGCGGTAAGGCAGGGGGCGCCACTCAATATCCGCTCCGGGGCAATTCCGGGGCGTTGCGCACTCGAGTGACGTCATGATCTGCCGGCGCAGGAGATCGTGGCGATAGTGTTTAGCGCCGCCGCAAAATGTCTAGTTAATTTCGCGAGCGGTGCAAACTTTGCCGCGCCTGGGCGCTAGATGCTTTGCGCCCCATTAGCGCCCTCTTAAGGCGCTAACGGGAGGCGCAGCCAACTGAATTTTTCCCCCCTTCACTTTTCTCCCCCCATGAAGAATAGTAATATTCAGAACAGAATCACAGCAAAATCAGTTACTACAAAAGGAATTGATAGGGTAGGGAAAGAGAAACTTTTTCCGCTGGTGGGGGAGTCTAGGACAAGGGGACATAACCTTAAAATCAGAGTCAGGCCATTCAGGAGAGAAGTTAGGAAACACTTCTACACGCAACGGGTGGTAGAAGTGTGGAACTCTCTCCCACAAAAAGCAGTAGATGCTAGCTCAATTAAAAAATGTTTATTTATTATATCGCTAGATTTTTGCTAGCCAATGGTATTAAGGGATATGGAGCCAAGGCGGTTGGAGTTAAGATACAGATCAGCCATGATCTAATTGAGTGGCGGAACAGGCTCGAGGGGCTGAATGGCCTACTCATTTTCCTATGTTCCTTTGTACTCTGTTGATTAGTATAAGAAAATTGGTTAGGTATCGGAATTATAAATGAGATGATGGTTATTAGGATCAGGATGTGGAAGGAGTAGGGCTCAACAGCCGGAATTACCTCTTCCTGTTCCTTTTTTAATGCTTTTTATTAAACTTAGTAAATGCCAATAGAACTGTTGCCTTTTCAGTGATTAATGCCCCTTTTGCCCATTGTTAGGCTATTTTTACTGTTCTCCTAAGAGTACTGATGCTTTTACTACCATTCCTATTACCTCTCCTGAGGTTACATATTGCGTTACTTCTCCTTTTACCTCTCATAACAAAAGTGTAGCGGACCCTATTCATCAGTAAAGATGCCTGTAGCAGTGAAGGTGACTCCAAAGACCGACCCTTCCTACTTTCACTAAGTACACTTGAGGATGTGAAATACCGTAAGCCAGAATTATTCTAGAATTAAGTTCTATAAAAATGCTTTAAATGAATTATCCAAGCAAACATTGAATGGAAGGGCTTACTTTCCCGGTCACTTAAACATCAAGTAAAGGATTCAGAGTGCACTGGTTCTAATTATTGAAATCACCTATAAATTACTGGAGTGACAATTTGCATTCCATTTTCACATCAACTATTATGTACAAGATTACTAAGCCCGTGACTGCAGAACCACATATTTTATACAGTTTATGAGGAGTTTCTAACCCACAGGTTTGTTTATGGAAAGTATACTTACTCTGCTTCCTCCTGAATGAAGTGACTGCAGCTCTCTGGCTAGCAGGTTTCAGAAAGGAAATACTTAACAGCTGTGTCTATTGTTTGCTACAGCCTGTTTACTGCTAATAGAGGGATTGTGTGTTGGAGAAGCATAACTCCCAACCTCTTAAAAGGTTTCATGTGGAGTACGTTACCAAAAGATGTGGCTGGTTCTTCACAATGCGCAGCCTTCACATTTGTTGCAAGCTAACACGTGAAATAAAGCTTCCACGCTTTTACTGGGGCACACTGTTGACCCATGAAAGAGTAAAGGAAAGGAAAGACAAGCAAACAGCTTTCTGCAAGCTCACTAAAAATCTGATTGGGATTGAACTGCAAAGCTATCATCACGGGAGGAACAATGCTTGAAGGGAAACAGAAACCAGCTGGTTGAGGCAATGCGTAATGAGGGAACAGAGCTAAATTGTGATTGGGAAGCCAGAAACGCTCCATGTAAAGTGTAGCTGACTAGAACTTGCTTAATACTTGAAAAAACAAAAGTAAAATACGGCCGATGCTGGAAATCTGAATTTCTAATGAAAGGTCATTGACCTGAAACGTTGAATTCGGTTTAACCGCCCCGCCCCGCCCGGCAGGCGGAAGAGGGTTGTGGAGGGAGTGAGGGTAGGGGGGAGGTCAAAATGTCAGGATCGAGCAACCCGACCCCAACCCAACCCCATTCTGGGTTGCCGCATGGTGACGGTTCAGGCCCTGGACGAGGCTCCGTCTAAAAACAGGCGGGGACCTATTTAACATGCAAAAGCCGCGGCCCGGTGATGCTATCGGCGCCGCGACTTATTCTTACCCCTACCGCAGGGGCCATCCTGTGCAGCAGAAATATGGCAGGAGGAGCCAACTGGCCTGAAGAGGCCCAGTTAAGTTTTACAACTTTGCCTGGTTTAAAGCTCCTTTTTGAACCAGGAGGCGCAGGACTGCTCTCCCAGGCCTCCACAAGGAAGCGTTCGGCTTCCCCAGCTCCAATCGCGGTCATGATCTCTGAAATGCTGCCCCTCTTGATCGCGATCCTGAGCCTTTAACACTCCCTTGTCTCGATCACTGCCCCGAGCCTTTAATGCTCCCACTCCCAATCACGGTCCTGAGCCTTTAACACTCCCTTGTCTCGATCACTGCCCCGAGCCTTTAATGCTCCCACTCCCAATCGCGGTCCTGAGCCTTTAACACTCCCTTGTCTCGATCACTGCCCCGAGCCTTTAATGCTCCCACTCCCAATCACGGTCCTGAGCCTTTAACACTCCCTTGTCTCGATCACTGCCCCGAGCCTTTAATGCTCCCACTCCCAATCGCGGTCCTGAGCCTTTAACGCGCCCCCCCCCTCTTGATTGCTGCCCTGAGCCTTTAATGCTCCCCCTCCCGATCATGGTCTCGAGCCTTCCCCCCCTACTGACTGCCGGAGACTGTTCCAACGGGTCTCCGATTGCAGCCTCCTGCCACTAATTGCTGTTTCCAACCTCCGGTGAAGCAGTCAATCTGACTGGTTGTCGGGTGGGAATCTACAGTGATTTATTTAAATGAGGCCCTGCTGTTCAGATTAGCGGGGCCTCCATGGCTCCACCTTTGCCGGGGTCTTCGCCCGTTACCTGTGACCCCGCAGCGTCTCTGCCCTTCCGCTAATATCGACACCGTTGATTATGTTTCTCTCGCCACGGATGCTGGCTGACCTGCTGAGCATTTGCAACACTTTCTGTTTATACTTGAAGAAATAATCGCACTGACAACATCTTTAAATTTCAACAGTAATTTGTACTGACAATAGAGTCTATTAACCTCGTTCTCAACCTACCAGCTCCAAAAGAAGCTAGCTATCTGGGGAACACTACCAGCTAACAGTGTGATGTTTCTATGAGTTTACTGACGGATCATTGTTTGTATGTAAAGCCCGGTTGAAGTTCTTTTCCTCCATATTATTTGACACGTGTTATTGCTTTGTTATTTAATACTGCTGTTTCTGAACTTTGATGCAAGGCAATGTCAAGACCTGTCCAAACCGCAATCCCCATGCTTCCTATGAAATATGTTATGGCTGATTGGCTCCATGTCTTAGAAATAAATAGAGTCTTTGTGGACATTTAGGGACCGCAACTCCTGCACCATCTGTTTTTCTAACCCCGGGTGTATAAAATAGGTTGTAATAAGATGACAATTGTGCCTCAAAGGCAGAAAAATCTAGCAACCCGAGTGAATGCTCTTTTCCAAATAGCTATTTCATGTCCAAGGAAAGCCAATTTTAATTCCTTGGCCACTAAATTCTTCCTATAGAATATTTCAACTTAAATTTGCAAACAGAAATTTCAGGAGTTCTTAAATCATTAAGATTTGAGGAGCCACTGGTCGGTCATAGAATCAATAGATCACCTCATCAGATAGCAACACCTGGCCACTTACCATCACTGTAGGAAACACACCAATAGACAGCAGTTTATTTACCATGATAAAGGAATGCCACGCCCGCAGATGCATTTTGCCCATTTTCCATATCCTCCCATCATGCTGCTTGGTTCGTGGAATCCGCTGTTAGTGCCAAAGCAACAAAAGGCAGTTCATTTTGTTTTTGAAGAAGAGCAGGGAGCTCTCCCACTGTCTTTACTATCATAAACAGGCTCACTCATCTCATTGCTGTTGGTGGGATCCTCCTGTGTGCAAAATGGCTACGGTATTTACATTCATAACAGTTACAGCACTTCAAAAGCAATTTGTTGTACGTGACACGCTTTGGAATATTTCTCCGGAATGTGATCAGTGGGACTATCCCAGTAATTTGACCCTGGAAGACGCTGGGAGAAACTTGTATGGAGCATCATTAGATTCCCCGTCAGTTGGAAACACAAGAATGAAGCTGGTATTCTTTGTGAATTCACTTGAACCCCTCAATAAAATTGTTAATTGTAATCATTTTTGCGTTTGTTAATCTCTATAAATTAATTTCATTCATTCCATTGTCTCCATATATCATATTCACGCCCATCTTTAACATTACTTTTGTTTTCATATTTGCCTTTTTTCTAACCTCTGACAATTTATTTCATACTTTGTTGTTCTTGCTACCTTTGATTTCACTTTATTACTTTCTCACAAAACAACATTTTTTTAATCCTTTGCTACTCTGTTTATTTGTCTTTAAAGATACTTGTCACTTTTTGGACTGTTTCCATCTTACCTCACAATGCTCGAGCTTGTTATTTTTCATTTAGCTTCCATTTGACTTTGCTATTTAAAGATTGTATTTGTTCCTTCTGTGGAGGCTCCTTCATTCTCTGCCAACAACTATCCAGCAAGGAATCAAAATAATCATCAACTGGACAGTGGAAGGATTCAAGTACATCACAAGGCCACCCTGAAAATATGTAGCATGTGTATAAATCGATAATTTGGCAAACAAAGATATAAATGGGCAAAAAAAACTTGCTTCCTCCATCTCAGAAGCTGAGAGTATTATTTGCTTTGCTGTGCTGATGTTAAGTAGTTCTACCTCTGGGGAAAAAAAAAATCTACAGAGGAGACACTTCTTCACTTTGCAGGTGCTTTATGCAGGGTACCAGCACCAACAAAACGTGCTTCCGTGTATCAACTCCAGGTAAACAGCTCAACATGCTAAAGGATGCAGTAGTGTGGCAGTAAAGATGCTGATCAGCAAGGTACAGCTCAAGGCCTAGAAATTGGATGGGGCCACGCCCGTATTTCAGGCGGTAAACGGGCGCCTAAGCCTTCAATGCAGTGGGCAAAAAGCGCACACTTATTGTACAGGAACATAGGACCAGGAGTAGGCCATTCAGCCCCTTGAGCCTGTTCCGTCATTCAATTAGATCATGGCTGATCTGTATTTTAACTCCATTTACCCACCCTGGTTTTGTAACCCTCAATACCCCTGCCGAACAAAAATTTATCAATCTCAGTTTTTTAATTTTCAATTGAGCTCACAGCAACAGCTTTTTGGAGGAGATATTTTCAGATTTCCCACCAGAGAAAATAGTTTCTCTCTATCTACCCTATTAAAGCCTTTAATCATCTTAAACACCTCAATTGGATCACCTCTTAATCTTCTATATTGAAGGGAATACAAGCCTAGTCAATGCAACCTGTCGTCATAATTTAACCCTTTTAGCCCTGATATAATTCTGGTGAATCTGTGCTGCACTCCCTCCAAGGCCAGTATATCCTTCCTGTAGTGCGGTGCCCAGAACTGAACGCAGTGTTACAGATAGGGTCTAACCGGAGGTCTGTACAGCTGCAACCTAACTTCCACCCCTTTGTATTTCAGCCCTCTTGAGATAAAGGCCAACATTCCATTAGCCATTTTAAATATTTTTTGTACCAGTCCACTAGCTTTTAGTGATTTCTGTACACGGACCCCTAAATCTCTCTGCTCCTCCACAGTTCCAAGCTTCTCGCCATTTAGAAAATACTCTAATCTATCTTTCTTCGGTCTGAAGTGGATGACCTAATACTTTCTCACATTAAACTCCATCTGCCACAGTTTTACCCACTCACTTAATCTACCCATGTCTCTTTGCAACTTCCTGCTCCCATCTACACTATTTACTGTGCCACCTAATTTAGTGTTCCTTCATCCAAGCCATTTATAAATAGGGTGAAAAGCTGAGGCCCCAGTACAGATCCCCGGGGGACTGCACTAGTCACATCCTGCCAATTTGAGTACATACTCATTATCCCTACTCTCTGTCTCCTACCTCCTCACGCGTCAGAAGTGCGCCACCTGCCCTATTGGCGTATGCAAAAAAAATAGGCGTCCAGGGCCCGCGACTGAACCAGGCGTTAGGCCGTTTGCATATTCAAATAAGGGACTTTGGGGGAAAAATTTAGTTGGTTGCACCTCCCGTTAGCGCCTTAAGAGGGCACTAATGGGGCGCAAAGCAGCTAGCGCCCGGGCGCAGCGATGTTTGCGCCGCTCGCGAACTTAACTAGACATTTTGCGACGGCGCTAAACACTACCGCCACAATCTCCTGCGCCGGCAGATCGTGACGTCAGTCGAGTGTGCAACGCCCCGGTATCGCCCCGGAGCGGATATTGAGTGGCGCCCCCTGCCTTACCGCCTGACGCTAGCAACGACAGGTTGAGGGGAGCGTTCTGCAGTCATGAAGGGACTGGGGGAGCGCTATTTAAAGGTGACCGCTTCCTGCCTTTTATTGTTGGTGCCATTTTTGAACTACGCATTCTGAGAGAGAGAGAGAGAGACATCTGGAGAGATTCAACGTTGTGTGAAGGAGTTTTGGGTACTGAGCAGCACTTTGCAGGTTCATTTTGATTTGCCATTCCTTGTATCGATTTAGAAGAGACTGTTGGGGCTGCACTCTAAGCTCTTTCCCTGGTACTCTCCATTGTTCTTTCCAGCAGATTTGATGTGCAGGTCTCTCCAGGCCCGGATTCAAGGCTGCAATGAGCAGGATGTGGATGGAAAGCAAGATCAACCATCCCCTTTAAGAACTGGCCGGTGCCATTGAGTGTGTGTTCCATTGCTGACTAACATCACATGAGCTTCGCCAGCGCTCTGAGTTAGCGCCTCGCTCCTCAGCCTTTGCGCCTTAAGACAGGTGTGAAGCGCCTGATTTAGCGCTCCAATCACCTCAGGGGTCGATAAAAGTGAAGTTTCCAGTCAGTGGCGATAATTAGCGCCAGGCGCTAATTTTTGCGCCCGGACGATATTTGCGCCCCAAACGGGGCGCGACTGAATTTTTCCCCCCTAATACCTGTTTAAGGCCTCTTCTGCAATATTGGGTTGCCCTGAATGCAGCTGAACTGGTTCAGGCGCAGAGATCAATCCCTGCATCCCCTGCGTGCCTGTTTCTGGGCACGAAAACATTTCTAGTTCCAAGAGTTCAAACTCCACCATGGCAATTTGTCAAATTGAATTCAGTAAATCTGATAATTTGTGGACTAGCACCAGGAAAAATAGCTATGAAAGCTGTCGGATTGTCGTAAAAAACAATTGGTTCACCAATGTCCGACAGGGAAGGGAACCTGCCACCTCTTCATGGTCCGGTTGACACGTGACTCTAGTCCACACTACTTGGCTAAATCTTAACGCCGCCTGAAATGCTGGTCGAACAAGTCACTAACCTTCCAAGAGCAACTATAGATGGGCACCAAATGAAGCATCATCCACTCCCAAGAACAAATAAAAGAAAATGGTCAGGACTGTATTCCGTTGAGTCAGGCTTGCTAACTTGACACATGTGGAGTGGAGAACCGGCTCCAAGGTGCATCTAGTTCACCTTCTACCATCGGGGTAGTTTCACGATACAACAATGATGGAGTCGTTGACTAATCATAGCAATCAATCAATCTCTATCAGTTAGTCTACAAAACTCCTTACATATCATAACAAATGGTACAGCAGCTGGAGGCATCTGTAATAAGGGCAGGTGCTTCATGAAAAGAAATCTACCACCAGGCTAAAAGTCTCTGAACCAAGCTGCTGAAAAATCTACACTTGTAGAATTTCTGTTTTCCAGATACTGAGTGCACACTCGCCATCCATAGGGCCAGACTGCACTTTGCCCAAATCTCAAGAGCTTAGGCTTATAATGGCAGAGCCAAGGCTTAAAGACCTGCGTGCGTACGGGGGAGCTACTGGAATTTAACCATCTAAAAATATGCAGCTTACCGATACAGAACTCTGGTAACTTCCGGCTGCTTGTCCAGCTATGACCAACTTATCAGTTAGGTCATTGCCTTGCAGAGTTATGTGGGAAGAATTTGAGCCACGAGTGACATGTCTTCTCCTCTTGCCTCTGCTTCCATTATTGAGGCAGGCTAGCTGGTCAATCATCAACTAGCTTGTCAACCATCAACAGCACGCTGGAGGACTGCACACCTGCTCAGTTCAGCTATCAGATTGTCAGATCTGCCACAGGGGGTTGACTTGGTTCCAAACTTCCATTACCAGGCCTGTCATTGTGGAGTCACCTTGACCCCCAAATAGATCCAACAGAATCTGTACAGTCTATTTCCATAAAGGGAAAACTCCAGAACATCTATCTCACCTTATTTTTCAGTTCTGAATAAGGGTATGAGCTTGGCATTTTATTTTCCAAGCTTGTCTGTGAAGTGAATGTTATTTTGAATGGCCGGAAGAGCAATAAACCCAGGTACTTTCTCTGGCATGGCAGAGAACCTGAGTCTTAGCGGTTGTTATTGCTGGTTGCTGTAATGAAAGGAAATATCTGAGAACAATAGTTTGGGGTGGAGACACCAGGATCGGGCTAACATGGAACATTAACTAGATACCAGCACTCTGCTGCTGTCAGTACGGTCTTCTATGCTCTCCCATCCCTATGTGAAAGAGTATCCCCACTCCTGGATGATTACATCCAAACAGCATTAAGCTTGTAGATACAAATGTTCACAATGTGCTGGGGTACTGACGATCCATAAGAGATCTGAGAAGGCGAGTGTAGATACTGCTGTGCATGTTTCCCTCAGGCCTTGGCATATGCGAAGCACAGTGCTAACTGTGCACGATAAGTATGATTGATTTTCTCCAGTCTCACGTATTGTGCCCTGTGCCCAGGCCGATCCTCTTAAGTATTTTCTAATGAGGAGGGAGTGCGTGTGATTTCAGAAAACTCACCATCAGCAAGAAGCCGATGCTTTTCCTCTGTCGTGCGAATATCCCAACCCAGCAACAGCACAATGCGACACAAGATTATGGGTATTTGTTATTTCAGCTCCAACAGCTATGAGGGCATGGTCACGCTGAATTATTAGAACCAGACCCAAGGAACAGCTTAGTTTTTGAAATATCATATATAGATCATTCTGAGTGCATCAGTTTCAGTGCAGCATAAAAATGAATCACAACAAATTATTTTACTTTTGTATCAACACAAACAGCAGAACATTAAAAAATATGCTCATTAGACCATACCCGTTCTTAAAGAAAGGAAAGAATGAGCTTGCATTTATATAGCACCTTCCATGACAGCCAATAAATTACGGGTCTGATTTTCATCGCCTCCGCTGGGTGGGAACACGGCAGTAGTTGAATTAAAATGGCAGAGCAGTACTTACCGTCCGTTCCGCCAATGTTCGGGTCACCGCCATTTTGGTTGGGGCCTTGAAAAGGACAGTCCAAGCGTTCATTGGACACAAGCAAGAGCCTCATTAGCCCATGCAAATCGGGGTCCTATGTTGTCAATAAGACCCCAATACAAGCTCAAAGTATCATTGGTACTTGGCGTTGAGTGGCCTTACCAGAGTTCCTTAAAGGGGCTGATCCAAGAAGCAGGTTTGTAAATTATTTTTTGTGCCCCAGAAAAAATCGATCCCACATTGCCTGACCTTCCCCGTGGCCCTCCCTCCGGATCGCCACGATTCCTCCCTTTCACTTACATGCACCGACTGGGCCCTGCGGTGGAGTTGCTGCATTTCCCGCCCTTTCCAAGCGGTGAGCTGCTCCAAATGCGGAAAGCAGCTCATCGGCGGAATGGCGAGGAGGCCTTCCATGAAAATCGGACCGTTCCTATTGGACGGGCAGCAGGCTCGCTCCACCCGATGGAAGCTGTCCCACGAAAACCCACCCCTCCTTTTGAACTGCAGTCACTATTGGTTTGCAGCCAAACACAGCAGTCCATTTGTGCACAGCAGTGTCCCACAGACAGAAGATGAGATAAATGTCTAATTAATCTGATTTATGGTGGTATTATTTTGAGATATGAATGTTGACCGGATCACCAGGAGAACTCCCTGCTCTTGAAATAGTGTCTTGGGATCTTTAGGTGGATAGGGACTCGGTTCAACATCTCATCTGACGGACAGCACTTCTGACAACACAGCACTCCCTCAGTGCTGCACTTAAATGTCAGCCTAGATTATGTACTCAAGTCTATAGCTTGAACCCAGAACTGTTTATCTCTAAGTGCTGTCAATGAGCCAAGCTGAAACTTAAATATGATTAATAGCTTTTGGCATTTTTACTTTAAATGAAACACAAGACTATTCATTCTGCTTGATGCTGACAGGAGCAACCAGTTAGATTGGCCTCAATTTTAAATCTTCCTGCCTGGCGGAAAGCAGGAGGGAAGGGGGGGCAGTTAAAATGCAGCGGAAGTTGACTCCTTTTCCGCCCCATCTGACCTATTATAATTTTGTATTGCAGGTGTCAAATACAGCCGCAGCAAGCCGGCGGGGTCCTCTTGAAATATACAGGTCGGGCCCCCATGGTATCACCGGGGCCTGATCTACCATTTTAGTCTCGGCCTGGGGGGGTGGGGGTGGTGGGGGGGAGTGGGAGCAGTGGTGATTTCATCGCCAGACTAAGCCTGCCAGAAACAGCAGCCAGGGCCAGAAGAGGCCCACTGAATTAAGTTTTTTAATTATATTTTAGTTTCCTCATGGGTCAGAGGGAGCGGGAGTGCTCTTCCAGGCCCCACACAGAAACCGATGGCAACCACAACCCTGGGCTTTCCTCCCTCACCCACCCTGAGATGGATTCCCCTCCTGGAGCCCTCCAATGGACTAACCTTGTGCCGGGAACTGTTCCCACGGGATCCCGGTGGTGACCTCCTGCCGCCCCAATTCCCATTCCCGCCCGCCGGCCTGGCAGTGATTCCTGCTGGGTTCGGGCAGGAGTCTCAACTGGCATATAAATAAGGCCCGGGAGCATGCTTGTCTCTTGCCCTGCCCCACCACCACGCACCGATCCTGGCCCGAGGTAAAATCAAGGCCATAGTGTGGATAGTGGACTCTAACTTGGGAACAGTTAGCAGTCGTATCTGTTGTTCAGATCCCGGCCTCCACATGTATACTGATGACACCAAACTTTACTTCTCCACCTCTTCTCTTGACACCTCCATTGTCTTTGTGCCCAGCGCTAATTATCGCCTCCAACTGCAAACTTGGCCTCGATTGCCCCGGAGGTGATTTGAGCGCTAAATCAGGCGCTACACACCTGTCTTAAGGCGCTAACGTCGAGGAGCGAGGCGCTACCTCAGAGCGCTGATGAAGCTCATGTGATATCAGTTAGCAGTGGAACACAGACAGACTGGCGCCGGCCAGTTCTTAAAGGGCAGGGTCAATGTTGCTGTCCAGCCACACCCTGCTCATTGCAGCCTTGAATCTCGACCTGGAGAGACCTGTACATCAATTGTGCTGGAACCACCAATGGATAGGCCCAGGGAAAGAGCTCATCGCTTCAGCGACCAGGCCTTGGTGGCTCTGGTTGGCGCTGTGGAGCGGCGACGGACAGTACTCTACCCACAGTGTGGCAGGAGGCCATTGCCCCGTAAATACAGAAGAGTGTGGAGGGAGCTGGCTCAGCACGTCCCCTCGAGGAGCCTGGTGCCGAGGACCCACACCCAATGTCAGAAGAAGTTCAACGACCTCACTCGGGTGGTCAGGGTGAGTGGCTGTTTTCAATACCTCCACATCCCTCCATCTCAACTTCACTCTGTGCCCAGAGGGTTTAAAAACCCCAAATTCCCAACACTCATCCAAGACCTATGGCCATCTCATAAAACACACATGCGCATTCCACACCTTGCATACATGAAGGGCTATTCAACTATGGGAGGCACATCAGGCAAGCACATGGCTGCACATTTACTCAGACGCCGTCCTTTTTCTTGCAGGCCAAGCTCTCTCATAACAGGCGGCAGCAGCAACGCACGGGAGGAGGACCGGCTGAGCTGCAGACCCTCAGCGATTTGGAGGCGCGCGTTCACAGGATCGTTGCCAGCCAGGTCACAGGTGCCGTGGCTGCTGGAGAGGTCGACCCCCTGGGGACAGCAATGGTAAGTTCATCAGCTTTCTCTCCTCTCTCATACAACTTGTCCCTCACAACACCAGCCTTTTACACTTTCAATCCAACATACTTAATGTCTCCAGTCCTTGCTCCCTTACTGCCCCCTGTCCTGACGCTAAAGCCACTTTTGTACCTCCCTGCTTTCAGATAGTGAACCACCAGCTGAGCAGCCTGTCCCTCAACCTACCAGTGGCAGCGATGCCCCAGGCGAGGAGGAAGAGGAAGCCGAAGCTCAGCGCCTGCGTCTCCCGAGGGAGCCCATGCCCACACTGGGACCACGCCTTCCCTGGACCCAGCGGGCTGCAGCAACGCCATGGGGGTAGGGAAGCTCGGGGGCCGTCTCCCCGGAGGTCGAGTAGGCAAGCGAGTCCTGCTTCACTGGACTCCGAGGAGGACCGCGTCATCGTGGCCATGAATAGCCAAGCCTTGAGCATGCACACTGAGCTCATGGGTGCAATGGCAAGGGTGCCCGAAAGCATGGATGAACTGGCTAAGAGTGTGAAGCACTCCGCTGGAGCACAGGCCGACGCAACGCAACGGCTTAGTGCTGCAATTCAGTCATTGGCTGGTGCCATCCAGTCTCAGACTGCTCTCATGCAGTCTCAGATTGAGGTAACGCAAGCACTGACTGCTGCCATTGTCGCTGGTTCGGCCACATTGCCCCGGGGCTCTCACGGTGCCGCAGCAGGCCAGCAATCTGTGCTCGAGCAGATTGCTCTGGATGCTGAGGTACTGCCCCGTGGGAGTGCCAGTGTGTCGGTCAAGCAGGAAGGTGCTGTCCTCTCTCAGGATGACAGCATTCCTGCTCCCACCACTGGCACTTCCCCATTGTACTTGCCACTGCCTGCAACAGAGCCAGCCCAGACTGCTGCCGCCCATGCAGAGTTGGTGCAGTCTGCAGCCGGGGCCTCCAGGCCCAGAGCTGGTCGAGGGCGTCCTTCAAGGGCATCTGTAGTCTCAGCATCTGACATTCAGCAGCCTTCCACCAGCCTTGCTGCAGCCAGTGGGGCCTCATTACGGGGGAGCAGTAGGGTGGGAAGGGGGGAAGTGCGCAGGGGACAGAGGTCACTCTCGAAGGGCAAAAAGTAGGAGGTCTAAATAAATGATGGGAATGTTTGTAGTAAAGGTTGAGTTTCGTGTGATTACATTTGTTTACTGTTTTGCTGTTTATCTCCATCTTGTGAGAACCAGTTCTGTTAGTTCATGATTTGTTGTGTTTGTTTCTAATTGTTTGTCCAGAATAAATGACATACACAGAGTTTGTTAAAGAAAAAAGTTGTTGTATTCAAAATGTACATTTTTGGCCTTTGCAATCATTCCAGCTTTGGCCGGCTATAGGGGGTGCGGGTTGCTTTCCATGATGTTGTTCTCCATGCCAGAAGCCATCTTCTGAGTAGGGGCCCAGAAGCGGCTTCTTATCAGCCGTTCACGGACGGCCCTTGCAGTGGCAACATTGTGCGCCTCCCTCCCACATTGGTGCTGCTGCTGATCCTCCTCCTCATCCTCCTCCTCCTCCTCTTCCTCATCCTCTTCCACCTCCTCCTCCTCCTCCAGTGGTGCACCAATCCCTGGTGGCATTGGCTGGGTCCTGAGGATTGCCAGGTTGTGAAGCATGCAGCACACAACTATGAAGAGGGAGACTTGCTCAGGAGAGTACTGCAGGGCTCATCCTGAGTGGTCCAGACAGTGGAACCGTTGCTTGAGCACGCTGATCGTCTGCTCAATGATGTTCCTGGTGCCAATATGGCTCTCATTATACCGCAGCTCGGCAGGGGTGTTGGGGTTACGGAGCGGTGTCATCAGCCAGGTGCAGAGTGGATAACCCTTGTCCCCGAGGAGCCAACCACTTGGCTGATGCGGTGCCTGGAAAAGGTCTGGCACACCAGTCTGGCGCAGGATGAAAGCATCGTGGCTGCTGCCAGGATAGCGGGCATTGACGGCGATTATCAGCTGTCTGTGGTCACAGACCAACTGAACATTTAAGGACTGGTAGCCCTTGCGGTTTTGGAAAACCTCTGCATTTTCATGCGGTGCCCGCAATGCCACATACGTGCAATCAATGGCGCCCTGCACCATGGGGAAGCCAGCTATCCTAGCAAAGCCACATGCGCGTTCATGCTGTTTGGCCCGGGTCATGGGGAAAGTGATGTACTGGCGTCTCCTTTTACACAGGGCATTTGCCACCTCCCGGATACAACAATGGACAGCAAACTGGGAGATATTGGCGATGTCCCCAGTAGAAGCATGAAAGGAGCTGCTGGCATAAAAGTTCAGAGCCACTGTCACCTTCACTGCCACCGACAGAGACGTCCTGGTCCTCAGTTGAGGCTGCAGATCTGGTTGCAGCAGGTGGCAGAGCTCAGTGACCACCTCCTTGCTGAAGCGCAGCCTGCGCAAACACTGCTCCTCAGACAAATGAATGTAGGAGAATTGTTCCCGGAATACCCTGGGAGGGTAAGGTCTCCTGTGCAGAGGCCTGTTGGCCCTCCTCCCTCTGGCCATGTTTACCACTCTCTCTCTGCGTCTCTGATGCCTCCGATTCTGCAGGTGCAGGACGTCGCCCCGAATCAGTGCAGCCCCCACAGTCTCTTCTAAATCGCTGCAATGAAGGTCAAATCAAAATGAACCTGCAAAGTGCTGCTCAGTACCCAAAGCTCCTTCACACAGCGTTGAATCTCTCCAGAAGTCTCTCTCTCTCTCAGAATGCGTGGTGCAAAAATGTCACTGACAAAAAAAGGCAGGAAGCGGCCGCCTTTAAATAGTGCTCCCCAGCCCCTCCCGACTGCAAAACGTTCCCCTCTACCTGTCGTTGCTAGCGGCAGGCGGAAAGGCAGGGGGCGTGACTCAATCTCCGGTCCGGGGCGCTACCGGGGCGTTGCACGCTCAAATGACATCACGATCTGCGGGCGCAGGAGATCGTGGCGGTAGTGTTTAACGCCGCCGCAAAATGTCTGGTTAATTTCGCAAGCGGCGCAAACATCGCCGCGCTCGGGCGCTAACGGGAGGCGCAAATCAACCGATTTTTTCCCCCATAAGATTCGAGGGGGATTGACAGGGTGGATGCTGAGAGGATGTTTCCTCTAGTGGGGGTATCTAGAACTAGGGGGCATAGTTTCAGAATAAGGGGTCACCCATTTAAGACTGGAGATGAGGAGGAATTTCTTCTCTCAGAGGGTCATAAATCTTTGGAATTCTCCACCCCATTGAGCTGTGGAG
Source organism: Squalus acanthias (assembly GCA_030390025.1). NCBI lineage: Eukaryota > Metazoa > Chordata > Chondrichthyes > Squaliformes > Squalidae > Squalus > Squalus acanthias. The sequence goes on from CM059427.1 coordinate 127,469,874, forward strand.
GCAGAGTCATTGAATATATTCAAGGCGGAGATAGACAGACATTTGAACTACAAGGGAGTCAAGGGGTATGGGGAGAGAGCGGGAAAGTGGTGTTGAGGCCAAGATTGGATCAGCCATGATCTCATTGAATGGCAGAGCAGGCTCGAGGGGGCGATTGGCCTACTCCTGCTCCTGTTTCTTATCTTCTTATGTTCTCCTTTATTGCAGGTGCTGACTGATGCTGTGGTACACTTGTGCAGCTGGCACAAGCACTCCACTACCTCATAGCCAAGGGGTCATTCTTAACATGCAAGCCTGGACAGTGAGTGTCAGAAGACTATTAGGTGGGGTTAGGGTGATCCTGATCCTATTTTTACCAGGAACCCTCCCATAGGCACTTGCCAGAAGGAGCCACTAGATATCAATCGGGAGTGGGAGCATCTGGCTGTGTTTCCCCCTGCATAGCTGAAGGAAGCAGAGATAAAATCTAGCTGTCCTGACTGCAGAGAAGCTAAGTGCAGGGGTTGAACCTGAGGCTTTACTGGTCTGTATGACTCAACATCAAACTAGGTGGTACATCTTCCTACTGAGCCACTGGGAACACTTTAGCACTCTCTCTGCTGAGTCAGACAGCTGTGGGTTCAAATCCCACTTTGTGCACATAATCTCGACTGACACTTCAGTGCATTACTGAGGGAGTGCTGCATTGTCAGAGGTGCCATCTTTTGAATGAGATGTTAAACCTGTCTGCCTGCGAGGGTGGATATAAAAACTCCCATGGCGATATTCGAAGAAAAGCCGGAGCTGGTCAATATTTATACCATGATCAACCATGATCGCATTGAATGGTGGAGCAGGCTAGAGGGGCCGAATGGCCTACTCCTGCTCCTATCTTCTATGATTCTATACCTCAACTAATACTAACAAAAACAGATAAAGTGGTTATTCCTCTCATTGCTGTTCGCGGAACCATGAGGTGTGCAAATTGGCTTACATGACGACAGTGACCATAGTTCATTGGCCGTCTCAACCATGTGAAAGGACACTTTGGCTAGGAAATGCCTCGGAGCTGCTCCCGCTTCTCTGGCATTACTTCACCGGAAGTGTGGCGCAAACCCAGTCTGTGCGACTCCGCAGTTCCTGAACGGGAGCAGCTCCAAGGTTTTCCTGGCCTACATAATTGCAAGTTCTTTTCTCCTGCTGGAACCCAACTATCCAGGCGACGTCAGCTTGAAGATTGCAATTTCTATGAAACTCTTTTCAGTAAGTGAAAGGATCCCTTCCCCCCATCCCCCCGCCCCAAGCTTAAAAAGGTTACTTGAAGGATACATTTCTCTATTGTTCATATTGCTGATTCAAAACTTTAATATAAATCCATGTCAGAGTCAGGACGAGCCACAAATCCCACTGGAATTCACTGCCTGAAAGGCTAGTGGAAGCAGATTCAATAGTAACTTTCAAAAGGGAATTGGATAAATATACTTGAAAAGGAAAAAATTGGGGTAAGAGCAAGGCAGTGGGACTAATTGGATAGCTCTTTCAAAGAGCTGGCAAAGGCACGATGGGCTGAATGGTTTCTTTCTGTGCTGTATGATTCTATGAAATCCCACTCATCCCATTCAAACATTTTATGGGCTCTTTAGACCCACAACTGAAAGTAAATTGCGTCCTTGTAGATATGATGAATCACTTCACTGTGAAAAATCAGCACTTCCAACTTTAATTCATTGAACCTTCATTCTTCAAGAAATTAAAGAATGAATTCCTTTTTCTCCTAATAGAGTTTCTGTTCCTTTGTTGTATTCTGGAAGTGCGAGTCGAAGCACTTTATATCAATGCTGCAGATTGCTCTGTTTATTCAGTGACAGTCACTGCGAGATGCTATCTGGAGGGCATCAAGCTTCACTTCATTCAGTGTAAGGGTCTTTGTGGCTTTCAGAAGCTCATGCAGAAGCTCCTTAGCTTCAAAGATATTGACCTCATCTGATTGAGGGGAAAAGGAAAATCAGGGTTTATCTTGCAGTCACGGATGATATTCTGTTTCCCCAAAATGTATATTAATAAAGGAAAAATTGGTTTGTAGCAATGACAAATAGGAATTCTATATTTCTCTGGTACGGAGAAGCAACTCATTAATTGGACAAATATTAAAATTATTTGACTGGAACACGAGTTGAAAAGACAGCAGTGTTAGTGCACGGGTGTGGAGAAGGAGTGAGGAACCGAACCTGATTATAATCGCGGCTTAGTCATGAGGGTGGTTATCATGGTCAGCCCTGCATCTGACTGCAATGCTCTTGGCTCCAGAAGTCGACTGCAGACCAAACATTTGAGTGTTTGGAGCAGGAAATTCCTTTGTCCACATGCCTGAATGTGCCAGTGCTGTAACGCCACATCAGAGAACACTGTGTGATCAGCCCAAAGTTGCCAACCGGATTGTCCAGGCAGACTAGAATCTGCTCTATTTCTAAATGTTGAGCAATGTACCATGGAACGATGGACTGAGTGAAAGCTGGGGAACTGCCGTCCCTTGCTGCGGTCCCTGCTCATCACAGCCAAGCGATTAACATTTCAAATGAGGAGATGCTCTGTTTGTGATCGAGGTTAATCAAGCCCTTGTTGTGCTTAACCTGATGATATAAGTGAGGTGCATTAAATAATTCTACCTCAATCATGCTGGCCGGACTACACTGGCTGCACACAATTTGACAGGTTGGCTGCTTCCAAACTCACAGCATTACTGTGTGTGTTTTCGAAAGGCTGTGAGTTTGGGGTGCTCAGTCTCATCAGGTTGTCAAGCACCCAAGTGTATTATGGCTACGTTAGCATGGTGGTTGTGTTAGTGGACTAATAATCCAGAGAATGTGAGTCCAATTCCCACCATTGCAGTTTGAGAATTTTGATTCAGTTTGAAAATCTAGAAATAAAAAACTGGTGTCAGTAACTGGTGTCATCGTCACTGGGTCAAAATCCTGGAACTCCCTACCTAGAACATAAGAACATAAGAACATAAGAAATAGGAGCAGGAGTAGGCCAATCGGCCCCTTGAGCCTGCTCCGCCATTCAATAAGATCATGGCTGATCTGATCCTAACCGCCAATCTACTATCTATCACAGAACCATCTCCTGCATCTAACAGAATTGCACACACGAAATAGGAGCAGAATCAGGCTACACAGTCCCTGGGCCCGCTCCACTACCCACAGGGCCATGACCGATCCGAACCTAGACTCATGTCCAAATTCCTGCCCGCTCCCCGTAACCCTTAATGCCCTTTACTTCTAGGAAACTGTCTATTTCTGTTTTAAATTTAATTAATGTTGTAGCTTCTACAGCTTTTTGTGGCAGCATATTCCATGGACCTACCACCCTCTGAGTGAAGTAGTTCCTCCTCATCTCAGTTTTGAAAGAGCAGCCCCTTATTCTAAGACTATGTCCCCTAGTTCTCGTCTCACCCGTCATCGGGAACATCCTCCCCGCATCCACCCGATCCAACCCCTTCACAATCTTATATGTTTCAATAAGATCGCCTCTCATTCTTCTGAACTACAATGAGTAGAGTCCCAATCTACCCAACCTCTCCTCATATGACCACCCCCTCATCCCCGGGATTAACCGAGTGAACCAGCACTGTGGGAGTACCTTCACCACACGGACTGCAGCGGTTCAAGAAAGTGGCTCACCACCACCTTCTCAAGGGCAATTAGGGATGGGCAATAAATGCTGGCCTTGCCAGCGATGCCCACATCCCATAAACGAATAAAAAAAGAAGTAAAAGTGACCATGAAGCTGTCGGATTGTCGTTAAAATGGCTCCTTTAGAGAAGGAAACCTGCCGTCCTTACCCGATCTGGCCTATATGTGACTCCAGTTCGACCCCAACGTAGTTCACTCTTGTAAGATTAGGATCACAGGTCACACACAGATTACCCAAAGGGTCTTAGGAGTTGCAAGGCTTTTTATTAAAGAGCTACAGTTTTAAAGCATAATCAGATATAACATATGGTTTAAGCTGAGTATAATAGACATACAACCCGTGACAGTAGAGAGCGATGTACGACTCCTGAATCGGAATGCCACGACTGGACGGACGGTTGGTTAGATGTCTGATGAGACAGCGTGGAGGTCTCGGGTCAGCGGGTCTCTGCAGCCAGTAACAGCAGTCACTTCTGTTGATTCATCCCCCGAGCTGTTGGAGGTGTTAGGCATAAGCCAGCATTGATCCACTTCAGAGGCTAAACTTAGTCAAGGTGTTAGGCCTGAGCCAGCATTGATTTCCAGCTCGAAGAAGCCTTCGCCCCTCGCTGTCTGATTTCCTCTCTCGGTGGTCAGTATTTATAGTTATTTCGGTGGGCTGGTGGATACCTGGGGCTGGATTTTGTCTTGGGGTCGGGTTGGGGTCGTGTCCTCCACATTTCGTGTTTCCCCCCCCGACTCCAGATTAATGTGGATGAATGATGCAATTTTAACTTAATTGGGCAATTGAGTTCCAGCATGTGGGAGCCCATGAACCAATTAGTGGTTTCAGCCTGAAACCCGTCTCTGATGATGTCATCATTGCTGACTGCCTGCTCTCAGAGATTGTCTGGCTGCTGGTGAGAGAGGACCTGCCTGGCTTTTGATGTGATTGTACCAGGATGCAAAATTGATATATGAGAGAGAGAGAGAGAGAGAGAGAGAGAGAGATTAGCAGCAAAAGCCAGGCAGTCTCTGAACACATTCAATGGAGCAGCTTCAGAGGCGACTTTCAGGCATAATACTACTACTACCTTCATCACATCTCCGTTGTAATAGTGGACCTGCAGCTCATAGTCAGCTATTCACTTGTGCTCCCACCAGGTTTCACTGGAGTGTTTCACACCAGGCGTACTTCACGTCAGAAAAGGGTTAAACTAGCTACAACGATTCAAAATAGCATTACAGACCCAATTTAGGGCTTGTTAAGGGCTGTAATGGCCTCTCCCGCCTCTTGGAGGCGGGAGAGAGTCAGGAACCCCGTGACTGATTTTGTCAAAATTGCGTGGAGGCGGGATGGAGTCGGGATGGGGTCGGAAACCCCGACCCCGCAAATTTAACCCCCCACACGCCTCCAAACCCGACTCCATGGGTCATTCAAAATCCAGCCCCTGGTGTCAATCATTTGTACCCCATCCCATTGTCCAATTACAAGGGAAGGGCTACCTATGACAGCCCCTTCCCAGACTCATGAGGTAATTTTCCTCCTTATCTCTGTTCTAAAGGTCTTGTTGCCCTCTTTGTAGACAGCTTGTTTATCCTACAGCTCCTTGCTGCATCCCATATCAGGCCTAGTTATGCCCACTCGAAGGCCTTTTTTGTGTTCTGACCTTGTAATTCAACTCTCTGTACAGCTATTTTTCTGACGTGACTGGAATCTTTCTGTGTCATCAACTTAGGCAAACTGCTGATCTAGGGAACCCGTAACAGACTATTATTTCTTTCAATCAACGATATCTTACACTCTTAATTGCCCTCTGAAATAGGCTAGCAAGCCACTCAGTTTTATCACAACCTTCTCAAGGGCAACTAGGGATGGGCAATAAATGCTGGCTTTGCCAGCGATGCTCACATCCTAAGAATGAACAATTTTTACAAAGTGAAACGCCTACCTTTTGATGCAGAGGTAAGATAAGACCTCTGCATGATAGATGTGCAGAGAGATAAGACCAGTCTGTTTTAGCTAAGCACCTACCCCCATCCCCACTACAAATGGAAAGGAATGATGCCAGGCTCCCTTGGGTGTCGCAGGGAGTAATCAGCTCACAACGGTGCACAGTGTTTGAGATTGTATGCATTGATCCCCCCACTCAATAGCTAATTGACGCTGTAACTCACTATTGTTGAGATTAAGCTGCTGGTTAACAGTGAAGAAAAAAAGCTGCATGCTGCCTTGGGAGTTATGCTGAATCTGACATTATAAGCAACACAGACAAAATACAAATTGCTACTGTCCCATCAAGCCCACTCTGTCCAGGGTCCATGTACAATTATTGCTATCTTGTCCGTCCATCCGTTGTGCTCTGCTTCTAGGGCAGGTCCTAACTCAAGTCTCTTGTGCAAGTTTCATGAGCCACTTACTAGGGAAGAGATGGTCGTTTCTTGTTGCCTTCCTCACGATATTTTATCTTTGAGTACCTTCTCCTAGGTGGACTGCAGCTAAACCTGAAGAGCTCCACGTACCCTTTATGATAAAGGGGTGGGGGCAGGGGGGGGGCGGGGGGGTACCCACACACATCGGACGCAAGTACCCCCTCTGGACATCAATCCAGTATTCAGAGCCAACGCTCTGGTCTCTGCTTGCCCGGGCCCAAACCCAACCCTACTGACTCAGAGCTGGGAATGCTACCACTAAGCCAGAGGCTCACTCCTTGCTGTCATGTACTCCACCACAAAAAGATAATGACTGAGTCTATACTTTAAGGAACACGTTCCTTCCCCTGTAAAAATCCAATAGTATTATTAATATCTCGATACCTTCATCCTCCTTCTTGATAGATATCAATCAAATTCCTTCTTAAAGGCTTTGAATGACACCAAATCAATTGCCTTCTCTGCAAGTGTTCCACATGTTAGCTTTCTTCTGGAGGGAAAAATAAATTCTGATTTGTAATCTTGCTTGAAGCATATGTAATTTTTACTTGTGTTCGCCAGTCCTGTACTATTGTCCATTTTAAAAAGCTTGTCGAATTTAACCTTATCTGTATCTTTCCTTATTTTAAAAGAGCTGGAATGGAGCCAATTCACAAACTGAAAGAGCTGGAACCTAGTGACAGAAAAAAGATTTCATTTCCTTTTGTCACTACAGAGAGTAACGCTGGTGTTCTGCAGAATATTTTCAAAAAGGTGAAAGAGATTTCTAGAAAGTTCTCAGATACTGAGACAAGATGCCATCCAACTCCCACACCATCTTGACCTGCACATATATTTCCATACTTCCCATTGACGCTGGGTCAGTATCCTGGAAATCCCTACCCAGTCTTCTTCTTCTTCTTCTTAGGCAGTCCCTCGGAACCGAGGATGACTTGCTTCCACATTAAAACTGAGTTCTCAGGTGACTGATGAGTCCAATGCGGGACCTACAGTCTCTGTCACAGGTGGGGCAGACGGTGGTTGAAGGGGCGGATGGGTGGGGTGCTTGGGTTGACGTGCGCTCCTTGCGCTGCCTGCGCTTGGCTTCTGCTTGCTCCCGGCGAAGAGACTCGAGGTGTTCGACGCCTTCCCGGATGCTTCTCCTCCACTTTGTGCGGTCTTGGGTCAGGGATTCCCAGGTGTCAGTGGGGATGTTGCACTTTTTCAAGGAGGCTTTGAGGGTGTCCTTGAAGCGTTTCCTCTGCCCACCTGGGGCTCTCTTGCCGTGCCGGAGCTCCGAGTAGAGCGCTTGTTTTGGGAGTCTCGTATCGGGCATGTGGACGATGTGACCTGTCTATCGGAGCTGATCAAGCGTGGTCAAAGCTTCGATGCTGGGGATGTTGGCCTGAGCGAGAACACTGATGTTGGTGCGCCTATCCTGCCAATGGATTTGCAGGATCTTGCGGAGGCAGCGTTGGTGGTACCTCTCCAGTGCTTTGAGGTGCTTGCTGTACATTGCCCATGTCTCTGAGGCATACAGCAGGGCGGGTATCACTGCTGCTCTGTGGACCATGAGCTTAGTGCCGGGTTTGAGGTCCTGGTCTTCAAACACTCTCTTCCTCAGGCGACCGAAGGCTGCACTGGCACACTGAAGGCAGTGTTGGACTTCGTCATCGACGTCTGCCTTGTTGACAGTAGGCTCCCAAGGTATGGAAAGTGGTTCACGTTGTCCAAGGCCTTGTCATGGATTTTGATAATCGGGGGGCAGTACTGTGTGGCGGGGGCAGGTTGGTAGAGGACCTTTGTCTTACGGATGTTTAGTTTAAGGCCCATGCTCTCGTACGCTTCGGTGAAGGTGTTGACGATGGTTTGGAGTTCGACCTCCGAGTGAGCGCAGACGCAAGCGTCGTCTGAATACTGTAATTCAATGACAGAGGATGGGACGACCTTGGATCTGGACTGGAGGCGACGGAGGTTGAACAGTTTCCCATTTGTTCTGTAAATTAGCTCCACTCCAGTGGGGATCTTACTGAGGGTGAGATGGAGCATTGCAGCAAGGAATCATAGAATCATAGAAGATAGGAGCAGGAGTAGGCCATTCGGCCCCTCTAGCCTGCTCCGCCATTCAATGCGATCATGGCTGGTCATCCAAATTCAGTACCCTGTCCCTGCTTTCTCCCCATATCCCTTGATCCCTTTAGCCTTAAGAAATATATCCAACTCCTTCTTGAATCTATTTAATGAATTGGACTCTACTGCCTTCTGTGGCGGAGAATTCCACAGGTTCACCACTCTCTGGGTGAAGAAATTCCTCCTCATTTCTGTCCTAAATGGCTTACCCCTTATCCTTAGACTGTGACCCCTGGTTCTGGACTCCCCGACCATCGGGAACATCCTTCCTGCATCTAGTTTGTCCTGTCCTGTCAGAATTTTATAAGTTTCAAGGAAGATCAAGAAGAGCGTTGGTGCGATGACACAGCCTTGCTTGACCCCAGTCCGTACATGAAGTGGATCTGTGGTGGAACCGTTGGTCAGGATCATGGCTTGCATGTTGTCGTGAAGCAGGCGGAGGATGGTGACAAATTTTTGAGGGCAGCCGAATTGAGGAGGACACTCCATAATCCTTCACGGTTGACAGTGTCGAAGGCCTTTGTGAGATCAAAGAAGGCCATGTACAGCGGTTGGTGCTGTTCCCTGCATTTCTCTTGTAATTGACGTGCAGTGAAGATCATGTCCATTGTGCCCCTTAGTGGGCGGATTCCAGCATTGTGACTCTGGGAGGAGCTCTTCGGCCACTGGGAGAAGGCGATTGAGGAGGATTCTTGCAATGACTTTCCCTGTGGCAGATAGCAGGGAAACGCCTCTGTAATTACCGCAATCGGACTTGTCACCTTTCTTGAAGATGGTCACAATTATGGTGTCTCTGAGATCCCCTGGCATGCTCTCCTCCTTCCAGATAAGAGAAATTAGTTCATGAATTCGCGCTAGTAGTGCTTCTCCGCCATGCTTTAGTGCCTCGGCAGGGATTACATCTGCTCCTGAGGCCTTGATGTTCTTCAGTTGTCGGATGGCCTTTTCAACATCATGCCGGGCTGAGGTTGTGCTGAAATGGTGGCGGGTAGCATGCTGCGAGATGGAGTTGAGGACACTCGCATCGAAGACAGAGTCTCAGTTAAGGAGATCTTTGAAGTGCTCCTTCCAGCGGGCACTGACTGCCTCTCTGTCTTTGATGAGTACCTCTCCATTCTTGGCCCGCAGTGGGGTAGGACCTTGGGTGCTTGGGCCGTAGATGGTCTTGACTGCGCTAAAGAATCCACGCACGTCGTGGTTGTCGGCTAGCTGCTGGATCTCCTGCACTTTCTCCACCCACCATCTGTTCTTTAGGTCGCGAGTCTTTTGTTGGACCTCGGCCTTCAGGCGTCTGTAGAGCTGCTTTCTCGCTCTCGAGCTGTGTTGCTGTTTCCAGATCAGGAATGCCTTGCGCTTGCAGCGTATTAGCTCCTGGATCTCCTGCTCGTTCTCGTCGAACCAGTCTTGGTGTTTCCTGGTCGAGTGACCGGGCGTCTCTTCACAGGTGCTGATTATGGAGGCCTTGAGTGCAGACCAGGCGCTGTGGGCACTCTGTGTCTCTGCATCACTGGGAGTCGACAGGTTGCTTGCGAGGCCTCACTTGTCTGAAAGCGCCCGATCTCGTCTGATCTTTTGAAGCTAAGCAGAGTCAGGCCTGGTTAGTACTTGGATGACAGACTGCCTGGAAATACCAGGTACAGTCGGCTTTTATCGGGAACGGTAGCGTAGTGGTAATGTCACTGGGCTAGTAATCCAGAGGCCTGGACTAATGATCCAGAGACGTGAGTTCAAATCCCACCACGGCAGCTGGGGAATTTAAATTCAGTTAATTGAATAAATGTGGAATAAAAAGCTAGTAGCAGTAATGGTAACCATGAAACTATCGGATTGTCATAAAAACCCAGCTGGTTCACTAATGTCTTTTAGGGAAGGAAACCTGCCGTCCTTACCTGCTCTGGCCTATATGTGATTCCAGACCCACAGCAATGTGGTTGACTCTTAACTGCCCTCTGAAACGGCCCAGCAAGTCATTCAGTTGTAACAAACCGCTGCGAAACAAAATAGTAAGAATGAAACCGGACGGACCACTCGGCACCAGCTGCGGACACGACAACGGCACTCCCAGCCCAGTCAACCCTGCAAAGTCCTCCTCACCAACATCTTGGGACTTGTGCCAAACTTGGGAGAGCTGTCCCACAGACTAGTCAAGCAACAGCCTGACATAGTCATACTCACAGAATCATACCTTTCAGCCAATGCCCCGAATTCCTCCATCACTATCCCTGGGTATGTCCTGTCCCACCGGCAGGACAGACCCACCAGGGGTGGTGGCAGAGTGGTATACAGTCGGGAAGGAGTGGCCCTGGGAGTCCTCAACATTGACTCCGGACCCCATGAAGTCTCATGGCTTCAGGTCAAGCATGTGCAAGGAAACCTCCTGCTGATTACCACCTACCGCCCTCCCTCAGCTGATGAATCAGTACTCCTCCATGTTGAACACCACTTGGAAGAAGCACTGCGAGTAGCAAGGGCACAGAATGTACTCTGGGTGGGGGACTTCAATGTCCATCACCAAGAGTGGCTCGGTAGCACCAATACTGGCCGAGTCCTGAAGGACACAACTGCAAGTCTCGGCCTGCAACAGGTGGTGAGTGAACCAACAAGAGGGAAAAACCTATTTGACCTCGTCCTCACCAATCTACCTGTTGCAGATGCATCTGTCCATGACAGCATTGGCAGCAGTGACCACCGCACAGTCATTGTGGAGACGAAGTCCCGTCTTCACACTGAGAACACCCTTCATCGTGTTGTGTGGCACTACCACCGTGCTAAATGGGATAGATTCAGAACAGATCTAGCAGGTCAAAACTGGGCATCCATGAGGCGCTGTGGGCCATCAGCAGCAGCAGAATTGTATTCCACCACAATCTGTAACCTCATGGCCCGGCATATCCCTCACTCTACCATTACCTTCAACAACGAGTGTAGAAGAGCATGCCAGGAGCAGCACCAGGCGTACCTAAAAATGAGGTGCCAACCTGGGGAAGCTGCAACACAGGACTACATGCATGCTAAAAAGCAGAAGCAGCATGCTATAGACAGGGCTAAGCGATCCCACAATCAACGGATCAGATCAAAACTCTGCAGTCCTGCCACATCCAGTCGTGAATGGTGGTGGACCATTAAACAACTAACGGGGGGAGGAGGAGGCTCCAAGAATATCCCCATCCTCAATGATGGTGGAGCCCAGCACGTGAGTGCAAAAGACAAGGCTGAAGCGTTTGCAACCAACTTCAGGCAGAAGTGCCGAGTGGATGATCCATATCGGCCTACTCCCGAGGTCCCCACCATCACAGAAGCCATTCTTCAGCCAATTCGATTCACTCCACATGATATCAAGAAATGGCTGAGCGCACTGGATACAGCAAAGGTTATGGGCCCCGACAACATCCCGACTATCATGCTGAAGACTTGTGCTCCAGAACTAGCCATGCCTCTAGCTAAGCTGTTCCAGTACAGCTACAACACTGGCATCTATCCGACAATGTGGAACACTGCCCAGGTATGTCCTGTCCACAAAAAGCAGGACAAATCCAACCCGGCCAATTACCGCCCCATCAGTCTACTCTCTATCATCAGCAAAGTGATGGAAGGTGTCATCGACAGTGCTATCAAGCGGCACCTGCTCACTGATGCCCAGTTTGGGTTCCGCCAAGACCACTCGGCTCCTGACCTCATTACAGCCTTGGTCCAAACATACGACAAAGGAGCTGAATTCCAGAGGTGAGGTGAAAATGACTGCCCTTGACATCAAGGCAGCATTTGACCAAGTGTGGCATCAAAGAGCCCTAGTAAAACTGAAGTCAATGGGAATCAGGGGGAAAACACTCCACTGGCTGGAGTCATACCTAGCACAAAGGAAGATGGTTGTGATGACTGCACAGTGTTCAACGCCATTCCCAACTCCACAGATAATGAAGCAGTCCATGCCCACATGCAACAAAACCTGGACGACGTTCAGGCTTGGGCTGATAAGTGGCAGGTAACATTCGCGCCACAGAAGTGCCAGGCAATGAATATCTCCAACAAGCGAGAGTCTAATCACCTCCCCTTGACATTCAATGGCATTACCATTGCCAAATCCCCCACTATCAACATCCTGGGGGTCACCATTAACCAGAAACTTAACTGGACCAGCCACATAAATACTGTGGCAACAAGAGTAGGTCAGAGGCTAGGTATTCTGCGGCGTGTCTCACCTCCTGACTCCCCAAAGTCTTTCCACCATCTACAAGGCACAAGTAAGGAGTGTGATGGAATACTCTCCACTTGCCTGGATGAGTGCAGCTCCAACAACACTCAAGAAGCTCGACACCATCCAGGACAAAGCAGCCCGCTTGATTGGCACCCCATCCACCACCATAAACATTCACTCCCTCCACCACTGGCGTACCGTGGCTGCAGTGTATACCATCTACAAGATGCACTGCAGCAACTCGCCAAGGCTTCTTCGGCAGCACCTCCCAAACCCACGACCTCTTCCACCTAGAAGGACAAGGGCAGCAGGCGCATGGGAACACCACCACCTCCAAGTTCCCCTCCAAGTCACACACCATCCTGACTTAGAAGTATATCGCCGATCCTTCATCGTCGCTGGGTCAAAATGTTGGAACTCCCTACTTAACAGCACTGTGGGAGTACCATCAACACACGAACTGCAGCGGTTCAAGAAGGCAGCTCACCACCACCTTCTCAAGGGCAACTAGGGATGGGCAATAAATGCTGGCATTGCCAGCGATGCCCTGATCCCATAAAATGAATTTAATTTTTTTTTAAAAAGGCACAGTCTGAATAGGGCCTTCTTAGCGGGGTCTTTGAGTGCTCCAGCATTGATTTTCCTGCGGTATTGTTTCTGTTGCCGCCACTGTTTTGGGGCTACATTGATGGAGATGACAGAGCGGATTAGGCGGTGGTCTGTTCAGCAGTCGTCAGCTCCTGTCATGACGCGGGTGATGCGGACGTCCTTGCGGTCCCTCGCTCAGACGATAACGTAGTCCAGCAGATGCCAGTGCTTGGAGCGAGGGTGCTGCCATGAAGCCTTGTACTTGTCTCTCTGATGGAACAAGGTGTTGGTTATGACAAGGCCATGTTCTAAGCATTTCGACAGGAGGAGGGTACCGTTGGAGTTGTCTTTCCTTACCCCCTCTCTGCCGATCACACCTCCCCAGAGGTCTGCATCCTTTCCAACTCTGGCATTAATGCCATTGTGGGAACAGCATAACCACAAGGACTGCAGTAGTGTAAGTAGAAGACCCACCATTACCTTCTCAGGGCAACTAGAGATGGGCAATAAATGTGGCCTTGCCAGTGTTGCCCACATTCCAAGAACAAAAAAAATGAACAAGTAACAGCAATAAGCACTTTCAGGTCAAACATAAACAACCAGTTATAGAAGTTCTCTTCATTTTGCAATTCCATGTAGTCATAAATCAAGTGCACCAGAAATTACTTCTTGTTTATGAAATGATAAATACATGCAAACTTGTAGGCTCCAGTCGGACACTCAGAGATTGTTCATGGGTCAAAGCTGTCAAAGAAATACAAAACCCAATAACTGGACAAAACGCTGCTGTTCACATCCTATTTACTTGAATGGTACAACTGATTGCTTGCTTGGTGGGAATCTTTTTGTTCCAGTGTGTTGAAGCCTACCTGTGAAATTGTATAAGTGCTGCTGCTATTTTCCTCTTGTAACTACAGCTTGCTTCTTAGCTGCTTGTCTTACATTGTAACAGTAACGGGGACTTGATCGAGGTCATCAGAGACTCCGTGATAAGATTCGAAAAGAAAGAACTTGCGTTTCTATAGCGTCTTTCACAACCTCAGGATGTCCCACAGAGCTTTACAGCCAATGAAGCACTTTTGAAGTGCAGTCACTGTTGTAATGTAGGAAACGTGGCAGCCAATTTGTGCACAGCAAGATCCCACAAACCGAATTGAGATAATGAGCATATAATCTGTTTGTTAGTGATGTTGGTTGAGGAATGAATATTGGCTAGGACACTGAGGAGAACTCCCCTGTTCTTCTTCAAAATAGTGCCATGGGATCTCTGTGCAACCACCTGAGGGGGGCAGATGGGGCCTCGGTTTAATGTCTCATCCGAAAGAAGGTATCTCCTACAGTGTAGCGCTCCCTCAGTACTGCACTGAAGTGTCAGCTTAGATTTTATGCTGAAGTCTCTGGAGTGTGACTTCAACCCGCACTATTCTGGTGAGAGGCGAGAGTGCTACCCACTGAGCCACAGCTGACACATTCCATGTGGAACTGCTATGAATCTAGACTCTACAGGGTTACATTTTAATCCCAGATGGACATTGGGTAAGCGACAGGTGGTGCGATTGTGCCACCCGGCCACCCAATGTCCTCGGTATGAGGTCCAGGCCATTTTTAGGGTTGGGCTTCAATAATATGATTAGGAGCTCGCGGATCAGGGTGTGCGGGGAATCTGGTGGCTGCTCTGTGGAGCTGAGCTGAACTGGAAGTAACGAGTTAAAGGAGAGTAGGCAATTGATTGGTGGATAAATATTGTAGACGTGCCAGTGGAGGGCTGGGAGATATTTGTGGGGCGGGAGGAGCCACAACATCCCCTAAAAAAACCGAACACTTACCGTTTTCTGAGCGGCCTGCAGTGGTCCCTTTGTGGGATGCTGGTTAGGCTACTCTATGTTGGCTACCAATGGGCAGACCTTGCACGGCGCACTCTCCGCCCATTGGTACTTCAAAATTTTGTCGGAGTCCTATGTACATCATTGTACCCTGATTAGCACATTGAAAGTAGGCTCCCGACTGAAACAGGCAGATAGTTGGGACGCCCATGAGATGGTCCCAATATAAATGGCAGTGGGCATACCGGAAGCGGCAATGCAGCGGTAAATCATGCACTGCCATTGTCAGCCCGCTACCGTCCTGTTCCATTGGGTGTAGGCCATGAAAATCAACCCCTATTATTTTGCTTTGGATCATTTTGAGAATTGTGTAAGTCAAATATTATACTCCTAGTTACTTGCTGTAAGTGCATTGCTTATGTGTAATTATATTCCTTGTAAATAAATCTAACTATTATACTTAACCTGAATGATATGGCCTTACAGCATGGTATTTTTCTCTTTTCAAAACTAACAGGAACAGGTGGTAATGGTCCCATGTAATCTCCCATGCAAAAGACAAAGGTAAAATGGTATGTGTTAGTCCTGGGCAAGTGTCGTGTAGCCAAGCACATCATGCATTTGACAGAAGACAACCTGCAGACTACCTTTTTGCCATGCGTCTAAGTTTAAAATGACAGGAGGGAGCCTCAATTGTAACACTCAGCTCCAAAGGTGAGCATGCAAACCCACTGCACCACCTTAGACCTCTAGCTAGGCTATATTTTAAATATATGGGCTCAGAGACTTGAGCACATAATCTAGGCTGACACTCCAGTGCAGTACTGAGGGAGTGCTGCACTGCCTGAGGTGTCGTCTTTCAGATGAGATGCTAAACCGAGTTCTTCATTGCTCTCTCAGGTGAACGTAAACGATCCTATGGCACTATTTCAAAGAAGAGCAGGGAAGAGCTGACCAATAGTTATCCCTCTACCAACATTGCTATCAAAAGCAAATTATCTGATCATTATCCTCTTGCTGTTTGTGGGAGCTTGCTGTGTGCATTTTGGCTGCTGTATTTCCTACATTACATCAGTGACTACACTCCAAAAGTACTGTAAAGCGCATTGGGCTGTCCTGAGGTCATGAAGGTGCTATATAAATGCAAGTCTTTTTTTTTCTTTTTACCATTAATCAGTCAAAGATGAAAAGACTTGATTGACCTGCACCTTTTAGTTCATCTTGAGCAATATTCAGAGAGCAATATGTCTTGATAAAAAGGTGGCTAGCAAATTTTGTTTGGACAACAGGAAAAAGCTACAACTGCCATGGGTTACCTTGCTTATGTTGCGAGCACACAGAAGTAAAGTAATGATGAATTTCAACCTAATTTACATCACTGGATTTGGAAGGGTTAGCTGAACATTTTTGATAAGAAAATGTATCTTTAGATAGATGACCGTTGATGTCATCAAGGATTTGATTGCAATTCTGTTTCCTTATCTGCTTGGATCTTATGCCATTGCTGATCCTGATCTCACCGTGATCTAATTGTGCACAGCACATACAGCAGTTGGGAATCAGAACAGGTCATAATTGAAGCCTTGAATAATTTACATCCAGTTTGAACCAAAGCAGTTGTCCTGCAGTTTATTATCAGTGCACTAAACATCTGTTTTGCTTATAACAAACATTACACTGAAATGTTGAGTTGTTACTACTGAATTCGACCTAGACCCAAATATATTTCCCCTTTTTTAGTTTTACTCATCAGATTCAAATGGAAAATTTTTTTATTTTTGAATTACCCTTTTTGATTGGATCCTGATGATCCACCTGAGCTTACACTGCTTCTTATTTCAGTTTGCTACTGCTAGAATTTTGGAAAATTAAAAGGCAGGTTTCTCCCACACAGAGGCCCCGATTTTAAAAGAGCCCCAAAATGGGCAGCCCACCCGGAGAGTCCGGGAACGTGGCGGCCCTGCTGATCGTAATGTCAGGGTTGGGATGGGGTTCCACCATGATTGTGGGAAGGCCGGGGCTGAGGAGACCCAAGGACTCCTTGCAGGGTCTGGGGGTGGGAGGGGGTGGGTGGAGTACGCCTGTTCTGACAAAAATCATTTTTTAAAGCTTACCTTGGCCTGTTCTGGCCAGTCGGCACCTCGCGCTGTGGTTCTGCTGCTGGGTTACCCCCTGACTGTACGTTGAGATCACGTCGCGGTGCAGATGATGTCATCGGGCTGATACTTTTGAACGTAAAGTATGTCCCTGCCTGCCTGTGAAGGGAGGCTCGGCCGACTTGAAAGTCGGCGAAGCTGAAATGGGCCGGGTGGGAACGGAGAGACCACAGGCCGGTAATGGACTCGACCTAATCTTAACCCCTCCAACGCACCATTCTCACTGGGTGAGGGGGGGGTTTAAATCGAGGCCAGAGTGTCACTGTAGCGGGGAAGCTTAAATGCCCTTCCCCCTGCTCAAAATAAAACCCTTTTCAAACATAAATTAGATCTGCCTGAGAAAAATAAAACATTAATTTTATTTGTTCCAGCAAATACTCAGGTATAAAATCTTTGGCAAAATTGATCAAAGCATTCGCAATTGGCCTTAATCATCATTTGGCCGAGTCCTCTTCATTTTTCTGTATAGCTTTCATTGCATCATTAAAATTAATGGTACTGTCTAGCACAGTCATCTTTAGCTATTGAACCTACAAATTGAAATCATAACCAATGTCTGATGATACTGAGGAGATTTCTAACTTTAATATATGAGTCAGTTTAAGGCTTATTGCTCATGAGAGAGTTGGTGTACCAGAAAATTTTCTTTGAAAAGAAAACCCAGGCTTAACAGCTAATAATATAAAAGACCTGATATTTTTTTACCATATTATCAGTGTGAATAAATAGCCTAATAAACCCAATATATTGCGGGGCAGATTTTGAGGCCTCCTGCCCGGTGGAAACGGGGAAGTAGTGCCCTGAAAATGGTGGGGTCTGACTCACCGCCCCATTCCTGCTGATGGTACAGCTGATGCTATATTCCCAAAGAGGCCCTGTGGGCGGCCGGAACGGCTGCCTGAGTCAGGCGGTAGGCCCTTTTAATATGCAAATCGGGCTCCTCTAACCTACAAAGGACTCGACGGCCATTTTAGGACTCAACTGGGCGGAGCGTGTGCCCTGTGCTGAGTTCCAGCTGGCGGTCAAACCGAGGAGGAGCCCGGAGAGTAAGTTTCAGTTTATTTTTGTGGGGCCGGGAGGAGCGGTAGTGATCCTCGCGGTAGTGATCCTTTGGGCTCTACAAAAACAATCTGGGCCTCTGCAGCACTGGGTCACCCCCCCCCCCCCCCCCCACCCCACCCCGCCATACCCACTCCTGAAAATGGACCCATTACCCCCCACCAGATGAACCGTTTTCCGGGCCCGGACACTGGCTGGGTTGCCTGATATTGTGGCAGCATGGAACCGACTGGCTGCTCTGGGGCACTCACTGGTTGTATGTTAATGAGGGCCAGCCCTGTGAATAGATCAAGGAACCAGGCCTCATGCCAGCACTATCAGGCTGTCAGTCAGCTCACTCCACTAGCTGAATGGCGCACAAAGGGAAAATCTACCCCCACTGACTGTATTTCTATCCCCCGCCCCCAGCCCCTTCAGATTTATTCCCCCAAAACCTTTGAGGATGTCCCTTGCTTTAGTTAAATTGCATGGTTGCCAGGAGCTCCATTGATATCTGGATTAAATGTTGACTGATTATTCAATTATTACCAAGCCTGACTGCATGCTCACCTGATACCTGCACAGGTGTACACTCCAGCAGGGGTCACTGGATAATGACCAGCAGCAGAAACCTTATCCCTAGTCTGAGGTTTTCATTTACGCCCCCCTGCCCCCCCCAACTCCCCAGCAAACTCAAGGACTTGCTGATTTGTATGACTCAGCATTTCCCCATTGAACTATTGAGAGTGAAATCAAACTATTTACCACCTTAAACATTCACTCCCCCCACCACCGGCACACCGTGACTGCAGTGTGTACCATCTACAAGATGCACTGCAGCAACTCGCCAAGGCTTCTTCAACAGCACCTCCCAAACCCGCGACCTCTTCCACCTAGAAGAACAAGGGCAGCAGGTGCATGGAAGCACCACCACCACCAAGTTCCCCATCAAGTCACACACCATCCTGACTTGGAAATATATCGCCGATCCTTCATCGTCGCTGGGTCAAAATCCTGGAACTCACTACCTAACAGCACTGTGGGAGTACCTTCACCACACGGACTACAGCGGTTCAAGAATGCGGCTCACCACCACCTTCTCAAGGGCAATTAGGGATGGGTAATAAATGCTGGCCTTGCCAGCGACACCCACTTTGCGTAAAATAAAAAAATTCTGTCACAGCGGCACTATGATCAATTGTAGCTCCCACACTGTCATCCTGGTTGCTAGCAGCAATCGACCCAATGTCTCCTCATATGTCATTCCTGCCATCCCAGGTATCACCTTGTGAATCTTCGCTGAACTCCTTCCATGGCAAGAACATCCTTCCTCAGATAAGGCGACCAAAACTGCACACAGTACTCAAGGTGTGGTCTCACCAAGGCCCTGTACAACTGCAGCAGGACATCCCTGTTCCTATACTCAAACCCTTTCGCTATGAAGGCCAACATACCATTTGCCTTCTTCACCGCCTGCTGCACCTGCATGCTTACTTTCAGCGACTGGTGCACAAGGACACCCAGGTCTCGTTGCACTTCCCCTTCTCCCAATCTATTGCCATTCAGATAATAGTCTGCCTTTCTGTTTTTGACACCAAAGTGGATAACCTCGCACTTATCCACGTTATATTGCATCTGCCACGCTTCTGCCCACTCACCCAACCTGTCCAGATCATCCTGGAGTTTCTCGCTATCCTCCTCGCTGCACACACTCCCACCCAGCTTTGTTTCACCTGCAAACTTGGAGATATTACATTTAATTCCCTTATCTAGATTATTAATGTATATTGTGAATAGCTGGGGTCCAAGGACCGATCCCTGCGGTACCCCACTAGTCACTGCTTGCCACTCGGAAAAAGACCCATTAATTCCTACTCTCTGCTTTCTGTCCGCCAACCAGTTCTCTATCCAAGTCAATACCTTGCCCCCAATCCCATGTGCCTTAACTTTACCCGCTAATCTCTTATGCGGGACCTTATCGAAAGCCTTTTGAAAGTCCAAATACACCACATCTACTGGTTCTCCCTTATCTATTTTCCCAGTTACATCCTCAAAAAATTCCAGTAGATTAGTCAAGCACGATTTACCTTTTGTAAATCCATGTTGACTTTGTCCGATCCTGTCACTGTTTTTCAAATGCTCAGCTATTACATCCTTTATAATGGACTCTAGCATTTTCCCCACTACCGATGTCAGGCTTACCGGTCTGTAATTCCCCGCTTTCTCTCTACCACCCTTTTTGAATAGTGGGGTAACATTAGCTACCCTCCAATCCATGGGTACAGTTCCAGATTCCATCGAATGTTGGAAGATGATCAGCAATGCATCTACTATTTCTAGGGCCACTTCCTTAAGTACCCTAGGATGTAGATTATCAGGCCCTGGGGATTTATCGGCCTTCAATACCGTCAATTTCCCTAACACCATTTCCCTGCAAATACTGATTTCTTTCAGTTCCTCCCTTTCATCAGACCGTATGTTCTCCAACATCTCTGGGAGGTTATTTGTGTCCTCCTTTGTGAAAACAGAACCAAAATATGCATTTAATTGGGCTGCCATTTCTTTGTTCCCCATTATAACTTCCCCCGCTTCTGACTGCAAGGGACCTACACTTGATTTCATTAATCTTTTTCTCTTCACATATCTATAAAAGCTCTTACAGTCAGTTTTTATGTTCCCAGCAAGCTTACTTTCATATTCTATTTTCCCCTTCTTAATTAATCCCTTTGTCCTCCTTTGTTGAATCCTAAACTGCTCCCAATCCTCAGGGCTACCGCTTTTTCTGGCCAATTTATATGCCCTCTCCTTGGATCTTATGCTATCCC
The DNA here is from genome assembly GCA_030390025.1 of Squalus acanthias. Classification (NCBI taxonomy): domain Eukaryota; kingdom Metazoa; phylum Chordata; class Chondrichthyes; order Squaliformes; family Squalidae; genus Squalus; species Squalus acanthias. The sequence continues at coordinate 127,490,694 of CM059427.1, forward strand.
TAATTTCCCTTGTTAGCCACAGTTGAGTCACCCTTTTTGTTTTATTCTTATGCCACACTGGGATGAACAAATTCTGTAGTTCATCCATGCAGTCTTTGAATGTTTGCCATTGCCTATCCACCGTCAACCCCTTGAGTGACATTCCCCAATCAATCCTACCCAATTCGCGCCTCATACCATCGTAGTTTCCTTTATTTAAATTCAGGACCCTAGTCTCTGATTCAACTACTTCACTCTCCATCCTAATGAAGAATTCTATCATATTATGATCACTCTGACCCAAGGGGCCTCGTACAACAAGATTGCTAATTAATCCTTTCTCGTTGCATAATACCCAGTCTAAGATGGCCTGATCTCTGGTTGGTTCCTCGACATATTGTTCCAGAAAACCATCTCGTAAACATTCTAGGAATTCCTCCTCCACAGTATTTTTACTAATTTGGTTAGCCCAATCTATATGTAAATTAAAGTCACCCATGATGACTGCTGTGCCCTTACTGCATGCTTCTCTAATTTCCCTTTTAATGCTGTCCCCAACCTCCGTACTACTGTTTGGAGGTCTATATACCACTCCCACTAACGTTTTCTGCCCCTTGTTATTTCTCAGTTCTACCCATACAGATTCCACATCATCAGAGCTAATATCCTTCCTTTCAATTGTGTTAATCCCCTCTTTAACCAGCAATGCTACCCCACCTCCCTTTCTTTTTTGCCTATCTTTCCTAAATATTGAATAACCCTGGATGTTGAGTTCCCAGCCTTGGCCGCCCTGGAGCCATGTTTCTTTAATCCCAATCAAATCGTATTCATTTACCTCTATTTGCGCAGCTAATTCATCCACCTTGTTCCGAATGCTCCTTGCATTAAGACACAAAGCCTTCAGGCTTGTTTTTTTAATGCTCTCAGACCCACAGACTGAAGATCAGACCTGGGACTGTCCTGGTTTATATAGCAGCATTTGGTACCACAAGGTGAACTTACCTCCGGAGCTATCTGGGGAAGTTAAAGATACTGGCCCCAGAATTACTTGGGTTGCAATTCCAGCAGAGTTTGCGGGGTCAGTGGGTGGGCATCTCATTTGCACGGGGCAGTCGGGCACATGTTCAGCGGCTGCCTGCCCATGCCTGCTGGAGTCTCCTGCGCCCACCCACCTGTAAGGGGTTGTCCAGGCACGCCACTCCAAACCCAGCTATAATTGCACAACGTAAACACCTGGTGGGAGAAATTCATTATAGCCCAGGAATGGGCGGTAACTTCAGAAAAGTTTGAGCGAATGAATCACGCTGCATGCAAAATTAAGTATCATCGCTCAAAGAAAGGATTGGAGCGCTAAATCAAGCGCTAAGGGCTTAGCTCAGTGACGCTACACTCACAGCACTAACCAATATCAGGTGCAGTCTAACCTCAAGTCATCATTGCCACAGGCTCTTTCAAGTTCTTAAAGAGGAGGTTCATTGATGCTGCAGAACCTCATTCGCAGCATTGCTGGCTGTGAACCTGTGTCACCAAGCAGAAGCAAGCCAAGCCCAAGCAGCCGGTCGAATCAAGCAGATGTCATGATGGCCGATCCAAGCTCCAGGGAGAGAGCCCGCAGATTTTCAGACCAAGCATTGGCGGTGTTGGTCTTTGCTGTGGAGAGACAGAGGGCGGCGCTCTACCCGGCAAGTGGCAGGAGGCCCTCACCACAAGTCTTCCGTGCCATGTGGAGGGAGGTTGCCCAGCAGGTCTCGGGCAGCACTGTGGTCCCCAGGACCCACACACAGTGCGGGAAGTAATTTAACGACCTCACTCAGGTGGTCAGGATGAGTCAATGCCTCAACAAATGATACATACCACCGTCTGAACCACAATCTTCACACACTGGCCAAAGCACCACACCACCAGCACTCACCCACCAACAATCTCTACCTACCAACACTCACACCCACATCTCACACCTTGCACACAATGACAGCTATTTAACTATGGCAGGCACATCACCCAAACAAATTGCTCCACACTCACTCACACACTTTCCTTTCTCTTGCAGGCCCAGGTGGCTCACAACAGGAGGGAGCAGGAATGCACAGGTGGGGGACAAGCCGACACCCAACCACTGTCTGCACTGGGAAATAGAGTGCTGCAGATTATTGGGCGCCAGGTGGTGGGCGCCATGGCCACCGATAACGTTGACCCCCTTGGGCACGACAACAGTAAGTTCATCCCTTCTCCTTCTTCTCACATCCCACTTCCCCCTCACCCCACAAGCCTTTTGCACTTTCCAACTAATCATGCTGTATGCATGCCTTTCTCCTTTCTGGCCCCCCTCCCCTCACCTTAACCCGACTATTGTGTCTTTATGCTTTCAGATAATGAGCAACACCTGAGCAGCCTGTCCCTGAGGGCACCATAGAGAGCAAGGCAGGAGAAGAGGAAGAGGGAGAACACACCATGTCACCAGCTCAGATACTGCCACTACGCATTCTTTAGAGGCTAGTATAGTAGCGGGATCTGCACAGGGTGAGGCACCGGGGACGAGTGGGCTGAAGCAAGGCCAGGGGGAATGGGTAACTCAGGGGCCAGCTCCCCGGAGGGCAAGTTCATGCACGAGTTCTGCTGCACAGGACTCAGATGAGGACCTCGATGGGGATGCCTTTAGAAGAAGGGTGATGGGCATGCACACGGAGATGATAGGTGCAATGGCAAGGGTGTCCAAGAGCCTGTTGGCAATGGCAAGGAGCGTGGAGGAGTCCAGCTCCAACATTGCACACAGCTCTGTGCACACGATGGAGCCCATCATTTCCAGTCTGCAAAATATGGTAGACTCCCAGAGAGACCATGGCGACCCAGACCTGATGCCGCGTGTGATGGGCGATCTGGCAGCTTCCATTGCAGCACAGACGGAAGCGACACAATGTCTTAGTGCCGTAATGCAGTCTATGCTTTGTGCCATTCAATCTCAGTCTTCTCTCATGCAGTCTCAGCTTGATGCCACGCAAGCTCTGACTGCTGCCATCGTGGCTGGGTCTACCACCGTCGACCGGGGCTTTCATGATTCGCAGCAGGCCAGCAATTTGTGCTCCAACAGATTGCTAAGAATGCTGAGGTGCTGCCCGGGGGAGTGCCAGTGGGTTAGTGGAGCAGGACCTTGCTGTCCTCTCTCACGATGATAGCATTCCTGCTCCCACCGCTGCCACTCTGCCATTGCCCTTGTCGCTGCCTGTAATCCAACCATCCCAGACTGCTGCCACCCATGCTGAGGTGGTGCAGTTTACAGCCGGGCCTTCCAGGCCCAGAGCTGGTCGAGGGCGTCCTGCAAGGCCATCTGAAGTCTCCCGCATGGACACTCAGCAGCCTTCCACCAGCCCTGCTGCAGCCAGTGAGCCAACACTTCATAGGAGCACTAGAGTAGGCAAAGGCGCAGCAACGAGAGGCACTAAGGGATTGCACAAGGGTGAATAGTTAATATTGTTGTTGTAAATATGTGTTAAATGATTATTGATAAATGTATTCATTCAGTTTGGATTATTTTGTGGTGTGTCTCATTTCAGCTTTGTGCTGTGAAATGGCCTGTGACAAGGATGGAATGATGGGGATGTGGTGAGCAACGGGGATCTGGGGTTTAATTAATTGGAACCGCAGTCCGATGAGGAGGTCATGAACCTCCCTTCCGCAAGGCTGATTGAGTGGCTGCCTCCTCCCTCGCTCCTGTTCCTCCTCCTCCTCGTCCTCATCCTCCTTGTCTTCCTCTTCCTCCTCCTCGCCCTCTTCCTTCTCCTGAGGTGGTCCCACAATCCCTGGTGGCAAGGGCTAGACTCTCATGATGGCCAAATTGTGGAGCATGCAAAAGATAATGACGAAATGGGACACCCACTCAGCCGAGTACTGGAGGGCTCCTCCCGAGCGGTCAAGGCAGTGGAACCGTTGCTTCAATACTCCAATGTTCTGCTCGATGATGTTCCTGGTGGCAGCATGGCTCTCATTATATGAGTGCTGGGCAGGAGTGTTGGGGTTGCAGAGCAGAGAGCGGATAGCCATTGTCTCTGACCAGCCAGTCGCGAGCTTGATGTGGTGGCTAGAAGGTATCATGGCTACTGCCAGGATAGCAGGCATTCACATTGAGAATTTGCTGTGTGGTCACACAACAATCGCACATTAAGTGAGTGGTAGCCTTTGTGGTTACGGAAGACCTCAGGATTGTTATGCAGTGCCCTGCAATGCCACATGGGTGCCGTCAATGGCGCTCTGCACCATGGGGAATCCCGCTACCTTGGCAAAGCCACATGCACGCTCAGTCCTGCTTCTCTCTGGTGATGGGGAAGGAAATGTAATCCCTTCTCCTACTGTGACATCCTAAATGCAGCGATGGGCAGTGAACTGCGAGATGTTCGCTATATCTCCTGTTGCAGACTGGAAGGATCCACTGGTGAAGAAATTGAGGGTGACGGTGACCTTGACTGCCACTGAGAGAGCCGTGGTCATCCTGAGGGGGACCAGTAGATGTAGTGTATTTGGATTTCCAGAAGGCATTCGATAAGTAGTGTACATTAATGATTTAGATATGAATGTAGGAGGTATGATCAGTAAGTTCGCAGATGACACGAAAATTGGTGGAGTGGTAAATAGCGAGGAAGGAAGCCTCAGGCTACAGGACGCTATAGACGGGTTGGGCAGATGGGCAGAACAGTTACAAATGGAATTTGACCCTGAAAAGTGTGAGGTGATGCATTTTGGGAGGACTAACAAGGCAAGGGAACACACAATGAATGGTAGGACCCTAGGAAGGACAGAGGATCAGAGGGACCTTGGTGTGCATATATATAGATCCCTGAAGACAGCAGGACAGGTAGATAAGGTGGTTAAGAAGGTATATGGGATACTTGCCTTCATTAGCCGAGGCATAGAATATAAGAGCAGGGAGGTTATGATGGAACGCTAGTTAGGCCACAGCTGGAATACTGTGTGCAGTTCTGGTTGCCACACTATAGGAAGGATGTGATTGCATTGGAGAGGGTGCAGAGGAGATTCACCAGGATGATACCTGGGCTGGAGCGCTTCAGCTATGAAGAGAGACTGGACAGGCTTGGGTTGTTTTCCTTAGAGCAGAGAAGGCTGAGGGTACAAAATTATGAGGGGCATAGATAGGGTAGATAGAAAGGAACTTTTCCCCTTAGTAGCGGGTCAATAACCAGGGGGCATAGTTTCAAGGTAAGGGGCAGGAGGTTTAGAGGGGATTTGAGGAAAAACTTTTTCACCCAGAGGGTGAATCTGGAACTCACTGCCTGAAAGGGTGGTAGAGGCAGGAACCCTCACAACATTCAAGAAGCATTTAGATGAGCACTTGAAATGCCATAGCATACAAGGCTATGGACCAAGTGCTGGAAAATGGGATTAGAATAGACAGGGCTTGATGGCCGGCGCAGACACGATGGGCCGAAGGGCCTCTTTCTGTGCTGTATAAATCTATGACTCTATGACTAAGGTGCCACATAAAAGGTTACTGCACAAGATAAGAGCACACGGGGTTGGAGTTATATATTGGCTAACTAACAGAAAACAGAGAGTCGGGATAAATGGGTCATTTTCAGGTGGGCAATCAGTAACTAGTGGGGTGTCACAGGGATCAGTGCTGGGGCCTCAACTATTTACAATCTATATTAATGACTTGGATGAAGGGACCGAGTGTACTGTAGCCCAAATTTGCTGATGATACAAAGATAGGTGGGTTAGCAAGTTGTGAGGAGGACACAAAGGGATGGATTTTGATACTGGGGTGGGTTGAGGTCGTGTTATCCACTTTTCGTGTTATCCACTCGACTGCAATTGGATGTGGGAAATTGATGCGATTTTCACCTAATTGGGCAATTGAGTTCCAGCATGTGGGAACCCATGACCCAATTAGTGTTTTCAGTCTGAAAGTCGCCTCTGATGATGTCATCATTGCTGCTGCATTGAAGGTCTGCAAAGACTGCCTGGCCTTTGCTGTGAGAGGACATGGATGCAAAATGAGCAGCAGCAGCCCTGAGTCTGGAGAGAGAGAGAGAGAGCTTTGCTGTGAGAAGACCTGAAGGCAAAATGAGCAGCAGCAGCCCTAGGTGCGCTCACAGATATTTTTACTACTACTACTACTACTTCTCCATTGTAATACTGGACCTGCAGCTGATAGTCAGCTATCCAAATGTGCTCCCGCCAGGTTTCACATTCGTGGTTCAGAACAGGCATGCTTCACGTAGAACAAGGGTTAAAATCACAAAGGCCTTTCAAAATGGCATTATAGAGGCAATTTAGTGCTTGTTAAGGGCCTTAACAGCCTATCCCGCCTCTTAGAGGCGGGACGGAGTCGGGACCAGCAGACACAATTTAATGAAAATTGCGTGGAGGCGGGATGGAGGCGGACTTGTGCCTGGCCGCCAGTTTTTGCAATTTTAACCCCCCACACGCCTCCAAACCCGCCTCCACGGGTCAATGAAAATCCAGCCCAAAGAGTCTGCAAAGGGATATAGACAGGCGAAGTGAGTGGGCAAACATCTGGCAGATGGAGTATAATGTGAGAAAATGTGAGGTTATCCACTTTGGAAGGAAGAATGAAAAAGTAAATTATTATTTAAATGGAGTGAGACTACAAAATACTGCGGTACAAAGGGAGCTGGGGGTCCTAGTACATGAAACACAAAGGGCTGGATTTTGATACTGGGGCAGGTTGGGGCCGTGTCATCCGCATTTTGTGTTATCCACCCAACTGCAATTGGATGTGGGAGATTGATGCAATTTTCACTTAATTGGGCAATTGAGTTCCAGCATGTGGGAACCCATGAACCAATTAGTGGTTTCAGTCTGAAAGTCGCCTCTGATGATGTCATCATTGCTGCTACATTGAAGGTCAGAGACTGCCTGGCTTTTGCTGTGAGAGGACCTGGATGCAAAATGAGCAGCAGCTCTAAGGAGGGAGAGAGAGAGAGAGAAATAGAGAAATATTTTTTGCATCCAGGTCCTCTCACAGCAAAGGCCAGGCAGTCTCTGAAGACATTCAATGCAGCAGCATCAGAGGCGACTTTCAGACCTAATACTACTACTGCCTTCATCACATCTCCGTTGTAATAGTGGACCTGCAGCTGATAGTCAGCTATCCAAATGTGCTCCCGCCAGGTTTCACAATCGTGGTTCAGAACAGGCGTGCTTCACGTAGATCAAGGGTTAAAATCACAAAGGCCTTTCAAAATGGCATTATAGAGGCAATTTAGTGCTTGTTAAGGGCCTTAACAGCCTATCCCGTCTCTTAAAGGCGGGACGGAGTCGGGACCAGCAGACACAATTTAATGAAAATTGCGTGGAGGCGGGATGGAGGCAGACTTGTACCCGCCTGCCAGTTTTCGCAATTTTAACCCCCCACACGCCTCCAAACCCGCCTCCATGGGTCAATGAAAATCCAGCCCAAAAAGTTAGCATGCAGTTACAGCAAATAATTAGGAAGGCTAATGGAATGTTGGCCTTTATTGCAAGGGGTATGGAGTATAAAAGTAGGGAAGTTTTGATGCAACTTTACAAGGCGCTGCTGAGACCGACCTGGAGTACTGCGTACAGTTTTGTTCTCCATATTTAAGGAAGGATATACTTGCATTGAAGGCAGTGCAGAGAAGGTTCACTATGTTGATTCCTGGGATGAAGGGTTTGATGTATGATGAAAGGTTGAGCAGGTTGGGCCTATACTCATTGGAGTTTAGAAGAATGAGAGGTGATCTTATTGAAACATATAAGATTCTGCCCTGGTTCTAGTTTTCCCTAACATTGGGAACATTCTGCCCGCATCTAATTTGTCTAAACCAGTCAGGATTTTAAATGTCTCTATAAGATCCCCCCTCATTCTTCTGAACTCCAGAGGATACAAGTTCAGTTGACCCAATCTTTCTTGATATGTCAGTCCGGCCATCCCAGGAATCAATCTAGTGAACCTTCGCTGCACTCCCTCAATAGCAAGAATGTCCTTCCTTAAGTTAGGAGACCAAAACTGCGCACAATACTCCAGGTGTGGCCTCACCAAGGCCCTGTACAACTGCAGCATCACCTCCCTACTCCTGTACTCAAATCCCCTTACTATGAAGGCCATCATTCCGTTTGCTTTCTTGACTGCCTGCTGCACTTGCATTCCCACCTTCAGTGACTGATGTACCATGACGCCCAGGTCTCGTTGCACCTCCCCTTTCCCTAATTTGCCACCATTCAGGTAATAGTCCGCCTCTCTATTTTTACCACCAAAGTGGATAAGGAGATTGACAGGGTGGATGCTGAGAGGATGTTTCCTCTAGTGAGGGTATCTAGAACTAGGGGGCATAGTTTCAGAATAAGGGGTCGCCCATTTAAGACAGAGATGAGGAGGAATTTCTTCTCTCAGAGGGTCGTGAATCTTTGGAATTCTCTACCCCGGAGAGCTGTGGAGGCGGAGTCACTGAATATATTCAAGGCGGAGATTGACAGACATTTGAACTACAAGGAAGTCAAGGGGTATGGGGAGACAGCGGGAAAGTGGTGTTGAGGCCAAGATTGGATCAGTCATGATCTTATTGAATGGCGGAGCAGGCTCGGGGGGCCGATTGGCCTACTCCTGCTCCTGTTTCTTATGTTCTTATGTTCTGATCTGAGGCTCGAGGTCTGGTTGCAGGAGGTGGCGGAGTTCTGTGACCACCTCCTTGGTGAAGTGGAGCCTTCTAATACACTGTTCCTCGCTTAATTGAAGGTAGGAGAGGTGCTCTCAGAATATCCTCGGAGGGTAAGACCTCCTGTTGCGAGCTCTGATGGCCCTCCTCCTCCCTCTGGCCACATGCTCCAATCTTTCTCACTGCCTGCGCTCCCTCCGCCGTAGATCCTGGAGGGAAGGTCGACTGCAGTACAGCCCCCAGTAATGTAACCAAGTGTAGCACTTTGATATGTTGTGAGAATAAATGTAACTAATTTTTAGCAGCCACAACACTCCGGAGACTAAACAACCTTTAAATTACTGATTTAAACTGTTGCACAATGTCAAACTGACAAGGAAGCAGTGAAACAGCACTAACCTGACAGCTGCGATTCATTACTCATGATCCCTTTAAGTAGCGCCCCAGGAGCCGGCTACCAACTGCTTCACACCTCCTCTCCCTGTCACTGTCGGAGCGAGGCGCTAAGGCAGGGGTCGATAATCAATTTCGCAGATCAGGCGCCCAGTGAGCGTTGCACGCTCACTGATGTCACAATCTGTCTGGTGCTGAAGTCCCCGGTGCTAACTCGTAGCGGCGGCGCTATGGGGGTGCCGGATTTGGCGTGCGTCGCTGGATTCGCCTCGCTGCGGTGCTACTACCTCGGTGCCCTGTTAGTGCCCCCGCCAGGCGCTAACTGGGGGTGCTAAGGTACCGAATTTCTCCCCCTCGGAATTTACTCTGACTGCCCTTACATGCATCACCCCTCCCCCTACATTTGCCCCACTATTGGTGGCCATGCCTTCAGCTACTTAGGCCAACACTCTGCAATACCCTCTCTCAGCCCTCTGCCTCTCCACCTCCCTCTCCTCTTTTAAGACCCTCTTTAAAACCCACCTCTTTGATCAAGCTTATGGTCATCCCTCCTAATTTCTACTTCTTTGGCTTAGCTTTCATTTTTCTTTACGCTCTTTATCCAAGTGCCTTTAAAGATGCTATATAAATGTTAGTTGTTGTTATCTTGACAGCAGTTCCTTTAAGCATGACAGAAATGCGTAAGGTTTTGGTGAAAAGAAGGAAATCAGACAAGGAATCAATGAGGAAAAACTGTTTTATGCAGTGAGTGGTTAGGATCTGGAATGCACTTCCTGAAAGGGTGGTGGAGGCAGATTCAATCGTGGCTTTCAAAAAGGAATTTGGATAAGTACCTGAAAGAAAAAAAATTGCAGGGCTACAGGGAAAGGGTGGGGGAGAGGGACTAGCTGAAGTGCTCTTGTAGAGAGCCGGCACGGGCTCAACGGGCCGAATGGCCTCCTTCTGCGCTGTAACCATTCTTTGATTCTATATGATCTCATTAAGGCAAGCTAGAGGTGTTTTTAAGCATGGGACCAGGGAACCACAAATTAAACTGGCACGGACAGCCACTGCATTGCAGCTGTGCAGATATACAGGCATCAAACTCGCAGCAAATGACTTCATTTATGAGCAGTGTAGCCATTAGTGCAGCTCAGGTCTTCTGTATTCATGCAGTGCTACAATCAGTTGACAGAAAACAAGTTATGAGAATAGCTGTCATCATTTAACATTCTAAGTAATGCATCAATAGAATGCAAGGAGCATTCTGAATGAGTTCAATTGAAGACATTCAGAATCAAGACTCTTCTGAGCTTCTGTGTTGGGAAGAAAAATGTATTTTAACACATTTAACCCATTAGCTGAATTGCTGCCCTCTTGTCCTTTACTCGATGTTCTCCTCTCCCCTCTTTATTTTGGTCAGTCCTATCGGGGCTGCCGGGGCGGGGCCCCTCTGAACACTTCTATTTCACATTCTGATGCTGGGTCACGGCTTAAATTGCAAACTGGTCTTTTCCTCTTTTCAGATGCTGACAGAACCTGCTGTGTATTTCCAGCACATTTTGTTTCTATGTTGATATTCAGATCTTTTGTTCTTTTTTAATCTCTGCTGCAACTTTTTAAGGCTGGAATTGACGTGTCACTGGGCTCCTCAGTTTTGTATCTGAAGGTAGGACAGTGCATCTTGCCCAGTTATACTGTACCAAGCAGGACGGTATCAGGAAAACTTCTCCAGAGTGCATGAGGGCAGCAGTAGTTATTCTGTCTGCTTATGTTGCGGAATTAAATGCATGGCTGTTACTCTACTCACCTGCCTCTTTTAAAAAGGGGCACTAGATCAGTGAATCTCTCTCTTCATCAGCTTTGGCTCAGTTGGTAGTACTCCCGCCTGAGTCAGGAGGTTGTGGGTTCAAGTCCCACTCAGAGATTTGAACACTATGGGCTCGATTTTGCCAGGCCCGAGGAGGCGGGATTGGAGGCGTGTGAGTTGTTAAAATCACCAAAAATGGCGGGCAGGCCCGATCCCGCCTCCATCCCGCCTCCGAGCAATTTTCCCAAAAGCATGTTTTCTGACCCCCTTTCCATCCCGCCTCCAAGAGGTGGGATAGGCCCTTAAGGCCCTTAACAACCACTTAATAGCCTCTATAATCCCATTTTGAGAGGCCTTTCTGATTTTTAGTCATTCCCCCCATCCTTCAAGCCTCCTCTGGAACATGCCAGGTAATGCTGGCGGCCTCACAAGTAGATTGCTTACGAACAGCTGCAGCTCCACCATTACAAAGGAGTTTTCACCAATGATCATTTGCAGGTGGCAGAACTTTGTTGTTTCAGGTCTGGGGGAACTTTTAGCAGGCCTACTCATTGTTGTGGAAGTTTGGAGCCTGACACCCATCTCCAGTGTGACCTCCTGGGAAACCCCTCTCTCCACCTTGACTAAGCGCTTCCTCAACTGAGGCATATACCAGAAGCATGGCGACCATTTAATTCCTTTCCTCCTGGACATCAGGTTCGAATGAAGACCACCAGCCGCGGCAGCAGCAGAACCATGAGCAACAGCAGCACCAACAGCAGGAGCATCAACAGGAGCGGCAAACTGCTAGTCACCCACCTGAAGATGCACAGGCCAGAAGTCGCCAGAGCGCGACCATATTGCTGCCCGGGATGCAAGGGACGCAGTCATCTTGGTCACATTTGCTTAGCCTGTATAATCAAACACTTTTGCCTCGCACCTTCTTACCAGAGCATCGACAATAGACAAGAACCTGCGGATTCCTATCACTCTGACCACCATACTGACAATTGCAAATCGCTCTAAGCCCTCAATGTGGAAGTTCCATATGCGAAATGACACAGGCCACAACTTCAACAGTTTGCCGTCAGAATTTTTTATCACAACAAGCAACTGGTGGCATTTCAAAAATAAACACAACATAACACCCAAGTGACTACCCTTGTGAATACTTGTGCATTATCTTCCAATTACGCGTGCTCCTACGTGGTGCTTCCCCTGTGGCTTCAGCAGATGTGGAGGCCCCTTGCTCACTTTCTTGCTGCTCCTGTCTCGACACCTTTGCCGGCCGTCCTCTGGGGTTGCAAATCTGTGAGGGCTTGGCAACAGTCTGCTGCTCCTGCGGCTGTGCAGGGGATGAGACGCCCATCTCAGTTGGGTGAGGACTCTGGTGGGGCTCTGACCAAGGGCTTTGCAGTGGCATGGTCGTTTGAGCGCTTGGAGAGGAGCCCCCACTTCCTTGTTGTCTGACACCAACATCCCTCTCATGGGTCAGCCCCACTTCAGAGCTAGCAAGTGGTTTGACAGCACCTTACTGCACTTCAGGGGGGCCATGAGGACCCGTTTCTGCACTGGAAGTCCTACTCCAGAGGACTTCCATGAAGGTCTGGTTTCTATGCTCAGTAGCTGACCATCGCTCCTCAAGAGATGCCAGTCTATTCTGAACAATGACCATGTTTTCTACACTCTGGCGACTGAGCTCCTCCATGGCCGTGGCCATCCTCTCCTCTACTGTAGCCATCCTTTCCATGGAGGTTGCCATCCTTTCTGTGGTGATGCGTTCATGCGCCAATGCCTCCACAAAGGCTCTGCTCATGTTCGCGATGGACTCCTCCATTCGCTCGACACTCGCAGCGACCCTGGAGACAAAACCTGCCAGAGACTCCTGCACCTGTTCCTGGAGTTCCTGGATGGACCCGGAGGCACAGGGTCGACACGCAGCTGAGCCGAGCTGGCAGAGTCCTGCGCCCTCCGACGAGACTCTCCACTGCTATCCCTGTCTCCACCATCAGCTGATGCTCACTTGTGAGCTGTGATACACCAGGTGCCAGCACTACTCTATCTCGCGAAGGTCCCACCGAGCTGTGAGTGTCTGCGCTGGTGCTGGGCGTGCTGAATTCTGCTGAGGCTGCGCCCTCAGAGATTGCAGCTTCCTCTGAGGAGTCTGGAATGTCAGGCTCTTCTTCCTGGACAGTGGGGATGGGGGCTTTCGATGGTCCTGTGGGGGAGTAAAGGAAAGAGTTAGAGATGTGAGGTCAAGGTTACATGAACATTGAATATTGCAGATGATCATAAGTCAATCTGTTAGAGCATCAGATTCATTATCAGTGACTCATGCAATGTCAACGAGAGAGATGCCAAACTATTCTGTCACCAGCTTGCTGCGATGCGCCCATCTGTCCGTCCCCCACTTGGGAATCCTCCTCGATCCTGGCGATTTCCAGGGCCGCCTCCTCCCAGGCAGTGAGCTCGGCTACTGAGGGTGGCCCTCCTCCTGTCATGGCTCTTTCCCTCTTATTGTGGGCTCTCTTTTCCTGCAATAAGGGACACAAGTGGAGTTTGAGTGAGAATGAAGGAGTGAGTGTAGAGAATCCATAGCATAGATGCTTAGAAGGATACAAAGGACCGTCCCTGTGTGTTGAAAGCTGTTGTTGTCATGGCATCACAGTGATAGGGAGTGTGAGGGCTGCATGGTCGAATAGTTAAGTGAATGTGACCTTCGAGAGAGAGGGAATGGGTAAGGGTGCAAGCATGTAAGTGTCAAGTGTCATGTGGAGGAAGAGGTTGGCAAAGCAGAGTGCTGGTGAGGAGAGGCGATGGGGATCAGATTGAGGGTGATGGGAAAGTCATACTCACTTTTCCTGTGTGGAGAAGATCATGAAACTTGTTTAGCCAGTATGTAGCAACCCAACAAGGCAGGGGGCGGTTCTGGACTTAGTTTATGGGAATGAAGCTGGGCAGGTAGAAGGCGTATCAGTGGGGGAGCATTTTGGTGCTAGTGACCATAATTCAGTTAGATTTAAGGTTGTTATGGAAAAGGACAAGGATAGACCAGGAATAAAAATTCTAAATTGGGGGAAAGCAAATTTTGCTAAGCTCAGAGGGGATTTAGCCATAGTGGACTGGAAACAGCTATTTGAAGGTAAATCAGTGTCAGAGCAGTGGGAGGCATTCAAGGAGGAGATCCGGAGGGTTCAGACCAAATATGTGCACTTAAAGAAAAAAGGTGGGCCTAACAAATCTAGAGCCCCCTGGGTGTCTTGGGACATAGAGGGTAGGATAAAGAAAAAAAGGGAGGCGTATGAACGATACCGAGGGCTAAATACTCCAGAATCTTCAGAGGAGTACAGAAAGTGCAGGGGTGCAATTAAAGAGGATATTAGGAAAGCAAAGAGAGAGCATGAAAAATTCTTGGCAAGTAAAATCAAGGAAAACCCAAAGATGTTTTATAAATATATTAAGAGTAAGAGGATAACTAAAGAAAGGGTAGGGCCTATTAGAGATCATGAGGGTAATGTGTGTGTAGAGGCGGGAGACGTCGGTAGGGTTCTTAATGAATACTTTGTGTCTGTTTTTACAAAGGAGAGGGGCAAAGCAGACATTGCTTTCAGGGAGCAAGAGTGTGAAATATTGGATGAAATGAACATAGTGAGAGAGGAAGTATTAAGGGGTTTAGCAGCTTTAAAAGTGGATAAATACCCAGGCCGGGATGAAATGTTTCCCAGGCTGTTAAGCGAAGCAAAAGAGGAAATAGCAGAAGCCCTGACCATTATTTTGCAATCCTCTCTGGCTTCAGGTGTGGTGCCGGAGGACTGGAGGACTGCTAATGTGATGCCCTTGTTTAAAAAGGGAGAAAAGGATAGACGATTAATTACAGGCCAGTCAGCCTAACCTCGGTGGTGGGAAAATTATTGGAAAGAATTCTGAAGGACAGGATAAATCTTCATTTAGAAAGATACGGATTAATCAAGGATGGTCAGCATGGATTTGTTAACATAGAAACATAGAAACATAGAAGATAGGAGCAGGAGTAGGCCATTCGGCCCCTCGAGCCTGCTTCGCCATTTAATGAGATCATGGCTGATCATCCAAATTCAGTACCCTGTCCCTGCTTTCTCCCCATATCCCTTGATCCCTTTAGCCTTAAGAAATATATCTAACTCCTTCTTGAATATATTTAATGAATTGGCCTCAACTGCCTTCTGTGGTAGAGAATTCCACAGGTTCACCACTCTCTGGGTGAAGAAATTCCTCCTCATCTCAGTCCTAAATGGCTTACCCCTTATCCTTAGACTGTGACCCCTGGTTCTGGACTCCCCCACCATCGGGAACATCCTTCCTGCATCTCGTCTGTCTAGTCCTGTTAGAATTTTATAAGTTTCAATGAGATCCCCTCTCATTCTTCTAAACTCTAGCGAATACAAGCCCAATCTTCCCAAGCTCTCTTCATACGTCATTCCTGCCATCCCAGGTATCAGTCTGGTGAATCTTCGCTGCACTCCTCCCATGGCAAGAACATCCTTCCTCAGATAAGGCGACCAAAACTGCACAAAATACTCAAGATGTGGTCTCACCAAGGCTCTGTACAACTACAGCAAGACATCCTTGCTCCTTTACTCGAATCCTCTCGCTATGAAGGCCAACATACCATTTGCCTTCTTAACCGCCTGCTGCACCTGCATGCTTACCTTCAACAACTGGTGCACAAGGACTCCCAAGTCTTGTTGCACTTTCCCTTTTCCCAATCTATTGCCGTTCAGATAATAATCTGCCTTCCTGTTTTTGCCACCAAAGTGGATAACCTCGCATTTATCCACATTATACTGCATCTGCCATGCATCTACCCAATCACCCAACTTGTCCAAATCATACTGGAGTTTCTCTGCATCCTCCTCACAACACACATGCCCACCCAGCTTTGTGTCATCTGCAAACTGGGAGATATTACATCTAGTTCCCTCGTCTAGATCATTAATATATATTGTGAATAACTGGGGTACTAGCACCGATCCCTGCGGTACCCCACTAGTCACTGCCTGCCACTCGGAAAAAGACCCGTTTATTCCAACTCTTTGCTTCCTGTCTGCCAACCAGTTCTCTATCCAAGTCAGTACCTTACCCCCAATCCCATGTGCTTTAACTTTGCACGCTAATCTCTTATGTGGGACCTTATCGAAAGGGAAGGTCGTGTCTGACAAACATGATTGAATTTTTTGAGGAGGTAGCAAGGAGGGTAGATGAGGGTGGTGCGTTTAATGTAGTGTATATGGACTTTAGCAAGGCTTTTGATAAGGTTCCACATGGCAGACTGGTCACGAAGATAAAAGCCCATGGGATCCAGGGTAGTGTCAAGTTGGATTCAAAACTGGCTCGGAGACAGGAAGCAGAGGGTAATGGTTGATGGATGTTTTTGTGACTGGAAGGCTGTTTCCAGTGGGGTTCCGCAGGGCTCAGTACTAGGTCCCTTGCTTTTTGTGGTATATATCAATGATCTAGACTTGAATATAAGGGGTATGATTAAGAAGTTTGCAGATGATACTAAAATTGGCTGTGTGGTTGATACTGAAGAAGGAAGCTGTAGACTGCAGGAAGATATCAATAAATTGGTCAGGTGGGCAGAACAGTGGCAAATGGAATTCAATCCGGAGAAATGTGAGGTAATGCATTTGGGGAGGGCTGACAAGGAAAGGGAATACACATTAAATGGTAGGACACTGAGTAGTGTAGAGGAACAAAGGGACCTTGGAGTGCAGGCCAGGTAGATAAGGTGGTTAAGAAGGCATATGGAAAGCTTGCCTTTATTAGCCATGGCGTAGAATACAAGAGCAGGGGGGTTATGCTTCAACTGTATAAAACACTAGTTAGACCTCAGCTGGAGTACTGCGTGCAGTTCTGGTCACCACATTACAGGAAAGATGTGATTGCACTAGAGAGGGTACAGAGGATATTCACAAGGATGTTGCCGGGAGTAGAGAATATTAGCTATGAGGAAAGACTGGATAGGCTGGGTCTGTTTTCCTTGGAACAGAGAAGGCTGAGGGGAGACCTTATTGAGGTGTATAAAATTATGAGGGGCCTAGATAAAGTGGATAGAAAGGACCTATTTCCCTTAGCAGAGGGGTCAAAAACCAAGGGGCACAGATTTAAAGTAATTGGTGGGAGGTTTAGAGGGGATTTGAGGGAAAATTTCTTCACCCAGAGGGATGTGGGGGTCTGGAACTCACTGCCTGAAAGGGTGGTGGAGGCAGAAACCCTAACCACATTTAAAAAGTACTTGGATGTGCACTTGTGACACTGTAACCTGCAGGGCTGTGGACCTAGAGCTGGGAAGTGGGATTATGCTGGATAGCTCTTTGTTGGCCGGCGCGGACACGATGGGCCGAAATGGCCTCCTTCCGTGCTGTAACTTTCTATGATTCTATGATTCTATGACATTCAACTGCATTACCATCATCGAATCCCCCACCATCAACATCCTCAGGGTCACCATTGACCAGAAACTTAACTGGATATTCTGTGGTGAGTGACTCACCTCCCGAGCCTCCAAAGCCTTTCCACCATCTACAAGGCAAAAGTCAGGAGTGTGATGGAATACTCTCCAATTGCCTGGATGAGTGCCACTCCAACAACACTCAAGAAGCTCAACACCATCCAGGACAAAGCAGCCCGCTTGATTGGCACCCCATCCACCGCCTTAAACATTCACTCCCTCCACCACCGGTGTACCGTGGCTGTAGTGTATACCATCTACAAGATGCACTGCAGCCACTCACCAAGGCTTCTTCGACAGCACCTACCAAACCCGTGACTTCTAGCTCCTAGAAGGACAAGGGCAGCAGGCACAAGGAAACACCAGCACCTCCAAGTTCCCCTCAAAGTCACACACCATTCTGACTTGGAAATATACTGCCATTCCTTCATCGTCGTTGGGTCAAAATCCTGGATCAACACTGTGGGAGTACCATCACCACACGGACTGCAGTGGTTCAAGAAGGTAGCTCACCACCACCTTCTCAAGGGCAATTAGGGATGGGCAATAAATGCTGGCGGAACCCAAACTAATTATCGGTAAGCAGGTTATTGGTGAGTAAGTGCCGCTTGATAGCACTGTCGACGACATCTTCCATCACTTTGCTGATGATTGAGAGTCGACTGATGGGGTGGTAATTGGCCGGATTAGATTTGTCCTGCTTTTTGTGGCCAGGACATACCTGGGCAGTTTTCCACATTGTCAGGTAGATGCTAGTGTTGTAGCTGTACTGGAACAGCTTAGCTAGAGGCGTGGCTAGTTCTGGAGCACAAGTCTTCAGCACGATAGCCGGGATGTTGTCGGGGCCCATAGCCTTTGCTGCATCCAGCACGTTCAGCCGTTTCTTGATATCACGTGGAGTGAATCGAATTGGCTGAAGACTGGCTTCTGTGATGGTGGGGACCTCAGGAGTAGGCCGATATGGATCATCCACTTGGCACTTCTGGCTGATGATGGTTGCAAACGCTTCAGCCTTGTATTTTGCACTCACATGCTGGGCTCTGCCATCATTGAGGATGGGGCTATTCATCAAGCCTCCTCCTCCCGTTAGTTGTTTAATTGTCAACATCATTCACGACTGAATGTGGCAGGACTGCACAGCTTTGTTCCTTTGGTTATGGAGTTACTTAGCTCTGTCTATAGCTTCCGCTGTTTAGCATGTATGTAGTCCTGTGTTGTAGCTTCACCAGGTTGGCACCTCATTTTCAGATATGTCAGGTGCTGCTTCTGGCATGCTCTTCTGCACTCCTCATTGAAACTGGCTTGATGGTAATTGACGTAAGAAAACTACTAGGCACTTGGTCTAAGCATTAAACAAAGCTTTAATCAACTGTTTTACAACATGGAGGTCTAGTTGTGTCCTTTGCTAGTTCCGGTTAAGAATGTCCTGCGCAAGCTGGGCCCATGCCCGAGTATTTATACTCTCCCTGGACAGCGCCACCCGCAGGCCACTCAGTATTATTTCATAAGTCATGAATGACACATTCATGTCAGTAATGGTAGAGTGAAAGATATGCCGGGTCCTGAGGTTACAGATTGTGGTGAATACAATTCTGCTGCTTCTGGTGACCCACAGCGCCTCATGGACCCCCCGTTTGAGCTGCTAGATCTGTTCTGAATCTATCCTATTTAGCACGGTGCTATTGCCACACAACATGATGGTGGGTGTCCTCAGTTTGAAGATGAGACTTTGTCTCCACAAGGACTGTGCAGTGGTCATTCCTACCAATACTGTAATAGCAGTTGCATCTGTGGCAGGTAGATTGGTGAGGACGAGGTCATGTAGGTTTTTATCTCGTGTTGGTTCTCTTACTACCTTCTGCAAGCCCAGTCTGGCAGTTATGTCCGTCAGAACTTGGCCAGCTCAGTCAGTAGTGGTGCTATGAGTCATTGTTGGCAATGGACAGTGAAGTTCCCCACCCAGAGTACATTCTGTGCCCTTGCTACCCTCAGTGCTTCTTCCAAGTGGTATTCAACATGGAGGAGTACTGATTGATCAGCTGAGGGAGGGCGGTAGGTGATAATCAGCAGGAGGTTTCCTTGCCCATGCTTGACCTGAAGCCATGAGACTTCATGGGGTCCGGAGTCAATGTTGCGTACACCCATGGCCACTCCTTCCCGACTGTATACCACTGTGCCGCCACCTCTGGTGGGTCTGTCCTGCCGGTGGGACAGGACATACCCAGGGATGGTGATGGAGGAGTCTGGGACATTGGCTGAAAGGTATGATTCTGTGAGTATGACTATATCAGACTGTTGCTTGACTAGTCTGTGGGACAGCTCTCCCACTTTTCGTACAAGTCCCCAGATGTTAGTGAGGAAGACTTTGCAGGGTCGACTGAGCTGGGTGTGACTTTGTCGTGTCCAAATTCGATGCCTAATTTATTCTTTTTTTTTGCAGCGGTTTGATACAACTGAGTGACTTGCCAGGTCATTTCAGAGGGCAGTTAAGAGTCAACCACTTTGCTGTGGGTCTGGAGTCACATAGAGGCCAGACCAGATAAGGACAGCAGATTTCCTTCCCTAAAGGGGCATTCGTGAATCAGATGGGTTTTTACGACAATCCGATAGTTTCATGGTTAGCATTACTGATACTCGCTCTTTGTTCCAAATTTATTTAATTACCTGAAATCAAATTCACAAACTGCCATGGTGGGATTTTAACTCATGTCTCCGGATTATTAGTCCAGGCCTTTGGATTACTAGTCCGGTAACATAACTGCTATGTTACCGTACCCGTAAAGATTATTGTTTGTGGGAGCTTTCTGTGCGCAGCTTGGCTGCCACATTTCCTGCATTGTAACAGTGACTGCACTGCAAAAGTACTTCATTGGCTGTGAAGCACTTTGGAACATCCTGAGGTCATGAAAGGCACTGTATAAATGCAAGTTCTCTCTTTCTTTCTTCAAGTTCCACAGGGCTCCGCTGGTCTCCCGCCAGTACTCTGTCAGGAGACCACGGAACCCCCAGGGATTTGGCGGAGACCCACTTAGATTGGATCTCTGCCATTTCCAGGAGTTTCCTCAGAGCCTTGTATGAAGGATGTCCAAAAATGTGCGGGTTAGGTTGATTTGGCTATGATAAATTGACCCTTAGTGTTAGGGGGGGATTAAATATGTGGGGTTACGGGGATAGGATGGGATATGTTAGGGAGAATTAAATACATGGGGTTACGGGGATAGGGTGGGATATGTGTCGGTGCAGCCTCGATGGGGATTCTGTGTGGGAAAGCAGGGACAGGGTACTGGATTTGGATGATCAGCCATGATCGTATTGAATGGTGGAGCAGGCTCGACGGGCTGAATGGCCTACTCCTGCTCCTAGTTTCTATGTTTCTATGTTTCTAAGGACTAGGAGATGATGGCATGAGTTGTGCCTGGACAACTACCCCCACAGGCAGGTGGGTGCTGGAGATTATAGCAGGTATGGGCAGGCGGCCACTGAACATGTACCCACCTGCCCCATTCAAATGATTTGCTCACACACTGACCCCATAAACTCTGACGGGATCAGCGCTGAAGGACATCTCTGGAATCTTGGGTCGAGCAACATTAGCTTCCCCGCAGAGCTCAGTAGGTCAATCCGCCTTGTGGTCCCATACGGAGCTATATTTACCAGAAATTCTCAGATCTCATCAGTTTGTGATCTTAACCAGGGTGACATTCTGAGTGCTACAGTTGGCCTCTGACACAGGAGATGGAGAGGAAGGGGAATAAAAGTCAGCCAAGGTTCCTGCTCCTACTAATTATTCATTGATAAAAACAGAAAATGCCAGAAACACTCAATAGGTCAGGCAGCATCTGTGGTTCTGATAAAAGATCATTGACATGAAAGCTTAATCCTACTTTCCTCTCTCCACAGATGCTGCCTGGCCGACTGAATGTTTCCAGCATTTTTGTTTATATTGCAGATTTTCAGTATCTCCAGTATTTTGCTTTTTACTATTCAGTGACTTTTGTTGGAACATGTTCGTGCATGCGTGTGCATGTGTGAGGCAAGAGCTGGATTGGGCTCACTGAGATCGCAATGGTGATACTACCTGTCTAGGCTCACACATGAAGAATGCCTACTTGGGGAAGGTGTGAAAGGTCTGCCAGCATCTCTATGCCCAGATTATGTCAAGGCCTTCAGAAGGGGAAATAGAAGGGGTTGAACACAAAAAATTATTCACTATTGCAAGATAGAGTCATGAGTCATATTGCCAAGTTATAGTAGATCATGAATCCCAAAGAATCTAAATTGGGGAAAGTTTGAGCATTTGCGATTACTCAATCCTGGTCCCTTTGCCTATTGGACTTTGGGCCACAGGTCTCTGAATGCATGGCTGCCTGTTCACCTTATTCCAAGTCCAGATGCAGCTGGTACTTCTTTTTTGGGAGGAGGGTACAACTCCCTTGATCAGGCCTTTATATTTGTTTCTTTCTGTTTATCTCCTACACTACAGACACAGAGAATAAAACCCCTGGTCCAGACGGATTACATCCACGCATTTTAAAAGAATCTAGGGAAGAGATAGCAGAGGCATTACTACACATATTTAATAATTCGCTAGAATAAGGTGTAGTACCAGAAGACTGGCGGAGAGCTAATGTAATACCTATATTTACGAAGGGGGATAGAACATGTCCAGGGATCTATAGACCAGTCAGCTTAACATCAGTGGTAGGAAAAATAATGGAATCCATACTAAAGGAGAAAATAGAAGGATCTAGAAACCAAAAATATAATAATGAATAGTCAGCATGGATTTCAAAAGGGAAAGTCTTGCTTGACCAACCTCATTGAATTTTTTGAAGAGGTAACAGAGAGAGTAGACAAGGGTAATGTAGTAGATGTAATTTATCTAGATTTTCAAAAGGCCTTCGATAAGGTACCACATAATAGACTAATGAATAAGGTCAGAGAATACGGAGTCAGGGGACAAGTAGTAGAATGGATAACTAGCTGGCTTCAAGACAGAAGGCAAAGAGTAGGGGTAAAGGGTAGCTATTCAGAGTGGCAGAAGGTGGGAAGTGGTGTTCTACAAGGATCAGTGCTGGGACCACTGTTGTTCACAATTTATATTAATGATTTAGACTTTGGAATCAGAAACACAATTTCTAAATTTGCAGATGACACTAAATTGGGGGTGGGGGGGGAGGGAATAGTCAATACTGAGGAGGACTACAATAAACTACAAGAAGACCTTAATAAACTTGTAGAATGGGCATATGATTGGCAAATGAAATTCAACACAGATAAATGTGAGCTATTACATTTTGGTAAGAAAAATAGGGAGGTCACATATAACTTGGAAAATATGAATCTAAATAGGGTAGAAGAGCAAAGGGATCTCAGAGTACAAATACACAAATCATTAAAAGTATCGACACAGGTTAACAAGGCCATAAAAAAGCCAACCAGGCACGAGGGTTTATTTCTAGAGGGATAGAATTGAAAAGTAGCGAAGTTATGCGAAACTTGTATCGCACCTTGGTTAGACTACACTTGGAGTACTGCGTACAATTCTGGTCGCCATATTATAAAAAGTTATAGAGGCATTGGAAAGGGTGCAAAATAGATTTACAAGGATGATACCAGAAATGCAAGGGTACCGATCAGGAAAGGAAGAACAGACTGGGTCTCTTTTCTCTTGTGGAGAGAAATGTGAAGTTATCCACTTTGGTAGGAAAAATAGAAAAGCAGAGAATTTTTTAAATGGTGAGAGATTGGAAAATGTTGGTGTTCAGAGGGACCTGGGTGTCCTTGTACACAAATCACTGAAAATTAACATATGCAGGTACAGCAAGCAATTAAGAAAGCAAATGATATGTTGGGCTTTGAGTATAAGAGTAAAGATGTCTTACTGCAATTATATAGGGCTCTGGTGAGGCCACACCTGGAGTATTGTGTACAGTTTTGGTCTCCTTACCTAAGGAAGGATATACTTGCCATAGAGGGAGTGCAACAAAGGTTCACCAGACTGATTCCTGGGATGGTTTTTTTTTCCTATGAGGAGAGATTGAGTGGACTAGGACTATATTCTCTAGAGTTTAGAAGAATGAGAGGTGATCTCATTGAAACATACAAAATTCTTACAGGGCTTGACAGGGTAGATGCAGGGAGGATGTTTCCCCTGGCTGGGGAGTCTAGAACCAGGGGTCACAGTCTCAGAATAAGGGGTCGGCCATTTAGGACTGAGATGAGGAGAAATTTCTTCA
This sequence comes from Squalus acanthias, assembly GCA_030390025.1. Taxonomy (NCBI): domain Eukaryota; kingdom Metazoa; phylum Chordata; class Chondrichthyes; order Squaliformes; family Squalidae; genus Squalus; species Squalus acanthias. The sequence goes on from CM059427.1 coordinate 127,514,214, forward strand.
CTCAGAGGGTGGTGAATCTTTGCAATTCTCTACCCCAGAGGGCTGTGGAGGCTCAGTCGTTGAGTATATTCAAGACAGAGATCGATAGATTTTTGTATATTAAGGGAATCAAGGGATATGGGGATAGTGCAGGAAAGTGGACTTGAGGTAGAAGATCAGCCATGATCTTATTGAATGGCGGAGTAGGCTCGAGGGGCCGAATGGCCTACTCCTGCCCCTATTTCTTATGTTCTTATGATGGGAGGAGGCTCGAGTGGAGCATAAAGGCCCGACATGGACTGGTTGGGCCAAATGGCCTGTTTCTGTGCCGTATATCCTATGTAATCCTATGTAATCAGTGTTTGAGGGCAGGTGGCCAGTTAATCTGCTGCACTCCTCCTAGAATGCTGTACTGTAACTGGTTGCTGGATCACCTGTGAGAGTACTGGGAGATTCCCTCTCATTTTATTCCGTTCTTTCACGACCTCTACTTGGTGCCAGCAAATAGGAAAACTCATCAAATGGTCAATGTGCTGATGACATGAAGCTCTGCACAATTGGTCCATCATAACACAGATACTTCTTAATACTACTGCCTAAATAGCATTAATAATTCTTTGATAAACTATAGTCAAATATCACTCTTACAAGTTTCAACGAAGGTTCCCATACGTAAAGTGATGCGCCTGTTTACTTCAGTAACATGCATTCCCAAACATTACAGAAGTAAAAAGTCGCACAACACCAGGTTATAGTCCAACAGCTTTATTTGAAATCACAAGCTTCACCTGACGAAGGAGCAGCGCTCCGAAAGCTTGTGATTTCAAATAAAGCTGTTGGACTATAACCTGGTGTTGTGCGACTTCTCACTTTTGTCCACCCCAGTCCAACACCGGCATCTCCGCATCATTACAGAAGTAAACAGACATATCACTTTAATGTTATGGAATATGAGTATACTGTTAAAGGGCCATTATTTCCATTAAAGAGTGCTCGTAAAATTCTAAAAATTCTAAAATTTGTGTACAGCACAAGCATGATTACTGATGTGCACCACCGAATCCCAATGTAATCCCGGTGAAAATAAATCCGTTCTTTTCTGCCTCTTGAAATGAAAATATGTTTGAGAATCACTTTTTGTATTCGGGCACAGTCACTTAGCATTAGAACGCCGATGCCTAGAGCCATGGAACAAGGGCAATTGCACACTGAACTTGATCTTGTCGTTGCCCTTTACAGATGATGACCGACCTGCTGTGTATTTCCAGCATAGATGCATTTATGTGGAAGCTAAATAAACACGAGGTAGAAAGGAATAGAAGAATATGCTGATGGGGTTAGATGAAGAGGGGTGGGAGGAGGCTCGTGTGAAGCACATATACCGGTATAGACCAGTTGGGCCGAATGACCTGTTTCTGTGCTGTAGACTATGCAACTATGCAGCATTTTCTAGTTTGGCTGCAGGTTTACACCCAGTTCCTATCCAGAACCATGGGAAACACAGGCTGCTTGGGATCTCTGCAAGGGGGAGGAGGGGTGGGATAATCAGCAGAGAGTCACCTCTGAGTAGACCTTTGTGCACTCAAAAGGAAAAGACATTTCAGTGCATTCTGACACCTTTGTTGTGTGGCCATGAGCCAATAACCACCCAACAACACAGGGCACACTACAGCACAGAGGTTCAAGGTCAGTTCAAATTACTGGGACACAATGCAAACAGGAAAATACTTTTGTTAAGTAAAGAAGCACAGCTTCATGCTGGAGAAATAAATTGTGGGCGGGGGGTGGGGGGGCTAGGAAGGAGAGAGGAAAGAGAATCTGGGTCTGGATAACACTTCTTGTTAAGCAGAACTTGTGCTTATCAGACTTGCAAAGAGGGAAAACCTGTACGTGACTCAACCCCCAAGAAGGAAATTATGATTGAGATTATTAGAAAGCCCTCACTGCCCTTGTGTCAATGACATTCGTCTCTTCCTTTTCCTGTAAAATGATTACAGTGAATGGCTGGCTACCAGCCCAGTCATCATTACTAAATCATATGTGATCGCAGACTCATAGAGCAGCCGTTATTAACAATGTAACCTAGCAACATCTTTGCTTAGACATAGCTTTTAAAATGGTCAAACCCAATTTTATTTGGAGCTTTGCAAAAGGAAAATAAATAGTCTTACGGAATCTATGATGCTTAGCCTTGTCTGGATGTATTCAGAGCTTTTACTCAATTTAAATGAATCACGATACACACACACGAGAGTCTTGATTGGCTTAAGTGATTCGATTTGATTGTTCTGTTGCAAATCATACCCCCGTAACCTCATTTCCCCTCCTCCACCCATCTACTGATACAATCATCATGCTTAACACAAAACCAAAGTTTAGACAGAGCAGTAGCTGGGAGATGTTTCATGTAAGGAGCAGCCTGTTCAGAAGTACTGTAATTTCATAAGTTTTTAAATTTTATTTCTGCTCTAGTTCTGCTTTTGGAACCCACCTCCAAAGCTGCCACCTCTGCTGTCATAAACTTTAGTTGGAAAAAAATACCGAGAGAAAAATTTGGTACCTTAGCTCCTCCTGTAACCACGTCATCAGACTGCGGCACCAATGAATTAGCCCCAGATCCCTGTTGTTCACCACATCCCCATCATTCCATCCCTGTCGCAGGCCATATCACAGCGCAAAGCTGAAATGAGACACACCACAAAAGAATCCAAACTGAATTAATAAATTTATCAATAATCAGTCAACACATATTTACAACAAAAATATTAACTATTCAACCCTGTGCAATTCCTTAGTGCCTCTCGTTACTATGCCTTTGCCTACTCTAGTGCTCCTATGAAGTGTTGGCTCAGTGGCTGCAACAAGGCTGTTGGAAGGCTGCCGAATGTCCATGCGGGAGACTTCAGATGGCCTTGCAGGACGCCCTCGATCAGCTCTGGGCCTGGAAGGCCCGGCTGTAGATTGCACCACCTCAGCATGGGCAGCAGTAGTCTGGGCTGGCTGGATAACAGGCAGTGACAAGGGCAATGGCGAAGTGGCAGTGGTGGGAGCAGGAATGCTGTCATCCTGAGAGAGGACAGCAGGTTCCTGCTCCACTGACCCACTGCCACTCCCCCAGAGCAGCACCTCAGCACAGATTGCTGGCCTGCTGAGACACCGTGAAAACCCCGGTCGATGGTGGCAGCAGTCAGAGCTTGCATGGCATCAAGCTGAGACTGCATGAGAGCAGTCTGAGATTGAATGGCAACAACCATAGACTACATTACAGCACTAAGACGTTGCGTCGCTTCTGCCTGTGCTGCAATGGAATCTGCCAAATCGCCCTTCACAGGCGGCATCAGGTCTGGGTCACCAAGGTCTCTCTGGGAGTCTATCATCCTTTGCAGACTGGAAATGATGGGCTCCATGATGTGCGCAGAGCCTTGTGCAATGTTGGAGGTGGACTCCTCCACGCTCCTTATCATTGCCGAGAGGCTCTCAGGCACCCTTGCCATTGCACCTATCATCTCCATGTGCATGCCCATCACCCTTCTTCTAAAGGCCTTCCCATCGAGGTCCTCATCTGAGTCTTGTGCAGCAGAACGAGCACGCGAACTCGCCCTCCGGGTAGCTGGCCTCCGAGCTACCCTTTCCCCCTGGCCTTGCAGCAGCCCACTCATCCCCGGTGCCTCACCCTGTGCAGATCCCAATACTATACTAGCCACTAAAGAACGCGTAGTGACAGTGTCTGAGCTGGTGCCTGCGGATGAGACATGCAGTGACGCGATATGTTCTTTACCTCCTCCTCTTCTTCCGCCTCGCTCTCTACGGTGCCCTCAGGGTCAGGCTGCTCAGGTGCTTGCTCATTATCTGAAAGCATAAAGGCACAAGAGTCGGGTTAAGATGAGGGGAGGGGGGCAGGAAGGGAGAAATGCATGCACACAGCACGATTAGCTGGAAAGTGCGAAACGCTTGTGGGGTGAGGAGGAAGTGGGATGTGAGAAGGAGTAGGGATGAACATACCGTTGTTGTCCCCATGGGGGTCAACGTCACCGGGGGCCACGGCTCCCACCACCTGGCGCCCAATAATCTGCAGCACTTTATTCTCCAGCGCAGACAGTGGTTGGGTGTCGGCTTGCCCCCTGCCTATGTGCTCCTGCTCCCTCCTGTTGTGAGCCACCTTTGCTTGCAAGAGAAAAGAAAGTGTGTGAGTGAGTGTGAAGCAATGTGTTTGGGTGATGTGCCTGCCATAGTTGAATAGCTGTCATTGTGTGCGAGGTATGAGGTGTGGGTGTGAGTGTTGGTAGGTAGGGATTGTTGGTGGGTGAGTGCTGGGGGTGTGGTGCTTTGTGCAGTGTGTGAAGACTGTGGTTCAGATGGTTTTATGTATCATTTGTTGAAGCATTGACTCACCCTGACCGCCCGAGTGAGGTCATTAAATTTCTTCCTGCACTGTGTGTGGATCCTGGGGACCACAGTGCTGTCCGAGACGTGCTGCGCATGGTGCGGAAGACTTATGGCAAGTGCCTCCTGCCACTTGCCGGGTAGAGCACCGCCCTTCGTCTCTCCACAGCGAACACCAATGTCTCCTATGCTTGATAGCAGAATCTGTGGGCTCTCTCCCTGGGGCATGGATCTCAGGAAACTAGATGTAATATCTCCAAGTTTGCAGATGACACAAAGCTGGGTGGGTGTGTGTGCTGTGAGGAGGATGCAGAGAAACTCCAGTATGATTTGGACAGGTTGGGTGATTGAGCAGATGCATGGCAGATGCAGTATAATGTGGATAAATGCGAGGTTATCCACTTTGGTGGCAAAAACAGGAAGGCAGATTATTATCTGAACGGCAATAGATTGGAAAAAGGGGAAGTGCAACGAGACCTGGGTGTCCTTGTGCACCAGTCGCTGAAGGTAAGCATGCAGGTGCAGCAGGCGGTTAAGAAGGCAAATGGTATGTTGGCCTTCATAGCGAGAGGATTCGAGTACAGGAGCAAGGATGTCTTGCTGCAGTTGTACAGGGCCTTGGTGAGACCACACCTTGAGTATTGTGTGCAGTTTTGGTCGCCTTATCTGAGGAAGGATGTTCTTGCCATGGAGGGAGTGCAGTGAAGATTCACCAGACTAATACCTGGGATGGCAGGAATGACGTATGAAGAGAGATTGGGTCGATTAGGCTTATATTCGCTAGGGTTTAGAAGAATGAGAGGGGATCTCATTGAAACTTATAAAATTCTAACAGGACTAGACAGACTAGATGCAGGAAGGCTGTTCCCGATGGCGGGGGAGTCCAGAACCAGAGGTCACAGTCTAAGGATAAGGGGTAAGCCATTTAGGACTGAGATGAGGAGGAATTTCTTCACCCAGAGAGTGGTGAACCTGTGGAATTCTCTACCACAGAAGGCAGTTGAGACCAATTCATTAAATATATTCAAGAAGGAGTTAGATATATTTGTTAAGGCTAAGGGGATCAAGGGATATGGGGAGAAAGCAGGGACAGGGTACTGAATTTGGATGATCAGCCATGATCGCATTGAATGGCGGAGCAGGCTCGAGGGGCCGAATGGCCTACTCCTGCTCCTATCTTCTATGTTTCTATGTTTCTATGAGTACAGCTGCCTCAGCTCCGGCTCCTTCTCCTTGACCTGCTGCTGCTTGTTGAGGCAGCTGCACAGCCAGCAATGCTGAGAACGAGGTGCTGCAGCATCAATGAACCTCCCCTTTAAGTACTGGAAAAAGCCTGTGGTAATCATGACTTGCGATTAGACTGCATTTGATATTGGTCCACCCTTTGAGTGTAACGCCAATGAGCTTGGGCTTAAAAACTTGAATTAGGACTCCAATCATTTCTTTGAGCAGTGAGCATGAATTTTGCATGCAGTCTAATGTATTAGCACCTGGCGCTAATTCTCCAATTTTTCTAACTTTACTGCCCATTCCTAGGCTATAATGAATTTCTAGTCCATAGTTTTCTAAGCAAATGGTCCAATTCTTGAAGTCCACTTTCCCTTCATGTATCTGCAGCTGAGAGGAGAGGCAGGCCATATACAAATAAACATAGGAACTTTAAGAACAGGAGTATGCTGTTCAGCCCCTCGGGCTTGCTTCACCATTCAATGAGATTATGGCTGATCTGCACCTCAACTCCATTTTCCTGCCATTGCTCCAAATCCCTTGACACCTAACAAAAATCTAAGTCTCGAAAGTTCCGCTTGTCCCTGCATCAACAGCCTATTGTGGCACAGAGTTCCAAATTTCTACTATCCATTGCTCCTAGTCCTTCCTAGCTGACCTTACAGGATTAATCCTTGATCATGTTTTGTCCTATGCTATGACATTTCCATTGGTTCAGCATCTCAGGAACCATCATATTCCACACAGTATCCAATATTTCTATCTGTATTTACCCTTGAAGTTTAAAGGAAGGATCTCACTACATCACTCACCATCATCAATTCAGAATCCCCGGGAACATTTTCTAGTTTTAAATATCTTTCTTTACACCAACAGTTGCTACCTCCTTATGCTGCACTTCCTTGTTTTGCTGGGTTCAAGGACATACTTAGTTCGAGATTTCTTCATGGTCACCGACATTTAGTCATGAACCAAGAATGGAAGAGGCTTTGCGAGTCTGGACCTCGGCCGGAATTGTCGGGGGTCCGTGTGGGCGGGAATGGAGGCCGGTCGGGTGGGAAATTTGAAAGAAGTGGGAGCGGGTTGGGAACCTGCCGTCATCCCGCCCCCACGTGCCTATCCCTCGGGCGCGTTTACCGGTGCGGCAGCAACCCGACGGGCAGAGGCGGGTGACCTAATTGAAATCTTTATAACCTTGTTTATAGACACTTAAGAGCCTTTCTCCCCCGACATTTTAAATTTACCTGGATGGCCACGGGAACCACGTTGCTCGGGAACCACGTCTGTCAACCTGAGGCGGGAGTTCAGTGGCCATTGCTCCAGCTGATTAGTTGACAGCTTCAAATGTACAGTAAAAGCTCCCACCTGACAGCAGATCACTTTCCTCAGGCAGAAGCTATTGCTCACTGCATTCCCAGCACAGATTCTGCAGGCTGCAAGTCTTTCCAGCAAAGTCTCCATCCAGTCTCGCCTCATCGGAAGAAGCTCTCTCACCATTGACAGATTGCTTCTGTCATCTCTACTTCACCTGCCATCTATTCCATCAACATTGGTGCCATTTATACTGTCTCACCTTGGTCCTCAGAATCTGGCCACGATGAGCCCCAACACCAGCAGCACCAGGCACACCAGCAGCACCAATAACAACACCACCACCTCCGGTTCTCTCCCTCTCCCTCTTATTGTGGGCTCTCTTTTCCTGCAAGGAGGGAAAGAAGAGACTGTTGAGTGAGAGTGATGGAATGAATGTAAGGAATAGATGGGTTACATCTTTAGAGGGTGACTATGATGGAGTGGACTAAGTGGCCTCCTTGTGTGTTGTTAGTTGGTATGATTGCATTAAGATGAGGGTGAGTGTGAAGGGTGGTTAGTCAGACGGGGATGTGATAATGTAGATAGATAGGGATGGATGGACGTGCAAGGTATGTTGGTGTGAGTAATGATGTGCAGGAGTAGGGTTGGGAAGGCAGAATGATGGGGATGTGATTAAAAGCAGAGCAGGATAAAGTTGAGTGTGGCTTTGTACTCACGTTTCCTGATCTAATGAGATCATTTAAATGTTTGCGGCTCTGCACCCAGGTCCTCCTGACCACATCCCTGCTGGTGACCTCCTCTGCAATCTCCAACCAGGCTGTTTTGGTCTCCTGTTGCGGTCTCTTCTGCCCATTGGAGGGGAAGAGGACCTCCCTGCGTATGGAGGGAGTCATCGGTGAACCTGGGTGCAGCCCTCTGCCTCTGTGCAGTCATTGTCAGTGTTTGCAGCACTCCAATGCTGTAGTGCACTGACAGCACTATGTTACATTAACCTTCAAATGTAATGTGGCCTTGGCGCCTTTAAAGATCCCAGCCGAAAACGCGTCATGAATGATGTCACCAGACCTGCACCATTTCATTGGGCTGGGTAACACGCAGGGCGGGCTTAATAAGCCCTGTTAACGTAAAGTCGTTCTGTGGAGAGGACCCACACCGGACCCACCCAAGTAGGGAAAATTCCGGCCCTATTCTCTGAAGGTACATTTACATTAATAGTTTCGAGTTGGTGTGAAGTTGGCACCCTGAACGTCTGTAGTGTAAATCAGGAGTTAGTCCCTGACATTACCCAGGGTGACAAAAATATATATATTGGAGTTGTATTTCATGGCGGTTCTCCCGATCATCCGTTGGTAACTTCGCTGGAAGGTCCATTGAAACAGTACTTATGCCAAATCTCCAAGATTTACACAGATCTTATTTCAGTTTGACAGATTGGGGGAGGTCCAGGGGACGTACATTTACACTACAAACAAGTAGGAAAAGGCTAGACGTTAGGCGGTTCTTCTTTTCCCAGAGAGTAGTGAGCCTGTGGAATGCATTGCTGGCTGGTGCGGGGGTGCTGACTCTCTGTACGCCTTCCAGAGGGAGCTGGACCGGTGGGGCAGATAGCGCATCATATAAAAGGTAAGTGGATTAACAGTTCACGCACACATGGTCCATGTGATCCCCTGGACTAGTTTTGATCACCTGAAGGGGGTTGGTGGAATTTTCCAAAGTTTTTTCACGCCTTATAGGGTTTTTTCCTGGTCTTTTGCCTCTCCCAGGCGATTACATGGCTGCGGGAGAGTAGCAAGCGTGGAGCAGGCTTGATGGACCAGCTGGTCTTTACCTGCCCGTTATGTTCATGTGTTCGTACAGATCTTCCACCAATGTTATGGCAAGCGATCAGGAGGATTTTCACGTAAATTCAACCACAATGTCTCTGGTGCATTATATCATTGGCTTCCATTTTTTCATTTTTTTTATTCCTTCATGGGATGTGGACGTCGCTGGCAAGGCCAGCATTTATTGCCCATCCCTAATTGCCCTTCAGAAGGTGGTGGTGAGCCGCCTTCTTGAACTGCTGCAGTCTGTGTGGTGAAGGTACTCCCACAGTGCTGTTAGGTAGGGAGTTCCAGGATTTTGACCCAGCGACGATGAAGGATCGGCGATATACTTCTAAGTCAGGATGGTGTGTGACTTGGAGGGGAATTTGGAGGTGGTGGTGTTCCCATGCGCCTGCTGCCCTTGTCCTTCTAAGTGGAAGAGGTCACGTGTTTAGGAGGTGCTGCCGAAGAAGCCTTGGCGAGTTGCTGCAGTGCATCTTGTAAATGGTACACACTGCAGCCACGGTACACCGGTGGTGGTGGGAATGAATGTTTAAGATGGTGGATGGGGTGCCAATCAAGCGGGCTGCTTTATCATGGATGGTGTCGAGCTTCTTGAGTGTTGCTGCAGCTGCAATCATCCAGGCAAGTGGAGAGTATTCCATCACTCTCCTTACTTGTGCCTTGTAGATGCTGGAAAGACTTTGGGGAGTCAGGGGGTGAGACACTCGCCACAGAATACCTAGCCTCTGACCTGCTTTTGTTGCCACAGTATTTATGTGGCTCGTCCAGTTAAGTTTCTGGTCAATGGTGACCCCCACGATGTTGATGGTGGGGGATGCGGCGATGGTAATGCCTTTGAATGTCAAGGAGCGGTGGTTAGACTCTCGCTTGTTGGAGATAGTCATTGCCTGGCACTTCTGTGGCGCAAATGTTACCTGCCACTTATCAGCCCAAGCCTGAACCTTGTCCAGGTCTCGTTGCCTGCGGGCATGGACTGCTTCATTATCTGAGGAGCTGTGAATGTCACTGAACACTGTGCACTCATCAGCGAACAGCCACATTTCTGATCTTATGTTGGAGGGAAGGTCATTGATGAAGCAGCTGAAGATGGTTGGGCCTAGGACACTGCCCTGAGGAACTCCTGCAGCGATGTCCTGGGGCTGTGATGATTGACCTTCAGCCACCACAACCATCTTCCTTTGTGCTAGGTATGACTCCAGCTAGTGGAGAGTTTTCTCCCCCCGATTCCCATTGACTTCAGTTTTACTAGGGCTCCTTGATGCCACACTCGGTCAAATGCTGCCTTGATGTCAAGGGCAGTCACTCTCACCTCACCTCTGGAATTCAGCTCCTTTGTCCATGTTTGGACCAAGGCTGTAATGAGGTCGGGAGCCGAGTGGTCTTGGCGGAACCCAAACTGAGCATCAGTGAGCGGGTTATTGGTGAGTAAGTGCCACTCGATAGCACTGTCGATGACACCTTCCATCACTTTGCTGATGTTTGAGAGTAGACTGATGGGGCGGTAATTGGCCGGATTGGATTTGTCCTGCTTTTTGTGGACAGAACATACCTGGGCAGTTTTCCACATTGTCGGATAGATGCCAGTGTTGTAGCTGTACTGGAACAGCTTGGCTTGGTATGCACAGGGTTAAAACCAGGTTCAACTAAAGAAATGACCCATGATAAAGAAATGGCTGATACACATCAGTACAGAAACAGAGTTGATGCATCTGTGGGTTGATGCAATGAAATGATGGGTTGCTTTAATTTGCTCATGCCTGTTAAGTGCAAAGCCACTAGTGAAGTTCTGTCCGGATGCATCCCTGATACCTATCTTATAGGTGCTGGTGTCCAGCATTATAGATCTGATCTTCAAAGGGTGTAAGAGGTTACCCTGTCCAGCAAATATCTTTTGCGTTTGGCATCCTGTGGATGTCTGACAGCCTGATGTAATTATTTGATTTCCTGTGTCCCTGGGGGGAACTTCAAAGCAGTTGTAAAGTATATCTTGGGCAGGCCTCTTCAATTCATGAGTTCTTCTCAAACCATCAGAGAGAGGCAAGAGACCCTGTGGGGGTGGAGGGGCGGTTATGCAGTGACGTCCACGCAAAGTTATTGCACAGGGATGAAAGCAGATCCAGTATTACTGCGACTGTTATTTTCTGTATCCAGGAGTGTTGCAGCTAGGTTCTGTGCAGTGATGTGAATCTGACGTTTGTCTTCGCTCCTGTGTTCTGACTTATTTATTATCGTTAATAAACTCCTGATAGAACGTTTATACGACCGGTTTCTGAAGGCAAGGAGACTGCGTCCGGGCAGGTGATGAATCCAGTAAACTGAATATGGCGACAGAGAGCTTTTGCTTGTTTCCTGAACTTGCGACAAGGGGGGAAGAGACAGGCGCATTCAAGAGTGGACACGCTTACAAGAGTGGGCTTAGCCACTGAAGCACGAGGAAACTATCGGAGGTAAATGTTGAAAAACGTTACAGGTCAAAAGTGCAAATCCAGCATTTGGCCCTGACATGACCCCGCAACAAAGCAGAGCGAGATTCCCTCTATCCTGGAAGTCTCACTCACCTCACACCGAAGCAACAGTTGTAGTGTTGGTCACTCACAGCACTTCCTTCATATGAGTGAAGAGCCATCATTCACGAGTATCACAGTGAGTTACGTTGGTCTTTGCACAGATATAAATCTCCTGAAACTCACTGCCACGAGTAAGTTAGCCTCCCAACAGACCACCCCGCCCCCGCATCCACCAGGCCACTTGATGCACTGAGACTTAAAAATGCAGGGGCCAATTTTAACTGCTTGCAAACTGGTATAAGCAGGGTGGTGGCGAGCTGACAATGGTGTCAGATCACTTAGCGCCCCATTTACACTGTCGTTCGATGCCTGCCTGTTTCAGACCCTCTGACTACATAGTATCCCGATTTTAATTTTGAGGTACAAGCTGGGCGGAGATTCTGGGCGGAGATTGCACGGTGGATCAATGCCAATGAGGCCTTGGTCTCAAAACGGCTCAGGCCTCATGGCAGCAACAACTGGTGAGCAGTGGGCGTGTTCTGCCCGCTAACCATCTGTTTCGCGCCAAAATGTTAAAATCGGCCCCGGGATGTCCCATGCTACTCATATTTGTCTTAATTGTGGATTGACATCCATTTAATTCGCATGCAGGGCTCAGATGAATCTGCATCCAAGGCATCCAAATTGAAGTTTCCCAATTTACTTGATAGTCCAGTGATTGTCCAATCTACATTTCCTACATTTCCTAGTCTCATGGCTATCTATCCAAGACATCTGATTCTTTGGCCTAATTTCCTCTGCAATTTGGGGGGTCACTCCCTGCTGACACATCAGCAATCCTCCCTATTGATGTCGCATTAAGATAATCCAAATTTTGGCGTACAGTCCAAACAGGGATCAAAAATTCCTATCAAAGAAGCCAAGTGTAATCTTAGATAAGACTGCAAATCTTACTTAAAAGCACCACTAGCTTTCTGAAGTCACTTGCATACCCATTTGAGAATTCATTCATCAGCCAAGATATTAGTTATGGAAGTCTGTGTAGACATACAGTCACTGGGAAGGAATTTTCTGTGGCTAGATGTACCATAAACCCATCTACAAAAAACAATCTAACCCATTTACAGTTCAAGCATTCTGATCAACATGCTAAAAGTATGGCAAAGAATTTTTACTTCACAAAGGGCTATGATCAGGAGTCATACTGATTCAATTGAGTTACCAAACCAGCTTATAAAGAAAAGGATGGCATTTTCCTAAATTCTCCTATAGCAAAATTCCTCATTGTAACTAAATTAAAAAATATATTAATCCAAAAGCGTTTGCTTACAGCTATAACATAGCCTTGTAATACTCCTTGTGCTAGGCTCCCGATCTCAGTGCAGCCTCATTTATATACTGGTTAATTGCCTTTAAAAGAACTCTTCATCACAGGCATACAACCTGCAGGCTACTACCCTGAACTTAACCCTTTGATCGTCATCTCTATCTTCCCTGCTCGTACCACCATTCCATTAATCTTTTCTACTTTTGTACTAGCCAGATATATTTGCACTATTATATCAGGTAAACATTTTTACCTAGAAGGTCCCTAAAGGCCCTGAACAGTCTTTCGGTATTTGCAACAATTAGGTTAGCAATCAATAAAATCATTTTTAAACTCATAACTTCATCCCCTAGACACTTGGTGACAAGGAGTGGTAAGTCAGAGAGTGGAGTAACTGGAAGGCAAGTCTCTTACAACAGAACAACTTGTGTACACTTTAGCAATAACAAACTACACCTTTGTCAAATGTGTGAGGATAGTCATCCTTAAAAGCTGTTTCACTGGGGCCAATGGATGGCTCAGTGGGTTAAACCTTGATCTTTCATCTGTGGGACCCAGGTTCAAATTCAGCCCAGAGTGATGGATTGAAGCTCTCCTCAGTCTGCTGGTTGCTGACATCCTACATGGAATGAGTTGGAGCAATCTTGATCAAAATCCTCTGCGCTTAGTGGACGGCCCTTAATTTGGCAATCTCAGGTGTGGTGTGGGAAGGGAAGAATGTCACACTAATGCACTAGGTGGCGAGGTTGGGGCTTAGGCATTGTTTGGGCAGAGTAGAGGGCCAATATACAGCATTCCACCACACCACACCTGGCCTGGGAGTTGCCACTCTCTGGCATCCAAAATCCATTCCATTCCATTCTACGGCATCTACTTCCTTCACCTTGTAGAGTGCAGGCAAAAGTCATACAAATCTAGCTTGCTTCTCTGTGCAGTTGTACTGGAGTTTTGAAGGCCCTTGGAAATATCTGGCTCAAGGCAATTAATTTTTAGTACTATCCATTGCAGCCTGCTAGGCTGTTTTGTTTCTTCTGTTTTGCTGAAGTAACATGTTTAGTAATGAAAATTGCAGCAGACAAATTGTGTCTGTATGCCTTGTTTCTCATTTTGTGAGACCCTGGTGTTAATATACAGATGCACTTCACTATTAAGTTGCAGGACATTTTGAAGCTTTAAGACTAAGCCTTGCATTTCTTTGATGGTGTTTTCCTACTTGCAGATAAACTGCTGAGATGCTTTGATCCAAGGTATACCTCAACAAGAAATATTAAGACATTAGGGGGAGAAATTCAGTATCGCCCCATTTGGGGCGCAATTATCGGCCGGGCGCAAAGATTAGTGCCTGGCGCTAATTATCGCCACCGACTGCAAACTTGACTTTTATCGCCCCTGGAGGTGATTGCAGCGCTATATCAGGCGCTTCACACCTGTCTTAAGGCGCAAAGGCCGAGGAGCGAGGCGCTACCTCAGAGCGCTGGCGAAGCTCATGTAATGTCAGTCAGCAATGGAACACACACACAATGGCACCGGCCAGTTCTTAAAGGGGATGGTTAATCTTGCTTTCCATGCACATCCTGCTCATTGCAGCCTTGAATCTCGGCCTGGAGAGACTTGCACATCAAATGTGCTGGAAAGAACAATGGAGATTACCAGGCAAAGAGCTCAGAGTGCAGCCCCCACAGTCTCTGCTAAATCGATACAAGGAATGGCAAATCAAAATGAACCTGCAAAGTGCTGCTCAGTACCCAAAACTCCTTCACACAACGTTGAATCTCTCCAGAAGTCTCTCCCTCTCTCTCTCAGAATGCGTAGTTCAAAAATGGCACCAACAATAAAAGGCAGGAAGCGGTCACCTTTAAATAGCGCTCCCCCTTTCCCTTCATGACTGCAGAACGCTCCCCTCAACCTGTCGTTGCTAGCGTCAGGCGGTAAGGCAGGGGGCGCCACTCAATATCCGCTCCGGGGCGATACCGGGGCGTTGCGCACTCGAGTGACGTCATGATCTGCCGGCGCAGGAGATCGTGGCGGTAGTGTTTAGCGCCGCCGCAAAATGTCTAGTTAATTTCGCGAGCGGCGCAAACTTCGCCACGCCTGGGCGCTAGATGCTTTGCGCCCCATTAGCGCACTCTTAAGGCGCTAACGGGAGGCGCAACCAACTGAATTTTTCCCCCTAAGTGCTGGGGGAGCAATACTCAGTAAAAAGAATTTATCATGTTTAGAATTTACTGTGCTTTTTCTTCTCTTATCAGTGTTTCTCCATTTGTTCTCTCTCTTTGTGCTAGATTGTCTTTATGTTTGCTATTTTCCTCCTTCCCCAACTGTTTTCTTTCTCCCTTTGCCCACCGTCTTGTAGATTCTCACTCATATGATTTTGCTCTTTAGATCCTTTACCTCTCACTTCTCTCTGCTTGTGAAAATTACAACGTTTGTTTGAAAGTTAAGCCCACTATTGTCAGTGATCTGTAAAGCATTCCCTTTACACATTTGTTCCATTCCTAGAACAGCCAGAATAATCTATGTTGTAAAAGTTACTATAATTGCCAATGGGAATAGCTTGAATTCACACAGCGCAAAGATAATTCAAACTTAAACCCGAGCTATGCATTTGAGTGGAACGTATAGTGTGTCACTGTAAAACACAAGCTATCATTTACATAATTCTTATGTTCCAATGCACTTTTTTCTTTGCATGTGTTAATGAGGAACTCGGATGAAAAATGTGATTCTCTTCAAAAAGAATGTGTTTAAAAGTCTGTTATTGCTTAATTCAGCCTGCAGTATAAATGGGTGCCATTTTCAAATTGTTTTTTTCACTGGGAGACCGATATTGATGGTACACAGATACATTTGTTTTACAGAAACAGTTCCATCCCTCAGGATTTAAGACATTACGTTAGTGTTATCGATGAGTTCATCATGAACTCTGTTAGAGATTCAGATTCAATAAGGATAGTATTATGAGCTGAGGAAGCGAAGTAAGGTGATCTGGTGTGTCAGGCTCACAACAACAACTTCCATTTATATAGCGCCTTTAATGTAGAAAACGCCCCAAGGTGCTTCACAGAGAGGTAAGGAAATAAATTGCCAGTAATTCAACTGTAGTTCTTGTTCTTTATACCAGCTGATAGGAACATTAATACAGGAGTAGGCCATTCAGCCCCTTGAACCCCCATTTAATCAGATCATGGCTGATCTGTATCTCAACTCCATTGCCTGCCTTTGCTCCATATACTGTGATACCCTCACCCAACAAAAATCGTTTAAAGATCCCGCTGGAATAGCCAAGGCTGTCAGTTCGTGATGTCAAAGTTCTTTCTCAAGTCACCACAACTTTTGACATCTCACTCTATCAGCTTTTTAACATCACATTGGGAGAGAGAATGAACCACAGAGACAACTCTGCAATTATTGATTTCCCCGATGTCTTGGGTCATTCACTATACTCATGTATCTCTTTATCCGGATACAGTGGGCTTCCAGCCTTTGAATATGCATGTGCTGTGGGATGGATGTGTGCTGATTAGCTTTGCGCCACCCATGACTCATTTATCCTCGTCAGCTGGACATAAATGCAAGGCTGACTGGACAAGACAAGAAACAATGGCTTTCTCAGTGTCTGGATTCTGTTTTTATTGACAATAATGCCACAGCGGCCCATGACTCCAGTACCAAATCCTTAAAAAAAATACAAAAGATATAGCGGGGCTTACATCATCATGGAACTAGAATGTACATTTACCATAAACAACAGATTCCAATATATCAACTCCATGTGGCTCGAGGGGAACAGAGCAATATTTTGTCACCTGCTGCATCACTCACAACCTGGAAACGCTGGGGGGAAGTTTGACTTTGTGCGATAGCGTAAAACGGGTGATAACCAGTTGGCAGCCCATTTTACAACTCTCCCGATTTTTATTTCCATTAACTCCTATAAGGTGTCCAATAAGGTGGAGTAGCACAGCTCTTACTCTTTTTAGGTGAAGTCCTCAGAGAATTTCCAGAATAAATGTTGATAGAGCGTTGGTGAAGTCTTGGCAAAGTGTCCCAGAAAGTCTCTTTGATGTCCTGTTCAAACCTCCAGCAGCAAGTGAACAGTAAAAGGTGATATATCTTTAAGTGGTGCTCGAAATCCTCTGCAACGACTAGTTTACTCCCAATCAGTTGGTCACTGTTAGGAGAGGGCGTTAGTTCAAGCGCTATCTACCAAAATGTCGTGCAGCCTCTTTAATGAGCGCTAGCGGGCATTTTAAGTGGCAATCAGCCCCTTAACGATCCTCCAGGCGGCCCATTCCTAGCGCAAACTTTAACTCCTTTACCAAGATGGTGTCTTGCGCTAAACGCAGGTTTTTTCTTCTTTCGTATGGTAGTAGCAAAGCAAATCAAATGTCAATATCTAAGTCAGATATCCAGGCCAAAGCTTCTGGTGTAACACCACGGATATCTTGTAGGCTGCCTGTGACTTTCCTCTGAGAGCAGCGTTCGATGATGTGCTCCAGGGTCTGATTAGGAGCTCCACAGTCGCATGATGGGGAAGCTTTAATCTTCCATCTATGGAGAAGGTGGCAGCATTTACCTTGACCGGTTCTGAGGCTATAGATGGTTGTCCACTGTTTGTGAGGAAGGTTTGATTCTTCAGGTTGTACTGTGGGGTCCTCTATAAGGAATTCATTCCGTATGTCGCAGTTCTTCCAAGCATTTCGCCATCGGTCATCAAGGCTGAGGGGAGATCGCTGAAGGGCTTCGGCGACGGTCCAAAATGGCCTTCTAGATTTGAGATGGGTTGGTGGTAGGTTGTTCAAGTCGGCCTGGATTGGCTTGTCTTTGCTGGTGTAGCGGTTGTATTCTCTGGAAATTGCATATTTGCGGTGTAGGTGTGGTGGTGCGATGTTTGCAAGCACCGTCAGCCAAGGTGTTGGTGTCAATAAAAGCGTACCGGTGATAATTCTCATAGTAGAATTCAGTTGGACATCAACAGATTTGACATGCGGACTTGATAGCCATGCCGGAGAGCAGTACTCCGCTGTAGAGTACATCAGGGCGAGTGCAGCCGTACGGAGGGTTTGAGCGTCTGCTCCCCATGTGGATCCGGCGAGTTTCTGGATCAAGTTGACCCTACTCTTCAGTTTCTTCCAAGGTTCTGGAGATGTTGTCTATATGACAGGGTGCGATCAAGCGTGACTCCTAAATAGGAGGGATTTTTGGCATGGTTTACCTCTGCGCCGCAAAAGGAGACTTTCAAAGCTTGGTTTGCTTGATGGGTGTCAAGGTGGAATGTCGAGGTGACGGTCTTTTGCGAGTTTGGCGAAGTCTCCATCGGTGGAAGTAGGTCTCCATCCTCTGTAAATCACTGGTCAGGGTCTCCTCGGTGATGGATAGATTCATGTTTTGCGTGGTCAAGGCAATGTCATCAGCGTATACGAACTTACGAGACTCTGCATCGGGCAGGTCACTGGTGTAAACGTTTAATAACATGGGTGTCAGGACAGAATCCTGTGGGAGTCCGTTGTTCAATGTCCTATATCTGCTCTTCTGGGTGCCAGTGTACACATGGAAGCACCGGTTGATAAGCATGGAGTTGAGAAGAAGGATCATTGTTTTGCAGGATAAAATGATGGAGAGCTTGAAAAGCAGTCCATGCTTCCATACTGTCTCATACGCCTCTGACAGGTCCACGAGTGCTACAGCGGTCTTGAGCTGGTGCTAGAAGCCTGCTGCGATGTGCATTGTTAAAGCTACCACTTGGTCGCAGCAGTTACGGCCGCTCCGGAAGCCCACTTGCTCCTTAGGAATGGTTGGCTCGATGATGGGGGCAAGTCTGTGAAGTAGTAGCCTCTCCAGCACTTTATAACAAGTACAAAGTAAGGAGATCTAGCGGTCGCTGGAGGCTTCACAAGCATTCTTGCCCTGCCTCAGGAGGGCAATTATTTTAGTCTCCCTCCAAATAGATGGAATTTTACCAGTTGCCAGTACCTCGGAGAAGAAGGAGGTCAACCATCTCTTCGCTTTGGGTCCCAGTGCTTTTAAGAATTCTGGGTAAACACCATCTGGACCAGCAGCTTTTCCAGATTTGGTTGTTGACGGGGCTGCGTTTAGTTCATCGAAGGTGAATGGATCAGACATAGTTTGTCAAAAGCTGCCGTTTCACCTGGAGTCGAAATTCTTTGTCCACCGGAGCCTTTGATGTTTGCATTAAGTGGGATGCAATGGCGTCCGCTCTGATGGTCGCCCTGTGTTTATAGGCGGGGTTTGGCCCACCAAGTTGATGGAGCAGGACCCATGCTTTCCTGCTGGAGTGCATGAAGTTAGTTTTTCTCCACAAGGCTCCTCCACCTTTTGCGTCAGCTTAAGACCCCATCTCGGCCACCTTGGAGGGTCTTTAGCACCTAAAGCATCCGGGGAAAATCCCGTTGCCTTGCCCTTCCACCATATCTTTCTTTATTCTTCCTTTTCAAACATTTAACCAATTCCATTTTAAATACAGATTAGTGGATTGAGCGGTCCCATGACAGATGCGGAGGAATGTGAGTAGTATATTTTGGGAAAAGAAGAATGAACATAAATGCTAAGGGGTAAAAATTGAGTCGCGCCCCATTTGGGGCGCTAACCTCGCCGGGGTGCGACTTTTAGCGCCCCGAAAAAATTAGCGGCCCCGCGCCGGAACTTCAGTGGTTGCGCCCCAAGAGGGAAGCGGGGCGCCACTGGAAGCACCCCGCATCCCTCTTGGGGCGCTGCGAGTGAATATCCTGGCGCTACGTGCCGCAGCGCCACGCGCTGCGGCACGTCGCGCCGCGGTATTGCAGGCCTTCCTCCCCTTCTTAAAGGGGAGGGACCCTGCGCAGCGCGAACCGGGGCCCAGCTGGGCCCCCAGGGATCGGGAGTGCCGGCAAAAGAGCCCGGCACTCAAGAGAAGTGTCGGGCTCTTGGAGCGCAGCCGGCACTTCACGGTGGGGGGGCTTCACGGGGGCCGGGGGCAGGTGCTGGCAGGCGGCCAGCAACAAAAATGGCCGCCTGCCACCTCCCCTTTAAATATCGCCGCCCCGGCCGCACGTACGCCTCCCTGAACCCGTCGGACATAGCGTCTGGCGGTAAATCAGGGGGCGCGACTGAAGATCACGGCCGGGGCGCGAGCGGGGTGCTGCGCACGGCGATGACGTCATCGCCGGCGGCGCAGCGCCACAGGGCGCTACCGGCTGCCGCCGCCGCTAACCTCCCACTAAATTTTTCGGGAGGCGTGGGCGGCGCTGCGCCCGGGCGTTAGCTGCTTTACGCCCCATTAGCGCCCTCTTAAGGCGCTAACGGGAGGCGCAAGCAGCTGAATTTTTCCCCCTAAGGCTCTTAACAGGGTGGATGAATAGATGGATCTAGGAGTGTGGACATACAGATCTTTATAGGTGAAATGCAGGTAGTAAAGGCCATTAAAGGTAAATGGGATTGTGGTTTTAAACAGAAGGCTTTGTACAAGATATTGGTTAGGCTACAGTTGGAGTATTGCATATCATTCTGGTTACCTCATTAAAGGAAGAATAATCTCTGGCATCCTTCCCCACAGTTTCTCATGCACTCTTTTGTGGTATCATCAGCAAACTTCAATATCATTCCTCTTGTGTCTTTGTCCAAATCATTCATATATAAGGAAAACAAAAGAGGTTCCAGTACAGATCCCTGGGGCACACCACTTCCCACATTGTACCACTCCAAAGAAACACCCGTTTACCCCTACTCTTTGCTTTCAGTCTTCTATTCATGTGGCTAGATTTTAATAACATGGGAGTAGATTTCTAACTGCTCGGGCGTAAAACTGGGATTGCGGATTGGCCGCTCGCTGTAGGAACTGCCTGATTTTGATTTAGAGTCATTTCAATGGAAGTGAAAAGCAAACAATTTCTATAATGGATGGCCGATCCCTAATCCCAGTTTTACACCCAGGCAGGAAGTTCTACTCCCATGTGTCCTAATTTTCATAAGTTTCTTATGTGGCACCTTATCATGCACCTTCTGAAAATATTTACCTATAACATCTGCCGCATTTCCTTTATTGATACACAATGATTTTGTCTAAAACATCAAGCAGTCAGGCATGACCTGCCCTTTACAAATCAATGTTAACCAATTTCTTCCTGTATTGTGGACTCCAGGAGTTTATCAACACCCAAGGTGCCTAACTGGTCTATAATTTCCTGACTTATCCTTTGCCCTTTTTTTGAACAGGTGCATAATATTTGCTACCCTCCACATGCTTCGGCACAATTCCCATTTACAAAGACTATTGGAACATTTGCTATATTTTCCCTACCTCCTACAGCATTCTGGGATGCATACCATCTAGGCTATGGACTTTTCTATTATTAATCCCATTGAAGTTTTTTTAAAACAAAATATCCTTTTGAATATTTATCTCCAGTAGTGACTCTTCCACATCCTCCTCAGTTACTCCGCCAGTCCCATTTTTACCTTCCTCTGTCTAAAAACTGAAGCAAATTATTTGTGAAACATTTCCTCACTAACATCGGGTTATGAAACATCAAACTGAGGTCTTAAGTCACTTCTCAACAGTTCCTCTCAACGGGGTGAAATCTGACTGTTGGCAATGCTTTGAAATCTTGGGAGATGAACATGGGACCTGAGCTGGCCTTATAAAGATCTTGCCGCTGAAAATTCATGGGGTTGACAATCCGATGTAAATGCTGGGATGTGGGTGTAGTATCCTCTGCTCTTGACTCCATCAGAGTTTCTTGGGTCAGGGAGAGGTTCATAGAAACAGGAGGAGGCCTTGAGGCTGTTGTGCCATTCAATTAGATCATGGCTGATCTCTCCATTTACCTGCCTTTGCTCCATATCCCTTGACACCCTTAACTAACAAAAGTCTATCAATCTCAGTCTTAAAAGCCTTTCGGGGGAGTGAGTTCCAGACTTCCACTACTTTTTGTGTGAAGAAATGCTTCCTGATTTCACTCTTAAATGGCCTAGCTCTAATTTTAAGATCATGCCCTCTTGTTCTGGATTCTCCCACCAGAGGAAATAGTTTCTCTGAATCTCCCCTATCGACTCCCTTTATCATTTTAAACACCCGATCAGATCAATCAAACCTCCCAAAGTCAAGGGAATATAAACCAAGTTAATGCAACCTGTCCTCATGATTTAACCCTTTAAGCCCTGGTTCTTTGATTTAATTAATGCCAGTGGGTACCCGTGTCACCATGGGTGCATTTTGAGGGCCCGCCAGAGCAGGTGGGCAGGAGTAGCGCCAGAGGCCCGCAACTCAGGTTAACGCTGCAGCCAAGGTCAAGTTGGGGTCCAGACGTGGGCTCCACTTTCACCAACCGGAAGGCTGGTATGTCACATTCGACCCAGCAGATCCTGGGCTGGGGTCAGGGAAACTACTCCTGGCCATACCCCCTCTGGCTTGGATGATATAGTTTGGGGTAGATGGAGGTTCTGCTCCAAACAAGGACCTGAAGAAATTGACAGCGCAGACTTGGTCCCAGGTGATTTCCCAGATCTTCCTCCACACTCCTGCCGCACATATGGTGGGTGTGAGCCACAAGGCCCATGCAATTTTGGGACCCTCTTCTTAGTCCATGCCAGCTTCCAATACTCTTTCAGAATTTGGTTCTTGCAGAGAGTTTGATAAGGAACAAGATTTTAGAATGAAATAGACAAGATTTGTCTCTTGGTATATCTTTTAAATATGCTGTTGCCGTGAATTATGTGAATCTCAATTCATCCGCCATTATCTTGCCAGATCCAAAGATAATGAAAGGATTCGCTTGTACTTATCCAGTCCAAAGACCTCTAAAATGAGAGTTGTTAGTCTTCCATGATTAAGGACCCAACAGTACGAATAATTGCCTTGAATGCTAATGAGCAGGTGCTCATATGTTTGGGTTCTGAGAACCTGTTAATGCCTTGACCGTATGCATTTGAATTTTGGAGATTAAACAAAGCCACTGTAACCTGAATAACCCCCAGATCAACACTGATCCCACAGACAACTTTGCTGGGACTTTCGTTGGAGTTTCTTCCACTTCACTGTCGTAACTTTGGCAGATGTTTGGCAGAAACCCCATTTACAGACATAAACACGGGTTCCATTGCACTTGCGCCAAAGTTACGGTTGCGGAGCGGAGTAAGGTCTGAGGAAATTCCTGCCATTTATTTCCTGACCTTAATTTTTTCTGACCTTTCTTTTTCAAATTCGGTAAGGAATGGCACCTTCCACTCTAACTGCTTTAATAGTAGATGAAATAAAATGCAGTAACTTAACTATCTTGTCACAGACACATTTTTCTATGATCTTTCATATAAGATTAGTCCACTCGTGAAGACCCTTCCCCATTCTTTAGACTTCAGAGCACTAGTAATTAATCTCTGGGCAATTTTAGTCCATTTTCCAAAGGCAGCAGATGTTTAGGGCCATTGATTACTGATAGGAACGAAACAGTTTGACCCTAGTTCGCACAATTTGATACAAAAATATTCAAATTCTTCATAAGTAGCATCTTTCTCCTGCAAACTGTAAAGGTACTTCAGCTACAACTACTTTCTCCTGCTTACTTTTATCTGCATCATATACTGAGAGGACACAAATTGATTCTGATGCCTTATAAGTAGATGTTTCATTAACATCTAGTTTGACCTTACTGATGATTAATGAATGATTGATGAGTGTACCTATGTATTGATGCAGCTGCTTTGACCCATCTAATAAAATACATCAATGCGCACATGTTTATTATATGCTTTGATAGTTCAATTAAAAAGAACCTTTTTTGTTGCAGTTGAAATCTTTGTCGGGTGGTTTAATAAAGTTTAAATTTGTATCTGAAGAAAAACAAATGACATGACCTGGCACTCGATTACATAGGAACAGGATTAGGCCATTCAGCCCCTCGGGCATGCTCTGCTGATCAATTAAATCACGGGTGATCTGTACCTCAACACCATTAACCCATCGAGTAAAGCCGTGGCTCAGTGGTAGCACTCTCGCCTCTGAGTCAGAAGGTTTGTGAGTTCATAGTCCCACTCCAGGGAGTTGAGCACAAAAATCTAGGCTGACACTCCAGTGAGGTGGTCAGAGGTGCTGTCTTTCGATGAGACTTTAAACCGAGGCCCCGTCTACTCTCTCAGGTGGATGTAAAAGATCCTATGGCACTATTTTGAAGAAGAGCAGGAGAGTTATCCCCGGTGTCCCAGCCAATACTTATCCCTCAATCAATATCACTACAACAGATTATTTGGTCATTATCACATTGCTGTTTGTGGGAGCTTGCTGTGTGCAAATTGGCTGCCGCGTTACCTACATTACAACAGCGACTACATTTCAAAAGTACTTTGTAAAGCGCTTTGGGACGTCCGGTGGTTGTGAAAGGTGCTATATAAATGCAAGTCTTTCTTTCTTTCGGTGCCATATCCCTTGATAACCTTACACAATAAAAATCTATCAATCGCAATCTTGAAAGCTCCAATTGACCCCCAGTATCCACAGACTTTTAGGGGAAAGAATTCCATATTTCTACAACCCTTTGTGTGAAAAAGTGCTTCCTGATTTTGCTTCTGAATGGCCTATCTCTACTTTTAAGATTATGTCCACTTGTTCTTGATTCCCCCACCAGAGGAAATAGTTATTCCGTATCCACCCTATCAAATCCTTTTAACATTTTAAACTCCTCGATCAGATCACTCCTCAATCAACAAGGGAATACAAAGCAGGTTTATGCAACCCGTCCTCATAATTTAACATTCCGTATACAATGCTGCATTCATTCTTACTTCAGCATTCTCACCAGACACTTGTGATGACAATTTTCCTTTAAATGCTCATTGAAGAATGGAACGAGGAAAGCTGTTGATTAAACTCTTTTTGTCGGCCAGAAACCCATCACAATGCTGATGAAGCTCCAAATGAAGCTGCTGAGAAAACAAGAGAGGTAGAATTTTTGCTCAGTTACTATAGAGTGCATGCTCTTCCCCCAAGGAGATATGTTGTAGAAATGCCGGTGTTGGACTGGGGTGTTCTCTCTACACAGATGCGGCCTGCTGTAATTTCCAGCAAAAAAAGTAAAAAATCTTTTTGTTTTCCATACAGATTCCAGCTGCCACATTTGACCCCTTGTGACCCCACCTCATTGTCTTTGTTGTATTTTGCTATCGTCTTTGATGTAATGTCTTCCTGACTGACCTGGTTGGACACCATCCACACCTTTGATTGCCGTGATTTTATCTCTGCCGAGGTGCAATAAAGGGCAGTTAGAAAGATTAACTGTAGTCGTCTGGCAGTGTTCTCTGACTATTTATGCTGTGCCCATATGTATTTCTTCACTTCACCTGACGAAGGAGCAGCGCTCCGAAAGCTTGTGATTTCAAATAAAGCTGTTGGACTATAACCTGGTGTTGTGCGACTTCTCACTTTTGCCCAAGGAGATACACCACTGTAGAGAGCTCAGGCACAAGTTGGTAAGTGCCAAAGCTTAGTAACTCAAGTGTATGGAGAGATAATGTGAGTTTAACTGGCTGAAACCATGCAGTCTACCAGCACGGTGCACTTTAAAGCTTCCTGCGGCTTGACCAGCTAGGACCACCCTACTCATAAGAGCATCACCCACAGCGTTATCTGGAGCTTACTAGAAAGAAATCCAGCCCCTAGTGACAGGTGTACCTCTCCAGTTTCCAATAGTAAGCCAGTCGAGCTGGTCAATTGTCAGCAGGATCATGAGTACTGTGGACCTGCGCTGTTCAGGAATTGGACTACGAGGTCTGTCACTGAGGGTTGACTTCATTCTAAACTTCCATCACCAGACATGTACTCTTGGAGCTACCTCAGCCCCAGAGAGACCCCACTTACTTCCCCTTCCCATCTTGCACCATTAAGTCCAGAGTTCGCCAAGGGTCTATCCTTTGCCCCCCATCATCCTCCTAGAACATAAGAACATAAGAACATTCGGCCCTTCGAGCCTGTTCCGCCATTCAATAAGATCATGGCTGATCTGATCTTGGACTCAACTCCACTTTCCTGCCTGTTTCCCATAACCCTTGACTCCCCTGTAGCTCAAATATCTGTCTATCTCCATTGTGAATATATTCACTGACCCCGCCTCCACAGCTCTCTGGGGTAGAGAATTCCAAAGATTCACGACCCTCTGAGAGAAGAAATTCCTCCTCATCTCCGTCTTAAATGGGCGACCCGTTATCCTGAAACTATGCCCCCTAGTTCTAGATTCACCCACGAGGGGAAACACCCTCTCTGCATCTACCCTGTCAAGCCCCCTCAGAATCTTATATGTTTCAATAAGATCACCTCTCATTCTTCTAAACTCCGATGAGTATAGGCCCAACCTGCTCAATCTTTCCTCATAAGACAACCCTTTCATCTCAGGAATCAACCTAGTGAACCTTCTCTGAACAGCCTCCAATGCAAGTATATCCTTCCTTAAATAAGATGACCAAAACTGTACGCAGTACTCCAGGTGTGGTCTCACCAATGCCCTGTACAGTTGTAGCAAGACTTCTCTACTTTTATACTCCATCCCCCTAGCAATAAAGGCCAACATTCCATTTGCCTTCCTAATTACTTACTGTACCTGCGTGCTAACTTTTTGTGTTTCATGTAAGAGGACACCCAGATCCTTCTGTACTGCAGCATTCTGTAGTCGCTCTCCATTTAAATAATATTTTGCTTTTCTATTCTTCCTACCAAAGTGGATAACCTCACATTTTCCCACATTATACTCCATCTGCCAAATTTTTGCCCACTCACTTAACCTATCTGTATCAATTTGCAGATTCTTTGTGTCCTCTTCACAACTTTCAATCCAACTTGCTAACTCGCTGCACTTATTCCTCCCTTACTGCCACCCTGTCCTCACGCTAAAGCCACTCTTGTACCTCCCTGCTTTCAGATGGTGATTCACCAGCTGAGGAGACGGGCCCTGAAGCTGCCAGTGGGAGTGAAGCTGCAGCCGAGGAGGAAGAGGAAGCCGGAGCATCAGTGCCACCCTCTCCCGAGGAAGCCCATGCCCACACTGGGAACACGCCTTCCCTGGAGGGGAGCAGGGGGGAAGGGTCTGATGAGGGTGAAGCTCCAGGACCCAGCGGGCTGCAGCAACGCCATGGGGGTAGGGAAGAACGGGGGCCTTCTCCCCAGAGGGAGAGTATGCCAGAGACTCCTACTGCAATGGACGCAGAGGAGGAGCGGCTGATCGCAGAAATGAACACCCAGGCGGTGGGCATGCACACTGAGCTCATGGGTGCAGTGGGAAGGGTGCCCGAATGCATTGAGTCACTGGCAAGGAGTGTGGAGCACTTCGCTGTAGCACAGGCGGATGCCACACTAACGCTTAGTGCTGCAATTCAGTCACTGGCTGCCGTGATCCCATCTCTGACTGCTCTCATGCAGACTCAGATTGCGGCCACGCGAGCACAGACTGCTGCCAACCTCGATGGTTCGTTCACATGTCACCGGGGCTCTCACCGCGCCGCAGCAGGCCAGCAATCTGTTCTTCAGCAGATTGCTCCGGATGCTGAAGTGCTGCCCAGTGGGAGTGCCAGTGTGCCGGGCGAGCAGGGAGTTGCTGTCCTCTCTCACGATGACAGCATTCCTGCTGCCAACACTGTCACTTCTCCACTGCACTTGCCACCGCCTGTAGGACAGACTGCTGCCGCCCATGCAGAGTTGGTGCAGTCTGCAGCCGGGCCCTCCAGGCCCAGAACTGGTCGAGGCCGTCCTTCAGGGGCATCTGCAGTGTCAGGGTCTGATGAGCAGCAGCCTTCCACCAGCCTTGCTGCAGCCACTGAGGTCCCATTACGGAGGAGCAGTAGGGTTAGAAGGGGGGAAGTGCGCAAGGGAAGGAGATCACCCTCGAAGGGCAAAAAGTAGGAGGTGTGACAAAATGCTGGTCATTTTTTTTATTAAAGGCCGAGGTTCATGGTCCAACTTTTGTTTAGTGTTTTGGACATTATCTCCAGGTTGTGAGAACCAGTTATGTTATTGACTGTTGTTTTGTGTTTATTTCTATGAGTTTGTCATGAGGAATTGACACACACAGAGTTTGTAAAATAAATAAGTTTCTGTATTCAAAATATACATGGTTGGTGTTTGGAATTATTGGTGCCTTGGCCGGCTTAGGGGTTGCGTGCTGGGTTCATTGATGTTGTTAGCAATGGCAGAAGCCATTTCCACAGCAGGGGCCCTAGAAGCGGCTTGCTATTAGCCGTTGACGGACGGCCCTTGCAGTTTCACCATTGTGGGCCGTCCTCCCGCCTTGGTGCTGCTGATGATCATCCTCCTCGTCCTCTTCCTCCTCTTCCTCCTCCTCCTCTGGTGGTGCTCCAAGGCCTGGTTGCATTGGCTGGGTCCTGACGATTGCAATGTTATGCAACATGCAGCACACAACTACGAAGTTGGATACTCGCTCAGGCGAGTACTGCAGGGCTCCTCCAGAATGGTCGAGACAGCGGAACCGTTGCTTCAGCACACCGATTGTGCGCTCAATGATGTTCCTGGTAGCTTGATGGCTCTCAGTGTACCGCAGCTCAGCAGGGGTGTTGGGCATACGGAGCGGTGTCATCAGCCAGGTGCTCAATGGATACCCCTTGTCCCCGAGAAGCCAACCAACTGGCTGATGCGGTGCCTCGAAAAGTTCTGCCACAGTAGTCTGGCGCAGGATAAAAGCATCGTGGCAGCTGCCAGGATAGTGGGCATTGACAGCGAGTATCAGCTGTCTGTGGTCACAGACCAACTGAACATTCAAGGAATGGAACCCCTTTCTGTTCCGGAATTCCTCGGCATTCTCATGCGGAGCACGCAAAGCCACATGCGTGCAGTCAATGGTGCCCTGCACCATGGGGAAGCCCGCTATCCTCGCAAAGCCCAGAGCGCGGTCACGCTGCTTGTCTGGGGTCATGGGGAAAGAGATGAACTCTCGTCTCCTTTTAAAGAGGGCATTTGTGACCTGCCGGATGCAGCAATGCACCGCGAAGTGGGAGATATTGGCGAGGTCCCCAGCAGCAGCTTGAAATGAGCCAGTAGCATAGAAGTTGAGAGCCACTGTGACCTTCACTGCCACCGACAGAGACGTCCTGGACCTCAGTTGAGGCTGCAGATCTGGCTGCAGCAGGTGGCAGAGCTCAGTGACCACCTCCTTGCTGAATCGCAGCCTTCGCAAACACAGCTCCTCAGACATATGAATGTAGGAGAGCTGTTCACGATATACCCTGGGAGGGTAAGCTCTCCTGTACATACGCCTGTTGGTCCTCCTCCGTCTGGCCATCATTACCACTCTCTCTCTGCGTCTCTGTGTCCTCCGATTCAGCTGGAGCAGGACGACGCCCCCAATCAGTGCAGCCCCCATAGTCTCTTTGCAAGCAAAGTAATGAAGGACAGCAACCAAAGTACTAGCGAAGTTAGGATCAGTAGGCAAAACTACCTCACAAAGTGTTGAGTCAATGCAGAAGTCTCTCTTTCTCTCTCTCCGAATCTCTCTCTCTCTCACAGAACTAGTGGTGCATAAATGTCAACCACAGAAAAAGACAGGAAGAGGCCCCCTTTAAATAGCGCCCCCCCCAGCCCCACAGCGATTGATAGCGTTCCAGTCTTCCGGTCGTTGGATGCGCCAGGCGGTAAGGCAGGGGGCGCCACTCAATTTCCGCTCTGGGGCGCCACAAGGGCGTTGCACCATGGAATGACGTCACAATCTGCGCGCGCAGGTGGTCGCAGCGGTAAAGTTTAGCGCCACCGCATAATGTCTAGTTAAGTTCCCGAGCGGCGCAAACATCGCTGCGCCCGGGCGTTAGCGGCTTTGCGCCCCATTAGCGCCCTCTTAAGGCGCTAACGGGAGGCGCAACCAACTGAATTTTTACCCCTTTGTGTCCTCCTCACAACTTGCTACCCATCTATCTTTGTATCGTTGCCTCTTCTCTATCCTGCTTCTTGCCTGCATCATCCGCATACATGGGGTCAGCTTCCATGTGTACGCTATGACACTCAGCTTCACGACATCATTACCTCTCCCGCTCCCTCCATTGCCTCTGTGTTGTCAGGCTGCTCTTGGATGAGCCATAATTCCTTCAGCTAATCATTGGGCAGACCAAGGCCATTGTCTTCAGTCCCCACCACAAATTCTGTATCCTCATCACTGATTCCATCCCCTTCCCTGGCCATTGTCTCAGGCTGTACTGAGTGAGCAGTACTGAAGTGAGAGGGCCTGGCTTGCACTGATTTTATATAGACATGCTGACTGGGTCCTCAGTGACAGTTGTCGTGTGTGTAATGTACGAGTGCAGCTACTCTACTGCTTTGACTCAGTATGAGCCGTTTCTGCTGTGCATTTCTGTGAAGAAAACCAGCACAGCTTCAGATAACTCCTGATCAGACTCCTAAATACCAACACCGTGAAACCCCTCAGGGAGACTGTATTACACCGCTTGGGCAAACTGGGTTTAAGAAGGAGTTCAGGGTGTCCACTTGTGCACCTCATAGACCTAAACAAAACCCTTCTAATGTTTTAAGATGGCGGATGGTCCCGCTCATGCTCTGAAAATGTAAACCTTTACCTGGGGAACAGGTGGACAGAGCTGTCTCGGCTCTCTCTCCAGGTGTGTGATTTGCAGCCAGGCAATGTAACCATGGCTCTTGCTGGCAGCAAATCTCATCCAGCAGTTGCCGGTCTCAGGATGATATCACGATATAACCACAGCCTAACATTACAATCTTACATTATCGATTGAAGTCCATTAACAGAGGACTAAAATGATAGGGTTCTGAAAAGCTTTTGATCTCATACAAACATACGAAACGAACAAAAGAAAGAGAAAGAACTCCCATTTATATCATGCCTTTCAAGACCTCAGGACGTCCCAAAGCTCGTTAGAGCCAATGATGCACTTTTTTAAAGTGATGTAATGTAGGAAACGGGACAGTCAAATTGCACACAGCAAGTTCCCACAAACAGCAATGAGATAATGGCCAGATTATCTGTTTTTTTAAGTGAAGTTCTTGAGGGATAAATATTGGCCAGGATACCGGGGAGAACTCTTCTTCAATAGTGTCATGGGATCTTTTATGTCCACTTGAGAGGGCAGACGGGGACTCGGTTTAATGTCTCATCCAATGATAAAGACAGCCGCACCCGCCAATGCTCATCCTCGTGTCCAGTTGGTGTAAACTCATGCATCTACCTATCCAATGACTAATAAGTTAACCAACATAACATTGACTACTATAGATGGAAGGATATTCCACATTCTATGTTGGGGGGAGGCAAAGTTTAACTTGCTTGAACATCATTAACATGTTCATTCATGTTAAAGGGTCTTCCCCACCCGCACACCTCACCCCACCGACGCCCGCCCCCCCCCCCCACCCCCACCACCACGCCCTGGCCTTCCTGAGGGGTGTCACATTGCTGTGTTCTGGATTCCACATATGACTCAAAGTCAAACATTAGCAGCTATCAGTCGCAGTTCTGCTGGAGAGATAGCTCACTCAGACCTGATCACAGAGATGTTGACGTTATACTATTATTTTAGTTAACGTAGAATCAA
The DNA here is from genome assembly GCA_030390025.1 of Squalus acanthias. Taxonomy (NCBI): domain Eukaryota; kingdom Metazoa; phylum Chordata; class Chondrichthyes; order Squaliformes; family Squalidae; genus Squalus; species Squalus acanthias. Next base: position 127,545,320 of record CM059427.1, read on the forward strand.
TAAGATCGGAGACAATATACAACCTCTTCCTGGAATATGTCCCAATAAAACTGCCTTCCCTTGACATTCTGTTTGGTGCTCTCACTGATTAATAGGCCTGACTCAGCATTTATGGTGTTAACAGCTGCAGTTTCAAACAAACGGTTTGATGCACGGTAACAGATTTACAGTCGGGAATCATGGGCTTAGCTCCAGAAAGACACTGTAAGAGCTGAGGACGAGTAATCTTGCATACTTGAACTAAATGGACTTCACAATTTGAGGTTAAAGATTTCCATGATACCTTCCTTGATTAATTATGAAAAACACTATTTGAAGGGTGGATGTTTTAAACGTATGGCTTTATAATTCGTAACCCCACCATTTGTACGAATGATTATAGGAACATAGGGACAGGAGTAGCTTCTCGCGCCTGCTCCACCATTCAATTAGATCATGGCTGATCTGTATCTTAAATCCATCTACCCGTCTTGGTTCTGTAACCCTTAATACCCTTATCGAACAAATTACTTCTTCCCCAGCACCATCTTCGATTTTATATGTGCAATTGCCGTGGACATGCAGAAATAAAACACGTCTTACTCATTTGGAGTTGTCCTCTCCGGTGGACGTAAAATATTCCATGCCACTATTTGAGGAAGAGCAGGGGAGTTCTCCCATGTGTCCTGGCCAATATTTATTCTTCAACCAACATCTCTAAAAACAGATTACCTGGTCATTATCACATTGCTGTTTGTGGGAGCTTGCTGTGCACGAATTGGCTCCCAGGTTTCCCACATTACAACAGTGACTACCCTTCAAAAGTACTTCATTGGCTGTGAAGCGCTTTGGAACGTCCTGAGGCTGTGAAAGGTGCTATATGAATGCAAGTTTGTTCTTTCTTTGTCAAAGGAAAAGAGCTAAAAGCAAGTATATTGGAATCATGTTATCCTGTATAAACAGATACTGTTACAAGGATAAAATTAAAGAATGAGTCACCATTAACTTTCATTATTATGGGCTGAGAAATCCTCATAATTTTTTTCATTAACTTTCACGGAGTTTGCGTTCTGCTGACAACGTTCTTATTACAGCAGAGAGGGAAATTGAGGAGCCAAAAGTATAGCAGTCTAACCAGGCCCACTTCTGACTTTGCCCCTTCTCTCCTGGATAGCCCACTTGTGTGCTTGGCCCAAATTCCAGCTCCTTATAAGTTAACCAAAATATTTCTTAGGCAAAAAAGATTGCCAGTAAAATTATTCAAGACAGAAATATTTATGTCTGGAATATATCATTCTTGACTTTGAATTTTAAATGTTAACTGTTCCAAGAGAAACCTGCCCCTTCCCCCTCCCCACGCACAAATAGATTTAGCTTTCAAAACGTTGCTATAGCGAGACTACACTTTAAAATGAAACGCTCTGTATTTGAAGTTATCAAAGGATTAATGTAATTCTCCACAAAATGAGACATGGCATCATTTTTCACCAAAAATGGATCAACAGAAGACTGAATATTTGCAAACTGTGTAAGTCATCACGCTCCTGACATAATCATGTACTCTGCTTGATTCATTCCTCACCACAGATGTCATACGCTGCAGCCACAGGTCGCAGTAAGGTGACAGAACAAATTCATGTCATATTTTTAATCAGAGGCTCAGGTCTATCTGCAACCTAGCACTTGTCACTCTTGTACAAGCATTGCTTGCTGTTTGCATTAACTTTCATGCTTTTGCCGCACACCGGGAGTTCCCTTCCAATTTGGCACTAATTGCTAAAGCAGTTTTTTTCCCACAAAACATTTTAAATGAATGCAAGTCCCAGTCAGATGTCAAAGAGTTAAGTGTTTTATATAGAAAGATTCAGCAGGATTAACGATGACGACAAGCTCCTCAACAGGCCTCATTTAGGAATTATCTTTAGAAGGAAGGCAGGGAAACGGCTGGCAATGGTGATTAAAAAGGATTAGAAGACAGCAAGGGTTACTGCCCCAGGTGTGAACTGTAAAGAGCATTGAATCAAAAGGAACAACAAAGAAGGTCAATGCTGGATTTAAAGCCTGTCAACACAATTCATAAAAATCTGACGTGGCTTGATGGAAAGAGGAGCACATGATGGCTATTTATTCATAATTTAAGTTTACCCAGTCTCATGAAAGAGCAAAAGATTCTGTGGCTGGCACAGAAATCAAGATTAAAGGTATGATAGTGGAGCTGGTAATAGGAGAGATCTAACCTGGGGGTGGGTGAGAGGTCTTCGCTGAGGGTAGATGGCGGGCACAGGTGAGGGGTCAATTATCAACCAGGCTACTATTTCAATGCCACCTTCATCGATGCCCCTCCTCAACTCTGACAAAAGACCAAGGGGAAAAATTGGGTTAATTTGCACCTCTCGTTAGCGCCCCCGGGGGACGCCAACGGGACGCAAATCCCCTAGCGCCAGGGCGAGGCGCCGCTAACGCCTCCTGCAAAATTCAGCGGGAGGTTAGCGGCGGTAGTAGCCAGTAGCCAGTAGCGCCCCGCGGCGCTGCACTGCCGCCGATGACGTAATCACCGTGCGCAGCGCCCCGTTTGCGCCCCGGCCGCAAACTTCCCTTGCGCCCCCTGACCTATCGCCGGACGATCTGTCCGAAGGGTTTCGGGGGCATTTTTGCAGCGACGGCGGCGCTACTTAAAGGGCAGGTGTCGGGCGGCCATTTTCTTTTGGCCGCCGGCCAGCACCTGCCCCTTTCCCCTTTTTTCACGCACCCAGCTCCCCGGTGGTCTAGCAGAGCCCCGGTACGTGTAGCGCTAGGCCCCTTCCCTTTAATCAGGGGAGGAGGCCTGCAATGATGCGGCGTTACGTGCCGACACGCGTGGTGCTGTTGCACGTAGCGCCGCAATCTTCAGTTGTAGCGCCCCAAGCAGGAGGTGGAGCGCTTCCAGTAGCTCCACCTAGTAGTAGTGGGGTGCTGAATTTCCGGCGGAGGGGCGCTAACATTTTTGGGGTGCTAAGCTTCGTGCCCCGGCGACGTTAGCTCCTCAAAAGGGGCGGCACCCAATATTTCCCCCAATGCTCCTTTCCACATCAGTAATTAACCCAGACTGAGAGGGTAACAAATCATTTACAAAAACACTTCAGGCAGAATAAGATGGACCTGAAAAAATACCAAAGCAGAAAAAAGAGCTCTTTGGTTTCAAAGTTCACTCACCAACCCTGTGGGAAGAAATGAAGATCTTGCAGGAGGAGACCTCTAGGATTAATACATCAGCACAGACGGGAGGACAGCAGAAAATGCTTCAGTGAACACCCACCCCCGCCTGCTCCCCCCGCCCCGCCCCGCCCCCAGCTCACACAGCAACTAACTAAAAAGCTGCCAACATCAATTTCTCTGGAAAAGTCCCTGAAAATGTGTGTAGAACCAAAGAGCGACTGGGATTGAGTTTCCTCTTTGGGCACAATCGGCAATCTGGGTACAAATTGTGCTTGATATTGGGAATTGAAGTTATGTTTCGAGTTACAGTTAGCCCCGAGGACCTGGAGGCAGTTCCGCAAGAAGTTCAATGACCTCGCACAAGTGGTCAAGGTCAGTGAATTCATCTTCAAATGGCACATCCTTACAACTGAACTACTAGGCTCAGACACTGCTCAATTCACCATCCACCTCCCCCCCCCCCGCCCCGCCCTTCACTCACCTACCAACAATCTCTATCAATCGCAACTCACAACTCACATTCAGAGATTCACCTCACCCTCACACACTTAGCACTGTTGCAAGCCTCACACCCACATCTCACAGCTCGCACATGCTGCCAGCTATTCAACCACGACAGGCACATCACCCAAACACATTGCACCACACCCACAGACACACTTCCCTCTCCCTTACTCAAGGTGGCTCATAACCGGAGGCAGCAGGGTCTACCTGCAGGGAGACAGGTGCGCCTGCATGACCTAATGACCCATGGAGGAGACAGTGCCTGGAGATTATTGGAGTGACCATCGCTGAGCCCGTGGCCAGTGGCAGGGTTGAAACAGTTGAAGATGATGTATTCTCATACCTAATCCTCCTTCTCCTATCCCACTTCCCCCTCAGCCCTCAATCTCTTCTGATTTACAAGCTGCAGATGGTGTAAGCATGGACCGCTTGCTTTATCCTCCTCCCCTCACCATAACCCTACCCTTGTGCCTTCCTCCTTTCAGATAGCCAAGAACTGCAACCTGGCCAGGCAGTGGTGGAGGAACAAGAACTGGAAGAGGAAGAAGGCAGTGATGATGAAGACACAGCACTGTCACTCGATTTCACACTCGCAGCCACCATCTCAGATACTGACACTCCGCATAATTTAGAGGATAGGTTAGATACGTGGGGCTGGATTTTGCCATTGGGGGCGGGCTGGGGTGTGTCAGGTGGTTTTCGTGTCAGGACCCCGACTCTGATGTGAAGTGGGAAAAAAGTGCGACTTTGCCCTAATTGGGCACTTGATTTCCAGCATGTGGAAACCCCTGGCCCAATGAGTCTTTTCATACAGAAAGTCGCCTCCGATGACGTCAACAATGCTGCTGGATTTAAGGCCTGCAAGCAGCCTTGCTTCTTCTGGAGACTTTAAACTTTATGCCCATTGTTGTGATCGCTTCATTCAGCAACTACGTCCACCAGTAGGCCAAAGTGTGCTCCAAGATTCGATGAGGCCCCCCTCCAAGCTCTGGTGCAGGGAGCAAGATCAAATAAGGAGGTGCTCCTCCCTTCCTAAGGGAGGAAAAAGCCTCCCCAGCAGACTAAAGCTGTGTGGCTGCAAGTGGCCCAGGAGGTCAACTCAATCTCTATGTGCTGCAGAACCTGGCTGCAGTGCAGGAAGAGGTTTCATGACCTTCTCCGCACAGGAAAAGTGAGTATGACTTTCCCATCACCCTCAATCTGATCCCCATCGCCTCTCCTCACCAGCACTCTGCTTTACCAACCTCTTCCTCCACATCCCACTTGACCCTTACATTCCTGCACCCTTACCCATTCCCTCTCTCTGTATGTTCACATTCACTTAACTATTCTACCATGCAGCCCTCACACTCCCTATCACTGCGATGCTATGACAACAACTTACAACACACAGGGAGGGCCCTTTGTCTCCTTCTAAGCATCTATGCTATGGATTCTCGACACTCCTCCTTCATTCTCACTCAAACTCCACTTGCAGGAAAAAAGAGCCCAAAATAAGAGGGAAAGAGCGAGGACAGGAGGAGGGCCACCCTCAGTAGCCCAGCTCACTACCTCGGAGGAGGTGGCCCTGAAAATCGCCGGTGTCGAGGACGATTCGCAAGTGGGGGACGGACAGACGGGCGCATCACAGCAAGCTGGTGACAGAATAGTTTGGCATCTCTCTCATTGACATTGCATGAGTGACTGATAATGATTCTGATGCTCTAACAGATTGACTTATGATCATCTGCACAATTCAATGTGCATGCAACCTTTACCTCACATCTCTAACTCTTTCCTTTACTCCCCCACAGGACCATCGACAGCCCCCGTCCCCACTGTCCAGGAGGAACAGCCTGAGCCTCAAGACTCCTCAGAGGGTGCAGCGTCAGCAGAATTCAGCGCACCCAGCACCAGCGCAGACACACACACCTCGGTGGGACCTTCGCGAGATAGAGTAGAGTTGTCACCTGGTGTATCACAGCTCACAAGTGAGCATCAGCAGATGGTGGAGACAGGAACAGCAGTGGAGAGTCCTCGTCGGAGGGCGCAGGACTCTGCCAGCTCGGCTCAGCTGCATGTCGACCCTGTGCCTCCGGGTCCATCCAGAAGGAGAGCGATGCTGGAACTCCAGGAACAGGTGCAGGAGTCTCTGGCAGGTTTTGTCTCCAGGGTCGCTGCGAGTGTGGAGCGAATGGTGGAGTCCATCGCGAACATGAGCAGAGCCTTTGTGGAGGCATTGGCGCTTGAACGCATCACCACGGAAAAGATGGCAACCTCCGTTGAAAGGATGGCTACGGTAGAGGAGAGGATGGCTACGGCCATGGAGGAGCTAAGTCGCCAGAATGTTGAATACATGGTCATTGTTCAGAATAGACTGACATCTCTTGAGGAGCGATGGTCAGCTATTGAGCAGAGAAACCAGACCTTCATGGAAGTCCTCTGGAGTAGGACGTCCAGTGCAGAAAGGGGTCCTCATGGCTCCCCTGAAGTGCAGCAAGGTGCTGTCAAGCCACTTGCTAGCTCTGAAATGGGGCTGACCCATGAGAGGGATGTTGGTGGCAGACAACAAGGCAGTGGGGGCTCCTCTCCAAGCGCTCACACGACCATGCCACTGCAAAGCCTTCGGTCAGAGCCCCACCAGAGTCCACACCCAACTGAGATGGGCGTCTCATCCCCTGCACAGCCGCAGGAGCAGCAGACTGTTGCCGAGCCCTCACAGGTTTGCAACCCCAGAGGACAGCCGCCAAAGGTGTCGAGACAGGAGCAGCAAGAAAGTGAGCAAGGGGCCTCCACATCTGCTGAAGCCACAGGGGAAGCACCACGTAGGAGCACGCGTAAGTGGAAGATAATGCACAAGTAGTCACAAGGGTAGTCACTTGGGTGTTATGTTGTGTTTATTTTTGAAATGCCATCAGTTGCTTGTTGTGATAAAAAATTCTGACAGCAAACTGTTGAAGTTGTGGCCTGTGTTATTTCGCAAATGGGACTTCCACATTGAGGGTTTAGAGCGACTTGCAATTGTCAGTGTGGTGGTCAGAGTGATAGGAATCCGCAGGTTCTTGTCTATTGTCGATGCTCTGGTAAGAAGGTGCGAGGCAAAAGTATTTGATTGTGCAGGTTAAGCAAATCTGGCCAAGCTGAGTGCGTCCCTTGCATCCTGGGCAGCAATGTGGTCGCGCGCTGGCGCCTTCTGGCTTGTGCAGCTTTAGGTGGGTGAGCAGCAGCTTGGTGCTCCTATTGTTGCTGCTGCTGTTGTTGCTGCTGTTGTTCATGATTCTGCTGCTGCCATGGCTGGTCTTCGTCCAAATCTGATGTCCAGGAGGAAAGGAAATAAATGGTTCCCATGCTTCTGGTATATGCCTCAGTTGAGGAAGCGTTCAGTCAAGGTGGGGAGAGGGGTTTCCCAGGAGGTCACACTGGAGATGGGTGTCAGGCTCCAAACTTCCACAGCAATGAGTATGCTTGCTAAAAGTTCCCCCAGACCTGAGACAACAAAGTTCTGCCACCTGCAAATGATCATTGGTGAAAACTCCTTTTTAATGGTGGAGCTGCAGCTGTTGGTAAGCAATCCACTTGTGAGGCCGCCAGGATTAACTGGCGTGTTCCAGGGGAGACGTGCAGGACGGGGGAAATGAGTTAAAATCAGAAAGGCCTCTCAAAATGGGATTATAGAGGCACTTAACTGGTTGTTAAGGGCCTTAAGGGTCTATCCCACCTCTTGGAGACGGGATGGAAACGGGGTCTGAAACCCCGATCCTGGAAAAATTGCTCGGACGCGGGCTGGAGGTGGGATCAGAGCCGCCCGCCATTTTTTGCGATTTTAACACCTCACATGCCTCCAATCCCGCCTCCTTGGGCCTGGCAAAATCGAGCCCATGATCTGCATGTGGTGAGACACCAGACACGAGTGTCCTGCAGCCAGGGCAGGGAGCAATGGTAGCGCAGGTGCCAGCTCCCCCGAGGGCGAGGTCGCACATGAGTTCTGCTGTAGAGGACTCAGATGAGCACTTCGATGAGGCGGCCTACAGAAGAAGGCACAATGAAATGCTTGGTGCATTGGCAGGCCTGCCAGAAAATCTGTGTGCAATGTCAAGGAGCATGGAGGAGTCCGGCACGAACCTTGCACAGGGCTTTGCGCAGAGCCTGGAGCCTATCCTTTCCAGCATGGAAGTGATGGGCAACTCCAGGAACGCACTTGTGGATTCAACCATGATGCAGCGTCTAATGGCCGATGCGTCAGCTTCCATTGCAGCACAAGCAGAAACCACCCAACATCTGGGTGCTGCAGTGGAAGCTCAGACTTCTGCCACACAAGCTCAGTTTGCTGCCACGCTAGCTCAGACTGCTGCCATTGTGGCTGCGGTTACCAGTGTTCAAAGGGACTTGCAGGGTGTCACAGCATTCCAGCAATCTGTCCTCCAACAGATTACTAGGATTGCTGAGGCGCCGTCCCAGGGAGTGGCAGTGGCTCCATGCAGCACAAACCTGCTGTCCTCTCTCAGGACGACAGCATTTGTCCTCCACCACTGCCAGTCTGCCAGAGCCCTTGTTTTTTGCCAGCCAGCCACGGCTGCCCATACCGAGATGGTGAAGTCCAAAGCCAGGCCTTCTAGGCCCAGAGCATCTCGAGGTCATTCTCCAAGATCATCTGCAGTCTCCCATACTGAAAGTCAGCAGTCTGCCACCAGCCATGCTGCAGCCACTGGGGTAGCACTGCGTAGGAGCACTAGGACAGGCAAAAGCACATGGAAGACAGGCACTAAGAGAATGCACAAGGGTAATTAGTTGATTTTGGTATGTAATATTGGATGGTTTGATTTATAAATTTGGTTTGGAATGTTTATTTTGTGATGGCTTTTATTGTAGCATTGCGGCCAAGAGGATGCTGTGATGGTCAGTAACAGAGGGAAGGCAAGGTGTGGGACTGTTGGTGAATGGAGAATTGGGGTTGCTTTCACTGGTACCGCAGTCAGATGAATCATTCACGGACGGCCTGGCCAGAAAGGGGGCTGTGTTGGTTGCCTCCTCCCTCCCTCCCTCCTCCTCCCTCTTCAGGCAGCTTGCCCTCCTCTGTGTTGCCTTTGCTTATTCTTCCTGTCATGCTGCAGTCCAAGGGTGATACAAACTACTGCACCCATGTCTGGAAGCAACTGGTCTGAGCAGAAGCCTTGAAGTAAGCTGCCACACTGCTCCCTGGAGACTTCAGCAACTTCAAATAAGATATCAAACCACCAAACACTTCTACAAACTCACCAAGAGCCAGTAGAAATCAATCAGCAACTAACCTGAAAGCAGTTAATGATCCCTTTAAATAGCGCTGGTGGGGGGTCCTTCCTGCTGCTGAATGCATGTTCGGCTGTGCATCTTTAAGAGAAGGCATTAGTTGGAGCATTGCAGTCGAAAATGGGAGTGCTGGAGTCAAATCAGCATTACACCCTGGCCTACTCTGCATATTTCCCAACGCCTATGCTAACGACCTCACCAAAATGGCATCCAGCACGGCCTGCACCAAAAGTGTACACGCGCAGCGCGGTTGCAATTTTGGACACAAAACGGCACCCGTAGCATCGGAAAACCGGGCGCTATGGAAACGAATCTCGCAGCCAAAAACTTTTAAAACATGCCGACTTGTGCCTTTATGCCTAAAAAATACTAAATTTGAAGAGTATCCTTGAAGGGCCACAAACAGACGCAATCGGAGGAAGCTCGCCAAAGTGATTAATTCGATCAGGGGGATGTGGCAGGTTTTGTGGGTGGGGCCGGCTTCCAGCACAATGTTTTTTAAACCTACGTAAAAGATCGTGGAAACTCGATTTACGCTGCACATAACTTGCACTTAAAATTCCTCGATCTTTTACACTGGATTGGCCGATTTCGGGCAAGTTGCAGGAACTCTAGATCACTCATTGCTGAGTAAAGGGTAGAGTGAAGGATGATTTGTCTAAATAGGTGAAGGATGAAGTTAAGTAGCAAGTAAGAACATTCTAATTGCACTTAGGAGAATACAATGTCCATCTGGTGTAAAGACAACGGATCTCAATTAAAAATTGCAATTATTAATAAAAGGCAGATCTATGCCATTAGCAGTTCCTGATATTAATTTTAATTATACGGTAGCGTAGTGGTAATGTCACTGGGCTAGTAATCTAGAGGCCTGGACTAATAATCCAGAGACGTGAGTTCAAATCCCACCACGGCAGCTGGGGAATTTAAATTCAGTTAATTAAATAAATTTGGAATAAAAAGCCAGTATCAGTAATGGTGACCATGAAACTATCGGATTGTCGTAAAAACCCATCTGGTTCACTAATGTCCTTTAGGGAAGGAAATCTGCTGTCCTTACCTGCTCTGGCCTATATGTGACTCCAGACCCACAGCAATGTGGTTGACTCTTAACTACCCTCTGAAATGGCCTAGCAAGTCACTCAGTTGTAACTAACCGCTACGAAACAAAATAATAAGAATGAAACCGGACGGACGGACCACCCGGCATCGACCTCGGCACCGGCTATGGACACGGCAACGGCACATCCAGCCCAGTCAACCCTGCAAAGTCCTCCTCACCAACATCTGGGGACTTGTGCCAAAATTGGGAGAGCTGTCCCACAGACTAGTCAAGCAACAGCCTGACATAGTCATACTCACAGAATCATACCTTTCAGCCAATGTCCCGAACTCCTCTATCAATATCCCTGGGTATGTCCTGTCCCACCGGCAGCACAGACCCACCAGGGGTGGTGGCACAGTGGTGTACAGTCGGGAAAGAGTGGCCCTGGGAGTCCTCAACATTGACTCCGGACCCCATGAAGTCTCATGGCTTCAGGTCAAGCATGGGCAAGGAAACCTCCTGCTGATTACCACCTACCGCCCTCCCTCAGCTGATGAATCAGTACTCCTCCATGTTGAACACCACTTGGAAGAAGCATTGAGAGTAGCAAGGGTACAAAATGTACTCTGGGTGGGGGACTTCAATGTCCATCACCAAGAGTGGCTCGGTAGCACCACTACTGGCCGAGTCCTGAAGGACATAACTGCCAGTCTGGGCCTGCAACAGGTGGTGAGTGAACCAACAAGAGAGAAAAACCTACTTGACCTCGTCCTCACCAATCTACCTGTCGCAGATGCATCTGTCCATGACAGTATTGGCAGCAGTGACCACCGCACAGTCATTGTGGAGACGAAGTCCCGTCTTCACACTGAGAATACCCTCCATCGTGTTGTGTGGCATTACCACTGTGCTAAATGGGATAGATTCAGAACAGATCTAGCAGCTCAAAACTGGGCATCCATGAGGCGCTGTGGGCCATCAGCAGCAGCAGAATTGTATTCCACCACAATCTGTAACCTCAAGGCAAGGCATATCCCTCACTCTACCATTACCACCAACCCTGGTTCAACAACGAGTGTAGAAGAGCATGCCAGGAGCAGCACCAGGCGTACCTAAAAATGAGGTGCCAACCTGGGGAAGCTGCAACACAGGACTACATGCACGCTAAAAAGTGGAAGCAGCATGCTATAGACAGGGCTAAGCGATCTCACAATCAACGGATCAGATCAAAGCTCTGCAGTCCTGCCACATCCAGTCGTGAATGGTGGTGGACCATTAAACAACTAACGGGAGGAGGAGGCTCCAAGAATATTCCCATCCTCAATGATGGTGGAGCCCAGCACGTGAGTGCAAAAGACAAGGCTGAAGCGTTTACAACCAACTTCAGCCAGAAGTGCCGAGTGGATGATCCATATCGGCCTACTCCTGAGGTCCCCAACATCACAGAAGCCATTCTTCAGCCAATTCGATTCACTCCACGTGATATCAAGAAACGGCTGAGCGTACTGGATAGAGCAAAGGCTATGGGCCCCGACAACATCCCGGCTATCGTGCTGAAGACTTGTGTTCCAGAACTAGCCGCGCCTCTAGCCAAGCTGTTCCAGTACAGCTACAACACTGGCATCTATCCGACAATGTGGAAAACTGCCCAGGTGTGTCCTGTCCACAAAAAGCAGGACAAATCCAATCCGGCCAATTACCGCCCCATCAGTCTACTCTCAATCATCAGCAAAGTGATGGAAGGTGTCATCGACAGTGCTATCAAGCGGCATTTACTCACCAATAACCTGCTCACTGATGCCCAGTTTGGGTTCCGCCAAGACCACTTGGCTCCCGACCTCATTACAGCCTTGGTCCAAACATGGACAAAGGAGCTGAATTCCAGAGGTGAAGTGAGAGTGACTGCCCTTGACATCAAGGCAGCATTTGACAGTGTGGCATCAAGCAGCCCTAGTAAAACTGAAGTCAATGGGAATCAGGGGGAAAACGCTCCACTGGCTGGAGTCATACCTAGCACAAAGGAAGATGGTTGTGGTGGTTGAAGGTCAATCATCACAGCCCCAGGACATCGCTGCAGGAGTTCCTCAGGGCAGTGTCCTAGGCCCAACCATCTTCAGCTGCTTCATCAAGGACCTTCCCTCCAACATGGGGATGTTCGCTGATGACTGCACAGTGTTCAGCGCCATTCACAACTCCACAGATAATGAAGCAGTCCATGCCCGCATGCAACAAGACCTCCCCTTCTCAAGGGCAACTAGGGATGGGCAATAAATGCTGGCATTGCCAGCGACGCCCTGATCTCATAAACTAATTTTTAAAAAATTATATAACAATAGAAAAATACAGCACACACAACTGAAGGTCTAATAGTTAACTTGTTAAATGAATGAATAATATACTAGCAGATCTCCTATGGCATCGCTCAGGTGAGTCAGAGGATACACTGCCTTAAGGGTTTTATCAATGAACTTTCATAGGGAAAGTGTAACACTCACAGGAAGTGCATACTATATAAGAACATAAGAAATAGGAGCAGGAGTAGGCCATACAGCCTCTCGAGCCTGCTCCGTCATTCAATAAGATCATGGCTGAACTTCTAAAACAACTGCACTTTCCCGGCCTATCCCTATATCCCTTGATTCTCCTAGAGTCAAAAAATCTATTGATCTCAATCTTGAATATACTCAATGACTCAGCATCCACAGCCCTCTGGGTTAGAGAATTTCAAAGATTCACAACCCTCTGAGTGAAGAAATTTCTCCTCATCTCAGTCATAACCAACATAACAAAAACAGATTATCTGGTCATTATCACATTGCTGTTTGTGGGACCTTGCTGTGCGCAAATTGGCTGCCGCATTTCCCACATTACAACAGTGACTCCACTTCAAAAGTACTTCATTGGCTGTAAAGCGCTTTGAGATGTCCGGTGGTTGTGAAAGGTGCTATATAAATGCAAGTCTTTCTTTCTTTCATAAAAGGCTGACCTCTTATGCTAAGACTATGGGGGAAACATTGGGTTGCTTTGCGCCTCTCGTTAGCGCCCCCGGGGCACAAAGCCCCTGGCGCCCGGGTATGGTGCCGCTAACGCCTCCCACAAAATTCAAAGGTAATTTTCCCCCTATGACCTTTAGTTCTAGACTCTCCAGCCAGGGGAAACAGACTCTCAGCATCCACATGAGTGCAAAAGACAAGGCTGAAGCCTTTACAACCATCTTCAGCCAGAAGTGTCGAGTGAATGATTCATCTTTGCCTCCTCCTGAGGTCCCCGACCATCACAGAAGCCAGCCTTCAGCCAATTTGATTCACTCCATGTGATGAGTTCGGCCGCCTGAGGAAGAGAGTGTTTGAAGATCAGGACCTCAAACCCGGCACTAAGCTCATGGTCTACAGAGCAGCAGTGATACCTGCCCTGCTGTATGCCTCAGAGATATGGACCACGTACAGCAGGCACCTCAAAGCACTGGAGAGGTACCACCAACGCTGCCTCCGCATGATCCTGCAAATCCATTGGCAGGATAGGCGCCCCAACGTCAGTGTTCTTGCTCAGGCCAACATCCCCAGCATCGAAGCTTTGCCCACGCTCGATCAGCTCCGATGGATGGGTCACATCGTCCGCATGCCCAATACGCGACACCCAAAACAAGCTCTACTCGGAGCTCCGACACGGCAAGAGAGCCCCAGGTGGGCAGAGGAAACGCTTCAAGGACACCCTCAAAGCCTCCTTGAAAAAGTGCAACATCCCCACTGACACCTGGGAAGCCCTGGCCCAAGACCGCACAAAGTGGAGGAGAAGCATCCGGGAAGGCGCCGAACACCTCGAGTCTCTTCACCGGGAGCAAGCGGAAGCCAAGTGCAAGCAGCGCAAGGAGCGCACGTCAACCCAAGCACCCCACCCACCTGCCCCTTCAACCACTGTCTGCCCCACCTGTGACAGAGACTGTAGGTCGCGCATTGGACTCCTTAGTCACCTGAGAACTCATTTTTAATGTGGAAGCAAGTCATCCTCGCTTCCGAGGGACTGCCTAAGAGAGAAGAGAGAGATCAAGAAACAGCTGAGCACACTGGATACAGCAAAGGCTATGGGCCCCGAAAACATCGCGGCTGTAGTGCTGAAGACTTGTGCTCCAGAACTTGCCGTGCCTCTAGCAAAGCTGTTCCAGTACAGCTACAACACTGGCATCTACCTGACAACGTCGAAAACTGCCCAGGTATGTCCTGTCCACAAAAAGCAGGACAAATCCAATCCAGCCAATTACCACTCTCAATCATCTTACTCACCAATAACCTGCTCACCGATGCTCAGATTGGGATCTGCCAGGACCATTCGACTCCAGACCTCATTACAGCCTTGGTCCATTCATGGATAAAAGAGCTGAATTCCAGAGGTGAGGTGAGAGTGACTGCCCTTGACATCAGGGCATTATTTGACTGAGTGTGACATCAAGGAACCCTAGTAAAATTGAAGTCAATGGGAATCAGGGGGAAAGCACTCTGCTGGCTGGGGCCATACCTAGCAGAAAGGCAGATGGTTGTGGTTGTTGAAGGTCAATCATCTCAGCCCTAGAACATTGCTGCAGGAGTTCCTCAGGGCAGTGTCCGAGGCCCAACAATCTTAAGCTGCTTCATCAATGACCTTCTCTCCATCATAAAGTCAGAAGTGGGGATGTTCACTGATGATTGCAGTGTTCAGTTCCATTGACAACTCAGATAATGAAGCAGTCCGTACCCGCATGTAGCAAGACTTGGACAACATTCAGGCGTGGGCTGATAAATGGCAAGTAACATTTGCACCACACAAGTGCCAGGCAATGACTATCTCCAACAAGAGTCTAACCACCTCGTATTGACATTCAAGGGCATTACCATCACCAAATCCCCCACCATCAACATCCTGGGGGGTCACCATTGACCAGAAACTTAACTGGACCAGCCACATAAATACTGTGGCTACCAGAGCAGGTCAGAGGCTGGGTATTCTGCAGTGAGTGTCTCACCTCCTGACTCCCCAAAGCCTTTCCACCATCTACAAGGCACAAGTAAGGAATGTGATGGAATACTCTCCACTTGCTTGGATGAGTGCAGCTCCAACAATCATCGAATCATAGAATCATTACAGCACAGTAGGAGGCCATTCGACCCATTGAGCCCGTGCCTGGCTCTCTGCAAGAGCACTTCAGCTAGTCCCAATCCCCGGCCCTTTCTCCGTAGTCCTACAATTTTATTCTTCCAGGCACTTATCTAATTCCCTTCTGAAAGCCATGATTGAATCTGCCTCCACCACCCTTTCAGGCAATGCATTCCAGATCCTAACCACTCGCTGCGTAAACAGTTTTTCCTCATGTCGCCTTTGGACCTTCTACCAATCACCTTAAATCTGTGTCCTCTAGTTCTCGACCCTTCCGCCAATGGGAACAGTTTCTCTCTATTTACTCTGTCTAGACCCGTCAAGATTTTGAACACCTCTGTCAAATCTCCTCTCAACCTTCTCTGCTCTAAGGAGAACAACCCCAGCTTCTTCAGTCTATCCATGTAACTGAAGTCCCTCATCCCTGGAACCATTCTTGTAAATCTTTTCCACACCCTCGCTAAAGCCTTCACATCCTTCCTAAAATGTGGTGCCCAGAATTGGACACTATACTTCTTTGTACTCTATGCCTCTATTTATAAAGCGGAGATGCCGGTGTTGGACTGGGGTGGACAAAATTGAGAGGTCGCACAACACCAACTCTGCAAGACATGCCAGATCATCAACACAGATACCACCATCACACGTGAGGACACTACCCACCAGGTACATGGTACATACTCATGTGACTCGGCCAACGTTGTCTACCTCATACGTTGCAGGAAAGAATGCACCGCGGCATGGTACATCGGCGAGACCATGCAGACACTGAGACAACGTATGAACGAGCACCGCGCAACAATCGCCAGGCAGGATTGTTACCTCCCAGTCGGGGAACACTTCAGCAGTCAAGGACATTCAGCCTCGGATCTGCGGGTAAGCGTTCTCCAAGGCAACCTTAGAAACACACGACAACGCAAAATCATCGAGCAGAAACTGATAGCCAAGTTCCGCACTCATGAAGACGGTCTCAATCGGGATCTTGGGTTTATGTCACGATACATGACGTGATCCGGACTCGAGTCGTCGTTAGCTTGTTCACAGATGTGATTCCCAGTAAAAAAGTAAAAATTTTCCCAGTAAAAAAGTAAATTTTTTTTAAAGCTTTTCGTTTTACATACAGACGGCAGCTTTTGACACGTTAGAACCCCTGCGACTACACCTCATTGTCTCAGTTGTATCTTGCTATGTCTTTTGATGTGGTACCTTCCTGGCTGACTTAATTAACTTTATCACACCTCGGCAGATAGTCAGGATGATTTAATTTATTGGTCTGCAATTGTAAAGTACACATGCTTTTTTTTCCATCTATATATGCTCTGGCGATTCTGTATCCAATTTACTTCACCTGAGGAAGGAGCGATAGCTCCGAAAGCTTGTGATTTCAAATAAAACTGTTGGACTATAACCTGGTGTTGTGCGACCTCTCTATTTATAAAGCCCAGGATCCCGTATGCTTTTTTAACCACTTTCTCAACTTGTCCTGCCACCTTCAATGATTTGTGTACACATATCCCCCAGGTCTCTCTGTTCCTGCACACCCTTTAGGAATGTACCCTTTAGTTTATACTGCCTCTCCTTGTTCTTCCTAACAAAATGTATCACGTTATACTTTTCTGCGTTAAATTTCATCTGCTACATGTCCGCCCATTCCACCAGCCTGTCTATGTCCTCTTGAAGTCTAATCCTATCCTCCTCACTGTTCACTATACTTCCAAGTTTTGTTTCATCTGCAAATTTTGAAATAGTGCCCTGTACTCCCAAGTCCAAGTCATTAATATTTATCAAGAAAAGCAGTGGTCCTAGTACCGACCCCTGGGGAACACCGCTGTATACCTTCCTCCAGTCCAAAAAACAACCGTTCAGCACTACTCTCTGTTTCCTATCACTTAGCCAATTTCGTATCCATGTTACCACTGTCCCTTTTATTCCATGGGCTTCAACTTTGCTGGCAAGTCTATTATGTGGAACTTTATCAAATGCCTTTTGGAAGTCCATGTACATCACATCAACCGCATTGCCCTCATCAACTATCTCTGTTACCTCATCAAAATATTCAATCAAGTTGGTTAAGCACAATTTGCCTTTAACAAATTTGTGCTGGCTTCCCTTAATTAATTCACACTTGTCCAAGTGACTGTTAATTTTGTCACGGATTATCGTTTCTAAAATTTTCCCCACCACCGAGGTTCAGCTGACTGGACTGTATTTGCTGGGTTTATCCTTACACCCTTTTTTGAACAATTTTCCAGTCCTCTGGCACTACCCCCGTATCCAAGGAGGTTTGGAAGATTATGGCCAGTACCTCCGTAATTTCCACCTTTACTTCCCTCAGCATCCTAGGATGCAACCCATCCGGTCCTGGTGACTTATCTACTTTAAGTACAGCCAGCTTTTCTAGTACCTCCTCTTTATCAATTTTTATCCCATCCAATATCTCAACTCTTTCACTATGACTTTGGCAGCATCTTCTTCCTTGGTAAAGACAGATGCAAAGTACTCATTTAATACCTCAGCCATGCCCTCTGCCTCCATGCATAGGTCTCCTTTATGTTCCCTAATCAGCCCCACCCCTCCTCTTACTACCCATTTACTATTTATATGCCTATAGAGACTTTTGGATTCCTTTTTATGTTACACTCAAGAAGCTTGACACCATCCAGGACAAAGCAGCATTCTTCGGCATGACTAACTCTTCTCAGCAACTAAGTAAATACTATTTTTTTCTTAGTGGTCATATCTCCTTCCAGATTGGAATAGTTCTTCTGCCAGCTCTTATCCGGCCTGGCGTTGTTCCACTTTGAGGCTTATTCCAGTCTAAAATGGGGAGAATTGTTTATTCATCCATTTGGACAGAATCAAAATGTCTGCCAATGGTATAATTGGATCTGGCTGAAGTTCTTGGAATTCTGACAGATTAGGAATCTTCTGCTTTGCCAGGATCCACAAATATAACCAGCTGGAATCAAAGAACATGCACTGGCCGATCTTCGTGCTAGCTTTCTGCCGAGGGCACCAATGTGGCTAACCTACTCGCCAACCTCCAGTTGAGGAAAAAGAATTTGATGTACCAACTGCACTCACCAAATAGAAACTCCTCACTCTTTCATTAGCATGTGCTTCTTTACTTTCTTGCTTTCAAATTCTCAACAAAATAGAATGTAAAATATTTTTTCCTCTGCATAACAAAATCGAATGTCAAAAACCTAGAAATGTGTATGGCAATATTGCCTAGAATATAACATTTGAAATATTGAGTAAGTATTTATTATGCTAATATTCCTGCAGCTAGAGATTTAGATTATCTTCTAGAAGGCTCTCCAAAATCACACGCAGCAAAAATTTGTTACACCTTCTGACAACTACTCGCCCTTCTCAGTCAGGCATCTAAAATTCATTATAAACATGCTGAAGATCCTTTACAATATCTTTCCAGCAGCCTGACTCAGCTTTATGTAATTTTCCATCGTAAACTGGGGATTTGATTAAGAACATAAGAAGTAGGAGCAGGAGTAGGCCATTCGGCCCATAGAGCCTGCTCTGCCATTCAATAAGATCATGGCTGATCTTCCACCTCAACTCCATCTTTCCACATTATCTCCATATCCCTTGATTCCCTTAGTATCTAAAAACCTATCGATCTCTGTCTTGAATGTACTCAATGACAGAGCATCCACAGCTCTCTGGGATAGAGAATTCCAAAGATCCACAATCCTCAGAGTGAAGAAATTTCTACTCATCTCAGTCCTAAATGGCCGACCCCTTATTCTGAGACTGTGACCCATAGTTCTAGACTCCCCAGGGGCAACATCCTCCCAGCATCTACCCTGCCAAGCACCTTAACAATTTTGTACCTCTCATTCTTCTAAATGTTCAGGAATATAGGCTGAGTCTACTCAATCGCTCCTCATAGGACAATCCCCTCATCCCAGGAATCAGTCTAGTGAACCTTTGTTGCACTCCCTCTAAGGCAAGTATATCCTTCCTTAGGTAAGGAGAAAAAAACTGTGCACAATTAAGGGAATCATCATTCAGCGTTAAGATGGTGGCCATTTTCCCTACCAATCATAGATTCCAATTGGTCTAGGAATTCCCTTAAAAAAGAATAATTGATGGAAATAGTTGGTAAGAATCCAAGGAATCTATTGATCATAAACCTGATCAATACTGTTTGTTTAACATACCATCCATCTGCATATACAAAGAAATCAATTTCAACCTGTGAAGATGGGCCTATATCTACCAACCATCAATGAATTGGGGAAAACAAACACTGGTATAGCATGCTAATTTTGTGGATGTAGACACTGATCTTTCTTCTGCTTGCCTTAGTTTTCATGTGGCTTGGCAGTAGTATAGTTTTTTATTAAAATAAAGGCCAAGGATTAACCTTGAAAAATTCAGAGTTGAATATTAGCAACAATGCATCCTGCAATTCTTTGGTTCTAAACCTATCAGCCAATATAGTTGACAACCATTGCAAACAGTGGTTGTTGAAACTGCTCTGAGAATTGGATAGAAAAAAGTAACAGTAATAAAAAGAACTGATACTGGGATTTATACAACCGAGCTATGAGGAGAGTCTATGAAGACACTGGAGATAAAAGGCTCAGGGTAGATATTCTTAGGCTTTTTATTTGTTCTTGGGACATGAGTGGCAGCATTAAGAGTCAACCACATTGTGTAGCACTGGAGTCACATGTAAGCCAGACCAGGTAGGGGTTTTATGACAATCTAGTAGCCAGTCCTCAAAAGACCAGATTTATTGAATTCAATTGCACAATTTACCATGGAGGGATATGAACTTACAACCTCTGGATTGCTAGCCTAGCACCAGAACCACTAACAAAATGTAGCCATGTCCTTAGCTAAAGATTCTATGGGGTACAGATAAATTGAACCCTAATAAGATATGACATAACCACAAACGCTGAAAAGCTATGGCACAGCCTCAAACTCAGAAGAAGGTGAACAGGGAGTTTAAATGTAACATTTTTTTTTCGATCATGGGATGTGGGTGTCGATGGCAAGGCCAACATTTATATCCCATTCCTACTTGCCCTTGAGAAGGTGGTGGTGAGCCGCCTTCTTGAACCACTGCAGTCTGTGTGGTGAAGGTACTCCCACAGTGCTGTTAGGTAGGGAGTTCCAGGATTTTGACTCAGCGACGGTGAAGGAATGACGATATATTTCCAAGTCAGGATGGTGTGTGACTTGGAGGGGAACTTGCAGGTGGTGGTGTTCCCATGCGCCTGCTGTCCTTGTCCTTGGTAGAGGTCGCAAGTTTGGGAGGTGCTGTCGAAGAAGCCTTGGCAAGTTGCTGCAGTGCATCTTGTAGATGGTACACACTGTAGCAACCGTGCGTCGGTGGTGGAGGGAGTGAGTATTGAAGGTGGTGGATGGGGTGCCAATCAAGCGGCTGCTTTGTCCTGTATGGTGTCGAGCTTCTTGAGTGTTGTTGGAGTGTGAAGGAATAAGCCATATTCAGAAAAATACACGATTCTATGAAATAATTCTGGCCTTATTAAAACATGAGAAACTGGGTTTGGAAATCTGGAAGCCTCAACAATCTAAAGCTGTAAACAGCATTCAGGCTATTGAGATAAGATAAGTTGTTGACACTGACTCAATAACCTTATTGAAACAGGAGGTTGGAGGCTCCTGAAGTCTGAAGCTTTGGAAAGAACACAATGGTACACCCTGTTAAGGTGTTCTAAATTACACTTCGGAAAGAAACACATAAAATTAAGAAACATATGCCTTCGTAAAAATGACATCAAATGAAACACAGGAGACACGATTCTGTGTTGCAACCAGCTGAGGTAACTAAGAATTGCATAGATCACCCTGGTTGAGGTGTTTTAATTTACACGTCGTAAAAAGACACAAACAGAAGACCTTGGTAAGAATGACATCAAATAGATGCACCTGCTGTTACACCGTTTTTATGATAAGCTTCGAACACCTAAAGGAGAGACACGAGTCTGCATTGCTACCAGCTGAACTGACTGTAAGAATAGCAGGGGTCAGCAGAAAACTGACTGGAGATAATTAGCTTACATCAGCAGAAAACTTCAAAGGAAATACCACTGAGAAAGGATATAAATATTGAACTTTCAAATGGGATGATAGATTCACTGTAAAGGGGCAAAGCGATTCTCAGGCTTCAGAGGCAGGCTCTGTAAGTCTACAACTCTTTGTGTCTCGGGATCAATGGTACTGTATTTGATATTGGTGGATATTCTGAATAAGACTAAGAACTGTAAAAATGTAGCGAAGTTAAGATCTGATAATAAGAATTGTAAGTTTTCTCTTTTTGGAACTGTTAATGTTGTGATTGAAACACCTACTGTAATTACATGTAGGTTCTTTAATAAATCAATATATTTTTAGGATTATCTCACATAATACTTCTGTATCAAACTCGCGAACTCAATCTCTGTACGCTCTTTGGTGAGGAGTTGCAGAATTCTGAGGGAGTTTTCTGGACCCTCATAATATCCGGAACGTTACAATCCAGCTAAACTTATTAAAAGTGCTATCTTGAGGATGGTAACATCTTTGGGTCGTTCCTTTCCTTTAGGGAGAGATAGTCTGGACCTTTAGACCCAATTAAGCGTCTTTAGGATTCGGCTACCTCAAACTTTAGTTGAAAGTGAACGTCTGGGGAATACTCCTGATCTGGGGTAGCCCTAAAGGGGCTAGGACTAGTAATTATCCCTTCAGGAGCTGCACTCATCTAGGCAAGTGGAGAGTATTCCATCACACTCCTGACTTGTACCTTGTAGATGGTGGAAAGGCTTTGGGGAGCTTGGAGGTGAGTTACTCGCTGCAGAATACCTAGCCTCTGACCTGCTCTTGTTGCCACAGTTTTTAATGTGGCTGGTCCAGTTAAGTTTCTGGTCAGTGGCGACCACCCAGGATGTTGATGGTGGGGGATTCAGCAGTGGTAATGCCGTTGAATGTCAAGAGGGATGAGTTTTTGGACCATAATTCCTGAGGAGAAGGTGGAGACAGCAGTAGAAAATTCAAGAGAGAACTGGTCAACCTTTTTTGGCAAACTGAGCTATTCAGGGTTCACCGAACACCCTAGTCCTCACCAACTTCAACTTGTTTTTTTATCTTCCAACACACTGTAATCAAAATCCTTGTCTTTGTTTACAAATCCCTCCATGGTGATAGCCCACCTACTTGTGCAATCTCCTCCACATCTATATCCCAGCTTGGGCCATCTGATCATTCGACCATTTATCTTGTGCCTTACCCGTCTCTGCTCAACCATCACCTGCATCTGCTCTACTCACCCCCCGACCCCGCAAAGTTCTCCACCTTGCGATTTCTGCCCTTGCCTTCAACAGTCTCAGCTCCTCCCTCTTCTGTCATCTCCCCTAACAACCTCTACTACTGCCTGATGTCCGTGAATTCTCCTGGGTTGTTTACTTCATTAAAGGAACTACACAAATGCAAGTTGTTTTTTTTAGTATTGTTTTTGTTTTAACTTTGAGACCAGGCAGATGACTAAAAAATTTATTTTCCAATCCCGCGCATTTCTGTCTTTGTTTATACGTTACCTAAAACCGAGGAACTAATTTATGTACCCCATTAGCATCAGTTTTGACATGACAGTAATAGTTAATTTTCTTTCCACCCACGTTCTAACTATGGGCTAAATGTTTCAGCCTCAGAAAATCGTGGGTGCACTGCAATCAATGGATGGAAAATCATGAACACTGTGCCCATAATGCGCTGATGAACCATCCACTGCACGTGAAGCCCCACCTTTGCCGGGTCTTAGGGAATTGAGCCCTATGTCTCCGCGGTGTTTCATGAATAGTATCCTGTGTTCATGCCTGCTACTATGTGGCTGTACTTGAACAGGCTGGAGTGGCATTTGCTTCTTGTGTGGCATTCGCTGACTAAAAGGAACATAACATAGAAAGCATCACTGGAACATATCACTGGATGTGCTTATCTAAAAAATGTTGTCTGGCATAAATGTGGTTTAACTTAAACCTTTTTAAATGAAGTAATTATTGCAATGATTTTTGTTAACATTTTCCAGATCATTTTTTTTTCCTGCCACTTAATGTCATGTTTTATTATTCTGAAGTAAAAATGTGGGCAGTATATTGAATGCATCCTGGGATAGCCTAGCTGCTTGGAGTACTGATTACAAAATGGCTACTCTGACAGGATCAGGGAGAAGGAGAGTCAATAAAATAGATTGAAAGAAAAAGGATGACTGTAAGTAATTACTGCTCCTTTTGGAATCATACTATTCCTTCAGAGCATCATAATATTTAATTATGTCATGTACTGTAATTCCTATGACAGATCTTTGTTTGGTTTTATATTAATACTCTATTCCATTATAGGGTATTTTAAATTGGAATTCTGCTAGCTGTCTAATGAGTCGAATTATTTTGTCTTTGTGTGGAAGTGAGCCAATACACAAGTAGCTATTGATTTCAGGAGAGGGCAGCCACCCACAGTTGATTGCCCATCCTTACAGGTTGATTGCATCACCAATTCTTTTACACTTCTGAGATGTTAAAGTATGCAAGCTTGCAGTCTTGTATTGGTGCCAAGTTTTCTATTTGAGGACAGCCAAGTTACTTGATATGTCGGTAGTCGGTAAAACAATCGATGCCCACCACTCTATCTGTCTGGAAGGTACAATTGATTAAAGACATGTTTACATGATGAGTGTGAAAGAACAACTTTGATTTGGGATGTCAAAAAACCTACTTGCAGCATTATGTGTTCAAATATTGATAACACACATGGAGAAAGTCAATTCTACTTCTGTATCTTACAAACACAAACAGTAAAAATCAATATAGGGTGAATACTTGCCTTACTTTACATAGAATCTGGAGCACAGGAACAGCCCATTCAGCCCAAATGGTCTATGCCTCCTCCCACTCTAATTACCCCTTCCCACCCTGCCCCCATTATGCCTCTATCTTCCTTCCCCCTCATGTATGCATCAAGTCCCCCTTAAATACATCAATGTTCCCTGCCTCAACCACTCCACATAACAGCCAGTTTAACATTCTTACCACTCTCTGGGAAGGATTTTCCGGCCGGAGGCAGGTTCGCGGCAGATTAGGTGTTTGGTGGGTTCCGGTCCCGCTCCCGGTTCCAGTCGCTCTGCGATAACGATTTTGAGTAGATTGGGCTTATTAAACCCGCTGTGCACGTTACCCAGCCCATTCAGTGGGTGCGGGTCTGCTGAGCTCCTGTGATGACGTGTTTGAAGCCATTGTATTTAAGGGGGCCAGGTCCCCTTTGGCTTTCACTTCCATTTTGCTGCTCCTGAGTGCTGGTGGTTGGAGACATGACAGCACCTAGAGCAAAGGCTGCTCCCCGTTTCGACGATGACTCCCTCCATGTTCTTGTGGGGGGAGTAAGAGGGCGCAAGAAGGTACTGTTCCCTTCTGATGGAAGGAGGAAGCCTCCTCAGCACACCAAGGTAGCCTGGCTGCAAATAGCTGAGGAGGTCAGTGAAAGGTCTATCTTTACATGCACCTGGGTCCAATGTAGGAAGAGGTTCAATAACAGCACACTTACCTTCATTCTGCTGTGCCTGCCTTCACATCCCCATCACTCTGCATTGCCAGTCCTACTCCTGCACATCCTAACTCACCCCAACATCCCTTGCACCGTCACCCATCCCTCTCTCCCTATGTACAGAATCACATCCCCATCTTACTATGCACCCCTCACACTCACTCTCAATGTTATGCAATGACAACAACTAACATCTCACAAGGAGGGAAATTGGTATTGGTACCTCACTCCATCATAATCTTCCTCTAAACATCTATCCTATCCATTCTTTACACTCATTCCATCACTCTCACTAAAACTGCACTCTGTCCCTCATTGCAGGAAAAGAGATCCCACAATAAGAGGGAGATGGAGAGAACAGGAGGAGGACCACCATCCATAGCGCAGCTCACCTACGCTGAGGAGGCAGCTCTGGACATTGTTGGAGGTGCTGAGGAGCTTGAAGTGGGGGACGGAGAGACGGGCTCAGTCGAATAACCTGGTGACAGAATTATTTTCCAACCATCTGATTTGGCATTCATGAGTGACTCATATGGGATATGATGTTCATAGAAATTGAGTGCTAAACATGTGCACAATGGGATGTGTCTGCAACCTACATATCACATGTCTAAATCATGACTTAACTCTACCACAGGACCATCAAGAGCCCCCCTTCCTACTGTTCAGGAGGAAGAGCAGGAGGACTCCTCAGAGGAACTTCCAGCCTCTGAGGGAGCAGCATCAACAGAAATGAGCGCACCCTACACCAGCGCAGAGACGCACACCTCGCTAGGTGCGATGTGAGATAGAGTAGTGTTGTCACCTGGTGTCTCACAACTCACAAGTGAGCAAGAGCAGATGGTGGAGACAGGGACAGCAGTGGAGACTCCTCGCTGGAGGGCGCAGGATGCTCCCAGCTCTGCTCAGCTGCATGCAAATGCTGAGCCTCGGGGGCCATCCAGAAAGAGAGCAGTGCTGGAGCTTCAAGAACAAGTGCAGGAGGCTCTGACTGGGTTAGCAACCACGGTGACTGTGAGCATGGTCCAGCATTGTGCAGATGTCTGCGACAACCTCTCCATTATGAGCAGCACCATGGCGCACGTACTGGCAAATGTAGGTCCCGCCATGGAAAGGATGGCAACCTCCATGGAGGACATAAATCGCCAGACTCAGAAGAACATGGTAACACTTCTAAATAGATGGTCAGCTATGGAGGATAGATGGGCATCTATCGAGGAGAGAAACCAGAGGTTCATGGACATCCTTGTTATGAGGAATGTCAGCACAGACACGGGTCCTCATGGCCCCACTGATGTGCAGCAAGGTGCTCTCCAGCTACTTGCAGGCAGAGAAGTGCGGGTGGTCCGTGAGAGGGATGGTGGTGGAAGGGGACATGGAAGTGGGGCTCCTCTCCAAGTGCTCACACTGCCGACCCCTCCGTCAGAGCCCCAGATGCCTCCCCCAACAGAGATGGCTGAGTCTGCCCCTGCACTGCCGCAGGAGGAGCAGAATTTGGCGGGGCTCTCACAGGCTCCAAAACTCAGAGGACAACTGCCAAAAGCATCTAAGCAGGCACAGCAGAGAAGTGAGCAGGCTGCCTCTGCATCTGTTGAAGCCATAGGGGGAGCACCACATAGAAGCACGCGTAAGAGAAAGTTAACACATAAATAGTCACAAGGGTAGTCACTTGGGTGCTTTCATATAAATCAATGTTACGTTTATTAAAATAATGTCATGTGAATGTTTCAAAGCATTGCCCTATGTGTGCTCACAATTGGAAGTGGCACAGCGAGGGGTGAGGGCGCCTTTCATCTGTAGCAATGGTGGTGAAACTGCTAGGAATGCACAGTTCGTTGTAGGATGCTCTATGGTGTGGAAGTGGGGTCATGCCAACCTTCATGTGCATGTGGCAGCCACATGTCTGTGCTGCCTAAAGTTAGTTGAATCTGCCATGGGTTAGGCCATCCCTTGCCTGAGATGCAGCAATGTGCTCGCGTGCTGGTCGCACTGGGTCAGCCGCCTCCTCCAGGTGTTCCTCATCTGCAGCCTCATTCGGCTCTTCCTTCTCCTCCTCTGAAGAGGCTGTGCACTCTGTGACCTGTTCCTCAGGCAGCGCTAATCCCCGCTGCAGTGCAATGTTGTGCAGAGCACAGCTGGCCACAATGATTCTCGAGACCCTGGCTGGTGCGTACTGTAGGGCTCCACCAGATCTGTCCAGGCATCTGAAGCGCATTTTGAGCAACCCTATTGTTTGCTCTATGACACTTCTGGTGGAAATGTGGCTCTGATTGTAGCGCTTCTCAGACTCGTTTGATGGCCTCCTCATGGGCGTCATTAGCCACGTCTCCAAGGAGCCAGCTGGAAAGTTCATTTGGTGGAGTGAAGAGCTGAGGCACAGTGGACTGGTGCAGGATGTAAGAGTCATGGCAGCTGCCAGGGAACTTGGCGCACACATGCATGATGCTCTTCCTGTGGTTACACACCAGCTGGACGTTAAGGGAGTGGAAGCCCTTGCGGTTAACAAATACTGATGGGTTGTGATGGGGTGCCCTGATGGCCACATGGGTGCAGTCGATGACACCCTGCACCTGTGGGTAGCCAGCCAGATTCACAAAGCCTAGCGACCACGCGGTAACACTTGCTCATCAGTTGAAAAGTGGATGTAATTGGCGGACTTGGCAAAGAGGGCATCGGTGACCTGCGTGATGCATCTGTGGGCGGCCGACTGGGAGATGCCTCTAATGTCTGCTGCTGATCCCTGGAAGGACCCTGACGCAAAGAAGTTGAGGGCAGTGGTGACTTTGACAGCCACTGGTAAGGGGCGTGTCCACCCGCTCCTCTGGGCTGCAGGTCTTGATCGAGCAATGTGCAGATGTCTGCGACTACCTCTCGCGAAAGTCTCAGCCTCCTTTGGCAGTGCTGCTCACTCATGTTGAGGCAGCTCATCCTCTGCCTGTAAACAATGTGTTGGGGTATCTCCTGTGGCGTGGGCCAGCCCAGCACTGGCGGCCTCTGCCCTGTGCAGCATCCGACGGCTGAGGAGAAGGTTGGCGCTCTGTTGTTGGTGCTGCTGCTGCCGCGGATGATCCTCTTCCGAATCTGAGGACCAGGATGAGAGAGTATAAATGGTTCCCATTCTGCTGTTATATATGGCAGTTGAGGATGAGATGTTATCAGGAGTAAGTCAATGGGGAGAGAGCTTATTCCGAGGAGGTGACAGTGCATATAGAGTTCACAGCACACACTTACAACCTCAATACAGCTCAAAGGTGTCCTCCAAATCATGAATTCAGCAACTTCGGCCATTTGAAAGTGAACTGATGTGAGAGGTTATGTTTTATGCAGCACTTGCAGCTGTGAACTATTCAGCTCGTTGGAAGACCCGACACACTCAGCTGGCATGTTTGCCGAACGACGTGAAACACGTTGAAAATGTGTGGAAATGGAATAAGCCTGGAAAAATAGCAATTAACAAGAAGTGCCTCTCCCGCCGCTTGGTGTCGGGTCTGGTCTGAAGGCGCAGACCTGACACCTTGGAAACGCGTGGAGGCGGGTTCGCGGCGGGTTCCCAACCTGCCGTCAATCATTTTGAATTTAACACCTGACCCGCCTCCGAACCCGCCCTCTCAGCCCCGGCAAAATCGCGGCCTCTGTGTAAAGAAATTCCTCCTAAATTCTTTATTTGATTGGAAAAATAAGGTGAAGTATAGGTTTCCAAAGAAAAAGAGTCTAAGGTTGAAAACTTCACTCCATCCTGATGGCATCATCATGGTTGGTCCATGAGGTTGGTCCCATCTAGAGCATTTATATCCTCCTCCAGAACTGGCACCAAGCCCATTGCCCCTCTGCTTGCTAACCAGCAGTATCTGCAGCAGTAATTGAACTGACATAACAAGCAAACCTGCTGACTTCGCCAGCTATACTGGCAACTTGATTCAACTTGCCAGGTCATCAAAATGAAAATGGCAACCCTGTTGTACAATGTGCAGTAAACCATAGCAAGACCACATATCTCCATGCAGTGCACGGTATTAACACTTGTAGGACGCTTAAAGGATTTTTCAAGTGGCAGAGCATCGCTCCTTAACGTAATATTGTCAGTTTCACCCAAGTGTGTTTTGAAGAAGATGGACATTGACAATATAGTCAAAGGCAGATAAGGTCATCTTAAGGCCAATTTATATGCATGAAATTCATAGAGTGTGAGGGACAAAGCCCTCAAGCAAAATACATGGGAAACTGGGTGATAGAGCGGGTTAACACACTATTCTTTCACTTCTGAGATCTGGTTTTGAATCAACACTATACTGACAGGATTAAAGTCTCCAGTCCATGTCAGCTGTAAATGTTCTCTTGTGAAATGAGTTTAAGCCGTTTCAATGCAGTTGCTGGTGGCTGTAGCCCACTTAACTGAACTTACTTGGGCAATAAATCTTTTCCCTAATGAAAACAAATGCAGCTCTGCAATGCCGAGGAATAGCTCTCAGTGAAAAGCATGGCCCGGGCAGGTTGTGACTGAACTTCAGAGGGCAGCAATTTGGGGAGTCGCTGAGGGTGAATTTTCTTGGTACTACCCCTGCCGCAACTCCAGTGGATACCCCATTAATGTCTGTAAATGGGGCTTCCTCCGAAGTCATGGCAATGCAGCAGAAGAACCCCTGAGGAAATTTACCACCAAGGTTCCCACCAGCTGAATGCCTGTCAGTAAATTGCTGTAGAACGTTTGAATTTGTGATGCACTGTAGCGCATAGACCGTGCAATAGGCTCTTTGTTAATTCAGGGGTTATTGCTTGTTATGGGAAGAGCCCCCAAAATTGCCATCTTCACTCATCGCACGGACAATGCACTAATGATTGGACATTGAAACCCAGCAGGTCGTCACCTGTTGGGAATGAGGAGGCAGCTGCAGGAGTATCAATCAGTTTAGGCAATCAGAAAGTTCACAGCAATGGTGATCACTCTCGCCGACTTTATTCAGTGAAGGTAGCCAGCAAGTTCAGAGAAGGGCTGCCTGCAGAGTCAGATGGCACCAGGGATGACTGAGGAGCACTATTTCTGGAGGAGACCTGCAGACAACCTTGAACATAGAGGCAGCACGGCCAGTAGTCATCAAGGTGAAAAGGGCTCTCAATTTTTATGCCTCTGGCACCTTCCAGTCTAGTACAGGGCATCAGCAGCGTTGGTCAATTTGCTGTCCATGGATGCATCAAATAGGTCACTGATGCTTTATTTTGCCAGCTCAGCACTTTCATCTACTTTCCCTCTGTACAGTAACAACAATATGACAAGCCTGTCCAATTCCACGGCAGTGCTGGATCCCCCAAAGTACCAGGTGATTGATGGCACCTATGTGCCCATCCAGCCTCTAGGCACAATGCAACAGAAGGAGTTTCTACCACATTAATGTGCAGCTTGTCAGTGGCCACCATGACCACATTGTAGATCAATGGCTGCTGCTCAGGCAGAAGCCAGGATGTTTTCATTTTGCATCAATCATCTGTGCCTGGCTTATTTGAAAGCGACGAGGGATTGGAAGGATGGCTCCTCAGGGAGTATTTTCCTCAGCCCTAGCTAAAAACACCTTGAAAAGGCAGCACACAGATACCACAAGATTATTATTAAGTACAGCCCTGACATCCGGAAGCAGCACTGCTTTAGATGCCTAGACAGATCAGACCATTCTTTATTCCATCTATTTGATTTGCCCAATTCCCTTTGAATACTATCAGTCTCCTTTACATTAGTCACCGATAGATGCTGTACTGATCCCATTCCACTAGAAAAGAGGCTGCACATTCAGGAGATTTTCCAGGATCTCAGTACTATGGAATTCTTTCACTCTCAGTTTTCCCTTCCTTATAAATCTCAAGGTTGGCATCATGCAATCACTGCTTCTCAATTTACGCCATCTTGATATATTATTCTCTTCACTTTTGGTGGGGTCCTGCATTATTGGCTTTGCTCCTTCACCTAGGCTTCTTAATAATCAAAAACTAAATGCAACATTTGACCAGGTTTGGCTGTAGGGGCCAGTGTAATTGGCCTCAGCAGCCCAGGACTAAGGAGGGGCAAATCATCCAGAGTTTCCCCTCCTGGGTCAATTTCCTATGATCCATACCAGAAAGTGCATGTGTCAGGGAAGAACAGCACCGAGATTAGCTGTGATGCCCCCTCCCCCCCAATAATGAATGGCTTGTAGAAACTCACTGTCTAGGCTCCTCACCCATGAGGAATGGAGACTTGGGATAGGTACTGGAGGACGACTCGGGCATGTACACAAGCACAAGTTGGAGAGGAGAGGAAAAAAAATTGAATAAGAATGCTCAGAGAGTGGTGAGAATGTGGAACTCGCTATCACATGGAGTAGTTGAGGTGATTAGCATAGATGTATTTAATGTATAGATAAGTGCATGTGGGAGAAAGTAATAGAAGGAAATGTTGATAGGGTGAGATGAAGTAGGGTGGGAGGAGGCTCGTGTCGAGCATAGACCTGTTGGGGCGAATGGCCTGTTTCTGTGCTGTAACATTCTATGAAAAGAAAATGATTCTCAGCTCTTCTGGTTCTTTCCCCTCCCCAAACAAAAAGGTTTGTCAAACGCATTTACATGAAGACAGTACCCCTTTAATAATTCTATCTTGGGACCATAAATCTTTTAAGAGTTTTACCTTTGCTTCCGATCCAACGTTACATCCTTTGGATAAATTGGCCTGAAAAACCACCGACTTAAATTAAAAGGTGACTGACCACCATATAACTGCGCTGAGCACCAACTGAAATCCTTGAAACTAATAATGCCTTCTTTCCGGGTGGCCTGGTTTACTTAAACTGATTTATCTGATGTGCCTGACAGTTTAAGGAGACGGCCAGTGTTACTGTCTGTGAACTGTCGACATGCAAGCGCTGCCAAGTTCAACGGATGTGCAGCGAAATAAAGTTGACTCGGATTTTAACTGAGCCAATCTGTGACATGTTAATTACAGGAATACTCAGCACATTTGAGAGAACTCTTGTCGCATTTGCTTGGGAGTGACTGAATTTTAAAGACCAACGTCACCTCATCCTTTCATTTTACAAAGAAAAGACTTGCCTATATATAGCGCCTTTCATGACCTCAAGATGTCCCAAAGCGTTTTACAGCCAATTAAGTACTTTTTAAAGTGTAATCACTGCTGTAATGTAGGAAATGCAGCTGCCAATTTGTGCGCAGCAAGGTGCCACAGTAATGTAATAATGAAAGGACAGTCTATTTTAGTGATGTTGGTTGAAGGATAATTATTGGTCAGGACACCAGGGAGAACTCCCCTGCTCTTCTTCGAATAGTGCCACGGGATCTTTTACATTCAGCTGAGAGGGCAGACAGGAACTTAGTTTAATGTCTCATCTGAAAGACGGCACTTCCGACAGTGCGGCGCTGTCTCAGTACTGCACTGAAGTGCCAGCTTAGATTTTGTGCTCAAGTCCCTGGAGTGGGACTCGAACCCACATCCTTCTGACTCAGAGGCAAGAGAGGCACTCGATCAGATCGATCAATCATCTGGTAATCACTTCTTCAGTTCCTCCTCCCCCACACCTCCCAAATCTCAGGTCCCCTCATACGTTTTCCAATCTCCAACTGCCATTATACTGTATAATCTGGAGACCCACCGCAAGGCTCTTTCCTAGTTACAATTTAACTCTCTTCAAAGAGCCATTGACTCATTTGTGATGTGAATCTGTACATCTATATTAGTGTTTTTTATTCTCCAGCTGATTTTCTGCCCCGCTGTCTGCAAGGTACTGGCTCCCTGCTGGCTACAGTTCCATGGGTGATGACTACCCACTGGTGCCCCCACCCAATGTGGCCATCCTTCATGTGCGGGAATCAGCAGATTTGGACAGCGGAGAACAGCGCAGCCGAGCCCAATCCCGTCCTTATCCGGCACCTGGCCACGTCCACATTCCAGCAGGAGTCACAGGATTGCAAGCATTTTAATAGATTCAGGACCTCATACTTGGCAGTATAGTAGAGTCATATCTTTTCCCTCAGCTCCACGCTGTACGCTGGTGTAGGTGGCACTGGGCGTGCTGCTTTATCGATCAGCAATCTATTAAAAGGGTTCGAGTCCCACTCCAGAGACTTGAGCACAAAATGTAGGCTAACGCTCCAGTGAAGTACTGAGGGAGTGCTGCACTGTTGGAGGTGCCGTCTTTCGATGAGACATTAAACCAAGGCCTCCGTCTGCCCTCTTGGGTGGACAAAAAAAAGATTCCATGGCACTATTCGAAGAAGAGCAGGGGAGTTCGCCCTGGTGTCCTGGGCCAATATTTATCCCTCAACCAACATCACTAAAAACAGATTATCCGGTCATTATCTCATTGCTGTTTGTGGGACCTTGCGTGCAGATTGGTTGCCGCATTTCGTACATTACAACAGTGACTGCACTTTAAAAAGTACTTCATTGGCTGGAAAGCGTTTTGTGACGTCCTGAGGTCATGAAATGCAAGTTTTTGGGGTTTTTTCTTCTTTCTGGTGAACTCGAATACATTAACATTCCATTTGCAGAACAAAATGTCAATATTCCAGCTCACTTATGGGTTGTATAAATAAATGGCCAAGCACTGCAGTATGTTAGTGAATTGCATCATGGAGGGAGCTTTTTATTGCCCCATTATTCCCAGTTGGTTTATTAGCGGAGGGGCTGAGCAGAGCTAAGGCGCTGCGCTACAAGCAAGTAAAACTCACAGTGCACCTCACATCTTCCCTGCGCATCTCCCAGGGGTAGGTTATTGACAGCAGCCTGGCAACAGGTCACTTGTCAGCCCATCCCATTGGTTGGCAGCTGGTGTCTTTATTTTAATTGGTATCCATCGACATTAGTCAATTAATCAAATTAGTAGTCACTGATGGTTACTGTTTGCTTTATACAGCTGAAGTCTACCAGATTTCCAATATTTGAAATGTGGAAGAAAGACAGTTTTGGCTACCTAACAAAATCGTAGGAACATGTGGTTATGGAAGATGTAACCGGGTATTTAAGGGGAGGCGGGGAGGGAGCGGGGTGACTGTCAGCAGCCGGGCAACCCAGAAATGCCGGAATGCAGAGGTTCCTGACAAGTTTAACAGCAGGACCTCATTAAAAAAATTTTACTCCATTTCCCGCCTGGCAACCGGCCAGATTGAGAGGGTGGCTGGCTGACGGGCGGGAAAGCTTGCGGTACAGGGTAGCAGCCAGGGACCACAGGGGACAGTCCTCAGCAATCGGAGAAGATCGAGGGGTGGTGCCCGGGGGTCGGATCATGGGCTCGGATCGTGGGGTGGGAAGGGATCACGGGGTGGGAAGAGATCACGGGGTGGGAAGGGATCACGGGATGGGAAGAGATCACGGGGTGGGAAGAGATCACGGGGTGGGAAGAGATCACGGGGTGGGAAGAGATCACGGGGTGGGAAGAGATCACGGGGTGGGAAGAGATCATGGGATGGGAAGAGATATCGCAGGGGGCTTGGAGCATGGCGGTGAGATTGCGGCACCTAAGCTTGGGTGGGGCCGGGGGGGGGGGAAGCATTCCTGCTCCTCTTGGCCCACAAGCAGTGCTGGAAAGCACGAAGCTGCTGGATCTGGCAGCTCCCGCCTCCCTTTAGCTGCCATGTTTCCTGAGCCCTGAGAAACCCGGCCTGCAGGTGTTGAATCCAAATTGATGATGAAATCTGAGGCAGGCAGACTCATTTAAACAGTGTAATCACGGACCCGCCTCTCCAGACTGAGGTACTCAGCCGACCCCAAACCAGTCGTGTTTAAACTAGAAGTTGGCGCGTTTGCGGCGGGTTGGGGTCGAGTTTCCCATTTTTTCAAGTTTAATCCCCGACCCTCCCCTGCCCGTTGTGGGGGATTTAAATTTACCCCCATAATTTCTGTGAATGCGGATTCTTAATTACAGAAAGAAATGAGCATTCTACCATTTTTTTGGTTAAAAAAAGGATTCTTGGGCCTTAATGGGGATATTGCCAATCTCTTTTTCTTTCTCCCTCTATCTTAACACATTAGCAAATCCTCTTTATCTCTCATTGGGGACACCTGCAGGTGTGGTCTCTCTCTTTCTCTCTCTGTCTGTGTGTCTCATACACATTTCCTTAAAGGCCACATCTGCAATCTGTATCTCCCTCTCACTCCATAGTTCCATTAGTAATGTCTGGTTCTCCTTTCCAATCACCATGGAAACTTGTGCTTCTTGTTCCAAAAAGGTCATTTTCCACAGGCCTCTCTAACTATGCTTGCGATGTAACTTGTTATTTTCCATAAGCTGTCTTTTGCAGTTTTTATGATTTTCTCTCCAGTGTATATCACTGGTTGTCTCATCGTCTGGAGTTGTTTTTTTGAGGATAACTCTTATACTGAGGTAAGGGGAAATCTCACAGAATAAAGACATTAAGTATATTTTGTATCACAATCATTTTGACTAAGACCCGTCTACCTGTTCTGCTTTACAGGCAGTCCATGTTAAAGATCTTGTAGTATTATTTGAAGAAGGGTCAGTTCCCCTGATGTTCTGGCCAACACTGCCAAAAGCATTCATCTAATTACTGATTGAGGGATCTTGCTGTGCACTTAAGTTTGCCATATTTTGCCAAGTGTAGAACTGAATTGCGAGCAGGACTGGAGAAGGAGCCACAAGGGTGGCTTATGAAAAATAATCGTTTAAAAAATTCAATTAGGGCAAATTTCTTTCAATTATTTTATGGCCCCCAGAATTAACCTGCCTTTGGGGCACATTGATTTCAATGCACACTCTCTTTCCCTCATTGACTCCTGTCTGTTTGCCAGCTCCTTCTTTAGCGGGTGCAGAATTAGAAGTCAATTGCACATTCCCTTCCAACCATGCCAGGAGATGTGAATCAGGGCTTAAACTAATAAATGTTTGTAAAATGTTATGTCTGAAAATGTAGGCCAAACATAAAGAAGCTAATTCATCAAAGTAAATCTGTCGGCCTCTAATTTTGGAGGTTTTGGGAGTAGCCTATAATCCTATGACGGACCATTGTGCTTATTAAAAAGCTTGGATTGTGGTCTCTGAGTTCCAGCTACCGTGAAATCATGCTTAAATTTTGATGTGCAGTTTATCCAATGCAGTGTGCAGTCCAATCACATATCCCAGAGTACGGCGTCACTTACAAAAGGCGCTTGACTGTGTAAGAAGAGCTCCAGAAGTCTGAATAATTTCATGGCGTTGACATGAGGAAGAACACACTGGGTTAAAATTGATCAATCCCAACAACGTGCTCTGAGCTGGAGCTCAGAAAAGCACCTCCCAGTGTGACCTTTCCATTTTCCACACTCGTCATTTTTTGGTCACTTTGAGTGAGCCTGCCAATTCAGTGCCAATTAGTGATGAACTCACTAGGAGCTGGCCGCAAGTTGCCCAAATTCATCTCATTCCCTTAGTCTGGGTGGAATTCAAAACCCAGATTCCAGAGGAGTTATGACACCGCACAAACTCACTGCACCAGCTGCTCCCTTATTTTCCTAAAATTCAAATTCAGTTGCATTCATTTGTTACCCAGTCATTGCATAGTTGTGAAATGTTACCGTTCAAACAAAAATAAAGTTAGCAAAGATATTTACAAATTACGAACAAAAATTCAAATTACACGTATAAATTACATACATGTTATAAACATATGTAATTACATACAAATTACGAACATACAAACAAATTGCAAACATACTTACAAAACCAGCCGTGGCTCAGTTGGGAGCACTCTCGCCTCTGAGTCAGAAGGTTGTGTGGCCAAGTCTCACTTCAGGGACTTGAGCACAAAAATCTAGGCTGACACTCCAGTGCAGTACTGAGGGAGTGCTGCACTGTCGGAGGTGCTGTCTTTCAGATGAGACGTTAAACTGAGGCCCCGTCTGCCCTCTGAGGTGGACGTAAAAGATCCCATGACACTATTGCGAAGAAGAGCAGGGGAGTTATCCCTGGTGTCCTGGCCAATATTTATCCCTCAATCAACATCACTAAAAACAAGTTATCTGGTCATTATCACATTGCTGTTTATGGGAGCTTGTTGTGTGCAAATTGGCTGCTGCATTTCCTACATTACAAAAGTGACTACACATCAAAAGAACTTCATTAGCTGTAAAGCGCTTTGGGACGTCCTGAGGTTGTGAAAGGCACTATATAAATGCAAGAAATAACAACAGGAAGTGCTTGAAACACTCAGCAGGTCAGGCAGCATCGAGGAGAGAGAAACAGAGTCAACGTTTCGGGTCGAACCCTTTGTCAGAACAAATGCAAGTCTTTTTTTCTGGATTACAAACATACCTAGTTACATGCGTACACACAGAGGTGTACATTTGCAGCAAGCTGGCAACCAGGAGCCTCATTGATTTTTATTCCCTATCCAGGGCAATGAGGCCAACTACCAGCCGCTGCTGCTGCCACAGCTGAGATCAGGTTACACAGCTCTGACTAGGAGTTGAACCTTGGCCTTCCTGATTGGCTACTGACTGAATAAATCTCCTAAACCATTAGAGGAGCACACACCGTATTCCATTCAAACCTACCACATAGGTTTCAGTTGGTGAAACCTTGTTACTCTAGATTATTTTTGCTCTCCTATCTTAGACCACTCCCACGGGTAAGTCCAAACTCCCAATGGCCCGTATTTTCCGATCGGAGGCTTCCTGCGTGCGGAGGCCTCCGATCTGGAAAAAATCTACGCCCTTACCCGAGGGCTCCGGAGGTCTGGACATTTCCGCTCCTGGGCCTCTGCTCTACGAAATGCGCAGGGCCCAGGTATCCCAGGGGCACATGCGTTTGGCAAACATCCCTGGGATCACATGGGACATGGGGAACCAATGAAAGAAGGGAATCCCTCTTCATACTTTTGACAGGTCTCTCAGCTTAGATCCATCAAAAGTATGAATGGAGATAACTCCAAAAACATATCAAAACATTAAATACATTTTTTTTAAAGTCACATTTTAAAAAAGTTAAAATTACATTAAATTAAATATTTTAAACAAAAATTTAATTTTTTGAAAAAAAATTTAAGTTTTTTACGGGGCTAAAAATAAACTTACCTTTTTAAAAAGTATTTTAAAATTATAAATGAGTGAAAAAATATATTTTTGTACTTTTTTAAACTCTTATGCTGGTAAAAGCAGGCCTTATGCCTGCTTTTACCAGGCGTAAGATTTTTAAGTGATTTCAGCAGGCGGAGGTTCCGCAGAAAGCGGAACTCTCCACCCGCAGAGGCTCTTCTCCAGGGCAGGTGTGCGATCTGTCAAGAGCATTCTTGACAGATCGGAAGTGCCAGTTTTCAGCGCATGCGCTTCGCATGCCTGAAACCGGCATTTGCGAGGACCCTACGGGTGTGTACACAGCTCGTATACACCCGTAGGCATCGGAAAATATAGCCCAATTTGAGAGTGTCTATCTTTGCCTTGAGTTCTAGGTTAGCTTCTGGTAGCGTGCCTGGGATAATGAAATCAAAAACCTTGCCTATTAACTATTTTTAAGCTATTGGAATTTATCTTATGCATCCAGTTTTTGAAAACAAGCAAAGCATTAATCAGATCTTGCTTTAACTTTAAAATATTAAGCAAATATATTAAACAATGATTAAATAAATAATCCAGCAGTGATATAACACACTTATGTATTTATGGTAGAAAGTCTACTATGTAACTTGAGTGAATAAAATAATAAAATAATTAAGGGTAAACTATTCATTCATAGATCATTTTTCTATATGTGTTGTCCTTTTTCTTTCTTGTAATTGTTTCTGACAACGGGAGTGAGTCTATCTTATCTCTTCCTGTGTAGATTCCAGTTGGTTTGATAATCTTCTACTAACTTTTTCACTGTACAGACCGAGCGAGTTAAATACCCTTTCATCAATTGTTTGACTTTTAACAACTGACACTGGGATTCAAAAATAATTGGCCATCGTGCATTTAGCTGAAAAAACAACGCAGATTGTGCTTGTTTAAAATTGGCTTGGTTCTTCCCTTCAAGCTTACAGTTTGGAATGACCTTGCTACATAGACATTCAATTCAGCTGGGACATGGGAATTTTTAAAAACTGTAGTTGGCTTCTGACTGTATTTAAAGGGATAGCCATCAAGCCAAAACTAGACAAATAAAAATAGTACATTTTAGTGTACTATTCTTCAGGTGAATTCTTCAAGAGAGAACCAGACCAAATACAATAAATTGAGAGGGGAAGTGAAGATGAAAATAAGATTGTCAAAGAGCGAATATGAGAGTAGAATGGCGGTTAACATAAAAGGGAACCCAAAAATCTTCTACCGGCATGTAAACAGTAATTGGGTAGTAAGAGGCGGGGTAGGGCCTGTTAGGGACAAAGAAGGTGTTACATGCTTAGAGGCGGAGGGCAAGGCTAGAATACTCAATGAGTACTTTGTATCGGTGTTTACTAAGGAGGTGGATGCTGACAAAATATCAGTAGCAGTGGAAAAGGTAGAAGCAATGGGTGGGGTGAAAATCGATAGACAGGATGTACTAGAAAGGCTGGGTATGCTTAGAGTGGATAAGTCGCCTGGTCCAGATGGCTTGCATCCTAGATTGCTAAGGGAATTGGGGGAGGAGACAGCGGAAGGGCTTGTCATAATTTTCCAATCTTTCCTAGATGCGGGGGAGGTGCCTGAGGATTGGAAAGTGGCAAATGTGACACCATTGTTCAAGAAAGGGTGTAAGGACAATCCTAGTAACTACAGGCTGGTCAGTTTAACATCAGTGGTGGGTAATGTTTTAGAAACACATTTTTACGCAGCGAGTGGTGAGGACCTGGAACTCGCTGCCGACGGAAGTGGTGGAGGCGGACACACTCAATGTTTTCAAGGGGAGACTGGATAGGCACTTGAGGGAAATAAACTTGCAGGGCTATGGGGATAGAGCGGGGGAGTGGGACTGACTCGATTGCTCTGCAGAGAGCCGGCACGGACTCGATGGGCCGAATGGCCTGCTTCTGCGCTGTTATGACTCTGACTCTATGACTCTAGTCATAAATGGGTTAACCACGAGGAGGGCCAATGATTTACAGTATCAAAATAAGTCAAATTCCATTGTTAATACAAAGGATTACAGGCTTTTAGTGGACTTATGGTGATCATATTCTGTAATTCTGTCCATATTTCCACAAAAGCTTCAAATGACTGACAGTGACCATGAGTTAAAGTTAATTATATTTTAGAAAAAGTTAAAATGTAGACAAAAATAGCTGATAAGCTACTTACTCTGCACCATAAGTGTAAAAGATTGCTGTCTCTTGTGCATCCCCCACTCCTTTCAGCCGTGGCTCAGTGGGTAGCACTCTCACCTCTGAGTCAGAAGGTTGTGCTTTCATAGTCCCACTCCAGAGACTTGAGCACAGAAATCTAGGCTGACACTCCAGGGCAGTATTGAGGGAGAGCTGCACTCTCTGAGGTGCCATCTTTCAGATGAGATGTTAAACAGACGTCTGACCTCTCAGGTGGCTATAAAAGCTCCCATTTCAAAGAAGAGCAGGGGTGTTCTTCCCAGTGTCCTGGCTAATACTTAGCTCTCAACCAACATCACTAAAAAAAACAGATTGGGCCGTATATTCCGATTCCTATGGATGTGTACGCACTGTGTGCACACCCGTAGGGACATCGGAAATGCCGGTTTCAGGCATGCCAAGCGCATGTGCTGAAATCCGGCATTTCCGATCTGTCAAGAATGCTCGACAGATCCTCCACCTGCCCTGGAGAAGGGCCTCTGCGGGGGGAGAGTTCCGCTTTCTGGAGAACCTCCGCCTGCAGAAAACCCTTAGAAATCTTACGCCTGGTAAAAGCAGGCGTAAGGCCTGCTTTTACCAGCATAAGATTTGAAAAAAGTAAAAAAAATTCACTCATTTATCATTTAAAAATACTTTAAAAAAAGGTAAATTTATTTTTAGCCCCGTAAAAAACTTTAATTATTTTTTTCAAAAAATTAAATTTTTGTTTAAAATATTTAATTTATTGTAATTGCAACTAATTTTAAAAATGTGATTTAAAAAAAAATTATTTAATGTTTTACAGTGTTTTTGGGGTGATCTCCATTCATATATTTGACAGGTCTATCTGTCAAGTGTATGAAGGGAGATTCCCTTTTTTGGCTCCCCATGGCCCACGTGATCCCAGGGACGATTGCGAACCGCAGGCGCCTCTGAGATACGTGGGCCCTGCGCATTTCGAGTTGGAGAGGCCCAGGAGCGGAAGTGTCTGGACCTCGGGAGCCCTCAGGTAAGTCCGTAGATTTTTTCCACATCGGAGGCCTCCGCACGCAGGAAGCCTCCGATTGGAAAATGCGGCCCATTATCCGGTCATTATCACATTGCTGTTTGTGGAACCTTACTGTGCACAAATTAGTTTATCAGGAAATCAACACCTGACAGTGCAGCACTCCCTCAGTACTGCACTGAAGTGCCAGCATAGATTTTGCGCTCAAATCTCTCGATTGGGACATAAACCCACAATCTTCTGTCTCAGAGGGAAGAGTGCTACCAACTGAGCCAAGGTTAACATGAACCTGGAAACAGATTATTGAATAAATAAAGGAAAGTGGTCTCTTCGAGATCTCTTCTGAGATTTGGAGATCGAATGAGGCAAAATTAAACCATTTATAGAGGCAAGTGCAGAAAGTGAGTACAAATGAGTTGAATTACTGGGAACATTCTGAGATGAGCTGCAAATAAAAGAAAGAGCATACTTGACAACAGGGAAGAATATTACTGAGAGGGTGATGTAAGGAACTAAACCACATCTGGAGAAAAAGACTTTAAAAAAAGTATCAACTTTAATTAAAGTAATAAATCTCTAACCTAAGAAATCCGACAGAAATAATTTTAGTAATGGAAAATTCTGAATGGACACAGCTTAAAGAAAAGGAGGAACAGCAGGGAGGTTAGGCAATCAGCATTAGAAAACTGGCAGGCAAGGAAAGCTAACATTCTCTTAAAGGGATCCATCTTGATGCAAAAACCACTCGATAAACGTTGCTTTGTTCAAAACAAAGGAGCTTAATTCATCATTGCAAAGTTTTCACATGATACAACTGTGCTAAAAATGGCATACACCTCTCAAAGAGGAAGAGAGAACGAGAATGAGAGGTCAAAGTGGAAACTCCTTGCCAGCCATACTGGGAACTCCACCTGGCTGGTAATTGGAAGACACCTTATACTTAGACACAAAGAAATTGGTATGGGTTGTGCTTGTTTTTCGGGTGTAAAATGGGTGCAAAGCATAGAAATTTATCAATGAGGCTGCCTGCGCCTGATCTGTGCAGGCATTGGTCTCTCTGCTAAATGTGTGGGGCTCTATTTTAGGCGACTTAAATATCCATTGCAGCATCCAATTATCTTTTATAAGATTCCAGGGATGTTGCCTCCATCCCTCTACCTGGAAGTCCATTCCATGTGTTAATTACTCTGTATGAGGAACATCTTCCTGGTATCAATCTGAAACTGTCCTTTTACCCGTTGGGATCTGTGCTCTCTTGTTCTACTCCCGCAATTTAAGTTATTTTTCGATTCGCTTAACTATCTTATATACTTCTATAAAATCGCCTCTCAGACAGGCTGAAAAACTCTAGTTTTTCCAGTCTTTGCTTATAACTTATAAATTCTTAATACTAGCGATCAGTCTGATGGCTTTTCTTGGCACTGCTTCCAGGATCGGA
The DNA here is from genome assembly GCA_030390025.1 of Squalus acanthias. Taxonomy (NCBI): domain Eukaryota; kingdom Metazoa; phylum Chordata; class Chondrichthyes; order Squaliformes; family Squalidae; genus Squalus; species Squalus acanthias. Next base: position 127,587,674 of record CM059427.1, read on the forward strand.
GGACCTCTCATGTCACCTTCCCGATTTCTACCTGCTATTACTCGGGCACTATCTGTGTAACAGTAGCAGATGCAAGAGCTCTTCCCACACCATTTCCAGGGCTCTAACATTCCTTCTATATGACACAGTAATTGAGGTATACTACCTTCAATGTAGTGCACTGTGTTCACTGCTTATGGTGCAGTTTCCTCTATATTGTGGAAACCAAACACAGATTGGGTGACGTCTGTTCTATCAGCAACTGAGATCCTGATTTACCACTTCAATTCTCTCTCTTATTTTCAATCTGACTTTTCTGCCTTTGGCCTCCTAAACTGTACTTGGGGTTCTGGGGGCGGGGGGAAGGAAATACGTTTGCATTTCAGATGTAGATCGTTCAATGGAGCACAATTTTGGTAGAGAAAGTTCAGATAGCTGAGTGCGATAATCGAGAGTGTGGATATTGGGAATGTGGATAATTGACACTGTGGATAAGCGAGGGTGCAGATATTTGGAATGTGGATAATTGACACTGTGGATAATCAAGGATATAGATAATAGGAGTGTAGATAATTGACACCATGGTTAATCGAGAATGTAGGTATGGGAGAGTAGATAATTGACAATGTGGTTAATTGAGGGTGTAGATAATGGGAGTGTAGATAATTGACACTGGTTAATTGGGAATGTAGATAATGGGAGTGTAGATAATTGACAATGTGGTTAATCGAGAGTGTAGATAATGGGAGTGTAGATAATTAAGCCCAGGGAAACCCGACCCACAGGCGTTAAAGATGAAATAAAGCTAATGGGCCAAAAATTCGGCCCTTGCCGGGTGAGTACGCACTGTGTACTCACCCGTAATGCGTCCTGAAGTGCCGGTTTCCTGCATGCACTGCACATGCGCGGGAAACCGGAACTTCCGGTCTGGTGAAGGGAGCGGTTCAGAGGTGAACCGCGTGCGCGGTAGAGGCTGCGCGCACGCAGCAAACTTAGGGTTTTTTTCAGGTTTCTCCGGGAGGGTAAGTATTGAAGAAGCTGCGCTTTGAAAAAGGAGGCGCAGGACCCGTTTTCAACAAGGTAAGTGGTTAATTAATTATAATTTAAAAAATTTTTCAACAGGTTTATCTTTTTTAGATACTTTAAAGAAAGGTAAGTTTATTTTTAGCACTGTTAAAAAGTATTTTAATTTTTTCAAAAATTTAAATTTTTGTTTAAAGTAGTTAATTTATTTAACTTATAGTTATTTTATAAATGGGATGGTTTTTAAAAAAAATTATTTGCAGTTTAGCTGTTCTTTTGGGGCCGATTTCAATTCATAGATTTGACAGGTCTTCCTGTCAAATCTATGAATGAAAGATGGTCTGCTGCCATTGGCTCTCCATGGCCCACAGGATCCCAGGGGACGCATCGCACTAACTACGCCCCTGGGACACGCAAGCACTGCGCGCCGGCACTTGGAGCAGGCCCGGGAGCTGAAGTTCCCGTGGGCCCAGAGGTCAACGGCAGGCACGGTAGGTAAGTGCGCGTGCGATCCTTACCCCCGCGGCAAGCCGGAGAGGCGAATTTCAGGGCCATTTTTATCTGAGGCACACAGCCTCATTGAAATATTTAAATTAAGGACCAGCCTCTGGAGAGCAGGTTAGTAGCCCACGCACCCAACCTGCCTCCGTTAAAACTAGAAGTGGGCGCGTTGGAGGGGGCTTAGGGTCAGGATTCCCATTTTTAAAATTTTAACACCCCCCCCCCCACCCCATGCTGGGGAGAGTTAACATTACCCCCCATGAACCTGGTAGTAGAGCTGAATTGCAACGATTGATCCTGCTTTCCATCTCATTTCCCCCACATTCTGCAGCAAGGAGATTGAAAAAAAACACTCGAAATGTGCAGCAGCTCAATCAATGTCTGGTAGAGAAAGGTGTGACCAGTTGTGTTGTAGAAACCTTTCTCTTTCAGATACTATTCGACCTGCTGTACAGATAGCATTTTCTGATTTTATTTCAGATTGCTAACATCTATATAAAAAAAATGATTAGTTTAGTTTTCTATTCAGTTTATTTTCCCAGTAAGTGCACTGTATCGATTGGCTATCCCTGAGTGATTCTGACTTTGCTTTTCATTTAGTTGTGTTGGCAACAACACATCTTTTGTGCCCTCTCAACAGAAGCAGAATGAAAACGCTTTTGACATTTACTAATGTCTGTGTCTCCTTTCCCTTAGGCTCCAATGGTAACCCAGACTGACAGTTTTACATGATTGGATGAACAATTATAGAAGTAGGTTAGTGCACTGTTTCTTAGGGTGTGATTCAAATACGAATGTAAAGATCCCTGAAACACTACAGGTAATGAGTTGAACAGTCTATTAATGTACCCAACACATTTCCACATGACCTATGGAAGTTATGTTCCTTTAGACTGTATAACAAGCCAGCTAAGGATAATTGTATTCAATCTGTGGCCCCCTAGGCCACAGACGATCCCACTTGACTTGTGAATCTCTGTAGACCTGCTGCTCCATGTGTCTCTGGACCTCAATTCACTGCTCATCAGCTCTCAGAGGCTGCTGGAGCTGGGATATACATTTCAGATGTAGATCGTTCAATGGAGCACAATTTTGGTAGAGAATCTGGGCTCAGGAATTGGCTAATAAGGCAAATATGGATAATCGACAGTTCAGATAGCTGAGTGTGATAATCGAGAGTGTGGATATTGGGAATGTGAGAGGCGAGAGGAGAGATGCGATGTTGAACAGGGTACAAGGAAATAAGGGACTTGAGCAAAGCAATCTTGTTTAAGCCTAAAGTTTTTCCATAGCTATATACTACCATTGTGTGTATCCCCCATCAGTTTTGAGGTGTAGTCAATGAAGGTACATAGTTGCAATCTGGAGCTCAACACAGGGCAACAAAGATAGTTTTGCTTGTTTTTATGCCTCTAGATACAGAACCAAGGATTCTGTTTACCTTTTTATGGCCGAGTCTACTTTTGCTGCTGGCTTGAATGACGCGTGAATCTGTACACCAAAGTCTCGCTGCTCCTCGACTCAATTTAAAATCTGCACATGTAAAGTGTATTCCCTGCCCCTCTTCTTATTTCCAAAATGTATTACTTTACATTTTTCTACATTGAACTACATCCACCAACTCTCTGCCCGTCCTGCCAACCGACATGTCCACCTTCATGTTTTTTATTATCCTTAGAACAATTTGCCATGCTTCTCCAATTTGGAGTCATCAGCAAATTTCAATAATATTCGCCAAATTCCTAAGTTCATGTCATTTATGTATGTAGTAAATAAGAGATACCCCAACACAGACCCTGTTTAACACCACTCACATATTTCCAGTCTGAAAAACATGCTTTTATCACAACTCTTTCCTTTCTGCCCTCCAATCATCTATCTATCTGGATGGCCACATTTCCCTTAATTCCCTGTGACATTATTTTTGTCATAAGTCTTTTATCAAATGCTTTTTGAAAACCCATATAGACTGCATGCACTGTATTTCCCTTATCTATCCTCTCTGTTATTTCATCACTGAATTCCATGAGGTTAGTCAAGCATGACTTGCCTTTTAGAAATCGATGTCGACTGACCCTGATTAACTCATGCTTCTCCAAATGTTTAGTAATTTCTTCCCCTATTGTGGATTCTAGTAGTTGCAACAGTGATCACAATATAATTAGATTTAATCTTATTAGCCAAGCAAAGGCTACTGACAATTTAATGCTGGTTCCTAATTTCAAGAGGGCTAATTTTACAAAAATGGCTGAAGATTTGAATAAAGTTGATTGGGTAACCCTATTAGGTGGGGAAATGAATGCCGAGGAGAAATGGGTAGTCTTTAAAACCATTCTAAAGCAAAAGAAGGCCGTGTATGTACCAAGGGATAAATAAAGGGCACATTGGCAAAAAAACAAAATGGCTAACTAGTTATGTGCAAGGACAAATTAGACTTCAGCAAAAATACTTTTACAGATTAAAGGAATATAATTCACAGGGGAATTGAGACAAGTATTGTGCACATTAAGGGATATGAAAGCAACTATCAGAACAGCTAAGAGGTTAATGGAGAAGAAGATAGTAGACAATTGCATTAGCAATGGTAAAATATTTGTTTTAGCTATGTGAGGAGTTAGAGGACCATTAAAGACTGTATAGGGCCATTGAAAAATGCCTTAGGACATATTCACATGGACTTCCAATGTAAGGCAGCGGTGTTAAATGATTACTTCGCATCGTCTTCACTCCTGTGGACGATGCTTGATGACTAGCTACGTAGATTAGAAAATTGTAAATATTAAAGTAGCTGAGGATATCATATTAGACAGAATAAGGAACCGTAAAATAGATCGGGCGGCTGGTCCAGATGACATCCGCCCGAAGCTGATTGATGAGATGGGACGTGTGCTTTGCATGCCCCTTGCCCATATCTGTAACAGCTCCCTATCAGTCCGGGATTGTTCCCTTGGATTGGAAGAATGCTCATGTAGTTCCAATTTTCCAAAAGGGTGACAAGTCAGATTCAGGGAACTATATGCCCATCAGTCTTACATTATTTATCAGTAAGATGCTTGAAAGGATCATAAGAGATGCCCTTTATGATCACTTGGATAAAGAAGGAGTCATCAGAGACACTCAACACATCTCCTGGAAAAGTAGGTCACGTCTTACTAATTTGTTAGAAGTTTTGAAGATGTTTCTCCTTGGAGCTTCAGAAAGTCTTTGATTCAGTACCACATAGTAAGTAACTCTGCAAGAGAGAATCTTGTGGAGTCAGTGGGAAGTTACTACAGTGGATTAAGAATTGACTGCATTCCCATAGGCAGAAAGTTGTTATTAATTGTTGTGGATTTGCTTGGTAGCCAGTTACCACTGGCGTCCCACAGGGATTGGAGTTCGAGCCATCGCTTTTTACTATCTTCATATATGACCTGCATATAGTTGTTGGGGGATTGATGAAAGATACAAACATTTGTGCAAGTGTTAGGACTGTGGAAGAGAATACATTTCTACAACTAGATTTAGATGTGCTAGGGAAACGGGCCAAACTCTGGCAGTTTCTCGGCTGCAGACTTACCTCTGCTGTTCGTACCTTAAACACAAAGTCAGCAAAACAAACCTGTCTGTCTGCCCCTCATTCCATCTCATTGAAACGTATAGACATAATGAGTGAGTCTCCTTTTCTTCCTAAAGGCACTAATTCTTATTGGATTACATTATCAGAGATGCTGGCAACCTTTGAAACCTCACCTATGGCCATTCTTCACCTGTGAGTCGAGACAATAAGTGTTGGCAGCTATTCCACTATGGATGCCAACACAGCTGAGCACGATGCTGTTAGTTTAACAGCCGGTGTCAGTAGATAGCAATCAGGATGTGGAGCCTGACTGGGGGCAATTGTAACACTCCAAATGTTGCCCCAGCCAAGATCAACTCACTAAATACAGACCAAGAATCAAACCGAGTACCTTCTGGTGTGTACGGTTGAGTACCAGACCAGATCCACCTTCAACAATTGGGTTTCCATGAGTAGAATGAAGTCCTCCTTCATGCTGAATGTGTATTTTCTTCCATTGTTTTCAAGCAGATCCCTGCAGCTTTCACATAGTGAGTATCTGAAAGTGTTTTAGTTTGTCGAACGGACTGGCGAATACTATACTGCTCATGTATTCCCTCTGTGCCAGATATCAGTCTGTTTTTCTGTGTGAATAGGAGATTAATGGAGGCTGCAGTGCAATAAAAATCCCTCTGAAACCAATTGTTGGCACAGTACCTCGATAATCAGCGTGAAAGAGACAAGCACCTTTTGGCTCCAACTAATTTCAATTGCTGTCCTGCTGTAGCTCTTCTTTCATTCTTAATCATTATTTCATATTGAGCCAGACAATTGGCTCCAGCTTCCATTAGTTGTTCTATGTCTAAAAAGTTAAATCCCTGAGTTACCTGGAACTTCATGGCTGAAGTTCAAGTCCAACATTTCTAAATAGCTGACAATAGCAAAAACCAGATAATTGTCTATTGCTTGCCTATTGTGTGATGTGGAACAGATGGTAATGACTTAAACATAACATCCTACTTATAATCAGAACTTTGTCTCGGCTAATTTAAGATTTCCCCACCCTGAGCTCCTTTGTAACTTTGTGCTGGTGAAAGTGTTAAATGTCGAAGGCCAAGTCCATCTCCAGCAAAGAGGAAATGCCGCTTGTCATGCATCTGTTCATTTTACTGACAATAGGCCTATTGATTTAAAGTTATTAATGATGATCTTTCAGAGCCTGCATGAATGCCAATTGCACATACAAAATGGAAAGATTGGAGTACACATGTTTAGTATTGGGAGAGTTGGAGAATAGATTAAAGGAATTTTGTAGTCTTTTTCACGACACATTCCCCTCCCAACGGCAATGCTTTACATTGCAGCTCCACAATTTCTCACACTTAAGACAAAAGGCATCTATATATTTCTCTATCTCTATCTCCAGACACAGTAATCATTAATAAACAGACACAGTAATCGTTGGTACGTCAGACAGTAATCATTAATGGGATAGACAAAACAATGATTGGATTACTGACCCGCCTATTAATCTGCCAATTGTACAGCTCCAACATCACTCTACAGTCCTTGGGTAGCAGTGCACACATCTCTTTAAACCTTGCGTGGCACCCACCATTGGTAGGTCAAATGCCCTACTACTTCCAGTGTTTTTGTTAAATTACATCCATACACAACTTATTGGGCCGGATTTTGATGTGAAAATAACTGGGAGGTTAACAGCGCTCACTGTTATTTATGCACAAATCGGACAGCAACCTCTGGCGAGCACACATGCGCAGTTAAACGTGAAAATCTGGAGGTTGCTGTCCGAGATACGCCTCTCCTCTGTAAGCAGCTCAAAAACAACATCTCGTCGTCTGGCTCCCCATTCAAATGTATTGAACGCCGTGAAGTTCCTGTACTGACAGCATAGATATGAATTTTTAAGGGAACAGTAGCATAGTGGTAATGTCATTGGGATAGTAATCCAGAGGCCTGGACTAATGATCCAGGCAGCTGGGGAATTTAAATTCAGTTAATTAAATAAATCTGGAATAAAAAGCTAGTATCAGTAATGGTAACCATGAAACTATTGGATTGTTGTAAAAACCCATCTGGTTCACTAATGTCCTTCTGGGAAGGAAATCTGCCGTCCTTACCTGGTCTGGCCTATATGTGACTCCAGACCCACAGCAATGTGGTTGATTCTTAACTGCCCTCTGAAATGGCCCAGCAAGCCAATCAGTTGTAACAAACTGCTACGAAACACAATAATAAGAATGAAAGCGGACGTGCCTCCCGGCATCGACCTCGGCACTGGCTCCGGACACGGCAATGGCATACCCAGCCCAGTCGACCCTGCAAAGTCCTCCTCACCAACATCTGTGGTTTTGTTCCAAAATTGAGAGAGCTGTCCCACAGACTAGTCAAGCAAAAGCCTGACATAGTCATACTCACAGAATCATACTTTCAGCCAATGTCCCAAACTCCTCCATCACCATCCTTGGGAATGTCCTGGCCCACCGGCAGGACAGACCCACCAGGGGTGGCGGCACAGTGGTATACAGTCGGGAAGGAGTGGCCCTGGGAGTCCTCAACATTGACTCCAGACCCCATGAAGTCTCATTGCTTCAGGTCAAGCGTGGGCAAGGAAACCTCCTGCTGATTACCACCTACCGCCCTCCCTCAGCTGATGAATCAGTACTCCTCCATGTTGAACACCACTTGGAGGAAGCACTGAGAATAGCAAGGGCACAGAATGTACTCTGGGTGGGGGACTTCAATGTCCATCACCAAGAGTGGCTCGGTAGCACCACTACTGACCGAGCTGGCCGAGTCCTGAAGGACATAGTTGTCAGTCTGGGCCTGCGACAGGTGGTGAGAGAACCAACATGAGGGAAAAACCTACTTGACCTCGTCCTCACCAATCTATCTGTCGCAGATGCATCTGTCCATGACAGTATTGGTAGCAGTGACCACCGCAAAGTCATTGTGGAGACGAAGTCCCGTCTTCACACTGAGGACACCCTCCATCGAGTTGTGTGGCACTACCACCGTGCTAAATGGGATAGATTCAGAACAGATCTAGCAGTTCAAAACTGGGCATCCATGAGGCACTGTGGGCCATCAGCAGCAGAATTGTATTCCACCACAATCTGTAACCTCATGGCCCAGCATATCCCTCACTCTACCATTACCATCAAGCCAGGGGACCAACCCTGGTTCAACAAGGAGTGTAGAAGAGCATGCCAGGAGCAGCACCAGGCGTACCTAAAAATGAGATACCAACCTGGGGAAGCTGCAACACAGGACTACATGCATGCTAAAAAGCAGAAGCAGCATGCTATAGACAGGGCTAAGCGATCCCACAATCAACGGATCAGATCAAAGCTCTGCAGTCCTGCCACATCCAGTCGTGAATGGTGGTGGAGGCTCCATGAATATCCCCATCCTCAATGATGGTGGAGCCCAGCACGTGAGTGCAAAAGACAAGGCTGAAGCGTTTGCAACCATCTTCAGCCAGAGGTGCCGAGTGGATGATCCATATCGGCCTACTCCTGCGGTCCCCACCATCCCAGAAGCCAGTCTTCAGCCAATTTGATTCACTCCCCGTGATATCAAGAAACGGCTGAGCGCACTGAATACAGCAAAGGCTATGGGCAACATCCCAGCTATCGTGCTGAAGACTTGTGCTCCAGAACTAGCCGCGCCTCTAGCCAAGCTGTTCCAGTACAGCTACAACACTGGCATCTATCCGACAATGTGGAAAACTGCCCAGGTATGTCCTGTCCACAAAAAGCAGGACAAATACAATCCGTCCAATTACTGCCCCATCAGTCTACTCTCAATCATCAGCAAAGTGATGGAAGGTGTCATCGACAGTGCTATCAAGCAGCACTTACTCACCAACAACATACTCACTGATGCCCAGTTTGGGTTCCGCCAAGACCACTCAGCTCCCAACCTCATTGCAGCCTTGGTCCAAACATGGACAAAGGAGCTGAATTCCAGAGGTGAGGTGAGAATGACTGCCCTAGACATTTGACCGAGTGTGGCATCAAGGAGCCCTGGTAAAACTGAAGTCAATGGGAATCAGGGGGGAAAATTCTCCACTGACTGGAGTCATACCAAGCACAAACGAAGATGGTTGTGCTGGTTGAAGGTCAATCATCACAGCCCCAGGACATCGCTGCAGGAGTTCCTCAGGGTAGTGTCCTCGTCCCAACCATCTTCATCTGCTTCATCAATGACCTTCCCTCCAACATAAGGTCAGAAATAGGGATGTTCGCTGATGACTGCACAGTGTTCAGTGCCATTCACAATTCCTCAGATAATGAAGCAGTCCATGCCCGCATGCAACAAGACGTTCAGGCTTGGGCTGATAAGTGGCAGGTAACATTTGCGCCACAGAATGCCAGGCAATGACTATCTCCAACAAGCGAGAGTCTAACCACCGCCCCTTGACATTCAACGGCATTACCATCGCTGAATCCCTCACCATCAATATCCTGGGGGTCACCATTGATCAGAAACTTAACTGGACCAGCCACATAAATACTGTGGCAACAAGAGCAGGTCAGAGGCTAGGTATTCTGCGGCGAGTGTCTCACCTCCTGACTCCCCAAAGCCTTTCCACCATCTACAAGGCACAAGTAAGGAGTGTGATGCAATACTCTCCACTTGCCTGGATGAGTGCAGCTCCAACAACACTCAAGAAGCTCGACACTATCTAGGACAAAGCAGCCTGCTTGATTGGCACCCCATCCACAACCTTAAACATTCACTCCCTCCAGCACCGGCGTACCATGGCTGCAGTGTGTACCATCTACAGAATGCACTACAGCAACTTGCCAAGGCTTCTTTGGCAGCACCTCCCAAACCCGCGACCTCTTCCACCTAGAAGGACAAGGGCAGTAGGTGCATGGGAACACCACCACCTCCAAGTTCCCCTCCAAGTCACACACCATCCTGGCTTGGAAGTATATCGCCGATCCTTCATCATCGCTGGGTCAAAATCCTGGAACTCCCTACCTAACAGCACTGTGGGAGTACCTTCACCACACGGACTGCAGCGGTTCAAGAAGGCGGCCCACCACCACCTTCTCAAGGGTAACTAGGGATGGGCAATAAATGCTGGCCTTGCCAGCGACGCACACATCCAACAAACAAATAAAAATATATAAATAAATAATTTTGCCACAGAAAGTTAGGGCTTGTCCATTCCTGTGTAAGTGAATTTTTAACGTTGTGATAAGTCTTAATTACTGCCAAATAAACTCTCTGGCAGTGAAAAATAACTTTTACAAGTGTAGAGTCTCATTCCTTCAGTTTTTAAATTATTGTTGGAGATTGTTTTTAAATGTAAATTTTTTTTAACTTTTTCTTTCTGTCTCTTTTTTCTCTCTCTCTTAATCCAATCTTTCTTCCCCTCTCATTATTTTGCTTTTTGTACCTGAGTTGACATTGAATTCACTATTCTAACATACACTTCCTGGTTCAGACTCTGTGTTGCTCATTAACGATTCTTCAATCTGATTGGTTGAGGAGATAAACAGTTACTAGCCCTGTTCACATAGGTTCCCAGATGCCCTGTAGAGTGCGCTGCGCCATTTGTATGTCCTGTTGACAGCAACTTGTCGTGCAAAACCCCCAAAAAATCTATGGGTAAGTGCAAGTCTAAGGAATGGCGGGTGTTGATCGTTTGCTGCTCACAGCAAAATCCGGCCCTATGTCTCTAGCGAGTCAGAAAAATTACCCTCAGCTCTTCTCCCCAAATAAACAAAGGCTTACTAAAACACCTTTATGTGACAACTATGGGGGAGAAATTCGGTTGGTTAGCGCCTCCCATTAGCGCCTGGTGGGGGCGCTAACGGGCCGTTAATGAAGTAGCGCTGGAGTGAGACGAATCCAGCGCCACACGCCAAATCCAGTCGCCCCTTAGTGCCACCGCTAACAGTTAGCGCCTGGGGCTTTAGCGCCAGGCAGATCGTGACATCAGTGAGCGTGCAACGCTCACTCAGCGCCCGATCTGCCAAATTGATTATCGCCCCCTGCCTTAGCGCCTCGCCTCGACAATGACAGGAAGAGGAGGCGTGGAACAGACGGATGGCAACTCCAGGGGTGATATTTAAAGGGCTGAGTTGCAGCTGTCAGGTTAGTGCTGTTTCGCTGCTTCTTTGTCAGTTTGTGATTGTGCAAGAGTTTAATTCAGTCATTTCAAGGTTCTTTAGTATCACAAGTGTTGTGGCTACTAAAAATTCGTTACATTTATTCTGACAAAATTTCAAAGTGCTACACATCGTTACATTAATGGGGGCTGTACTAGCAGTTGACCTCACCCAGGATCGACTGCGGAGGGAGCGAGAAAGATTGCCAGATGTGGCCAGAGGGAGGAGGAGGGCCATCAGGGCTCTCAACAGGAGGCCTTACCCTCCAAGGGTTTTCTGAGAGCACTTCTCCTACCTCCAATTAAGCAAGGAGCAGTCCACTAGAAGGCTCCGCTTCAGCAAGGATGTGGTCACCGAACTCTGCCACCTCCTGTAACCAGACCTCGAGTCTCAGATCAGGTCGACCACGGCTCTCTCAGTGGCAGTCAAGGTCACCATCGCCCTCAATTTCTTCGCCAGCGGTTCTTTCCAGTCTGCAACAGGAGATAAAGCAAACTATTCGCAGTTCGCCGTCCATCGCTGCATCCGGGAGGTCACAGAGGCTCTCTACAGTAGGAGAAGGGACTACATTTCCTTCCCCATCACCAGAAGCAGGACAAATGTGCATGTGGCTTTGCCAGGATAGTGGGCTTCTCCATGGTGCAGGGCACCATTGACTGCACCCATGTGGCTTTGCGGGCACCGCATAACAATCCTGAGGTCTTCCGTAACTGCAAAGGCTACCACTCACTTAATATGTGCAGTTGGTGTGTGAACACAGACAGCGAATCCTCAATGTGAATGCCCACTATCCTGGCAGCAGCCACGATGCCTTCATCCTGTGCTAGACCGGTGTACCAGCAATCTTCCAACCACCACATCAAGCTCATCGCTGGCTGGTCGGAGACAAGGGCTATCCGCTCTCCACCTGGCTCATGACTCCCCTCCGCAACCTCAGCACTCCTGCTCAACACTCATATAATGAGAGCCATGCTGCCACCAGGAATAACAGTTCCGTTGCCTTGACCGCTCGGCAGGAGCCCTCCAGTACTCGCCGGAGTGGGTGTCCCATTTCGTGGTGGTCTGCTGCATGCTCCACAATTTGGCATCTTGAGGGCCCAGCCCTTGGCACCAGGGATTGTGGGACCACCTCAGGAGGAGGGAGAGGAGGAGGAGGAGGAGGAACAGGAGTGAGGGAGGAGGCAGCCACTTAATCGGCCTTCTGGAAGGGTGGTCCGTGACTGCATCATCAGACTGTGGTTCCAATAAATTAAAGCCCAGATCCCCATTGCTCACCACAACCCCATCATTCCATCCCTGTTGCAGGCCATATCACAGCGCAAAGCTGAAATGAGGGAAACCACAAAATCATCCAAAGCCAAATAATAAATTTATCAATAATCAGTGCACACAAATTTAAAACAACAATATTAGCTATTCACCCTTGTGCAATCCCTTAGTGCCCCTCGTTACTGTGCCTTTGCCTACTCTAGTGCTCCTACGAGGTGTTGGCCCAGTGGCTGCAGCACGGCTGGTGGAAGGCTGCTGAATGTCCGTGCGGGAGGCTTCAGATGGCCTTGCAGGACGCCCTCAACCAGCTCTGGGCCTGGAAGGCCCGGCTATAGACTGCACCACCTCAGGCAGCGACAAGGGCAATAGCGAAGTGGCAGTGGTGGAAGCTGGAATGCTGTCATCCTGAGAGAGGACAGCAGGTTCCTGCTCCACTGACCCACTGCCACTCCCCCGGGGCAGCACCTCAGCATCCCTACCAATCTGCTGGAGCACAGATTGCTGGCCTGCTGAGACACCGTGAAAACCCCGGTCGACGGTGGTAGATCCAGCCATGATGGCAGCAGTCAGAGCTTGCGTAGCATCAAGCTGAGACTGCATGAGAGCAGTCTGAGATTGGATGCCACCAAGCACAGACTCAATTACAGCACTAAGACGTTGCGTCGCTTCCACCTGTGCTGCAATGGAAGCTGCCAGATCGCCCATCACACGTGGCATCAGGTTTGGGTCATCACGGTCTCTCTGGGAGTCCACCATCCTTTGCAGACTGCAAATGATGGGCTCCATGGTGTGCGCAGAGCTCTGTGCAATGTTGGAGGCGTACTCCTCTACGTCCCTTACCACTGCCGAGAGGCTCTCGGGCGCCCTTGCCATTACACCTATCATCTCGATGTGCATGCCCATCACCCTTCTTCTAAAGGCCTCCCCATCAAGGTCCTCATCTGAGTCCTGTGCAGCACAACACGCGCGAACTCGCCCTCCGGGGAGCTGACTCCCGAGCTACCCTTTCCCCCTGGCCTTGCTGCAGCCCACTCGTTCCTGGTGCATCATCCTGTGCAGATCCCGCTACTATACTAGTCTCTAAAGAACGCGTAGTGCCAGTATCTGAGCTGGTGCCTGCGGGTGAGACATGCAGTGATGCGGTGTGTTCTTTGTGTCTCTTCCGCCTCGTTCTCTATTGTACCCTCAGGGACAGGCTGCTCAGCTGCTTGCTCATTACCTGAAAGCATAAAGACACAAGAGTTGGGTTAAGGTGAGGGGAGGACAGGAAGGAGAAAGGCATGCATACAGAATGATTAGCTGCAAAGTGGGAAAGGCTTGTGGGGTGAGGGGGAAGTGGGATGCGAGAAGGAGTAGGGATGAACATATCTACCCCAAGGGGGTCAACGCCGCCGGTGGCCACGGTGCCCACCACCTGGCACCCAATGATTTGCAGCACTCTTTCCTCCAGTTCAGAATGTGGTTGGGTGTCAGGTTGTCCCCCGCCTATGCTCTCCTGCTCCCTCCTGTTGTGAGCGACCTTGGCCTGCAAGGGAGAGGAAAGTGTGTGAGTGAGTGTGGAGCAATGTGTTTGGGAGATGAGCCTGTCATAGTTGAATAGCTGTCATTGTGTGCAAGGGGTGAGATGTGGGTGTGAGTGTTGGTAGGTGGAGATTGTTGGTGGGTGAGTGCTGGGGGTGTGGTGCTTTGGGCAGTGTGTGCAGACTGAGGTTCAGATGCTGGTATGTAGCATTTGTTGAGGCATTGACTAACCCTGACCACCCGAGTGAGGTTGTTACATTTCTTCCTGCACTGTGTGTGGGTCCTGGGGACCACAGTGCTGCCCGAGACCTGCTGGGCTACCTCCCTCCACATGGTGCGGAAGACTTGCGGCGAGGGCCTCCTGCCACTTGCTGGGTACAACACCGCCCTCCATCTCTCTACAGCAAAGACCAACACCTCCAATGCTTGGACGTACAATCTGCGAGCTCTCTCCCTGGGCCGTTGATCTGCCATAATGACACCTCCTTCAGTGGTCCGGTTCCTTCTCCTTGGCCTTCTGCTGCTAGCTGAGACAGCTGCAGAACCAGCAATGCTGAGAATGAGGTTCTGCAGCATGATCCCCTTTAAGAACTGGAAAAGCCTGTGGCAACGATGACTTGCGATTAGACGGCACCTGAAATTGCTTAGCACTTTGAGTGGAACGTCACTGAGCTAGGTCATTAGTCCTTGATTTAGTGTCCCATCCTTTCTTTGAGCGATGACACTGAATTTTGCATGCAGCGAGATTCATTAGTGCCTGGCGCTAAATCTCAAACTTTTCAGAAGTTAGCGCTCTTTCCTGGGCGACAATGAATTTCTCCCCCATTGCCTCTTGAATATACTGTCATACTTGCAATAACATCATAATGTGACACTCTCAGAGGTGAACCTGAAAAGAACTATATCTACATGCACTGGACCCAAATCCTTAATGTATCACTCGAATTAGGCTTTGATTTTAATGTCCTGTCTAGGTTTAGAATTTGAGAGTAATCCTGCTTTAAAATCCCAATTCTCAGCCGATTTCCTCTCCAATGACCTACACAGTGCATATAATGATAAAATATTGTGGACATCTAATTGTGGACGAGGGGATATTAGACAGACCAGTTGATACAATGACCGAGTATTAGTTCAGTTTGGACGTGGTGGAAACCTCGTGGCTGCCTGATGTACACCCCACCTGATTTTCCTTTCCATTGAGGTCAAATTATAGTTCTGGTCTTGAAAGGGTTAAATTAAAAGGGTTGTTAATTGTGCTGAATACCCCCATAATCCCCATATACGAACTGGTTTCTCTCAGTTGTCCCATGTTGGAGTGTTTGATACTTCAGTATTGCTGGTTAAATACAGGTTGGGAGTAGACATTTTTTCATCGAACTCAACCTGTTACAATGTTACGAAGTATTGAATGAGTACATTATGGTGAGGACAGCCCTCTACTCATGATGTCACATATAATTGAGAATAAAATGTCTGCTCTGATATTGCCGCAAACAGTATCTAAAAAATAGATAATACTGTCAGAAGATTGTGGGTTCAAGCCGCACTCCTGAGATTTGAGCATATGCTCTAGGTTTATTCTTCAGTGCAGTACTGTCGGAACTGCTGTCTTTTGGATAAGATGTTAAATCGCGGTCCCGTCTGCCCTCTCAGTTGGACATAGAAGGTTCCCATAGCTCTATTCTCTCTGGAGTTTTGAAGAAAGAGAGGTAATCTCATTGAAACATACAAGATTCTGAAGGGGATTGACAGGGTAGATGATGAGAGGTTGTTTCCCCTGGCTGGAGAGTCTAGAACTAGGGGGCATAGTCTCAGGATAAGGGGTCGGCCATTTAAGACTGAGATAAGGAGGAATTTCTTCACTCAGAGGGTTGTGAATCCTTGGAATTCTCTGCCCCAGAGGGCTGTGAATGCTGAGTCTTTGTGTATATTCAAGGCTGAGATAGATAGATTTTTGTACTCTAGGGGAATCAAGGGATATGGAGATTGGGGGGGAAAGTGGAGTTGAGGTCGATGATCGGCCATGATCTTATTAAATGGCGGAGCAGGCTCGAGGGGCTGTATGGCCTACTTCTGCTCTTATTTCTTATTCGAAGATGAGCAGTGGAGTTCTCCTCAATGTCCTGACCAACATTTATCCCTCAACCGACATCACCAAAAACAGATTAGCTGGTCATTTATCTCATTACTGTTTGTGGGACCTTGCTGTGAGCGAATTGGCTGCCGTGTTTCCTACATTACAACAGTGACTACACTTCAAAAGTGGCTGTGAAGCGCTTTGGGACATCACAAAAGGTGCTATATAAAGGCACGTTCTTTTTTTCTATATAACAATTTACCACATCAAAACATCTCAAATGCATTTGACACAATTACATTGCTTTTTGAAGTACAGTGGCTAATGTCATGTCGGCAAACAGGTGGGTAACTGAGAGACCACAATAAAACTACAGGTTTGAGGGATTACCAACAATTTAATAGAATATTCTTCCCCTTAACATTTCTGTAGAATAATTGAAAACCGTGAATTATGGCCTTATTTGACCAAGTCATTCTGATGTGAGTCAACTCATTATTTAAGTATTTCTTAAAGATTGCAAAAATGTGGAAGAAGTTAAAGGGTCACCTAAGCTTTGTTATCTTGGCAACAAAGCATCAGGAATTGACTTCCTTAAACTGTGATATTTCCAGTTTGGGGGATAGAGCAGAAGGTTTCCAAAACAGAGTGAAAAAACAATGTGGTAACCAAGCACTAGCTCTGAGGTATCCTTCCGAAAATGGCATGTGTGCAGTAAACTGTTTCAGCATTTGGCAGCTAGTTTAAGAACACATTAAACGTAATCCGCCAAGTGACATTTCACAGCTAATTGCAGGTTTCACCGCCAAAAACTTCTATGGATAAAAGCTGGCAGAGCAAACACATGTTGTCGTTAAATTAGGCTGCTGAACTCTTATTTAAGAAGTTGTTAGAAATGAACAGATGTCAGATTATCGTTCTTTGTCCTGTCGCTGTATGTTAAAGATAGAATTCTCTGCTGGTCACGCTGTCTCCAAGTCTCACTTAAAAAATAACAATGATTTACATTTACATAGCTCTTTTAATGCAGAAAAACCTCCCACAGTGTTTCACAGAGGTGTAATCACAAACATATGGGCACTGCGCCAAAGAAGGACAAATGAGGACGGGTGACCAAACGCTTGGTCAAAGAGATGGGTTAGAAGGAAGGTCTTGAATGAGGAGAGCGAGGTGGCGAGGCAGAGGCAGAGGGGTTTAGGGAGGGAATTCTGGAGCATGGGGACTAGGTAGCTGAAGGCACGACCACCAATGGTGTGGGAGAAAGGAGGGGGCGATGGACAAAAGGCCAAAGCCAAAGGAATGGAGAGTATGGCGGGGAAGGGTTTGTAGGACTGGAGGAGGTCACAATGATAGGGATTGTGAGGCCATAAAGGGATTTAAACATCTTAAATTGGAGGCATTGGGGGGATCCAAAGCCAATGTAAATCAGCAAGGACAGGATAATGGGTGACCGGGATAGGTTATGGGCAAGCAGAATTTTGAATGAAGTTTCTTTAGGGTGGGAGACGGGAGACTGGCCAGGAGAGCATTAGAATAGTTAAGTCTGGAAGCAACATAGGTATGGATGAGGGTTTCAGCGGCAGATGTGCTGAGGTAGGGCCGCAGGCGGGTGATGTTACAGAGGTAGAAGTAGGTGGTCTTTGTGATAGAAACATAGAAACATAGAAACATAGAATCTAGGAGCAGGAGTAGGCCATTCGGCCCGTCGAGCCTGCTCCGCCATTCAATACGATCATGGCTGATCATCCAAATCCAGTACCCTGTCCCTGCTTTAATCCCCACAGTACACATATCCCACCCTACCCCCATAGCCCCACGTATTTAATTCCCCCTAACATATCCCATCCTATCCCCATAACCCCACATATTTAATCCCCCCTAACACTAAGGGTCAATTTATCATAGCCAAATCAACCTAACCCACACATTTTTGGACTGTGGGAGGAAACCGGAGCACCCGGAGGAAACCCACGCAGACACGGGGAGAATGTGCAAACTCCACACAGACAGTCACCCGAGGTCAGATTCGAACCCGGGTCTCTGGCGCTGTGAGGCACCAGTGCTAACCACTATGCCACCGTGTTGCCCTCCACCGTGATGGAGAAGATATTGGGTTGGAAACTCAACTTGGGGTCAGATTGGACGCTGAGGTTGCGAAAAGTCTCGTTCAACCTGAGACAGTGGCCAGGGAGAGTGGTAATTGTACGGAGTTTGTAGTAGAGATCGAAGATGATGATTTCAGTTTTCTCAATGAAGGAAGTTGCAGCTTATCCAAGACAAGATGTTGTAAAAGCAGGCTGACACCAAAGAGCCAATGGAGGGATTGAGTGAGGTGGTGGAGAGGTAGAGTTAAGTATTGTCAGCCTACATATGGAAGCTGAATCCATTTCTCTGGATTATCTTGCTAAGGGGCAGTATGCAGATCAGAAAAAGGAGGGGGCCTAGGATCAATCCTTGGGGTCTCCAGACTAGCAGTGCAGGGGCAGCAAGAGAAACCATTGCTGCATATGCTCTTTCTACGATCAGATAGGCAGTCCCAGAGTGGTCTTCACAGAGTATCTTAAACGGAATGCACTCAAACATAGTGTTGAACTTGGGAATTTGGAGAGAGTGGGAATTCTCTGCAGAGGGGGAAAGAGGTGCTCCTTTTTACCTCCAATACTTGGAGTGCTTTGTGTTACAGGTAAATATTTAATTTCATCTACCTAGAACTTAAACTAGATCTAGTAATTAGTTTACAAACTAAACTGTAAGCTAAGTTAATTAAATACTCTGGGGGATGAATTGGGCACCTTAGTGCCTCCTGTTCGTGCCTCCGGGGGGCGCTAACGGGGCGCTAAGCACTTAATGACCAGGCGCAGCAAGAAGATCGACTCCCGCTATAATCGGCGGGAGGTTTGCGCCGGCGGTATGGCATTGCGCCCCAATCTCCTTCGCTCGGAGATTGTGACGTCATCGCCCTGGTAGCGCACTGGACCTGAACATCGGGGCGGTGACACCTACAGCTGCAGGAGGCGTTGATCGGGAGGCCGGGCGCTTCAGGAGGCGAAGGTTAAAGGGGAGGTTGCTGAGGTAAGTACCTAAATTTCTGAAATGGTTTTGGTCAATTTTTTTTGCTTCTCCTGGGCCGCGATCGACCAGCCCGGCACTCTGCTGGAGTGCATGGGGGCTGATCGAGTCGGATCGCGGACGCCGTCGGGGACCAACTAACTGATCCCAATGCAGAGCCTGCAGCGATGGCCCTTCCCTTTAAGGGAGGGAAGGAATCTCGGAACGCAGCAGCACTGCATGGCCCAGTGTGCAGCGCTGCACCACCACCGCCCCACCTGCGTCCTTTAGCGCTCCAGGAAGGAAGTGGAGCGCGATTTTGTGAAAGCTGGGAATCATTAGCACCTGGTGCTACGTTTCCCAGCTTTCAAAGGTTACCGCCCCCAAACGGGAGGATAATGAATTTCTCCCCCATAAACTTTAATTAACAAAATAATTAAAACAAGTTTATAAAGGGATGGCAGTGTAAGTGGTGTGCCACAGCTACAGCATGTGCGAATTTGTGGAGAGCATTGCGATCCCAGATGACCACGTCTGCAGTAAGTGTCTGCAACTCGAGGAACCTCAGTTCAGAGTTGTTGAGCTGGAGTCTGAGGTGCAGACATTGTGGGGCTTCAGGGAGGGGGAGAGTTATCTGGACACCTTGATCCAGGAGGCCTTAGGCTAGGTAGTTGTACAGGTCTGGTTAGTGGTCAGGGACAGGAGGGTGTGACTGCAACTCAGGCAGGTAAGGGGACCCCAGGTGCAGTGCTGGAGGAGCCTCGGCCTTTGCCATCATCCAACAGATATGGGGGGGAAAATTGGGTTGCTTTGCGCCTCCCGTTAGCGCCCCCGGGTGCGCTAATGGGGCGCAAACCCCCTAACAACCGGGTGCGG
The DNA here is from genome assembly GCA_030390025.1 of Squalus acanthias. Taxonomy (NCBI): domain Eukaryota; kingdom Metazoa; phylum Chordata; class Chondrichthyes; order Squaliformes; family Squalidae; genus Squalus; species Squalus acanthias. Next base: position 127,607,658 of record CM059427.1, read on the forward strand.
CGCCGCTAACGCCTCCTGCGAAATTCAGCAGGTTAGCGGTGGTGGTAGCCGGTAGGACCCTGTGGTGCTGCGCCACCGGCGATGATGTCATCGCCGTGCGCAGCCCCCCCCACCCCCCCCCGACCTATCGCCGGACGATACGTCCGACAGGGTCAGTGTGGTGTTTTTTGCAGCCGCGGTGGCACAAGTTAAAGGACAGGTGTCGGGCAGCCATTTTTCTTTTGGCCGACTGCCAGCACCTGCCCCCTTCCCCTCTTTTTCTTCAGGATGCCGGCCGCGATCGCTGAGCCCGGCACCCTGCTCCCTGGTGGTCCAGCAGGACCCCGGTGCGCGCAGCGCTAGGTCCCTCCCCTTTAATCAGGGGAGGGAGGCCTGCAATTACGCGCCGCTACATGCTGACGTTGCACGTAGCACCGCAAAATTCACAGGTAGAGCGCAAAAAGGAGGGAGAGCGCTTTCAGTAGCGCCCCGCCTCCTGCTTGTGGTGCTACCACTGATTTTACGGCGCAGGGGTGCTAACTTTTTCGGGGCGCTAACTTTTTCGGGGCGTTAAAAGTAGCGAAGTTAGCGCCCTAAAGGGGGCGCCACCGAATTTCTCCCCCATGAGGTTCTTGCTGCCTGTGTGGATGAGGGCAAAGTCTGCAGGGTGGATGAGTAAACTGACCATGACACCAGGCTACAGGAGGCCATTCAAGTGGGGGGGGAGCGAAAAGGAATGTTGTAGTGGTTGGGGACAGTATAGTTAGGGGAATAGATACTGTTCTCTGCAGCCACGATCAGGATTTCTGAAGGCTGTGTTGCCTGCCTGGTACCAGGGTTAAGGATATCTCCTCGTGGCTGGAGAAGAATTTGTTGGAGAGGGAGGATCCAGTTGTCGTGGTCCACGTAGGAACCAACGACATTGGTAAAACTAGGAATGAGGTTCTGCTGAGAGAGTTTGAGAAGCTAGGGTCCAAATTAAAAAGCAGAACCTCAAAGGTAATAATCTCTGGATTGTTACCTGAGTCACGCACAAATTGGCATAGAGACAAGCAGATCAGAGAGTGAAATGCGTGGCTCAAAGAGTGGTGTGAGAGGAAGGATTTCGATTCATGGGGCGCTGGCCATTCACAGAAGCTGTTTCTCACTGCACAGATTCTGCAGGCTGCAGTCTTTCCAGCAAAGTCTCCATCCAGCGTCACCTCATTGGAAGAACTCTTTCACCATTGACAGATCGCTTCTGTCATCGCTACTTCACCTGCCATTATTACATCAGCATGGGTGTCCTTTATACTGTCTCACCTTGGTCCTCAGAATCTGACCACGATGAGCCACAACACCAGCAGCATCAGGCACAGCAGCAGCACCAACAACAACACCAACCTTCTCCGCAATCACCTGATGCTGCACAGGACATCAGCACCCGAGCACACTGCTGCCCGGGAGGCCAGGGATGGCCTCATCATGGCCAGATTTACTTCACTTGATGCTGTACGCCCATATGGCAGCCACATGATGCGCTAGGTTGGCACCACCCCACAGCAACACCATAAAGCATCCCTACAATGACCAAGCCATTCCTTTCACACTCACCACCATTGCTGGAGGTACCGTTATGTCTCACCATTCACTGCAACACACAAAACCACTTACAAAGATGCGCACAAATCTGTCCAAGACTGGAAAGTGTCGAAAATAAAGGGGGAAAAATTGGGTATCGCCCATTTTGGGGCGCTAATATCGGCCGGCTGCAAAGTTTAGCGCCCGGCGCTAATTATCGCCTCAGATTGCAAAATTCGCCTCTATCACCCTGGAGGTGATTTGAGCGCTAAATCAAGTGCTACACAACTCTCTTAAGGTGCTAATGTCGGGGAACGAGGCGCTATCTCAGAACGCTACCGAAGCTCAGGCGATGTCATTTACCATGGAAGCCAGACAGACTGGCGCCGGCCAGTTCTTAAAGGGGAGGGGCCATCTTGCTGGCCAGCCACTCCCTACTCATTGCAGCCTTGAACCTCGGCCTGGAGAGACCTCGAAAGCAATTGTATTGGAAGCACTAATGGATAGGCCCATGGAAAGAGCTCGGCACTTAGGAACCACAAAAGTGGTGATGCGGACCAAAACTCCTTAGAATAGCGTTAAATCTCTCCAGACGTCTCTCTCCCTCTCAACCTGCGTGTACCAAAAATGTTGCCAACAAGAAAAAGCAGGAAGTGCCCGCCTTTAAACAGGGCTCCCCCAGCCCCTTCCCAACTTGAAAACGTTCCTCTCTACCTGTCGTTCCTCGTGGCAGGCACTAAGGCAGGGGGCGCGACTCAATTTCCGGTCCGGGGCACTACCAGGGCATTGAATGCTTGCATGATGTCACGATCTGCAGGCACAGGAGATTGTGGTGGTAGTGTTTAGCGCTAACGCAAAATGACAGGTTAATTTCACTAAAATTGCCAGCAACTTAGCGCCCAGTTAGCACCTCCCCCTCCCCCCCCGAAGGTGCTAACGGGAGGCACTAACCGACTGAATTTTCCCCCCAAAGATTTTTATGTTTGACAGCACATTAATGGAAACTTTACATAAACATTGGATAAAACACCCAAGTGGCTACCCTTGTGAATCTACTTGTGCATCATATTTCTCTTCCGCGTACTTCTATGAGGTGCTAGCCCTGTGGCTTCAGCAGAGATAGAGGCAGCCTGCTCACTTCCCTGCTGCCAAGGAGCTGGAGACCACCTTGCTGCACATCAGTGGGGCCATGAGGACACACGTCTACGCTGACATCCCTCCTAGAGAGTAGGTCTATGAGCCTCTGCCATCTATTCTCCATAGAGACCATGTGCTCTTGTGAGTTGGCACATTAGCTGCTCCATGTAGGTGCCCATCCTATCCATGGAGGAGCCTACAGTCGCCATCGCCTGCGACACAGTGATGCTCATGTTGGAGATGGACTCCTCCATTCTCTGAACATTTGCAGACATCGCACTTGCAAAACCTGTCAGAGCCTCCTGCACTTTTTCCTGCACCTCCAGGATCGCCCCCTTACTGGATGGCCCCCGAAGCTCAGCGTCTGCATGCAGCTGAGCAGAGCAGGGGGTGCCCTGCGCCCTTCGACGAGGAGTCTCCACTGCTGTCCCTGTCTCCACCATCTGTTCTTGCTCACTTGTGAGTTGTGAGACACAGGTGACAACACGCTCAAATCACCTCTTGCGTGGCACCCACCGAGGTGTGCGTCTCTACGCTGGTGCTGGGTGCGCTTTTGTCTGGTGATGGTGCGCCCTCAGAGGCTGGAGGCTCCTCTGAGGAGTTGTCTTCCTCTTCCTCCTGGACAGTGGAAGGGGGGCCTCTTGATGGACCTGTGGGAGAGTAAAGAGATGAGTTAGATATGTCCTATGAAGAATGGGTACAGATACCATTATGCACATGTATGCCATGTAGCTGTATGATATAAGAACATAAGAAATAGGAGCAGGAGTAGGCCATTTGGCCCCTCAAGCCTGCTCCGCCATTCAATAAGATCATGGCTGATCTTCTACCTCAACTCCACTTTCCTGCACTATCCCCATATCCCTTGATTCCCTTAATATCCAAAAATCTATCGATCTCTGTCTTGAATATACTCAACGACTGAGCCTGCACAGCCCTCTGGGGTAGAGAATTCCAAAGATTCACCACCCTCTGAGTGAAGAAATTTCTCCTCATCTCAGTCCTAAATGGCCAACCCCTTATTCTGAGACTGTGACCCCTGGTTCTAGACTCCCCAGCCAGGGGAAACATCCTCCCTGCATCTATCCTGTCAAGCCCTGTAAGAATTTTGCATGTTTCAATGAGATCACCTCTCATTCTTCTAAACTCTGGAGAACATAGGCCTAGTCTACTCAATCTCTCCTCATAGGACAATCCCACCATCCCAGGAACCAGTCTGGTGAACTTTCGTTGCACTCCCTCTATGGCAAGTATATCCTTCCTTAGGTAAGGAGACCAAAACTGTAAACAATACTCCAGGTGTGGTCTCACCAGGGCCCTATATAATTGCAGTAAGACATCTTTAATCTTATACTCAAATCCTCTTGTAATAAGGCCCAACATACCATTTGCTTTCCTAATTGCTTGCTGTACCTGCATGTTAACTTTCAATGATTTTGTGTACAAGGACACCCAGGTCCCTCTGAACTCCAACATTTTCCAATCTCTCACCATTTAAGAAATGCTCTGCTTTTCTATTTTTCCTACCAAAGTGGATAACTTCACATTTCTCCACATTATATTCCATTTGCCATGTTCTTGCCCACTCACTTAGCTTGTCTATATCCCCTTGAAGCCTCTTTGCATCCTCCTCACAACTTACATTCCCAGCCAGCTTTGTATCATTGTAATGTAATTCTGTCACCAGGTTGCTGAGATGTCCCCCTCCCTTCATCTCCCACCTCCAGCTGCTTGGTGGCTCCAGATTTTTCTAAAGCAGCCTCCTCTGCTGCTGTAAGGTTACAAATGATGGAGGGCCACTGCCGGTTTTCCCCCTGTCCCTCTTATTTTGGGCTCTCTTTTCCTGCAAGGAGGGAAAGAAGAGAAAGTTGAGTGAGAGTGATGGATTGAGTGTAAGGAATGGATGGCTTACATCTTTAGAGGGTGACTATGAGGGAATGGGGTGGCAAAGCCAAGTGGCCTCCTTGTGTGTTGTTAGTTGGTATGATTGCACTCGGATGAGGGTGAGTGTGAGGGGTGGCTAGTAAGATGGGGGATGTGATAATGTAGATAGAGAGGGATGGATGGATGTGCAAGGTATGTTGGTGTGAATAAGGATATGCAGGGGTAGGCTTGGGAAGGCAGAGTGATGAGGATGTGATGAGAGGCACAGCAGGATGAAGGTGAGTGTGGCTTTATACTCACGTTTCCTGATCTAATGAGATCATTGAAATGTTTGCGGCTCTGCACCCAGGTCCTCCTGACCACATCCCTGCTGGTGACCTCCTCTGCAATCTCCAACCAGGCTGTTTGGTGTTCTCGGGAGGTCTCTTCCGCCCATTGGAAGGGAAGAGGACCTCCTTGCGTGCTCGGATTTCCTTCATAAGCATATGGAGGGAGTCATCAGAGAACCTGGGTGCAGCCCTCTGCCTCTGTGCAGTCATTGTCAGTGTTTGCACTGACAGCACTATGTTACACTGACATTCAAGTCCAATGTGATCATGGCCTCTTTAAAGATCCCGGCTGAAAACACGGCATCAATGACGTCACCAGACGCGCACCATTTAATTGGGCCGGGTAATGCGTAGGGCGGGCTTAATAGGCCCTATTAAAGTAGTCATTTTCAGCAGTGGGATGGAGCCAGCAGCTGGGTCGCGATCTGCCACGGCCACGTCCCGCACCGGACCCACCCAGGTAGGCAAAATTCTGGCCAGAGAGTTAGTATGCAGGTACAGCAAGCAATTAGGAATGCAAATGGCATGTTGGCCTTTATTGCTAGAGGGTTGGAGAACAAGAGTAAGGAAGTCTTGCTACAATTGTACAGGGCTCTGGTAAGACCACAACTGGCGTACTGTGCAAAGTTTTGGTCTCCTTATTTAATGAAGGATTTACTTGCCTTAGAGGCGATGCAATGAAGGTTCACTAGATTGATCCCTGGGATGAGAGGGTTGTCCTATGAGGAGTGATTGAGTAGATTGGGCCTATACTCTCTGGAGTTTAGAAGAATGAGCGGTGATCTCATTGAAACATATAAGATTCTGAGTGGGATTGACAGGATAGATGCTGAGAGATTGTTTCCCCTGGCTGGAGAGTCGAGAACTAGGGGGCATAGTCTCAGGATAAAGGGCTGGCCTTTTAAGACTGTGATGAGGTAGAATTTCTTCAGTTAGAGGGTTGTGAATCTTTGGAAATCTCTGCCCCAAAGTGCTGTGGATGCTCAGTCATTGAGTATACTCAAGGCTGAGATAGATAGATTTTTGGACTCAGAGGAATTAAAGGATATGGGGATAGGGCAGGAAAGTGGAGTTGAGGTCGAAGATCAGCCATGATCTTATTGAATGGCGGAGCAGGCTCATAGAAACATAGAAACATAGAATCTAGGAGCAGGAGTAGGCCATTCGGCCCGTCGAGCCTGCTCCGCCATTCAATACGATCATGGCTGATCATCCAAATCCAGTACCCTGTCCCTGCTTTAATCCCCACAGTACACATATCCCACCCTACCCCCGTAACCCCACGTATTTAATTCCCCCTAACATATCCCATCCTATCCCCATAACCCCACATATTTAATCCCCCCTAACACTAAGGGTCAATTTAGCATAGCCAAATCAACCTAACCCACACATTTTTGGACTGTGGGAGGAAACCGGAGCACCCGGAGGAAACCCACGCAGACACGGGGAGAATGTGCAAACTCCACACAGACAGTCACCCGAGGTCAGATTCGAACCCGGGTCTCTGGCGCTGTGAGGCACCAGTGCTAACCACTATGCCACCGTGTTGCTCGAGGGGCCGTATGGCCCACTCCTGCTCCTAATTCTTATGTTCTTAAGTCCCACTGAGCTGGACAACGGAGGACAGACATTGAAGGAGGATAACGTGGTTGACTGTGTCAAAGGTTGTAGAAAGGTTAAGGAGGACAAGCAGGGATAATATACCATGGTCACTGTCATGAAGAATGCCATTTGTGACTTTGTCTAGTGCTGTTTCAGTGCTGTGGCAGGGGTGGAAACTGGATTGGAGAGATTGAAACAGGCAGTTGTGGGGGAGATAGGCATGGACTTGCGAGGTGAGAACATATTGTTGTAAACTTTGGAGAGGAAAGGGAGGTTGGAGATGGGGCAGTAGTTTGCAAGGTCAGAGGGGGTGAGGGTGGGATTTTTGAGAAGAGCGGTGATGACAGCAGTTTTGATAGGGAGGAGGACAATACCCGAGGAGAAGGAACTTTTACAATGTCAGTTAGCATGGGGCGCCAGGAAGGGAGGTTGGATGGCCAGCAGTTTAATGGGAATAGTGTGTGTGTGTGGGGGCGGGGGCGGGGGGTTTGTGTGTGGGAGGGTGTGTGTAGCTATTTCAGCATGAAGTTCATATAATAACCAAAAAATTGGGTATCAGTATTAACCTGGTAGGAGGCTTTCACTCATCAATGGAGACGTGACCCACTGTACTTGGATTACGAAGCTGCTCTGTATGAAAATACAGAACTGGGTCATCTGAGACTAGCCTAGACCCTAACCTAGAGGCAAACAAGCCAAAGGAAAGAAAAAAATTGTGCTGGTTACTTTAGTCTTGCAGTTTATGACCTCACCAGAAAACCTTGACTGTGTCTCAGTCCTATAACACAATCATCTTTGCTTTCCCGTGAAGTTCTTCTATCTCGAATGTAGGCCATGTGAACATTAGCGTACATGATGCGGAGATGCCGGTGTTGGACTGGGGTGGACAAAATTGAGAGGTCGCACAACACCAGGTTATAGTCCAACAGTTTTATTTGAAATCACAAGCTTTCGGAGCTATCGATTGCTCCTTCCTCAGGTGAAGTAAATAGATACAGAATCGCCAAAGCATATATAGATAGACAACAAAGCATGTGTACCTTACAATTGCAGACAACTAAATTAAATCATCCTGACTATCTGCCGAGGTGTGATAAAGTTAATCAGGTCAGCCAGGAAGGTACCACATCAAAGACATAGCAAGATACAACTGAGACAATGAGGTGTAGTCGCAGGGGTTCTAACATGTCAAAAGCTGCCGTCTGTATGTAAAACGAAAAGCTTTAAAATTTTTACTTTTTTACTGGGAAAATTTTTACTTTTTTACTGGTACATCGGCGAGACCATGCAGACACTGAGACAACGTATGAACGAGCACCGCGCAACAATCGCCAGGCAGGATTGTTACCTCCCAGTCGGGGAACACTTCAGCAGTCAAGGACATTCAGCCTCGGATCTGCGGGTAAGCGTTCTCCAAGGCAACCTTAGAAACACACGACAACGCAAAATCATCGAGCAGAAACTGATAGCCAAATTCCGCACTCATGAAGACGGTCTCAACCGGGATCTTGAGTTTATGTCACGATACATGACGTGATCCGGACTCGAGTCGTCGTTGGCTTATTCACAGATGTGATTCCCAGTAAAAAAGTAAAAATTTTCCCAGTAAAAAAGTAAAAATTTTAAAGCTTTTCGTTTTACATACAGACGGCAGCTTTTGACACGTTAGAACCCCTGCGACTACACCTCATTGTCTCAGTTGTATCTTGCTATGTCTTTGATGTGGTACCTTCCTGGCTGACCTGATTAACTTTATCACACCTCGGCAGATAGTCAGGATGATTTAATTTAGTTGTCTGCAATTGTAAGGTACACATGCTTTGTTGTCTATCTATATATGCTTTGGCGATTCTGTATCTATTTACTTCACCTGAGGAAGGGGCAATCGATAGCTCCGAAAGCTTGTGATTTCAAATAAAACTGTTGGACTATAACCTGGTGTTGTGCGACCTCTCAACATTAGCGTACACATGCTTACCGCGTTCACAGTGAAACCTGTTTATGTTAAACAGGAATAACCCCTCTGTACCAGACAAAGGACTTCCAAATGAACAAGTTCAGCATTCATGTGGTAATATTCACACAGCATAAAATTCAGAATTCCTTCTTTTTCAACACTGCTGGTTTTCAAGCTTTAAAATATTAACGGTGAATCTTCTTTCTTATTTGTAGTGAGTTATGTCTTTTTATACAACTTCAAGGTGTTTTCTTGACTTTATTGCAGTGATTTTAATTATCTTGTTTAATTAGCTACAAGCACTTGCTGTAAATGAGCCCCTTGCGGCTGAAATATTAATTCATTTTTACCCTACAGGGATACTTGAAAACAAATAAATAACCACAACTAACTTGATAGAAAATAATTTTTAACTGTGCTTCCACTGGGAGATGATTCCTAATCATTGCTTGTTCGAAACTGTCTGGACTAACTCTTGGTTAATTTTTGGTTCACAAACTGAAATTGGCTGGATTTTTATGGCTTTGCTGATGTTAATCTAAATACGCCGTGGCTTCCATCATGTCACTCAGGCTGAGCTGCAGACTTATGAAGGGTAGGCCCAATACACGGGTCTGTCTTTCACAGTGTGGGGAGAGTTAAAGCAATTAGAGCTGCTGAATCTGGGCTAATAAATCACAGCCACATTCCACTGATTGGCGACAGGGGATGTGTTTTACATCCATCAACTCAACTATACGACTTGTTTCTGCTTTGATGAATCAGCACCCATTAATGTCCAAGGCCTCTTCCTTCACATACCAACATCTCAGTCATTTGTGTTGCTAAATGCGCAGTGTGTGGTCTTTGTGAGGGAACAGTAACTGGCTGAAAACAAATAGCAGCTTCATTTGGTTCACATTTCTTTACCATTTTCCAAAACAATTCTCCATTTTGGACTTGTGTATGGAAGACCAGAGTGCATTGTGGTTCCGGGCCATTGGCTCTCTTCTGTCACAGACAATTCCTGGTGTGATAAGGGAATTCTGGGGTGGCTCGGTGCCGTGTTGCTAATCACTGGGATGGAACTATCCCAATGGCTCAGCTGATTAAGGAAGTGGAGCCTCACTGACCAGAAAGGGCCCAGGTTCGATCCCATGCCTGTGCTGAGCTAGCTGACCTCCGTTGGGAGAATGATAGAGTTGCCACGACGCCCTAAGTTAGGGAGGGGTAAATCTGACATCTGACTGTTCTATCAATATCTGTATTGCAGTACCAGTGTGGTGTGCTCTGGAAGAACATAAGAACATAACATAAGAAATAGGAGCAGGAGTAGGCCAATCGGCCCCTCGAGCCTGCTCCGCCATTCAATAAGATCATGGCTGATCTGATCCTAACCGCCAATCTACTATCTATCACAGAACCATCTCCTGCATCTAACAGAATTGCACACACGAAATAGGAGCAGAATCAGGCTACACAGTCCCTGGGCCCGCTCCACTACCCACAGGGCCATGACCGATCCGAACCTAGACTCATGTCCAAATTCCTGCCCGCTCCCCGTAACCCTTAATGCCCTTTACTTCTAGGAAACTGTCTATTTCTGTTTTAAATTTAATTAATGTTGTAGCTTCTACAGCTTTTTGTGGCAGCATATTCCATGGACCTACCACCCTCTGAGTGAAGTAGTTCCTCCTCATCTCAGTTTTGAAAGAGCAGCCCCTTATTCTAAGACTATGTCCCCTAGTTCTCGTCTCACCCGTCATCGGGAACATCCTCCCCGCATCCACCCGATCCAACCCCTTCACAATCTTATATGTTTCAATAAGATCGCCTCTCATTCTTCTGAACTCCAATGAGTAGAGTCCCAATCTACCCAACCTCTCCTCATATGACCACCCCCTCATCCCCGGGATTAACCGAGTGAACCTTTTTTGCACTGCCTCGAGAGCAAGGATGTCTTTCCTTAAGTAAGGACACCAAAACTGTATGCAGTATTCCAGGTGCGGTCTCACCAATACCTTGTACAACTGAAGCAATACCTCCCTATTTTTATATTCTATCCCCCTAGCAATGAAAGCCAACATTCCATTTGCCTTCTTAATCACTTGCTGCACCTGCATACTAACCTCGAGGGAACCTCGAGCTGATTAAAGCACCTAGGTATCGCAGTGTCTTCGCATAAGTATCTATCGATATGTTGAAATCTTACATCTGCATGCATCTCCTGTCAACCTTTTCTATTATGAATTCCTAAGTCCACATTTATAATGGAAACTGCCTATGTAAACCTGTCACACTGCAGTTACACCCTTGCATATGTGAACAGACTGCCCTCACACGTAGGAGGGTGTAATTACAGAGTGATAAGTTTAAATTATAAGGGGGAAAAATTCGGTATCGACCATTTTGAGGGGCTAACATCGGCTGGACGCAAACTTTAGCGCCCGGCGCAAATTAGCGCCGGCGACCGTGAAATTCATCTCCAGCACCCCTGGAGGTGATTGGAGCGCTACATCAAATGCTACACACTTCTCTTAGGGCGCTAACGCGGGGAATGGGGCGCTAGCTCAGAGCGCTACTCAAGCTCAGGCGCTGTCAATTACCTAGTACTCAGACAGACTGGCCCCTTCCAGTTCTTAAAGGGGAGCTTCAATCATGTTGCACAGCCTCACCCTGATCATTGCTGCTTGTGACCTGGGCCTGCAAGGAGGTGCAATTCTTCAACCAGAAATATCATGGCTGATTAGAGGCCCATGGAGAAAGCTCGCCGGTTCAGTGACCAGGCACTGGAGGCTCTGGTTGCGGCTGTAGAACACCGACGGGCAGTGCTGTTCCCAGACACTGGCAGGAGGCCATTGCCCCAGGAGTTCACAAGGATGTGGAGGGAGGTGGCCCAGTACATCTTGTCCAGAAGCGTGGTCCAAAGGACTCACACCCAGTGCCACAAGAAGTTCAACGACCTCACTCAGGCAGTCAGGATGAGTTGATGCTTGAAATACCTCTACATCCCTCCATCTCAACCTCACGCTGTGCACAGATGGTATAAACTGTCAAATCCCCAACACTCACCCACCAACTAAGCCCATCTACTAAAAGTCACATCCACATCTCACACCTTGCAGACATTAATGGCTTTTCAACCATGGTAGGCACATCTGCCAAACACATGGCTGCACACTCACTCACACGCTGTCCTTTTTCTTGCAGGCCAAGCTTGCTCATAACAGGAGGGAGCAGCTACGCACGGGAGGAGGTCAGGCGGAGCTGCACCCGCTTACACAGCTGGAGGAGCGAGTGCACAGCATCATCGCGAGCCATGTCGTGGGTGCTGTGGCAGTCGGAGAGGTCGACCCCCTTGGGGACAGCAACGGTATGTTCATCACCTCTCCCTCTTCTCTCATACCATTTCCCCCTCACAACACAAACCCTTCCCACTTTTCATCTAAGTATACTGTCTCCATTCCTTGCTCCTTCCCCTCACGTTAAACCCACTCTTTTGCCTTCCTGCTTTCAGATAGTGAGCCACCATCTGACCAGCCTGTCCCTCAGCCTCCCAGTGGCAGCGACACGGGAGAGGATCAGGAACACCAAGCCGGAGCCTCACTGCCTGTGTCTCCCGAGGGCGAGACATCCGATACTGGGGTCACGCGGTCGCTGGAGGGAGCAGAGGAATTGGCTCTGATGTGGGTGAAGCTCCGGAACCCAGCGGGCTGCAGCAACGCCATGGGGAAAGGGAAGCTCGGGGGCCATCTCCCCGGAGGGTGAGTTCGCGCACGAGTTCTGCTGCACAGGACTCAGCTAAGGACCTCGATATCGCGGCAGTGAACACACAGGCGATGAGCATCCATACTGAGCTCATGGGTGCAATGGCAAGGGTGCCCGAGAGCATGAATGCACTGGCTAGGAGCATGGAGGAGTCCGCCACCAGCACATGGAGTTGTTGACTAATCACAGCAATCAATCTCTATCAATTAGTCTATAACAGACCCAGCCATGATATGAGGAAAACCCCAGTTTTTTTGGGGAACCACCAGGTCCAAAGTCACCTTTTCCTCCCAAGAATGCTACACTTACCACATGTCATGTCTCAGATTAGTCATATAATGTATCCCAAAATGATATTTCTGAAAGAAATCTATCTAATTTGCATTTAAATGAATCAATACTAACTGATTCCATCGTCTCCCTGGGGAGTCTGTTTCATTTCATGTTTGCAGAGATGTCTTAGAGAGATACAACAACTGTTACCAGACCTGGGAGCCCCCTCCCATGCTTTCAGGCCCGTGCCCCCTTGTCTCACTGCTGACAGACACCAGGGGCTGGATTTTGTCTTGGGGTCGTGTCATCCGCATTTCGTGTTCCCCCCCGCCGACTCCAGATTAATGTGGATGAATGATGCAATTTTCACTTAATTGGGCAATTGAGTTCCAGCATGTGGGAACCCATGAACCAATTAGTGGTTTCAGTCTGAAAGTCGCCTCTGATGATGTCATCATTGCTGCTGCATTGCAGGTCAGAGACGGACTGCCTGGCTGTTGGTGAGAGAGGACCTGGATATATATATATGTATATGAGAGAGAGAGAGAGAGAGAGAGAGAGAGATTGAGATTTTTTTTTTGCATCTAGGTCCTCTCACAGCAAAGGCCAGGCAATCTCTGAAGACAATCAATGCAGCAGCAACAGAGGCGACTTTCAGACCTAATACTACTACCTTCATCACATCTCCGTTGTAATAGTGGACCTGCAGCTGATAGTCAGCTATCCACTTGTGCTCCCGCCAGGTTTCACTGGAGTGTTTCACATCAGGCGTACTTCACGTCGGAAAAGGGTTAAACTAGCTAAAACGTTTCAAAATGGCATTACAGAGCCAATTTAGGGCTTGTTAAGGGCTTTAATGGCCTCTCCCGCCACTTGGAGGCGGGACGGAGTCGGGAACCCCGCGACTGATTTTGTCAAAATTGCGTGGAGGCGGGATGGAGTCGGGATGGGGTCGGGACCCCCGACCCCGCAACTTTAACCCCCCACACGCCTCCAAACCCGACTCCAAGGGTCATTCAAAATCCAGCCCCAGGAATCCATCAATGAGTCAAACCCCACATTTCACCACCAGTTCTTACAAACCTCAGGTTCCCCCTCCACAGTGATAACCAGACAAAAGGATTCCCTCCCAAAGCTGACACACTGCAGTGCTGTTAAACAACAGGATCCTCCCCCCAGTTCTGCCAAAGCCGAGAAACATCCCACAGTGCCACTGAAGCCCAGGATTTTTCCCATTGTTACTAAAGCATAGAGCCACCACCAGTGCCACTAATTCCCATTATGTCGTACCGCTAAATACCAGGGAGGAGAAACTCACGAGAACCAGCTCCATTGCCGAAAGTGAAGTGGGATGGGAATTCCTGCTACCTGTCTGGCGTGGCCCTTGATGCCATGCCAAATCCCAGGAGCATTTACATATAGCGGAGATGCCTCCTAACATCTCCTGCTTTGTTTCAGCATTGATTTGTGTCTGATTATGCTTCTATGAAGACCCTCAGGATGTTTATTTACATTAAAGATGTTGTATCATTGCGAGCAATTGTTGTTGCTAGTGCGGCTGATTCATGCAGACAAACTTAACGTTGGGGGAGACTGAGGCAGAACTGGCAGGATTTACGCAGATGACATCATCCCACCAGTCCTGCCTCTTTTGGTAACATGCTCACTGGGTGAGGGCGGAGGGGGAGGTGCAGATGCAACACGTGTCCGGTCCCCACTTCCTGCGGAATTTGGCATTGCAATAAAAGAGAGGTGGAGACCCGGTTGAATTTGCCTTAAATTACAGGTGGTGCATGTTTCATACCATCTCACTGTGTATTCCCAGCTTGGAAACTGGAGTGGGATGAAAAAGATTCCAACCCGTACAATTCCAGTTGGTACAGGAAGATATATAAAGGCCACTCATTTATGGTTTTCACTGAATTCCACAAGTCCATTATTCTATCTGCAAAACACCAGGAAAAGTCCCAGAAGACCATTTATTAAAAAATAACCGTTGACTTATTCAGTCACTGTAAATCAGTGACCCTGATGTTCTCTCTTGCATGGCATAAACACCCTACTGTTATAAAACAAGGAACTCGTGACTCACCCTGAGCAATACTCTGGGTGATCCGCTAGTAACACTTTAAAAATAAACAGTTTAACTTGTATATTCAGTTATCAGTGTGAAGGTATTCACAGACTTTATCCTATTCCATTTTTTGGAGATGAATTCCTCCCATATTGAACTGAATGAGAATTTGTATTTTAAATATACATTCTTCAAGAGCTCCTTCAGCTGAACAATTTGAATGGCTGCAGGCCCTTACTCAACCTTCAAAGGTCCACCACAACTTCAAAAGCTCTTCACATTCCCCCTAGAAACTTCAGAGTCCCTTCCACACCGTGAATTCCTGATTTCTGTGTATTGTTGATTCAGATCCTTCAGAGTTATATTTCAGTCGGAGCTTTTTCAAGAAGTCATGGTTTCCAGCCTCACTACATGTGATTTTAAAGGGGGAGATCGGGTATGGTACACATGAACCTCGAAGCGGGCGGCGAACCCCGGGGAGTCTGGGGGCGTGGAGGCCCAGCCGATCTTAGTGGTCGGGCCTCATTTCCATAAATGTTCCCGGAGTCCCGCCAGATACACTACCTGTCTGGCGGGCGGGAGCCCGAGGTAAAGGCGGCCCAAGGCTTCCCTGTGAGGCCTGGAGGGGCACTCCTGCTCCTCCTGGCCCACAATTAAACCTAAAATTACTTTTTTAAACTTACCTGCTGGGCCTCTACTGGCAACACGGTCCACCTCCCGGCAGGTCTGACCTGACAGGGAAGCCATCACTGCTCCCCCATTCAGACCTCCAATTAATATTGCAGTCAGGTCCCGATCTGCTTAATTAAAGTGGGATCCCACTGCCTTCCTACTCGCCTGCTCAAAAGAGTAGGTTAACATCGGGACATCGCGGAAATGCAGTCACATCAGAGGAGGTAAGTGACTACCCTCATTTTAACTGCGGGGAGGGGAATTAAAATCGGGGCCAATGTATCTCGTCAAGGCTACATAACAAGATCCATTTCACTGCGAACTAGCAGAAGCAAACAGTGCGTTCACTGATAGTTTGCACAAGTATGTGCTAGGTTTTCCAACATATTTTGTGCTGATTAAATGCAGAAAGTCATATGGTGATTGTTATGTTATTTATAAATGACTAATTTCTTCAGTCATAATTGAAGCTATGCTCAGTCATAACTGAATTTAATTCAATAGTTTTAAGACTGGTGCATAATATACTAAATAGAGATAATAAATCAGATCAAGATGTTACCTCCATCTGCTGTGTACCATATATATTCGCTAAGCTTAGCAGGTAATACCACAATTTATAAGTTCCATAAAATGTAGGAAATGAACAAGTTTCAGCTAATGCAGGTGAGCTTTATTTTTTGCTTTGACGTGCGTCATATTTTTGGGTTGAGTACAGGATTGGTGTGAAGAGGAGTTAGTAAAAATGTGTAATATGCATTAAAGGTTGATCCACATTCAGGAGGATGCTTTGTCTAAAATCTTAACTGTCTTAGTGTCAGGTTGCATCAGAAGCCATAAAGCATGATACGGAATGGATTAAACGATAAACTATAGCGCTGGGGTTGAGAATGGGTGATCTATCTTTTCCCCCTAAATGGTTATCAGTTTCCCCGTGCTAGTTTACTTTTGCTTTTGTTTTTCAAGTGGGGAGTGCTCCAAACTCAGATTGTTTCATTCTTGTACTTCATTCCAAACCATATTACATACAATTACATAGAAGTTACAGCACAGAAACAGGCCATTCAGCCCAACTGGTCTATGCCGGTGTTTATGCTTCACATGAGTCTCCTCCCAACTCTCTTCATTTCACCGTATCAACATTTCCTTCTATTCCTTTCTCCCTCATGTACTTATCTAGCTTTCCCTTAAATGCACCTGTACTATTCGCCTCAACTACTCCATGTGATCGCAAGTTCCACATTCTAACCACTCTCTGAGTAAAGAAGTTTCTCCTGAATTCCTTATTGGATTTATTAATGACTATCTCATATTTATGTCCTCTAGTTTTGGACTCCCCCACAAGTGGAAACATATTTTCTCTGAGACCTAGTTGAATGCACATTTATTTGGGATGGTACAGTGTATACTCCTCTTAAAGGGGCAGTGTTGTTTCACTGGGGTGTTGGAAGGCAGGCCAAGCTTCCTGGAGAAGTGGTGGATTCCCCGCTTGTTTACGCCGTTTTTCCAGGACCTCCATAGCACTTAGGCTGGACAAAAGGGGGGAGTCCCCATGTATATTCACACCCAGTCTGTTCTGAAAAGTCCACTGTTTTGCCATCATCACATTGGTAGCTGTGGCATGTTAGCATTCCAGGAGACGTCCTATTAGGTAAATGTTAAAAAAAAAGTCCCACTTGTTTCCAAATAATTCCACTCACTAAATTATGAATACAGGAGGCACTCTCACCTGCTGCTCACCAATACCGTTACAGAAAGCAGCCACAATAATGTGTGAAGTGCACTTGGCAGATATTAGAATATATAACCCAAACACCACAGATCTACATCTGGGTTTGAACAAAATAAGACTACCTACCAAGCAGGGTGAACCCATGCTTTACTTGCACTGACACTTTTATTATTTCTTGTTTCAACAAAAACATCTGTGCAGATTTTTGTGGATAAAATGGATTCAATTAAACAGTAATTTTAACAACATAAAAAGGTAACGACACTTAAAGCCAAGAATTATGTGCGACATCAAATCAATTTGTACTTCGTAGTGTTCAGAGCTGGATCGTAACTCGCCAGTGAGGAGGTCACGATCTCCTCAGGCCGAAGGGCGATGCACATGCACCTCCATGAACAGCCCTTGCCACTCCTTGGTCACCCCTCTGGGAAGTGGTTGGAGGGTCCCGTTGACATCCTTCGTCAGTCTCAGAGAAAATCAATTCCAAGCCATTTCTCCGTATTTCAGTCCAGCTGGGACTTACAAACATGGGGCAACCCAAGGGTGTACGAAGTGCAGACTCGGATTTAAACTTAGACTCTAGTGTAGCTAGTGAGCTCACCTCCTCCTCCCAGAGTGACCTTTCAAATGCCTTTTATGTGTGATCATTAAAAAGAGAAAAGCCAGTGCTGTACAATAAATCACTCAATATTTCCCAGATTTTAAGAAAGGGAGTGCTTTTAGTGCTCCCAGTCTGGGTCTCCTATGAGTCAGTTGCAGTGCACAATTGTCCCCGATATGTTCATTACTGAGAACTTCGGTCTTGTGATTCCTCAATAACTACACTGTCTGTCTAAAGTCTGTCTAAATGAGGACTGTTTGTATTGTAGACGTTAACAAAAAGTAACATGAGACTCTTCCTTTTCTATCCTTAACAACAATCAGAGAAAGAGGAGACTCATTTCCTGAGTGACTGTCTGGCCCAAACTTAACACCTCCGAGAGGTGAAAGGGGCAATGATTCAAAGCAATGTTTTGCTAGACAACATACTTATATCATCCCACCAGAACAGATTACATAGGGCTAGAAATTCGTTATAGCCAAGAAATGGGCAGTGTTTAGACTAACAAGTTTAAGCTGCACCACCTGAACATCGTCAAGGATGCCCGCAAAATTCATGCAAACTCCTCATTAAAATGATTGTAGTCTAAAAACTCAGGCTCATTGGCATTACACTGAAAAGCTGGAGCAATATTGGGGGCAGTCTCATTGAAAGTCATGATTGCCACAGGCTTTATCCACTACTTAAAGGGAAGGTTCATTGATGCTGCAGCACCTCATTGTCAAGATTGTTGTGTGTGCAGCTGCCCCAACAGCAAACCAAACACTAGTTAAAAGACATCCGTAGGAACCATGGCAGACCGGAGTCGGAGGGAGAGAGCCCATAGATGATGCTCTGGAGGCATTGGTGTTCACGGTGGAGAAGAGGCGGGCAGTCCTGTACCCAACTGGCAGGAGGCCCTCGCCACAAGTCTGCTGCACTATGTGGAGAGAGATAGCAGATCACGTCCCGGGCAGCACTGTGGTCACTAGGACCCACACCCAGTGCAGGAAGAGTTTTAACGACCTTACATGGGTGGTCAGGGTGAGTGAAGGCTTCAACAAATGCTGCATGCCACCATCTGTACCACGACCTTCATGCATTGCTCAATGCGCCACACCCCCAGCGCTCACCCACCAACAATCTCTACCTATCAACACTCACACCCACATCTCATGCCTTGCATACAATGACAGCTATTCAACTATGACAGGCATATCACCCAAACACATTGCACCACACTCACTAACACACTTCCCTTGATCTTGCAGGCTAAGGTCGCTCACAATCGACGGGAGCAGGAGCGGACTGGCGGGGGCCAAGCCAACATTGAAGACTCTTGTGCCTTTCTGCTTTCAGATAATCAGCAAGTACCCGAGCAGCCTGTCCCTGAGAGCACCACAGAGAGTGATGGGGGAGAAGAGGAGGAGGAAGAAGACACTGCGTCAGTACATCTTTCACTCGCAGATACCAGCTCAGAAAGTGGCACTACGCGTTCTTTAGAGGCTAGTGTAGCAGCGGGATCTGCACAGGGTGAGGCACCGGGGACGAGTGGGCTGCAGCAAGGCCAGGGGGAAAGGGTAACTTGGGGGCCAGCTGCCCGGAGGGTGAGTTCGTGTGTGAGTTCTGTTGCACAGGACTCCGATGAGGACCTCGATGGGGAGGCCTTCAGAAGAAGGGTGATGGGCATGCACACGGAAATGATAGGTGCAATGGGATGGCTGCCAGAGAGCTTCTGGGCAATGGCAAGGAGCGTGGACCTCCAACATTGCATGGGGCTCTGCGCAGAGCATGGAGCCCAGGATTTCCAGTCTGGAAATTACGGTACACGCCCAGAGAGAACAGTGGCGACCCAGACGTGATGGCGTGCATGATGAGCGATGTCGCAGCTTCCATTGCAGCACAGGCGGAAGCGACTCAAGGTCTTGGTGCTGCAGCGGAAGCTCAGACTGCTCTCATGCAGTCTCTGCTTGGTGGCATCCAAGCTCTGACTACTCTCCTGCAGTCTCAGCTTGAAGCTACCCAAGCTCTGATTGCTGCTATCATGGCTGGGTTTACCACGATCGACCGGGGCTTTCACGGTGTTGCAGCAGGCTAGCAATCTGTGCTCCGACAGATTGCTAGGAATACTGAGGCGCCGCCCCAGGGGAGTGGCAGTGGGTCAGTGGAGCAGGAACCTGCTGTCCTCTCTCAGGATGACAGCATTCCTACTGCCACCACTGCCACTCCGCCATTGCCCTTGCAGCTGCCTGTCAGCCTGCCAGCCCAGACTGCTGCAGCACATGCTGAGGTGGTGCAATCTACAGCCGGGCCTTCTAGGGCCAGAGCTGGTCGAGGTCGTCCTGCAAGGCCATCTGAAGTCTCCTGCATAGAAACTCAGCAGGTCTTCCACCAGCCGTGCTGCAGCCACTGGGGGAGCACTGCGTAGGAGCACTAGATCAGGAAAGGGCACGTGAAAGACAGACATTAAGGGACTGCACAAGGATGAATAGTTAATAGTATTCATGTATATTTGTCTCAGATGAGTATAGATAAATTTATTAATTGCGTTTGGAATCTTTTGTGGTGTCTCTTATTTCAGCTTCACGCCCAGGAGGACGCTGTGATATGGTATGAGACAGGCATTGTCTGATGGGGATGTGGTGAGCTATGGGGATCTGGGGTTTCATTCATGCGAATCGGAGTCTGATGAGCCGGTCACGGACAGCCCATCCAGAAGGCCGATTGCCTCACTGCCTCTCCCTCCCTCCTGTTCCTTCTCCTCCTCCTCCTCCTCCTCCTCCTCCGTCCTCCTCTCCCTTGTCCTCCTCCTGAGGTGGTCCCGCAATCCCTGCTGGCAAAGGCTGCGCCCTCATGATGGGAAGTTGTGGAGCATGCAGCAGACCACCACGAAATGGGACACCCACTCAGCCGAGTACTGGAGAGCTCCCCCCGAGCAGTCAAGGCAGCAGAACCATTGCTTCAGTAGGCCGATAGTCTGCTCGATGATGTTCCTGATGGCAGCTTGGCTCTCATTATATGAGTGCTGGGCAGGAGTGTTGGGGTTGCGGAGGAGAGTCATGAGCTAGGTGGAGAGCGGATAGCCCTTGTCACTGAGCAGCCACCCACGAGCTTGATGTAGTGGCTGGGAGAGAGCTGGCACATCGGTCTGGCACACGATGAAGGCATTGTGGCTGCTGCCATGATAGCGGGCATTGACATTGAGGATTCGCTGTGTGTGGTCGCACACCAACTCGACATTAAGTGAGTGGTAGCCTTTGCGGTTACGGAAGATCTCATATTTGTTATGCGGTGCCCGCAAAGCCATGTGGATGCAGTCGATGGCGCCCTGCACCATGGGAAAGCCCACTATTCTGGAAAAGCCACATGCACGCTCATCCTGCTTCTCTCTAGTGATTTGGAAGCCAATGTAGTCTCTTCTCCTGGTGTAGAGAACCTCAGTGACCTCCTGCATGTAGCGATGGACGGCGAACTGTGAGATGTTAGATGTGTCTCCTGCTACAGACGGGAAGGATCCGCTGGCGAAGAAATTGTGAGCCACGGTGACCTTGACTGCTGTGGTTGTCCTGGTCTGAGGCTGGAGGTCTGGTTGCAGGAGGTGGCAGAGTTCTGTGCCACCTCCTTGGTGAAGCGGAGCCTCCTAATACACAGCTCCTTGCTTAATTGAAGGTAGGAGAAGTGCTCTCAGAATACCCTAGGAGGGTAAGGCCTTTTGTTGAGAGCTCTGATGGCCCTCCTCCTCCCTCTGGCCACATGTTCCCTCTTTCTCGCTGCTTCCGCTCCCTCCGCTGTAGATCCTGGAGGGCGAGGTCGATTGCCAGCACAGCCCCCATGACTTTTAGCAAGTGTTGTAAGTTGAAATGTTTCAACAATAATGAGAGAGTTTTGTACTTGCCGCAACACTCCCTGATACCAACTAACCTTGAAATGACTAAAGAAAACTCTTGCAGTAGCAGGAAGTAGCAGACAGCCACTCAAACTGCAAAACCCTGCCAGGTGCGAGTGATTGGTGACGATCCCTTTAAATATCGTCGCTGGAGCCAGCTTCCTGCTGCTGCCGCCACCTCAACCTGTCGTTGTTTTCTCCAGCCTGTAACTGCAATGGCCAAAACGAAGTTGGGAGATCGGGCATCAAGTGAGCATTGCACACTCACTGACGTCATGATCTCCGTGATTGTGATATCCTCGGTGAGCGAGTTTTGCAGCAGCACTACCAGCAACACGGATATGGCGTGCGGCGCTGGAATGGCCATCAGTTGGCGGTAGAGCACCGACTGGTGTTTTAGCACCATCTCGTGGCGCTAACGTGTGGTGCTAAACACATTAATTTTGCCCCCATAGAATTTACAGCACAGAAACAGGCCATTCAGCCCTACTGCTCTTTGCCGGTGTTTATGCTCCATACGAGGCTCCTCCCACCCAACTTCATCTCACCCTATCAGCATAACCTTCTATTCCTCTCTCCCTCATATACTTATCTAGCATCCCCTTAACTGCATCTATGCTATTTGCCTCAACCACTCCTTGTGATAGTAAGTTCTACATTCTAACCACTCTCTGGGTAATGAAGATTCTCCTCAATTCCTTATTGGATTTATTGGTGACTATCTTATATTTCTGACCCCTAGTTTTCGATTCCCCCACCAATGGAAACATTTTCTCTATGTCTACCCTATCAAACCCCTTCATTTCTAAAGAACTCTATTAGGTCACCCCCCAGTCTTCCCTTTTCTACAGAAAAGATTACTCAATGGGACAACCATCAGTGATTTTCTTAAACTTCATATCAATGGTCGGCTTTCATTTGCCACCGCCATTTTACAGTAACTATGGATGCCATTTTAACCCTACCCACCGGGCAGGTGGGCAGTTCTAATTGTTCAAGTTACTTACCCACCCCTGGGGGCCGCTGGGAGCTGACAGGTTCCCACTTTCTCCTGTTCAGGCGAGCAGGCGGCACGGACACCCGCCCAAAGCCGGTCGGAGTTCTTTTTAACATAAACAACATTGGGCTGGGTTTTCTCAGCCCCAAGGAGGCGGGCATGGAGGCGGGACTGCCGGCAATGTAGCAGAAAGTGGGGGCGGATGGAAAACCTATCCCCATCCCGCCTCCGTGCCCTTTTGCCAGGAGGTGGGAAGATGTCCTACTTCGGGTCCCGTCTCCTGGAGGCGGGAAAGGGATTAAATCCTTTTAACTGCCTGTTAACAGTTAGTTAACAGGCAGAAAAAAGGATTAGCGCCATTTTATCTTCTCGGGTGAAGGCTTCCCGACCTCGGAGAACCCCGCCGGGTTGGAGGAGACATGAAGGAGGTCTGCAGGGGATCGGAGGCACCTGGAAGTAAGATGTGGAGGTGAGTGATGAGTGCAAGTGTGGAGTGGTAAGTATGGAAGGTGAGTGATAAGTGTTAAAACATGTTCACTTACCTTGTTTTCTGCCTACAGCCTTCATCCACCCTGGATTGGGAGAGCCGACATCTTCCTTGTCGATTTCACAGACTGGCTGTTGGATCCTCCGACCCAACAGCCATCTGAAATCTACAAAGTTGAAAGGTTTGATGAGTCCTGAACACAAGGCCTCATCAAACTACACAAAATGTCAGTGTTTGACAGCTTCACAGAGCTGTCAAACGCTGACATTTCTTCTTTCAAGAAGTCTTGACAGATGGCACGTCAGACGTTGACGTGCTCTGTCAGTGACTTCCCCCTAATTGGCCTGCTGAGCCCGCAGGGCGGGCTTAACAAGGTCAATCAGGGGAAAATCCCTCTGGTTGGCCAGAAGATGATGGAGGCGGGACATTGACCCGACAAGCAGCAGTCCTGCCTCCAACTCGTCTCCATTGAAAAAATTCAGCCCATTGTGTCCCACTGACATTATCATTGACTGCAATTCTTATGAGACGGCCTGAGCGGGAAATGACAGAGAGTTTCCCGAAAGGCCAACCCAGCGGTGAATTCAAAACTTGGGGCTAGTACCAGCAGGAGTGCTCCTCTGGGTCCCACAACGAAGCTTAGGCCAAACTATCATGATCTCGACACCAGCGGCCCCGGCCCCCCCTGATCATGGCGGCCTGAGGGATAGGCCGGCAGCCGATCCCACCACTTACCTGCTGTCATTGGGCGGTACCCAGACATGGCGATTCTCCGCCGCTTCACGCTGACCTCCTGCCTGGAATGGGCGGGAGGTTGTTCGCCAGGATTTAAATGAGGCCTGGGAGTTCAAATACCCTGGATCTCATTTTTGGAGCAGGTGACAGTGCTGCTGACCCACCCAAAACTGGCCCAGAGTTAAAGTCAAGGCCTACATTTTGTAGACTGAGCTTCTTCGACAGCACCTCCCAAACCAGCGCCCTCCACCACTTAGAAGGATAAGGACAGCAGACGCATGGGAACACCATCACCTCCAATTTCCCCTCCAAGTTGCCTATCATCCTGAATTGGACATGTATCTCCATTCCTTCATTGTCGCTGGGTCAAAATCCTGGAACTCCCTCCCTAACAGCACTATGGGAGTACCTTCACCACACGGACTGCAGTGGTTCAAGAAGGCGGCTCACCACCACCTTCTCAAGGGCAACTAGGGATGGGCAATAAATGCCGACCTTGCTAGCGACGCCCACATCCCAAGAATGGATTTCTAAAATTTAAATAAATAAAGGGGCCTTGCTAATTTAAGGTATATGTGGAGTTCATTGTAACAGTAATTCACTGCCGACACCAACATTTACTGCTCTGGTTCGGTTCAATCCAGAACAGCTATTGTCACTATAATACACATCAATACAGGCTCAACACTGGTACCAACAATGTCTGCTGGGAATGGTGTTGAAATTTGAAACTCCGGGTCAACATTAAAGTGGTCTACAATGGACTCGTTGGGTCTGAAATTCCTTGGGCAGCAATCCTTCCAGGATCCTGCTCTCCATCATTGACTCCCACTGGAGTTTGCAGGGCTACTGGAAAGGGCACTTCATTTCCATGGGTCGGCAGCGGAAATGCAACTAGGGGCACTCCTTTGGCACTTGTTTGGCCTAGGAAGCTTGGGTGACCGACTACCCATGGAGGGCGGGGTTCTTTCTCTTGACGCTGGCCATGTCTTCAATCAGCGGCCGAGTGAGGGGGCCGATCCTGG
Source organism: Squalus acanthias (assembly GCA_030390025.1). Lineage (NCBI taxonomy): Eukaryota > Metazoa > Chordata > Chondrichthyes > Squaliformes > Squalidae > Squalus > Squalus acanthias. Next base: position 127,632,317 of record CM059427.1, read on the forward strand.
TGGGGTCCACATGCATACTTGTGGAAGCCATTTTCTCTTTGTATACTGGCCGCTGAAAGACCATGTCCTGAACCAAGGCTCAGTGGTTACAACTTCGGCTTAGGGTCCCTGCCCCTGGCCGCACCATCTACCCAACACTTGCACAGCAATCCGGAAGGTGACAGAAATGACAGAGACCTGATGTTAGTGGATCTCCCCATTTCCTTGTGGATTCCGCCGGTCTCGCACCAAAATTATAGCGGGAGACCGGTAGAACCCCAGTGGAATTTTGGAACCACCTAGACTGCCTATCTGTCCATCTAGCTATTTAAAAGTTTGATATATCACACCTTTCAGTCGTGTCACATAAACGTACGGCAAAAATTAGTGATTGGCTGAAATCAGGACTCATTTATTAATTCACTAATCAGAAATCGGGACTCATTTTATTAATTTACTAATCAGATAAACAATTGATTAAATATGAATGAATCAAAAGCAGTTCAATTCACTCGGTAAGTACCAGCGAAAGATTGAAAGAAGTTGCATTTATACAGCACCTTTCACAACCTCGGGACCTCCCAAAGTGCTTTACAGCCAATGAAGTACTTTTGGAGTGTAGCCACTGTTGTAATGTAGGAAATGCGGCAGCCAATTTGCACACAGCAAGCTCCCATAAACAGCAATGTGATAATGACCAGATAATCCATTTTAGTGATGTTGGTTGAGGGATAAATATTGGCCAGGACATCAGGGAGAACTCCCTGCTCTTCTTCAAATAGTGCTGGGGGAACCTTTAAGTCTATATGAGAAAGAAAATAAGGCTTTGGTTTAACATCTCATTCAAAAGATGGCAGCTCCGACAGTGCAGCTCTCCCTCAGTACTGCACTGAAGTGTCAGCCTAGATTATGTATTCAAGTCTCTGAGTGGGACTAGAACCCATAACCTCCTGAACCCAGAGGCAAGAGTGTTACCCATTGAGCCACAGCTGACAATGAATATGAATCAAAAAACTGCGTAATTAAATCAGTCAATTTCTTTTTTGAACGTAGCCAATCCCGAACAGACAAGTAGCAGAAACTGACCTCTGACAAAATTTTGTGAAGTTGGTTGGAATAATTACTTAGTATTTCATTCCCAGCTGAAAATGTGCATGTAAGAGTGACAGTTATAACAAGGAACCCATAAAAAAAACTTAAAACAACTCTGAATAAAATGCTTATTCTTACTCAATACGTCTTTCAGATGAGACGTTAAACCGAGGCCCCGTCTGCTCTTTCAGGTGGACGTAAAAGATCCTATGGCACTGTTTCGAAGAAGAGCAGGGGAGTTATCCCCGGTGTCCTGGTCAATATTTATCCCTCAACCAACATAACAAAAACAGATTATCTGGTCATTATCACATTGCTGTTTGTGGGAGCAAATTGGCTGCCGCGTTTCCCACAATACAACAGTGACTCCACTTCAAAAGTACTTCATTGGCTGTAAAGCGCTTTGAGATGTCCGGTGGTCGTGAAAGGTGCTATATAAATGCAAGTCTTTCATTCTTTCTTTCAATGAATGGCCTGTGCACGATTGTAAATCTGTGGTAAACATAAACCCTGATTTTAATTCTGTGCGGGGGGAGGGTGCGGCTGGTGGGGGCTGAAGTTGTTGGAAACTCTGGAGAATTTTAATTCCCAGGCCTCAATACCTCCCGCTCGTGTCGTCACTTGGGCAGCCCGCTCACCTGCGTGACGCCTGAGGCCTATTTAAAGCTGGGATTCCCCTCTTAAAGTGAGGTTGCATCCCCTGCTTGGATTTTGCATTTTGTTAATCTGGAACACATTCTGGCTGCTGCATTGAGTACAAGGTTTGCCCCCTCCCCTTCCCCCTGCCCCATCCTCCCATCCATTTTTCTGATGCCACCCTGGAAGTCCCAGTTGAGAAAGTGAGGGCATGGTGGGAGATACTGTTTCCCAGCAGCCAACAGGAGCATCTCCAAATCCACTATCTAGCAGGCCTGGACAGAGGTGGCTGATGTAAGATTCTAAAAATTGTAATAAAACCGCTGCTACCGTGTGGAAATCGAAGTTCAGGATGAATTGTGAAATGGTTACAGACTGATTCAAAATGTAGGAAATCAGCATGTGTTCTTTGTTTGCGAAGACACAAAATGGCGGAAGTCAGCAGGGGTCCTTTGCCTGGTGGTCAGCATGGTCCTTTGTTTGAAAGGCCACATGGACAGGAAGGAGGGACGTGACTGACAAGGAATCCCCGCCCCCACACCTCACAGGAACATGAATGTGTCATGTGGAAGGAACTCCAATCAGGGAAGGTTTGGAGTGAAACTAACCAATCAGAGGAGGGCAGACAGTGATATACGAGTGGGGCCGGCAGAAAGGCGCTATAAAGAGTGACCCATAGGCGAGAAATTCAGAACACAGAAGGAACAAGAAGACAGAACGGACAAACAGACGAACAAAGAAAGCTGGCCAGTCTATGTTTCGACTTACAACTTCCCTGGACCGATCACCCAGAGATAAAGGAGTATGTCTGAAAGTCGGACATAGAGCTTAGATATTGTTAAAAGGGGTACTTTTATGTATGGTTGACTTGGAATATAAATCGCTCAGAGGTAGCGTGTAAATTGTTGGTAAATACTTTTATGTACGGGTAAATTGGGCGCATATTGATTGCGACGTACACTTGAATTTTGAACTATAGTGTGAATAAAGACCAATTTTATTGATCACATCCTCGTCTGTCATTGTTACTCTTATTCATAATTCTCTAAGTCCGAACCGTAGTAAGAGAAAGGTTTACACTGATGGGGTCAGTGTCAACAGTAATACCCCTCAGGACCTGACTTCAATGTAAAAAATGGTCATTATGTTTACATTAATTAATCACCTTAATCACATTTGGCACTTTGGTCTTCAGTGTGGTTTAATCTCAGCTTCTGAGTTCGCATTGTCAGAAAGTCATTGATATAGAAGTTGTCTGAATGGGTTGATTGTTCTTAGGCATGGCCTCCTCCGACAGCCACCCTCACTTACTGTGCTCACGGACCCAGTTCTTGCTGAGGCTGCTGCTGCTCTTCTTCCTCCAAGTCTTCCACCATCCAGAGGAAACTAGCAATAATAGCACCCATGCTAAGCAGATAAAGCTTCCTGAGGTCAATGAGGCCAAAAAACAGTGAAAGTAACGATCTGGACACTGGAAAGTCTCCTGGCGAACCAGACAGCCTATCATCCATTGAGCTGCAGCTGAGAGCTCCTTTATATACAGCTTCAGTGGTTCTGACACACCAATGCCACAAGGTTTTACTGGCGGCTTGGCTACTGGGCAAGACCTGAGCAATTTTAAGTTAAAATCGCATCTGGGTCTGAATGACATCATCAGAGTTTTTCACATTTTAGGCTTTTACACTTTAATGAGACCCCTGCCTGCCTGTGGCGGGCACCTTTCCCGCAACTAAAAACAGCGGGTTTAAAATGGTGGTGGGGAGGAATGTGTCAAGAAAGCAGCGGGGATTGTCTGAGTGCCATTTTAATCATCCGCCTGAACAGTTCCCGCTAGGCGGGTAGAGTTAAAATCAGGCCTATTTTTGGACAGGCCTACTCCTGAGTTGGCAGCATGAAGCACCATTTGGAGTGCTAACCAGGAAATTCAATTCTTTCCTTCGGACTTTGCACTAAGCAAAACAGGACCCCAGGTTCAAAGTGGATCAGAACACATGGTGCATGCATGTGTCATATTGCTGCTACTTTCTGAAGTGACTGTTGTAGCCACAGCCATTTTCATTGTGGCACAGTCTCCTACCATATTCCAAATTTTTAACTAAATGCTAGCGACTGAAAACCAAAGTCACACCAGAAGCATGAGTTATTCATTTAAAACATCCATCCTCCAAATAGTAAAAACATTGTGCACTTTATACAAAAAGGCTTTCACTTTGAATTGCAAACAGTCTTAAAAATAAACTCTTAATTATGTTTCTAACTGTATCACTGGCCCTCAGAAGAAAATGCAGACCGTTAACTCCCAGTTGCTTGTGGTGCTCACAAGGGAAAATCGAGAAATTTTCCATTCACAGTTAATTATTTGGCCTGAGATTCTAAGACATTTGTTTTCTCTCTAGTGCGATTGCAAAACAGGACAATGCTAATTCTTGGTTACAAATAATGTACTATTTCAGTGTTATTTTTGGTAATATTTAAGCAATGAAGCTTCCACTGCTTGCATTAATTCCTCTATGTAATTCTATGTAATATCACCTATTCACTTTCCTTGTCAATTTTAAACAACATTACTTAGAATGTACTTTGCTGTGTGATGCATTGTGTTTTGCACAACTTGTATACTAGGACCATGGTGCTGTGCATCATAGAAGAAGCTCGTTCTGACTAATGCGGTAGAACCAATTCACCCTTAACTGTCCAGAACAGTAGAACCAGAGGACAGAGCCTGCACTTGAAGGTGGGTAAATTCAAAAACTATGGAAACAATGGGGGGGAATTTTAATCTGGAGGAGCGCATGGGTTTGGGTGCAGGTGGGGGGGGGGGTTAAAACCAGCAAAAATGCCAGTGCATCAGGAAGCTGTCTCCAACCCGTCGACTTCTGGGTTTAGCTCGAGTTCATTAGGCTGCTTGTGCGCAATTCCCTCGGGAGAGGCGAGTTGCCTATTAACACATGGTAATCACTCAATTGGAGTGATATTTCAATGCAGTTTTAAATTTAACGTCGCATTCACGGATTTCCCGGACTTCCTGAAACCTGCCAGTGAAACAAGGTGAAAACGCAGCAGCAATTGAGGGGGCTGATTAAAACTTATGGAAATACTGCAATAATACTCAGTACTCACAGCTGCTTTCTGACCTAATAGTGGGAAAGGGTTTGTTCACAGTACTTTTGCTGAGAGTTTACTGTCTACACTTTGGAGGTTTTCTGAATTACATCAGGATGGGTGACATCTTGGCTACCTTAGATTGGACTTCGAACGAGGACCAATATGACCAGCAGCAGCCTGCTGTTCAGAGACCTGCAGCTGGACAGCAGAGAGAGGAGCAGCAGAGAGGGGAGTGGCAGAGAGGGGAGCAGCTCGCAGGAAGCACTACCCATGACACAGGGTGTACAGGCAGAGGTTGAGTTTCCTTGACATGTCATAACAGCAGTGTCTTAGAAGGCTCAGGTTTTCACGTCAGATGGTGGCAGACATCTGCAGCATCCTAGAAGAAGACCTGCTCCCTGCTAGACTTGGTAGCCAGTGTTACCAGTGGCTGTCAAATTGACCACTGCCCTCAACATTTTTGCCCCTGGATCCTACCAGGGCTCTGCCGAAGGCATGTCCAGGATCTTCCAGTCGGCAGCCCACACACGTGGCAATCACGCACTCCCAGATTAACCAAGAGTATTCGTGAACTGCAAGGGCTTCTACACTCCATCAATGTGCAGCTGGTGTGCAACCACAAAAAGATATTTATGCAGGTGTGTGCAAGATTCCCGGGGAGCTGGCATGATGCTTTTGTCCTGCAGCAATCCAAGCTCGTGCACACCTTTGGACTTGAAAGCAGACTTAAGGAGTGGCTGCTAGGAGACAAGTGATACCCACTTCAAACTTGACTAATGACACCCGCCAGTAACCCAACCAATGAAGCCCAAGAGTGGTACAACGACAGCTATATGACCACCAGATGAGTGATTGAAAAAGCCATTAGCATGCTGAAGATGTGCTTCAGGTGCCCAGACAGATCTGGAGGCACCCTTCCATATGCACCAGACAGGGTGTCAAGAATGGTCAAGGTTTGGACCTACAAGGCACAGAGTGCAGATCGTCAGTGGGCGATTATGAGGAGGAAGAAGGCAAGGAAGATGAGGAGGAGGAATGCGATGAGGGCAATGCAGCACCAGCTGCTCACATTGCTGCCAGGAATGCCCTTATTAATGCAATGCAGCAGTGGACCAATGTCAGAAGCATATGCAATGGCCCCCCGATGCCACAAAGCAGTCTTGCAAACAAACAACCACCCCTTGCTTATCCCCGCATTGGTCCCCGTCAATTAATGTATTCCTATTCATCATCAAGCAAGTTAAAAGGCGACTTGCCACCCAGCAACCAAGAATGGGCAAGACGGGAAAGTGGTGCAAAATAGTAAAATTTATGTGATTCTACTAAAGAACAGAAACTTAACAACATTACATTTTATCATACACCCATGTACACACCCTTGTGCAACTACAAAGCTTTACTCTTCCTTCTCCTACCGTTCCTACATGGTGCAACCTGATGTGATTTCAGCAGAGGTAGAGGCAGGCTGCTCAGATCCTTGCTCTGACTGCTGAGTTGCTCTTGGCCAATGACCTCTGGGTTTTGGAGTCCGTGAGGACCCCGCCAAAGACTGCTCCACCTGCACCTGTGCAGGGGCAGACGTGGCAATCGAGACACAAGGCTGCATATCGGGTACTGACTGAGGGGGGGAAGCAATGGGTGAGAAGTGGAAGCGCTTTGAGTGGATTTCCCACTTCCATGTCCCCTTTCACCATCATCCCTTTCATGGGCCAGCCGCACTTCACTGCTACCACTCTGCTGGGGAGCACTTTGGTGCAGATCAGTGCAGCGCTGTAAGGCCAAGGTTAAGGTACCTGTCATCCTATTTAAGGTGGCATCCAGAATGTGCACGGGTGTGGTCAAGGCGTGGTTGGACTCATTTGATAGCAGCGATTGATATTCCATGACGTTGGCCAATCTATCCATGCAAGAAGACATCATCGCAATGCCCAGCGACAGCAACACACCCATGCTTGAACTGGACTCCTCTATTCATGGTCAGTGTGTGTGGAAGGCCTGCCAGTACATCGCAGATTTTCTGCTGCCCCTCAATTATTATCCTTTCCATCAATGGCCCCCAGGGTACAGCCTCAGTGTCCAGCTGAGTAGTGCTTGGAGAGGGCGGCACCCTCTGACGCGGACTCTCCACAGCTGTCCCTGCCACCACCATCTGCTATTAATCACTTGTGAAGTGTAATTCACCAGGTAAAACCCAACTATATGTCCTACTGGTCCCAGCGAATTGCAACTATCTGCGCTGGTGGTAAGCATGAGTCCTGTGATGGTGCAGCCTCAGAATGAATCAGTTCCTCTACGAATTCGTCATCCAGCTGGTAAATGGACTCCTGCTGCATGCGTGAAGGCCCTGGTGGAGAAAAAAAGATATGAATTAGTACTGGCAAGATAAGAATGTGGCAACTTATCATTATGAAGATGATCATATTTCACTCTCTGTTGTAATCAAGTCAACATGACTGAGTGCTGTATGACACGTGGGTCGCTGATATTTAATTGTGTCACCAGGTAGCTGGGAGGTGCCCGTCTCCTCATCTCTGACGGCCAGGGTCGCCGATAACCTCACTGACCTCCAGCACATCCTCCTCTGCACTTGTGAGCTAGGAAATCTGTGTAGGACCACCTCCGGTCCACTCCCTCTCCTTAGTGTTCTGTGCTCTCTTCTGCAATGGGGGAAAGAACAGACCCATGAGCGAATGTACTGGCATGTGTTCACCGATGGATGCAGTGCATTTGGTGAGGGTGACTATCAGGGAGAGGCATCAAATTGTATAAGGATGAGGGTGAGGAAGAGTGGTGGATGGCTCGATGGGGATGTGGGTAAGTGCATAGAAAGAGAAGGATTGGTGTGCTCGCAAGGTAAGTGGGTGTGAGGAGTGATGTGATGGAGTAGGCTTGACAAGCAGAGTGAGGGGGGTGAGGTGAACAAAAGCATGTAGATGAATGTGCAACGGTACTCAACTTTCTTGACCTGGTTAGATCATTAAAACGCTTCCTGCACTGAATCCAGGAGCATGGCACAATGCTCCTGCTGGGACCTCCTTGGCCACCTCCAGCCACGCCTTCTTTGTGACAGCAGCAGGTTTCTTCTCCTGTCACTGGGGAAAAGTATCTCTCTCCAACTATTGTGATGCACTATGAAATCGAGTCACAGCCTTTGAACAGCCTGGGCTAGAAATTCGTTATAGCCAAGGAATAGGCGGTGTTAGAACAAAAGATGGTGAATTGGCGCCAGGCGAAAATGCTCTAGACTGCACGCAAAATTCGTCCTCACTGCTCAATAAAATGATTGGAGTCTTAAATTAAGTCTAAAAACCCAAGCTCATTGGCATTACACTTAAAGGCTGGACCAATATCGGGCACAGTCTAATCGCAACGCATGATTGCCACAGGCTTTTTTCACTACTTAAAGGGGAGGTTCATTGATGCTGCAGTGCCTCATTTTCAGCATTGTTGGCTGTGCAGCTGCCTCAACAACCATAAGAAGAAGGACAAGGAGAAGGAGCACTTATTTTAAAATCCACATGGCAGATTGCCACTCCAGGGTTGAAAGCCTGCAGGTTTTCCCATGAAGCTTTGGAGGCATTGGTTTTAGTGCTGGAGAGAAAGCGGGAAATACTGTACACATCAACTGGCAGGAGGCCCTCGTCACAAGTCTGCCGCACTATGTGGAGGGAAGTGGCACACCACATCATGGATCGCCCTTCTGGAAGCCCGATTGTCCGGCTATCTCCTCCCTCCCTCCTGTTCCTCGTCTTCTTCCTCCTCATCTTCTCCCTCCTCATCCTCATCCCTCTGTGCACATGTTCCTGTCTTTCTCGCTGCCTATTCTCCCTCTGCCGCAGATCTTGTAGGGCGAGGTGGCATGCCAGTACAGCCCCCATTAATCTTACCAAGTGTTGCAGTTTGAATCTTTGAAGAATAAATGTAGCTATCTTTTAGTTGCTGCAAGGCTCCTGATACAAAAGAACCTTAAAATTACTCAATGAAACTGTTGCAGTAGCTGAAACTAACAAAAAGCCACTGAAACTGCACTAACCTGACAGGTGCGAGTGATTACTGGTGATCCTTTTAAGTAACATCCCTGCAGCCGGCTTACTTGTGCTGCATGCCAGCTCTCCCTGTCGGTGTTTACTCCAAGCGGTGAGGTAAGTGGCTAAAAGCAATTTGAGAAATCAGGGCTTAAGTGAGCGTTGCACACTCACTGACGTCACGATCTCCCTGGCGTTGAGGTCCCCGGTGAAACCTGTTACGGCAGCGTTATAGGGGGTCCCGATTTGGCATGTGGTGCTGGATTCGCCTCGCCTTGTTGGTACTGGTCTCAACGCCACATTAGCGCCATCTACTGGTGCTAACGGGCACCGCTAAAGGGATGAATTTCCCCCCACCCCCCCCTCCCCCCTCAAATCCATCTTGAAATTTCTCCCTCTCATTGTGCAAACTCTTAACCTCCAAATTCCATCTTTGGCTTGGCCCTTTAAATACTCAAGTTGAGATCACATCATGTGGGCCCGCATCAAACCCACTGCTGCGCAATCCCGTGGTAATATTACAGTGGCTCCATTAAAATATCTCCATTAAAAAATGCGCTGAAACATCTTCTGGGTTTCGCACCCGATATCGCACCGCCACCCCCAACTCACCCCACTCCCACAAACGTGCCTCAGAGTTATTATCGGGGTGCACAATGCTGACTCCGTGGCTACTGAATGGCTGAAGCATGTATGTCACCTACCTAAGCCCCTTGACACTTTTGACTTAAAGTTTATCTCCCTACTTTATAGTTTGTATCTTGAATTTATTTCCAATCTTTATTGTACCACTTGTGCATTCACAAATGAGTGCACTAAGAGTCAACAACATAGGCCGGGATCTTACCTGAAGAGGCGCGTTTGGGGGCGGGACTGCTGCCTTTCGGGTTCTAGTCCCGCCCCCAGCGACGTCCGATGCACAGATGCTATTTTGCATCAATTGGCCTTGTTAGATCCGCCCTGCGGGCTTGCCGGCCAATTAAGAAAAAGCCGGTGTCAGATGACGTCAGTTGATGACGCATCATCTGCCGGTTTTCTTAAAGGGGCCACCACCATTTCTTTTTGACAGATTATTTTTTTCAGTGTTTGACAGCATTGAGGTGCTGCAAACACTGACAATCACTGTACAAAGGTGAGCCCTTGCACCCAGGCTCTCCAGTGACTCTCTCCTTAGGCTAAAACAGATGGCAGCTGCAGGTGAGGTTACAGAAGCGATCTGTCACTGGTGAGAGAGGTTCTCCCAATGAGGTGGGACTACACAAACACTTCAAAGCTTGTCACGTACAGAAAATTCTAAACACATTAAAAATGACTTTCCCAACATTTTCTTACCTCTGCAACTCACCAGTGTCCCATTGGATCCTTCACACCACTTCTGCAGCTGTCATCTATACACAAACATGACAGTAGACCCACATCACACCACACTTTCCCCGGCAGGGTTTCCCGATGTCGGGAAGCCTGCAGTAGATGTGTCAAAATTGGAAAAAGCCTCTTAACTACCTGTTAACAAGCAGTTAAGTAGCTATAATCCTCTTCCTGCCGCTAGGAGTCGGGTCCCTGTGCAAATCGGGGACCCGACTCCGGGAAGATTGATTGGAGTCAGATTGGAAGCGGGTTCGGGACCCGCTGCCAATCTTTTTGATTTTGCCAGCAGCCCCGCCTCCAAACCCAACCCCTGAGCGCCAGCAAAATCGTCCCCATAGTGTGGAACTGCAGTCATATATAGTCTAGACCAGGTAAGGGTGGCATGTTCCAGCTGGATTTTTGCAACAATCCAGCAGCTTTCGTGGTCATTGTCTAAGTACAGGGTGAGATTTTAACTGAAGTCTCTGGATAGGTAGACCAGTACCATAACCTCTAGGCTATTGTCTCCTTGTCTCTAATTGATTACCATCAATGTTCAGGGAGAAACTACACAACATTTTATCTTTACATGTGGCAATTTGTCTCCTTCCCAGGATTAAACAAAATGGAGAGAGATCTTCACAGAGCAAATTGGAAAGGTTCTGTTTGAAAGAGAGGGCGTGATGCTTCAAATGACTTTTCTGATTCCACACTTGCTTATGTTAAATTTTCTTATGCTCCTTAGCAACATAGCCTACTACGGAAACACACATCCAGAGCACTGGAGTGGAGACTTAAGTTTTGTTCTTGCACTCTTGTTTATCAACCATAAATAAAGCTTGAAGCCCTGTAGGAAGTCACATGAGTGCCTGAGCTTGGTCATGTGGGTCTGATGTGTTGAGCACACAGTTGACTCTGCTTTCTTGAGTTCAAGTCCCTCTCCAGAGACTTGAGCACAAAGTCTAGGCTAAGACTCCAGTGAAGTACTGAGGTAACACTGTTGAAGGTGCCGTTTTAATGAAATATTAAACTGAGGCCTCATCTGCTCTCTCAGGTGGACGTAAAAGATCCCATGGCACTATTTTGAAGAAGAGCAGGGAGTTAAGCCTGGCGTCCTGGCCAATATTTATCCCTCAGTCAACATCACTAAAACAGATTATTTGGTCATTATCACATTGCTGTTTTAGGTGCTTGCTGTGTGCAGATTGGCTGCCGTGTTTTCTACATTACAACAGTGACTACACATCAAAAAGTACATCATTGGCTGTAATGCGCTTTGGGACGTCCAGTGGTCATGAAAGGCGCTATATAAATGCAAGTCTTTATTTTGTTTAACTGACTAAACCCAAAACCTTCCTAGTCTGACTCAATACCATACCACATGCTACATTTACCCATGGAGCAATGGAGGGGGGAGGGCGAGTGGCTATATTTTCTTACCCTGGCTTGTGTCAAAATTTACAGTAATCCAAAAGGATGTGATGCCCACGTTAGTGCAGATAATTGCATATAAATTAAAGTTAGGGTACATTCAGGTTCAGGGCCAGTCCCAGAGATAGTTGCAATGTAGTGCTTGCTGCAGAACCTGAGCAATATTAGCTGCAGAATAAATATGACTCATAATAATTCCTTCCAAGAGAGAAATGCTTTATGTAACCGTTTGCTTTTATTCTTGGCACACAATGACAGCTATTCATCATTGTTATCGAATGAGCACAGCACTCACCCATCACATGACCATTTTAGCCAGTCCTGCACTTACACTTAATCACTCCATCAATTTGCCTTCCCTCATGTGAATCAGTGCTAAACAACACATAAAACCAGCTGAGCCAACTGCAAACACCATCACTCTATACCCTGTGTGTTTTTTTCCATTGCTGGCCTATCATTGAATTATTAAATCATTAAATTACTGTAAGGCCTGCATTCACCCATGACGTACAATTTCTGGATGCTCTGTACAGAATAGCAGCCTCGTAATTACTGGGCTGGATTTTAATGGGGAAGGCGGGTTGGGAGCGGGGTGGCTCTGAGGCGGTCGGGAAACCAGAGAGAACGGGTTTCCCGCAGGTCCTGCCGACTTTAACGGCAGGACCTGATTTGCATGCAAAGCCTCAGTTTCCCACCCGTAGCCAGCCAGATTGAGAGGCTGGCTGGCTCCGGGCGGGTAGGCCTTAGGCCGCACAGAGGAGGGAGGGAGGGTTTGTGTAGGGCCAGGAAGAGGATCGGGGGGTCGGGCCAGGAAGAGGATCGGGGGGGGAGGGTCGGGCAGAAAAGCCAGGGGGGGAGGGGGGGGTTTAAAGAGGATCGGGGGCCGGAGCGGGCCGGAGGAGGGGGAGTGATCGGAGGCCTGGGGGGAGGAGGCCTCATGTAGTGATCGGAGGCCTGGGGGGTGGTGGGGGAGAGGCCTTGTGGAGTGATTGGAGGCCTGAGGGCGAGGCCTTGTGGAGTGATTGGAGGCCTGGTAGAGTTGAAGGCCTCGTGGCATGACCGTAGACCTGGGGGGGAGGCGAGGCCTCATGGAGTGATCGGAGGCCTGGGGCTGGAGGACTGAGGGAGTGATCGGGGGCCTGGGGGGTGTCTCCGATCACGGGGGGGTGGGTTAGGCAGGGACCCTGGATCCAGGAGGTAGGTATAAAGACACTTACCTTCCTCACCTTGCTGTAAATTCAGGTTTTACAAGGTGTGTAAAACCCGATCAGCTACAGTTAAACACAAAATGGAGGTTAAAGTAGAGGCTTCCAGCTTCATTGTAATATTTAAATTGATGTCCCGTCTCCTGGTAGCGGGTTGGCTACCCGCTCCCATCCCACTCCCCATCCTGCCTCCGTTAAAACCGGAGGTGGGCGGGTTGGAGGCGGGTTCAGGGTGGGATTCCGATTTTTAACACTTTAACAACCCTACACTCCTAACCCACCCATTTTTTAGATTAAAATTCCCCCCTTTGTGTCCTCCTCACAACTTACTTTGTATTGTCAGCAAACTTGGATACATTACACTCGGTCCCTTCATCTAAGTCATTAACATAGATTGTAAATAGCTGAGTCCCCAGCACTGATCCTTGCGGCACCCCACTAGTAACAGCCCGCCAAACTGAAAATGACTCATTTATTCTTACTCTCTGTTTTCTGTCCTTTAACCAATCCTTTATCAATGCTAATATATTGCCCCCAGCCCCATGAACCCTTATCTTGTGTAACAACCTTTCATGTGGCACCTTATCAAATGCCTTCTGAAAATCTGAATATACTACATCCCCTGGTTCCCCTTCGTCTACTCTGCTAGTTACATCCTCAAAAAATTCTAATAAATTTGTCAAACACAATTTCCCTTTCATAAAACCATGTCGTTGGGAAAATGCGGGAGTCCTTCATTAAGGAAGCAGCAGCAGGGCATTTGGAAAATCATAATGCAGTCAAGCAGAGTCAGCATGGTTTTATGAAAGGGAAGTCATGTTTAACAAATTTGCTGGAGTTCTTTGAGGGGGTAACGATCAGGGTGGACAAAGGTGAACCAGTGGATGTGGTGTATTTAGATTTCAAGAAGGCATTCGATAAGGTGCCACATAAAAGGTTACTGCATAAGATAAGAGCTCACGGAATTGGGGATAATATTTTAGCATGTATAGAGAATTGGCTAACTAACAGAAAGCAGAGAGTCGGGATAAATGGGTCATTTTCCAGTTGGCAAACTGTAACTAGTGGGGTGCCACAGGGATCGGTGCTGGGGCCTCAACTATTTACAATCTACATTAATGACTTGGATGAAGGGACCGAGTGTAATGTAGCCAAGTTTGCGGATGATACAAAGATGGGTGGGAAAGCAAGTTGTGCAGAGGACTCAAAGAACCTGCAAAGGGATATAGACAGGCTAAGTGAGTGGGCAAACATTTGGCAGATGGAGAATAATGTGGGAAAGTGCGAGGTTATACACTTTGGCAGGAAAAATAAAAAAGCAAATTATTATTTAAATGGAGAGAGATTACAAAATGCTACAGTTCAGAGGGACCTGGGGGTCCTTGTGCATGAAATACAAAAAGTTAGCATGCAGGTACAGCAAGTAATCAAAAAGGCAAATGGAATGTTGGCCTTTATTTCAAAGGGGTTGGAGTATAAAAGCAGGGAAGTCCTGCTACAACTGTACAGGGTATTGGTGAGACCGCACCTTGAGTACTGCATACAGTTTTGGTCTCCTTATTTAAGGAAGGATATACTTGCATTGGAGGCAGTTCAGAGACAATTCACAAGGTTAATTCCAGAGATGAGGGGGTTGACTTATGAGGAAAGGTTGAGCAGGCTGGGCCTGTACTCATTGGAATTTAGAAGAATGAGAGGTGATCTTATTGAAACATAAAGGATACTGAGGGGGCTCGACAGGATAGACGCAGAGAGGATGTTTCCTCTCGTGGGGAAATCTAGAACGCGGGGACACAGTTTCAGAATAAAGGGTCGCCCTTTTAGAACTGAGATGAGGAGGACTTTCTTCTTTCAGAGGGTCATAAATCTGTGGAATTCTCTGCCCCAGAGAGCTGTGGAGGCTGGGTCATTAAATACATTTAAGGTGGAGATAGACAAATTTTTGCAAGATAAGGGAGTGAAGGGTTATGGGGAGCGGGCAGGAAAGTGGCTTTGAGCCCAAGATCAGCCATGATCTTATTGAATGGCGGAGCAGGCTCGAGGGGCCAAGTGGCCTATTCCTACTCCTATTTCTTATGTTCTTATGTTGACTCTGCCTAATCATATTATGATTTTCCAAGTGCCCTGTTACCACTTCCTTAACAATGGATTCCAGCATTTTCCCGACGACTGATGTCAGGCTAAATGGCCTGTAGTTTCCTGTTTTCTCTCTCCTTTCTTGAATAGCGGGGTTACATTTGCTCCATTATAATCCACTGGGACCGTTCCAGAATCTAGGGAATTTTGGAAGATGCCAACCAATGCACTATCTCTGCAGCTTTTGAAAGTCCATATATATAACATTATCCACATTAACCTCGTCAACGCCTCCGTTACTTCATCAAAGAAATCAATCAAGTTAGTTAAACACGATTTACCTTTAACAAATCCATGCTGACTTTTATTTATTAGCCCATACTTATCCAAGTGGCAATTAACTTTGTCCCGGATTTTTGTCTCTAAATGTTTCCCCACCACTGAGATTACACTAACTGGCCTGTAATTGCCGTGTTTATCACTTTCCCCTTTTTTGAAAATGGTTGTAACATTTCCTGTCCTCCAGTCATCTGGCACCATCCCCATATCTAAGGAGGATTTGAAGATTGTGGCCAGAGCCTCCGTAATTACCAACCTTACTTCCCTCAGTAACCTAGGATGAATCTCATCCAGACCGGGTGACTTTTCTACTTTGAGTACTGCCAACCTTTTAAGTACCTCTTCTTTATCTATTTTTATCCTATCCCATATCGCTACTACCTCCTCTTTTACTGTGACATTGGCAGCATCTGCTTCTTTAGTGAAGACAGATACAGAGTACTCATTTAGTACTCAACCGTGCCCTCTGCCTCCACAAGATGATATTTTTGGTCCCTAATCGGCCCACCCTTCCTTTGACAACCCTTTTACTACTTATATGTTTATTAAAGAATTTAGGGTTCTCTTTTATGTTAGACACTAATCTATACTTCTCTCATACACTCTCTTTGCCCCTCTTGTTCCCTTTTTTAGATTTCTCCATACTTGCTATATCAGCTTGGTTCTCTATTGTATTATGAACCTTACATTTGTCATTAGTCTCCTTTTTCTGTTTCATTTTAATCTGTCATCCAGGGAGCTACAGCTTTGGATGCTCTTCCTTTCTCCCTCATGAGAATGTGTCTACTCTGTACCTGAACCATCTCCTCTTTGAAGGCCTCCCATTGTTCAATTACTGTTTTTCCTACCAATCTTTGATTCCAAACCACCTGGGCCAGATCCCTTTTCAACTCACTGAAATTAGCCCTCCTCCAGTTATTTATTATTATACTTGATTGTTCCTTGTCCTTTTCCATAACTATCCCAAAGCTGATGATAATGGCCCAAAAATTCGGCCGTTCTCGGGTGAGTACGGACTGTGTACTCACCCGTATTCATTCCCGAAGTGCCGGTTTCCTGCATGCACTGCGCATGCGCGGGAAACCGGCACTTCCGGTATGGCGAAGGGGGCGGTTCCTAGGTGAACCGCGTGCGCGGTAGAGGCTGCGCGCACACAGCACACTTAGTTTTTTTTTCAGGTTTCAACGCGAGGGTAAGTATTGAAGATTCTACGCTAGTAAAAAGGAGGCGTAAGACCCCATTTGAACAAGGTAAGTAGTTAATTAAGTATAATTTAAAAAAAAATTTCAACAGGTTTATCTTTTTTAGAGACTTTAAAGAAAGGTAAGTTTATTTTTATAACTTTTAAAAAGTATTTTAATTTTTTCAAAAATTTAAATTTTTGTTTAAAGTGGTTAATTTATTTAACTATAGTTATTTTATTAATGTGATGGTTTTTTTTTTAAATTTATTTGAGGTTTAGCTGTTCTTTTGGGGCCGATTTCAATTCACAGATTTGACAGGTCTCCTGTCAAATCTATGAATGAAAGATGGTCTGCTGCCATTGGCTCTCCATGGCCCACGTGATCCCAGGGGTCGCATCGCACTAACTGCGCCCCTGGAACATGCAAGCACTGCGCGCCGGCTCTTGGGAGAGGCCCGGGACCCGAAGTTCCTGTGGGCCTGAAACACAACGGCAGGCGCGGTGGGTAAGAGCGCGCGCGATCCTTACCCCCGCGGCAAGCCGGCCACCCGAATTTCTAGGCCATTATGATAGCTGTTCCCCAAATGCTGCCCCACTAAAACATGCTCCACTGGCTCCACTTCATTCCCCAGAACTAGATCCAGCATGACTTCCCTCCTTGTTGGGCTGGAAACACACTGATCAAGCAAGTTCTCTTGTACACATTGCAGGAATTCCTATTTGCCCTTTACACTGTTATTATCCCAGTTTATATTAAGATAGTTTGCTCCATATCCCTTGATACCCTTATCCAACATAAATATATCGATTTCAGTCTTGAAAGATTCAATTGACCCAGCATCCACAGCCATTTGGCAGTAAGTTCCGATTCCATTACCCTTTGAGTGAAAAATTGCTTCCTGAATTCATTCTTAAATGGCCTAGCTCTAATTTTAAAATTGTTCTTCCAAAGCACCCCAGTGTTCATGCTTTATATGGTACTACATGAAGACAGCATCCCCGGTGATCAGGAGCCAATGTTGCTTTTTTGGCCACACCTGCACAGAGGCAGAGGGCTGCACCCAGGTTTTCCCATGACTCCCTCCATATGCTTATGGAGGGAGTCAGAGCATGCAGCGCAGTTCTCTTCCCTTCCGATGGGCTCCCCTGCTTGTGCCCTCCTCTGCAATCTCCAATCAGGCTGTTTTGGTCTCCTGGGGAGGTCTCTTCCACCCATCGGAAGTGAAGAGGATCGCGCTGTGTGCTCTGACTCCCTCCATAAGCATATGGAGGGAGTCATGGGAGAACATGGGTGCACTCATTTATAATTTAAAAATACTTTAAAAAAGGTAAGTTTATTTTTAGCCCCGTAAAAAACTTTAATTATTTTTTTCAAAAAATTTAATTTTTGTTTAAAATATTTAATTTAATGTAATTATAACTAATTTTAAATATGTGATGTTTTATTTATTTAATATTTAACTGTTTTTTCACACAGTCATAATTTTGACACTTCTGTGAGGAGAGACCTGTCAAAAGTGTGCAGGGGGATTCCCTTCTTTGATTGGTTCCCCATGGCCCACGTGATCCCAGGGACGCTTGTGAACCGCATGCGCCCCTGGGATACCTGGGCCTCTGCGCATTTCGTAGAGCAGAGGCCCAGGATCGCAAGTCTCAGGACCTACGGAGCCAGTCGGTAAGTACGTCGATTTTTCTCGATCGGAGGCATCCGCCCGCAGGAAGCCTCCGATCGGAAAATCCGGCCCAATGAGTACTGCCATTTGCCGTAAGGATGCCTGGGGCTACCATGAAGCAATGGGGCTTGCATAGGAGCAGTCACAATAACAGTCAGCTGTGGCCTGCAACTTGGCAGCACCGTCTGGCAGGCATGCTCCACTGCTGACCGATGTGATACTGCTGTAGAGTGGCACAGAGGACAACCCTCCTCACAAGCAGCTCACGCAGTACAACCTTGATTCCAGCAGCCATCAAAGAGGGAGCCGGGTGCTGGGCTGCACCGTCATTTGTTTGCTGACTTATGCCTGCACTTAGGTGTCCCTTTCCCTTCACCTCAGCCTGTCCCCTGTTAACCCCCTGCCCTCTCAGCCTTGGCAAAGGCTTCTGATGGGTTGTGATGCTTTATAAGGATCGCCAGACGCTTTCTGAATTTTGGTTTCCCTCCTTGTGACACTCCCCTTTAAATGTCCCCATCCCTTTAAATTTGACTTGCACATAATTTTCTTCTCTTGTCAGTGCTGTCATCCCTCAAGCCACCTGAGTTTAGGGGTGCTGTATGGACTAGCAACTCAGAAATTATAAGTTCAAATCTCGCCATGGCAAGTTGTGTAATTGAATTCAATTATTCCTGAAATTTTGGGGCTAGCAAGAAAAAATAAGCATGTAAGCTGCCAGATTGGTTCACCAATGTCCTTCAGGGAAGGGAACCTGCCTTCAGTACTTTGTTCCTCATAATATTTATATTTAAATTCAGCAGCTTGTTAATCCCCCCGTTGGACTTCTGACATCATGGCCGGAATTTTCCGGGGTGTCAGCGGGCGGGATCTGTAGCGGGTCGGGTGGGAAAGTGGTTTTTTTGACAGCAGGTCAGGAACCCGCCTCAACGCACCTTTCCCAGTGTCGGGTCTGTCACTGCTGAGCAGATCCGACAGGCGGCGGTGGGCGACCCAAGTAAACTCATAGGCCCAGAAATTGATCTCGCTCTGTTCCCGCGGGGGTAAGGCTTCCCCGCGATCTCTCACTCCGCGTTGGCTTTTTCAGATCCAGCTCGCACGAACTTGATGTTCCAGACATCAGCTGGGCAGTGCTTGCGTATCCCACCGGCGTAGTGAATTCGTGCGAACTGTGGGATCACGTGACTCAGTTAGAGCCAATGGCAGCACACCATCTTCCATTCATAAGTTTCACATACGTGCTGTGAAATCTATGAATCTTACACCCCCCCAAAATAACAGCTAAACCTCAATTAAATTAAAAAAAAACCATCACATTAATAAAATAAGTATAGTTAAATAAATTAACCATTTTAAATAAAAAATTAAATTTTTGAAAAAATTTAAAATCTTTTAAAAAGTTATAAAAATAAACTTACCTGTCTTTAAAGTCTCTAAAAAAGATATACCTATTAAAAAAAATTAAAAAAAATACTTAATTCACTACTTACCTTGTTAAAAGTGGGTCTTACTCCTCCTTTTTCCATTTCTAAAATCTTCCGTCCTTACCTGCGCGTCCAAAGCACGAAGTGCACAGCGTGCGCGCAGCCTGTACTGCGCACGCGATGCACCAAGGAACCGCCCCCTTTTCAAAAGACCAAGTGCCGGTTTTCAGCGCATGCGCAGGGCATGCAGAAAACCGGCAATTGGAGCATTATAATCTACTTAACAAACCCTTAACAGGCTTTTTTAACTTACTTTTCAACTTTAACTTCATGGCCACGGGAACCATGCTATTCGGGGACCACGTCTGTCAACCTGAGGCAGGAGTTCAGCGGCCACTGCTCCAGCTGATTCCTTGACAGCTTCAAATGTACAGTAAAAGCTCCCACCTGACAGATCATCACTTTCCTCAGCCACAATCTGTTTCTCAGTCCATTTCCAGCACAGAATCAGCAGGCTGAAAGTGTTTCCACCAAAGTCTCCATCAGTCTTACCTCATTACCTCTCTCACCATTGACAGATCGCTTCCGTCATCTGTACTTCAACTGCCATCTATTCTATCAGCATGGGTGCCATTTATACTGTCTGAACTTGGTCCTCAGAATCAGACCACGATGAGCCCCAACACCAGCAGTACCAGGCACACCAGAGCACCAACAACAACACCAGCCTTCTCTGCAATCACCTGATGCTGCACAAGACAGAGGGCATCAGCACCTGATCACATTGCTGCCTGGGAAGCCAGGGATGGCCTCATCATAGCCAGACTTACTTAACTTTATGCTGTACACCCTGGCTGCCACATGATGCGCCAGGTTGGCACCACCCCACACCAACATCATAAAGCATCCCTTCAATGGCCAAGCCATTCCTTTCACACTCATTACCATTGTGGGGGGTACTGTTATGTCTCACCATTCACTGCAACTCACTAAGCCAATTCCAAAGGTGCACACAAATCTGTCCAAGACCGGAAAGTGTTGAAAATAAAGATTTCAATGTTTGACAGCACATTAATGCAAATTTTACATAAACATTGGATAAAACACCCAAGTGGCTACCCTTGTGTGTTGTTAGTTGGAATGATTGCACTAGGATGAGGATGAGTGTGTGGGGTGGCTAGTGAGATGGGATGTCATAATGTAGATAGAGAGAGGGATGGGTGGACGTGCAAGGTATGTTGGTGTGAGTAAGGATGTGCAGGAGTAGGGTAAGGAAGGCAGGATGATGGGGATGTGATGAGAGGCACAGCAGGATGAGGTTGAGTGTGGATTTGTACTAACGTTTCCTGATCTAATGAGATAATTGAAACGTTTGCGGTACTGCACCCAGGTCCTCCTGACCAGATCCCCGCTTGTGCCCTCCTCTGCAATGTGCAACCAAGCTGTTTTGATCTCCTGGGGAGGTCTTCTCTGCCCATGGGAAGGGAAGAGGACCATGCTGTGTGCTCTGACTCCCTCCATAAGCATATGGAGGGAGTCATGGGAGAACCTGGGTGCAGCCCTCTGCCTTTGTGCAGTCATTGTCAGTGTTTGTAGCACTTCAATGCTGTAGAACACTGACAGCACAAACGTCAAAAGAAAGGTGGCCATGGTCCCTTTAAGGAAATCGGCTGATGAGGGGTCATGAATGACGTCACCAGACCTGCTTCCTCTAATTGGACCGTAATGTACGTTCATGAGCTTTTAGGCTCTGGATTCTGACTAGAGCTATGAACTGTACTTTAAACAAAGACAGCTTCAAGTTTAGTCCCTTGCCCTTGTTATACTAAGGACTCAGGAATTAGTGATTCCATTCTTCTCCCTTGCTGCTCAACCTCGATGTTCTGTTTAACGCAGAGCAGAGCTTTTGAACCCCATATCCTATCCATCAACATATCAAATTGACCACCTAATTCCACTTCCACAACACCATTCGTCTCTGCCTGTACTTCACCCACTGCCACTGAAATCCTCATCCATGCCTTTGTTATCTCCAGTCACATCTTCTTTAACACTTTCCTTACTGACCTTCCAAGTACCACCCTACTTAGAGTCCAACTCAGCCAAACATTTCCATTTGCATCCTATCCTATACTGTCTCATTCCACTTTTATTATTGACCTCGACTGATCCAGTCCCCTGATGCTTTTGAATTCAAAATCACCCTCATTTTCAAACCCCTCCATGACCTCACCTCATCCAACCTCTACAACCTCCTCCAAACTCTTTGTGTCAACACACACCACCCTCCACTTCTTTGACTCTGGTCCCCATTGTATCTACCCCTTCCTCCATGGGATCTTTACTGGCAGAGCCTTCAGCTACCTTAGCCCTATACTCTGGGAATCTTTCCCTGAAACCCTCCACCCTGATGTCTCTCAACTTCACAAACCTCCATTAAAAGGCTCCTCTTGGACCATGCCTTTGGTCTGCTCCCCAATTCTTCTCCCTCCATTGCTTGGCATCAGTTTTTAGTCTTGTGAATTGCTTGGGACTTTGACTGCAATATTAAGGGGTGCAATATCAATGAAAGTTACTATTGTCTCTGCTACTCCAGTAACCAACCCCCTATTTGCTTATGGGATGAAGAGAAAAGAAAGAAAGATTTGCATTTATACAATGCCTTTCACAACCTCAGGATATCCATTAAGCGTTTTACAGCCAATGAAGTACTTTTTGAAGTGTAGTCACTGTTGTAATGTAGGAAACGCAGCAGGCAATCTGCACACAGCAAGCTCCCACAAACAGTACTGAAATAAATGACCAGATAATCTGGTTCAGTGATGTTGGTTCAAGGCTAAATAGTGCCATGAAATCTTCATGTCCATCTGAGAGGGCAAACAGGGCCTTGGTTTAACACTTCGTCTGAAAGACAGCACCTCCAGCAGTGCAGCACCCCCTCAGTACTGCACGGGAGTGTCAGCCTAGATTTTGTGCTCAAGTCTCTGGAGTGGGACTTGAACCCACAACCTTCTGACTCAGATGCGAGAGCATTGCCACTGAGCCACGGCTAACAGCCGAACTGACTACCATATACCAGGACTTTCACACTGATTCTGCACTGATAGTGGCATAGGGTGAAAACAGTAATAAAATAAGAACGGATTTGGGTGCCTGTAAACTTATAATGAAATAGCTCCATATGTTTGTGTAGAAATAGCTCAAACCACTATTCCAGCATGTTTTAAAAGTTTACAGCACTGTAACATGTCTCTACAGTACTTACAGAACCTGTAATAAAAGAGGCACTTATAACAGAATTGCTACACAGAGTCCAAAACTAATAAAGGATTCAAATTTCCTATTTCATCTGAGCTCATTATAAACAGCTTTAAAATTTAGTGGAGTTCTATTTCAGCGAAAAGAATTTAATTAAAAAATTATTTTTTTTCCCCCATAAACCAAAAAGAACTTTTAGCCTCCAAGCAGTCATAGAGAAAAGCACAAACATTTTAGACCTCATGGAGTGTCGGGCTTCTAATTACATAAAAGTACTGGTGCATCTGCATTTAATAGTCTCTTGCTGCAATGCCAAACAGTGACTCATGTACATAGTTCTTGATAACCATGTTGCTACAATACAGTTATTAGTACCTAAGGGGCCCTTCTCCCAGCTGGGGGTGGTCAACAGATGCTAGCTGCTATCATTTTGTTTCTCAGGGTTTTAGCTAATACAAGATGTGCTGAACTAAACTGTGTTACACAGGAAGCGTTTTAAGGATTTTCCACTGTGCCATATCCCATTGTCAACGCTCTGAGAAAATCAGACATGTTTTCATTCTTTCCAATTTTCTCCTCCCTCCCTCCACCCACCCACCCCACCCCACCCAACCCTGAAATCACAACTCCTGTCAGGGTGCCAGATCCTGCAGCTGCTCACCCAAATGGGCAGTCTCCATGTGTGCCCAGATGGTGGACGTTGGCAAGCTGTTCCACTTTGGGGAGCATCATGGCCCAGCCAGGACTTGTCATAACTCAACGTCCTCAGAACTGTCGTGTCCCATTTCGCTCCTCTGACTCAGATCAACTAACTCGACACAAATCAGGAACGGAACCTGGGACCACCTGGTCTCTCCGACACTGGACGGTGACTTTCCCATAAATGGTGTCAGGCTAAAAAATGTCAGTACTATTTAGAACGTTTTTTTCATTTCAGTCACCCAGGGCAGCATCAAGCACTTCTGCGTCAGGCATATCATGAATTAGATGCAGATTGCTCTGCCCCAGTCCTAGAACAACACCGCCCCACCTCCACCAATATTTTCTGTTTCTCACACCAACTATTATGCAGCCTCTCTGAGTCAAAAAAAACTTAGAAAGATTGGCCTATCACTTCAATGACATGGTTGTATCAATCCTTACCGTCCTGAGCCAGTATGGGACAATGTGGCTCCACTCCCACACTGGACAGTCGGACCTTGGAGTATTTAAACGTAAAAGCAAATTAGAAAAAATATTGTGACGTTTACGTACAAGTTAAAATGGGATATACTTACAAAAACTGAAATAGTATATATAGAAGAGAAGGAATGAGGGAGGAGAGTGAAGAGCATGAGCAGAAGTAGCGAAAATTTAAAATGTGGTGTTGTGTATTCGTTAGCAGCATTGGATTAATATTACAGTCTGACAGTTACCTCATTTACTTAATGGTAGGACCTGTGTCAATGGTCCATGAGCTGACATAAAACTGTGCCACCCAGACAGGCTGGCATTTCTTGGAGTCTGAGGGTTAAAAGGGGATAAAAGGGCACCACTGAGCCGACTAGCGGGACTACAAGAGAGCAAGCCCGGAACAGCGCCAACCAACCTGGGAGGGTAAGAAATAGAAAGATTCAAAGTGTGACGTCACAGGAAAGCAGGGAAGCAATTGGTTGGTCAGTATTACTGAGATGAGGAGGAATTTCTTCACCCAGAAAGTGGTGAACCTGTGGAATTCTCTACCACAGAAGGCAGTTGAGGCCAATTCATTAAATATATTCAAGAAGGAGTTAGATATATTTCTTAAGGCTAAAGGGATCAAGGGATATGGGGAGAAAGCAGGGACAGGGTACTGAATTTGGATGATCAGCCATGATCTCATTAAATGGTGGAACAGGCTCGAGGGGCCGAATGGCCTACTCCAGCCCCTATCTTCTATGCTTCTATTTCTCTCTTTTTCTTGGGCATTGGTTTAAATTAAGAGCCAGGATTAAAAACTAAACGTTCAAAACTTAAACACTTAGGGGGAAAAATTCAGTTGGTTGCACCTCCCGTTAGCGCCTTAAGAGGGCGCTAATGGGGCACAAAGCAACTAGCGCCCGGGCGCGGCGATGTTTGCGCCGCTCGCGAAATTAACTAGACATTTTGCGGTGACGCTAAACAGTACCGCCACAATCTCCTGCGCCGGCTGATCATGACGTCAGTCGAGTGCGCAACGCCCCGGTAGCGCCCCGGAGCGGATATTGAGTGGTGCCCCCTGCCTTACCGCCTGCCGCTAGCAACGACAGGTTGAGGGGAGCGTTTTGCAGTCAGGAAGGGACTGGGGGAGCGCTATTTAAAGGCGACCGCTTCCTGCCTTTTTGTGTTGGCGACATTTTTGAACCACGCATTCTGAGAGAGAGAGAGAGACTTCTGGAGAGATTCAATGCTGTGTGAAGGAGTTTTGGGTACTGAGCAGCACTTTGCAGGTTCATTTTGATTTGCCCTTCCTTGTATCGATTTGGAAGAGACTGTGGGGGCTGCACTCTGAGCTCTTTCCCTGCGCCTCTCCATTGTTATTTCCAGCAGATTTGATGTACAGGTCTCTCCAGGCCGAGATTCAAGGCTGCAATGAGTAGGATGTGGATGGAAAGCAAGATCAACCCTCCCCTTTAAGAACTGGCTGGGGCCATTGTGTCTGTGTTCCATTGCTGACTGACATCACATGAGCTTCGCCAGCGCTCTGAGTTAGCGCCTCGCTCCTCGACCTTTGCGCCTTAAGACAGATGTATAGCGCCTGATTTAGCGCTCCAATCACCTCCAGGGGCGATAAAAGTCAAGTTTGCAGTCGGAGGCGATAATTAGCGCCAGGCGCTAATCTTTGCGCCTGGCCGATAATTGCGCCCCAAACGGGGCGATACTGAATTTTTCCCCCTTAATTAATTAAATACATTAGCGATGGCAGGGCAGGCGAGGTGTTACTGCTGCTACATGTGGGAGCTGGTGGACACCATTGAGGTCCACGGCGACCACATTTGCAGTAAGTGTTGGTTGCTTGAGGAACTTTGGCTCCGTGTTGATGAGCTGGAGTCCGAGCTTCAAACACTGCGACACATCAGGGAGGGGGAGAGTTACCTGGATGCTGTGTTCCAGGAGGCAGTCATACCCCTTAGATTAATTAATTCAAATTTGGTCCATGGTCAGGGACAGGTGGGTGTGAATACGAGCGAGGCAGGTATGGGGACCCAGGAGGTAGTGGTGGAGGAGCCTCAGCCCTTGCTCTTGTCCAGCTGTTAGGAGGTTCTTACTCTCTGTGTGGGCGAGAGCAGGGACTGCAGTGAGGATGATCAAACTGACCACAGCACCATGATACAGGTGGGGGGAGCAAAAAGAAATGTGGTAGTGGTAGGGGACAGTATAGTTAGGTGGGTATAGACACTGTTCTCTGCAACCAAGAGCATGAGTCCCGAAGGCTGTGTTGCCTGCTCGGTGCCAGGGTAAAGGATATCTCCTCTGGGCTGGAGAGGAACTTAGAGTGGGAGGGGAATGATCCAGTTGTTGTGGTCCATGTAGGTACCAATGACATAGGTAGGACAAAGAAAGAGGTTCTGCTGAGGGAGTATGAGCAGCTAGGGCCTAAATTAAAAAGAACCACAAAGGTAATAATCTCTGGATTACTACCTGAGCCACGTGCAAATTGGCATAGGGTAAATAAGATCAGAGAGTTGAACGAGTGGCTCAAAGATTGGTGTGGGAGAAATGGGTTTCGATTCTTGGGGCACTGGCACCAGTACTGGAGTAAGAGGGAGCTGTTCCATCGGGACGGGCTTCATTTGAACTAGGCTGGGACCAGTGTCCTGGCGAATCGAATAACTAGGGCTCTAGATAGGGCTTTAAACTAAATAGTGGGGGGGAGGGATCCACTGAGCGGAAATTTAAAAAGTCAATGAAAAATGAGAAGGCAAAAGTGCAGGGTAGCGATAGGGGTAATGATAACCAGAATGTGACAAGAAGGGACAGAGCGTATACACATAAGAGTGCATCAGAAAGAGGGGTCAGAGTAGGGAAAATGGTAATAAGACAAAATTAAAAGCTCTGCATCTGAACGCACGCAGCATTCATAACAAGATAGATGAGTTGACAGCACAAATAGAAATAAATGGGTATGATCTGATAGCCATTACAGAGACGTGGTTGCAAGGTGGCCAAGGCTGGGAACTGAATATTATGGGGTATTTGCCATTTCGTAATGATAGACAGAAAGGAAAAGGAGGTGGTGTAGCTCTGTTAATAAGGGATGAGATCAGGGCAGTAGTGAGAAATGATATTGGCTTAGAAGATCAAAATGTAGAATCAGTTTGGGTGGAGATAAGAAATAATAAGGGTAAGAAGTCACTGGTGGGAGTGGTCTACAGGCCCCCAAACAGTAGCCACACTGCAGGACAGAGTATAAATCAAGAAATAGAGGCTTGTAAGAAAGGTATGGCTATAATCATGGGAGATTTTAATCTTCTTATTGATTGGATAAAGCAAATTGGCAAAGGTAAACTTGAGGAAGAGTTCTTACAGTGTAGGCGGGATGGTTTCTTGGAACAATAAGTTGTGGAACCAACCAGGAACAGACTATTTTAGATCTGGTAATGTGTAATGAGGCTGGGTTAATTAATGATCTCGAAGTGAAGGATCCTCTTGGGAAGAGTGATCATAGCATGTTAGAATTTCAAATTCAGTTTGAGGGTGAGAAAGCTAAGTGTCAAACTAGTGTCCTGAACTTAAATAAAGGTAATTACAAAGGTATGAAGGCAGACTTGGTTAAGGTGGACTGGGAAAATATATTACAGGGTAAGACTGTAGAAAAGCAGTGGCAAACATTTAAGGAGATATTTCATAACTCTCAGCAAAGATATATTCCAGTGAGAAAGAAAGGCTGTGATTTTTCTGGTGCTCAGAGGGCAGATTTGGAGATGGGTCAGATGGTAAAATCGCAAATATAGATGGTGGGTTCCAATCCCACCGTCAACCCGCCTCCGTGCAACTTTCCCAAATGCGGGCTCCCAGACTCCCCTTCGGTCCCGCCTCCAAGCGGCAGGAGAGGCCCTTAAGGCAGTTAACAGCTTGTTAACTGCCTGGATAATGCTATTTTGACAGCGGTTTTAGATTTTGCCACGCCGTTCCCAAACCACGCCAGCTGATTGTGTCAGGTTCACAAGTGGCTGCCTTCTTCACAGCTGCAGCTGCAGCATAAAAACGGAGCTCTCAACAAGGATCACTTACAGATGACAGAACTTTGTTTTTTCAGGTCTTGGAAAACTTTTTGCAGGCCTACTGATCTTGGAAGTGGTGAAGCTGAGATCCATCTCCACTATGACCTCCTGTGAAAACCTTCTCCCCACATTGACTGAGCGCTTCCTCAACGGAGATATCTACCAGCAGCATGGGAACCATTTATCTCCTTCCATCCTGGTCCTCAGATTCGGAGGAAGAGCAGCCGCGGCAGCAGCAGAGCCAGGCACAACAGCAGCAGCAACAACAGGAGCGCCAACCTCCTGCTCACCCACCTGATGCTGCACAGGGCAGAAGGCATCAGCGCAGGGCTGCACCTCGCCGCAGGAGATACCCCCAACACAGGGTTTACAGGCCGAGGATGACCTTCCTCAACATGACTGAGCAGCAGTGCCAAAGGAGGCTGAGACTTTCGCGAGAGGTAGTCGCTGACATCTGCGCAATGCTGCACCAACACCTGGAGCCCAGAGGAGCGGGTGGACACCCCTTACCAGTGGCTGTCAAAGTCACCACCGCTCTCAATTTTTTTGCTTCAGGGTCCTTCCAGGGCTCATCAGCAGACATCAGCGGCATCTCCCAGTCGGCCGCACACACTTACATCACGCAGGTAACCGATGCCCTATTTGCAAAGGCGCATAATTACATCCACTTCTCCACGGATCAAGCAAGTGTAACCGCACGTGCGGTTGGCTTTGCAAATATGGCAGGCTTGCCAAGGGTGCAGGGCGTCATAGACTGCACACATATGGCCCTTAGGGCACCCCATCACAACCCAACTGTTTTTGTCAACCGCAAGGGCTTCCACTCCCTTAATGTCCAGCTGGTTTGTAACCACAGGAAGGACATTTTGCATGTTTGTGTGAAGTACCCTGGCAGTTGCAATGACTCGTTCATCCTGCAGCAGTCTACTGTGCCTCCGCTCTTCAATCCGCCAACACAACTTTCTGGATGGCTACTTGGAGACAAGGGATATCCCCTGAAGACGTGGCTGATGATGCCGTTGAGGAGGCCATCGAATGAAGCTGAGGAGCGCTACAATGCCAGCCACATTTCGACCAGATCCATCATCGAGCACACCATCAGCTTGCTCAAGATGCGATTCAGATGCCTTGACAGATCAGGTGGAGCCCTACAGTACTCAGCAGCCAGGGTCTCCAGAATCATCGTGGTCTGCTGTGCACTGCACAACATCGCACAGCATCGTGGCTTGCAGCTGCCTGAGGTACAAGTGGCTCATCGCATAGCCTCCTCAGATAAGGAGGAGGATGAGGAGGAGGAGGAGGAGGAGGAAGACTTTGTGGAGGCGGATGAGCCAGCTGCAGCAGCACGCGAGCACATTGCTGCCCGTGATGCAAGGGATGCACTAATCTTTGCTAGATTCGCTTAGTTAGACGAATCAAACACATGTGGCTGGCACCTTCTTATCACACCATACACAATGGACAAGAACCTGTGGGTTCCTATCACTCTGACCACCATCATTACAAATGCAAGTCTCCCTGAGCTCTCAATGTGCAACTTCTATTTCCCAGATCACATAGGCCAGAACTTCAACTGTTTGCCATCACTTCTGTTTAATCAATGCACAAAAGGATGACAATGCCAAAAAAATAAAGACAACAAAAGACAACAGAACAGAACACCCAAGTGACTTCCCTTGTGACTAATTGTGCTTTATCTTCCTCTTATGCGTGCTTCTATGTGGTGCTTCCCCTGTGGCTTCAGCAGATGTGGAGGCACCTTGCTCACTTTCATGCTGCTCCTGCTTCGACACCTTTGGCGGGCATCCTCTGGGTTTACGAGCCTGTGAGGGCTTGGCAACAGTCTGCTCCTCCTGCAGCTGTGTAGGGGCTGAGACGCCCATCTCAGTTGGGTGAGGACTCTGGTGGGGCTCTGACCCAGGGCTACTCAGTGGCATGGGAGTGTGAGCGCTTGGAAAGGAGCCCCCACTTCCTTGTTGCCTGCCACCAACATCCCTCTCATGGGTCACCCCCACTTAAGTGCTAGCAAGTGGTTGGACAGCACCTTGCTGCACATCAGGGGGGCCATGAGGACCCGTATCTGCACTGGCAGTCCTACTCAAAAGGACTTCCATGAAGCTCTGGTTTCTCTGCTCAATAGCTGCCCATCGCTCCTCCAGAGATGTCATTCTATTCTGAACATTCACCATGTTTTCCTGACTCTGGCGACTTATTTCCTCCATGGCCATAGCCATCCTCTCCTCTACCGTGGCCATCCTTTCCAGAGAGGTAGCCATCCTTACCACGGAGGTAGCCATCCTTTCCCCAGAGGTTGCCATCCTTTCCGTGGTGGTGCGTTCATGCGCCATTGACTCCACAAAGGCACTGCTCATGTTAGAGATGGACTCCTCCATCCTCTCCACACTCGCAGTAACCCTGAAGACAAAACCTGCCAGTGACTTCTGCACTTGTTCCTGGAGTTCCAGCACCGCTCTCCTTCTGGATGGACCCAGAGGCACAGGGTCCACATGCAGCTGAGCAGAGCTGGGAGCGCCCTGCAGCCTCCGACGAGGACTCTCCACCACTATCCCTGTCTCCACCATCTGCTGATGCTCACTTGTGAGCTGTGATACACCAGGTGACAACACTACTCTATGTCGCAAAGGTCCCCCTGAGGTGTGCATATCTGTGCTCGTGCTGGGTGCGCTTAATTCTGCTGACGCTGTGCCCTCAGAGGTTGCAGGTTCCTCTGAGGAGTCTTCCGGCTCAGGCTCTTCCACCTGGACAGTGGGGAGGGGGGCTGTCGATGGTCCTGTGGGGGAGTAAAGGCATGAGTTAGACATGTGATATTAACGTAGCATGCACATAGAATTGTGCAGATGATCATAAGTCAAGCTGCATGAGCATCAGATGCCAGATCAGTCACTCATGCAATGTAAATGAGAGAGATGCAAATCTATTCTGTCACCAGTTTGCTCTGCTGCGCCCGTCTGACTGTCCCCCACTTCCAGATCCTCCTCACCTCCGATGATTTCCAGGGCCGTCTCCTCAGCATTGGTGAGATTGGAAATGGAAGGTGGCCCTCCTCCTGTCATAGCCCTCTCCCTCTTATTGTGGGCTCTCTTTTCCTTCAGGGACACAAGTGGAGTTTGAGTGAGAATGATGGAGTGAGTGTAGAGAAACCATAGCATAGATGCTTAGAAGGAGACAAAGATGGAGTGAGATGCCAATACCAAGGGCCCTCCCTGTGCGTTGTTAGTTGTTGTCATTGCATAACAGTGATAGCGAGTGTGAGGGCAGCATAGTCGAATAGTGAAGTGATTGTGTACATAGAGAGAGAGGGATGGTTAAGGGTGCAAAGGATGTAAGGGTAAAGTGGGATGTGCAGGAGTAGGTTGACAATGCAGAGTGCTGGTGATGAGAGGAGATGGGGAGCAGATTGAGGGTAAGTGTGATGTTATACTCACTTTCCCTGAGCATACCAGGTCATTGAACCTTTTTCTGCACTGCACCCAGGATCGAGTGCACAACGATCTGGAGCTCACCTCCTGAGCAATTGGCAGCCAGGCTGCTTTGATTTGCTGTGGTGGCTTCTTCCGCCCAGAGGATGGGAACAGTACCTCCTTGCACCCTCTGACTCCCTCCACAAGAGCATGGAGGGAGTCATCATCAAATCGGGGAGAAGCCTGGGCCCTTGAGGTAGTCATGGCAGCAGTTGTTAGAGCGAAGTCCACCATCAAATAATGAGAGAATGAAGCAAGGCTGCACGGGCCCCTTAAATGCAGCTGGCTCACAGACGTCAGCAGAGGCGAGTTGCAGACCCAAAACCACTAATTGGCCTGGGGAGCGCACACGCAGGGACTCAATTGCCCAATTGGGGGAAAATTGCAAATTTTTACCGGCTGAAAGTGGCGGCGGGACCGGAACCTGCCGACCACCTGACCCGTACCGAACCCGCCACAAATGGCAAAATCGCGGCCAAATACTCTTCGAGAAGGATGAACCATCTGTGGCTAACTAAGGAAGTAAAGGATGGTATCAAATTGAAAACAAAGGCATACAATGTTGCGAAGAATAGTGGAAGGCCAGAGGATTGGGAAATTTTTAAAAACCAGCAAAGGACGACTAAAAAAATGATAAAGAGAGAGAAGATAGCTTACGAGAGTAAGCTAGCAAGAATTATAAAAACAGACAGTAAGAGCTTCTACAGGTATATAAATGGAAGAGAGTAGCTAAAGTAAACATTGGTCCCCTAGAGGATGAGCCTGGGGAATTAATAATGGGAAACAGGGAAATGGCGGAGACTTTGAACAAATATTTTCTATCCGTCTTCACAGTAGAAGACACTAAAAGAATCCCAATAATGGATAATCAAGGGGCTATTGGGGTGGGGGGGGGAACTTAAAACAATCACTATCACTAGAGAGAAAGTACTAGGCAAACTAATGGGACTAAAGGCGAACAAGTCCCCTGGACCCGATGGCCTGCATCCTAGGGTCTTAAAAGAGGTGGCTGCAGAGATAGTGGATGCATTGGTTGTAATCTACCAAAATTCCCTTGGTTCTGGAGAGGTCCCAGCGGACTGGAAAACTGCATATGTAATGCCCCATTTAAGAAGGGACGGAGACAGAAAGCATGCAACTATAGACCAGTTAGTCTAATATATCTGTCATTGGGAAAATGCTGGAGTCCATCATTAAGGAAGTGGTAGCAAGACATTTAGAAAATCATAATATAGTCAAGCAGAGTCAGCATGGCTTTATGAAAGGGAAATCATGTTTGACAAATTTGCTGGAGTTCTTTGAGGATGTAACAAGCAGGGTGGATAAAGAGGAACCAGTAGATGTGATGTATTTGGATTTCCAGCAGGTATTCGATAAGGTGCCACATAAAAGGTTACTGCACAAGATAAGAGCTCACGGGGTTGGGGGTAATATATTAGCATGGATAGAGGATTGGCTAACTAACAGAAAACAGAGAGTCGGGATAAATGGGTCATTTTTAGGTTGGCAAACTGTAACTAGTGGGGTGCCGCAGGGATCAGTGCTGGGGCCTCAACTATTTACAATCTATATTAATGACTTCGATGAAGGGACTGAGTGTAATGTAGCCAAATTTGCTGATGATACAAAGATAGGTGGGAAAGCAAATTGTGTGAAGGACGCAAAGAATCTCCAAAGGGATATAGATAGGTTAAGTGAGTGGGCAAAAATCTGGCAGATGGAGTATAATGTGAGAAAATGTGAGGTTATCCACTTTGGTAGGAAAAATAAAGAAGCAAATTATTATTTAAATGCTGAGGTACAGAGGGATCTGGTGGTCCTTGTACATGAATCACAAAAAGTTAGCATGCAGGTACAGCAAGTAATTAGGAAGACAAATGGAATGTTGGCCTTTATTGCAAAGGGAATGGAGTATAAAAGTAGGGAAGTCCTGTTACAACTGTACAGGGCGTTGGTGAGACCACACCTGCAGTACTGCGTACAGTTTTGGGCTCCTTATTTAAGGAAGGATATACTTGCATTGGAGGCAGTTCAGAGAAGGTTCATGAGGTTGATTCCGGAGTTGAAGGAGTTGTCTTATGAAGAAAGGTTGAGTAGGTTGGGCCTATACTCATTGGAGTTTAGAAGAATGAGAGGGGATCTTATTGAAACATATAAGATTCTGAAGGGGCTTGACAGGGTAGATGCAGAGAGGATGTTTCCCCTCATTGGCGAATCTAGAACTAGGGGGTATAATTTCAAAATAAGCGGGCACCCATTTAAAACGGAAATGAGAAGGAATTTCTTCTCTGAAGGTCGTGAATCTTTGGAATTCTCTTCCCCAGAGAGCTGTGGAGGCTGGGTCATTGAATATATTTAAGGTGGAGATAGACAGATTTTTGAATGGTAAGGGAGTCAGGGTTATGGGGAGCGGGCAGGGAAGTGGAGTTGAGGCCAAGATCAGATCAGCCATGATTTTATTGAATGGCGGAGCAGGCTCGAGGGCCAAATGACCTACTCCTGCTCTTATGTCTTATGTTCTTAAGCAAGTGAAGGAGTTAAGTAAGTAAAGGGGGTTAAGCAAGTGATAGAAGTTAAGCAAGTGAAGGGGGTTAAGCAAGTGAAGAACGGTAGACAGTGGTGCAATTTTGTTTTGAGGGCGAGGGAGTTATTCACTCAACTTCCCTTTGTTGAGTCCTTGAGAATCCCAGGAAAACACTGTTTGGCCATAAAATTCATAGCCCACGCTGATTACAAAATGGGATTGGAGAGAACAGGGAGCAGTTGCCAACCCAGTGCCTTAGCTTGAAACTCAGATGAAGAAACAGAGAGAAAATAGGAACTTAGAAAGAAAGAAAGAACTTGCATTTATATAGCGACATTTACGACCTCAAAGTGTAGTACAACCAAAGAAGTACTTTTGAAGTGTAGTCACTGTTGTAATGTAGGAAACACGGCAGCCAATTTGTGCACAGCAAGATCCCTCACACCGCAATGAAATAAATCCCAGATAATCTGTTTTTAGTGATGTTGGGTGAGGGACAAATGTTGGCCAGGACACTGGGAGAAACTCCCCTTCGCTTCTTAGAATAGTGCTTTGGGATCTTTTACTTCCACCTGAGAGGGCAGGTGGGGCCTCGGTTTATTGTCTCATCTGAGAAACGGCACCTCCGACAATGCGGCACTCCCTCAGTACTGCACTGGGGTGTCAGCCTAGATTATGTGCTCAAGTCCCTAGAGTGGAACTTGAACCCATGGCCATAGAACATGGAACGAGACGATGCCAATTGGCCCACTCCTCGCATATTGAAAAATAAAAATGACCATCCTAGATCACAACAGGTTAATTGTATTGAGCAACACTTTAATCATATTCAGTTAATACTTTTATTAATGATGAAGGCGTCTAAATCCAATTGGGATTATTTGCTGAATTGTAAACCACTCATTCATTCTGTAACAAAGATGACAACATACATACCATTAACCTACTGCAAATCGGCAGAACATTGATGCTTTCACTGCCAGCTGGCTGCAGATGTTGAAGCCAAGTGTTAGCAGCAGCGAGACATTCAAGCTGTGGTTTTGCCTCTTGTCAGTTTCAGGTCAGTCTCATAATTTTAACAAGGAACCAAGACATGTCCTCCATGCATCTGTGCCGACTTAAAGGTTGAAATATCTGAAAACACATTCTTACTTTTGCATCTGAAAACTTCCCCCATGAAAAAAATAATCAGGATGAAACAGCTGGGGGAATTTAAACAGGGATAATCTACCTGTTTTATAAACTTAACATGAGGGGCTAAATTTTATTATGAGTGATTTGTTGCTCAAATAGCTGTTTATATTTTTTAAATCCTAAATCATATTACTAGCAGTGTTATTTCTTTGCTGCTAAAGAACAGGTGGGGACCACCCCTGCAAATCAACTGTAGAAAAATGTTGGTAATGCCTAGCCATCAATCTTAGAAAAAGTAGATATATTGCCTCCTGAGACTCAAGGGGCCAAAGTTATGAATGCACACTGCCAAAGGGGAGCCTTCCTCCCCCCTCCGAATACACATTCAGAAAACCAGCCCTAATGCAACAGTAATCTTGCATTCGTAGATTTATACAAAGTTAGAAAGACTTACATTAAGCCCCCTTTCTATCTCAGAGGATAAATGTACCATGTGGTCTGATACTGATTCACACGGACCAAGAGGTTACCTGGTCTGTGCTGTGTTCATTAAGTTCAGGCAGGCGGCTGTTTTGGGGCATGATAATTGGCCTCCATGTCCTTGGCAAGAGAAGGGGAAAAATTGGCTAGGATTGTTGAATATATACTTGGAAAATTGGATATGTCCTTGAAAAGGAAATATTTACAAGGCTATGGGGAAAGGAGCGGCGGGTGTGGTACTGATCGGAGAGCTCTTTCAAAGTGCCGGCACAGGCACGATGGGCCGATTGGCCTCCTTCTGTGCTGTAAGATTCTATGATTTGGCCTTGCTACACTCACTGACGAGGTTCATGCATGAAGATGGGCACTATGGGGAGATTGCAAGGATCTTCCAGCACCCATGGAGCTGTAAACCTTCACAATAGAAGGGGAGAAAATTTGTGGAAGGGCATGTACTTGTTTATGTCTGACCCCTGAACCTTTATACAGCCTTGGCAGCTTTTCTTGAAACCATTTTTAAAAACATTTTCAGCTACAGATTGGGGAAATGGCTTTAATGTACGTTGCTATTTGTGACAATGTCTAACTGGTTGTCCTTCAACATAATTGAACTATGGAAACCATGGGGAAAAATATAATAATTTGGCAAAATCATGACAGTAGGACAGGGAAGCACTGATTCAAGCTAGTGAAATTGATGTCTGCAAGCTTTTCTTCACACAATGAGAGATCAACACATGGAATGGACTTCTGGGAAAGATAGTAGAGCCAAAAAAAAGGTCGATGCCGGGTAGTCCGTCCGGTTTTATTCTTATTATTGTTTTTCGTAGCTGTTGTGTACAACTGAGTGGCTTGCTAGGCCATTTCAGAGGGCAGTTAAGAGTCAACCACATTGCTGTGGGTCTGGAGTCACATATAGGCCAGACCAGGTAAGGACGGCAGATTTCCTTCCCTAAAGGACATTAGTGAACCAGCTGGGTTTTTACGACAATCCGATAGTTTCATGGTCACCATTACTGATATTAGCTTTTTGTTCCAGATTATTTAATTAACTGATTTTAAATTCCCCAGCTGCCGTGGTGGGATTTGAACTCACGTCTCTGGATCATTAGTCCAGGCCTCTGGATTACTAGTCCAATAAGCTAACCACTATGCTACCGCTCCGAAATGAGAGACACCACAAAATATTCTAAAGACCATTAATAAATGTATCTATGAACATATCACACATATCACAATGACCCTTGTGCCTGCCATTGTTGAATAGCTGTCATTGTGTGCAAGGTGTGAGATGTGGGTGTGAGTGTTGATAGGTAGAGATTGTTGGTGGGTGAGTGCTGGGGATGGGTTGCTTTGGGCAGTGTGTGAAGCTTGTGGTACAGATGTAGCATTTGTTGAAGCATTCACTCACCCTGACCACCCAAGTGAGGTCATTAAATTTCTTCCTGCACTGTGTGTGGGTCCTGGGGACCACAGTGCTGCCCAAGATGTGCTGCGCTACCTCCCTCCACATG
Organism: Squalus acanthias; assembly: GCA_030390025.1. Lineage (NCBI taxonomy): Eukaryota > Metazoa > Chordata > Chondrichthyes > Squaliformes > Squalidae > Squalus > Squalus acanthias. Next base: position 127,669,446 of record CM059427.1, read on the forward strand.
GTGTGGAAGACTTGTGGCGAGGGCCTCCTGCCACTTGCTGGGCAGAGCACTGCCCTCCGTCTCTCCACAGCGAAAACCAATGCTTCATCAGAGAATCTTAAAGCTCTCTCCCTGGGGCGTGTACCTGCCATGACCTGGTTCAGTCCTCTGGCTTCTTCTCCTTGTTCTGCTTCTGCTTGCTGAGGCAGCTGCACATGCTGAGAATAAGACTCTGCAGCACCAATGAACCACCCCTTTAAGTGGTGAAAAAAGCCTGTGGCAATGATGCATTGCGATTAGACTGCACCCGATATTGGTACACCCTTTAAATCTAACGCCAATGAGCTTGGGTTTTAAGGGGGCAAAACTCAGTTGGTTAGCGCCTCCCATTAGCGCCTGCAGCTAGCGCTAACGGGGCGCTGATGCAGTAGCGCTGGGGCGAGGCGAATCTGGTGGCGCACGGCAAATTCAGACCCCCGTTGCGCCGCCGGTTACCCAACTGAGGTGGATCTGCCATGAGCACACCTGCTTCAGTCCTCCAGCTCCTTCTCCTTGCTGTGCTTCTCCTTGCTGAGGCAGCTGCACAGCCAGCAATGCTGAGAATGAGGTGCTGCAGTATCAATGAACCTCCCCTTTAAGTACTGGGAAAAGCCTTTGGCAATAATGAGTTGAGATTAGACTGCACCCAATATTGGTCTACCCTTTGAGTGTAACACCACTGAGCTAGGCCTTGAAGACTTGATTTAGCACCCCAATGATTTCTTTGAGCAGTGAGAATTAATTTTGCGTGCAGTCTAAAGTATTAGCGTCTGGCACTAATTCTCAAACTTTTCTAAAGATACCGCCCATTCCTGGGCTATAATGAATTTCTAGCCCTAAGACTTGATTTAGGACTCCAATCATTTTATGGAGCAGTGAGGATGAATTTTGCATGCAGTCTAAAGCATTTGCGCCTGGCGCTAATTCTCCAACTTTTCTACTGACACCGCCCATTCCTTGGCTATAACGAATTTCTAGCCCCAGCTGCAGAACGGTACACAATACTCTAACTATGGTCTAACCAAGGTTCTATACAAGTTTAACATAACTTCCATAATTCAGATAGTGGAGATTCTGCTTTGGTTGTAGAAAATCTGTGTACAACAACAACAACTTGCATTTATATACCGCCTTCAACATAGGAAAACGTCCCAACAAGACGCTTCACAGAAGAGTACAGAACATTTATTCCAATTGCCTCAAACTCTCAATGCTGGTAGACATTTTCTGTATTTCATCAACTCAATGGAAGTTGGAATTGTCTCTCCTGGAATCTCTGTTGCAGTCTCGATATTCCTCTTGTAATTCTAAAGTATAATTTTAAAGGGCTCATTTTACCAAGTTCACATTCCAGCCGAACATTATGTGCGGTGTGCCCAGGATTTCCTGAAATGCGCAGCTGACAGACGAGACTCCCTGTCAGGAGCGTGAGCTTGGAAAATTACCGTCTTTAATGTAAACTTCAAGCTTTTTAACTTCCCTGGTTTTGATTTTTTTTATCATCCATTTTGAAGATTGAAGCGACAACGTCCCTAAAAATTAACTTTACTGAGGCTTTCGTGATTGCTGAGGGAACAGCGAGGATGGTGCTCGGGACTGTGTTGTATGCAGCAGTGCATTTAAAGAGGCCCACAAGAAAACCTGCTATATTTTTTTGGACTGTTTTCCCAATTGTTTTGTGGATTTAGTTCTTTTATTCCCGGTTTGCACTTGGTTGCTCAGGAGACTTTGTGCCAAGGGTATATTTCGGAACGCCACAATACTGATGGTTTTCCCCTATGGGAATCCCCCTTTACTTACCTTTTCGGAGGAAGAAAAGGAGGAGCAGCTAAGGCAGGTTGGGCTGCACCAGAGGCAGACTGCACTCACCAGGCAGTACCCTTACACCCTTTACAGGTGGAGCCAATGCCTACCTGGCTTTGCCAGAGGAGCTCTGTCAGAAGACTCGGTGTTCTGCTTCCATTTTTATGGTGCCAGCTCAGGCCATTTTCCAGCCACCGTTGTTATCCAACCTGCATTAAAAATATTACAAGCCTTTGCAAACCCTGCCAACCTTCTGTCATCATACGTGCCCACTTACCTTTATGAGGCCACATCCCTTTAATTGTGCGCACCCCTCTTGTTAGCAGCTCTGTGTGGTGGGGTAAGGGAGGTGTACCGTGTTGCTGTCTGGATTTTAGTTTTCAATTCCCAGCTGAAACAGCACAGGGAGGTACCCCCCACAAGGTCTACAGCGTGTAAATTGCAGTGTGTGGAGGAATGCAGTAAACTCAATTAAATTGCCACTCACTGACTGACAGCAAGTCCACCGACCTTGAAATGAAAAACGAAGAGAAATACGCCACAGAAGGAGACAGCTAAAGTGTTGTTTCCCAGTGTGCCTAGCTGATTAATGAGCTGGACTAGCAGGTCTGTTTTATTTGCTTGTGCGTGGGGAGGGCAAGGAATAGAGAGACAATTGTTTTGCTGGAGGGTGGAAGGGAGTCTCCTGTTTGACCTAGCTCAGAGAAGACATCGCTAATGAAATCGCATACTAATTGCTTACAAAATGGCCACTGCTGATAATAGAGTTTATCACTGTAATCATTAGTGTACCACAGAAAACATGGAACAAGTAAATCTTTTGCAGCCTATCAAGTCTGCTACTTCCACAGACAATTGTGGAACAGGAATTGTAGGAGAGAGAATCATTTTTGGCTGTTATTTGGTGTCGGACAACACCCAAATCTATCTGAAATAAAAACAGAAAATGCTGGAGAAACTCAGCAGGTCAGGCAGCATCTGTGAAGAGAGAAACAGAGTTAATGTTTCAGGTCGATGACCTTTCGTCAGAACTGGAAAAAAGCAGGAAATGGAACAGATTTTTAAGCAAGTGTAGAGGCTGGGAAAGCAGGGGAGGGGATGAAAGAACAAAAGGGAAGGTCTGTGATAGGATAGAAGGCGGAAGAGGTTAAGAGACATTAAGAGATATTCAAGGCAAAAGGGGATGGTTATGGGACAGGTTAAGAAACCCAAATCTATCTGTCTGCCATCGACTCCAAGGCTATTGCTCTACTGGTCACTTGTCTGGCTATCATCAAGGCCTCTTTGAGTCAAGATTTCCTGACACTCAGCATTGTCAGAATTGAAGCTGTCCTCTCCATCTCCTGCTAGCACCAATATGGATCTAGCTTTAATTCCATCAACCTCCCCTGTTGGCCCCTTTAGCTAAACCCAGAGTGCATAATCTCAGTGTCCTGTTCAGCCCTGAGCTGATCTTCCAACTCCATGTCCAGTCTGTTGCCAAGACCACTTTCTTTCACTTCCAGATTAATGCCCATCTACACCTCTAATTCTCCCTCTATGCTCCCAAAACTTTGATCCAGGGTTTTGTCACCTCAAGGACTGACTTCACAAATCCTCTGCTTGCCAGCCTTCCTACCTCCACCCTTCACAAACTCCACCTTATTCTTATCTCCACAGCCCATGTCCTCTCTCACATACCATTACCTTGGTTCTAGCCAAATTTCAGTGGCTTTGTGGGCCCCAGCACTTCAATGTCAAGATCTTCTTCATTTTCAAATCTATCCATAGCCATAGCCACACCCCACCCCACCCTTCTCCAGCCATAAGTCTTCCACTCCTCTGTCATCAGATTACTGCTTTCTACACTACATCATCAGTGACCATGCTTCCAGTCAATACATCCATTTCCTCTGGAATTTTCTCTGAAAAGCACATCTTCTTCCTATGTCCCTCCCTACCTACAAAAGCCTCCTTTCTCTCTGACCATCCCTTCTACCTCTCATCTAAACCTTTTCTTCTTTCTTGTTTGGTGTGAGCTTTCCCTGTCTTGTTAAGTACTGTGAGAAATGTTCTTCTATGAGGATCCCTATATAAAATGTAAATTGTTGCTGTGGTGGTGGTGCATAGAGATAATATAGTATTGTTTCTTTCAATTCCTTTTGGGGCCTTATTGTTACCAGGGATTTTCCAATAATTTATTTCCAATATATAACTGAAAGAAGCTATTACCAAGAGCACCTAAAAACAAGGGGAAAAGTAAATTTGAAAGAAATGTGAAGCACTATTTCCAAATCTCCAGCCCAACAATCATCTTCCTTTTTCAATCCTATGGGCCGAAAGCTGTTGTGTGGTGGACTGCATAATAGAGGTTGTATGACAGCCTGAATGCTGTCATTTTTCAAGATTATGGTCATTTAATATTGCAGTACAGCAGAATTCAGTGCTGGCATATTCCATTTGCAGTATCCTGTCCCGGGAACATTTCCATTGCTTTATTCTATGGGTGTGATGTGTATTTTTATACATTTGAAAATCATACTGAAGAATTCACATAGACTGAAATAACCTTTAATGGTTGACAGCAGTGTGTTATTGCTTATTGAAGACATGTTTTATGGCTGCGTTAAGAGTCAGATGCTCATGGCCTGAATAAAATATTGGAACCAGTCAGAGTGAGTTCATGTCTGATGTCATTATAACTTAAGGCTGGTACTTGTGAGTTATGTGTCTGTCACACTCAAGCTCACTTTCAGCAATAAGACCCACCCTATCGTTCAGATTGGTTTTTGATGTGTGAACCAGCTCTACTTTCAATGCTGAGTGCAATTTGAAGGAGTACAGGTCTCAGAACCATCTTACCTAGCGCTGTGGAGCACAGGTTAGCTTTCTCAAGGTCAAAAGCTAGACACAGATGAGAAAGGCTGTTTGGCCCCTCCCAACTCATCCAATCAGAAAGTCTCTACAGTCTCCCATCATGGCTGTTTCTTGAATGATTCTGGCCAGGCCCTGAAATTCGCCTCTCCGGCTTGCAGCGGGGGTAAGGATCGCGCGCGCACTTACCTACTACGCCTGCCGTTGTGTTTTGGGCCCACGGGAACTTCAGCTCCTGGGCCTGCTCCAACTGCCGGCGCGCAGTGCGTGCGTGTCCCAGGGGCACAGTTAGTGCGATGCGTCCCCTGGGATCACGTGGGCCATGGAGAGCCAATGGCAGCAGACCATCTTTCATTCATAGATTTGACAGGAGACCTGTCAAATCTGTGAATTGAAATCGGCCCCAAAAGAACAGCTAAACTTAAAATAATTTTTTTTTAAAAACCATCACATTTATAAAATAACTATAGTTAAATAAATTAACCACTTTAAACAAAAATTTAAATTTTTGAAAAAATTAAAATACTTTTTAAAAGTGATAAAAATAAACTTACCTTTCTTTAAAGTATCTAAAAAAGATAAACCTGTTGAAAAATTTTTTAATTATACTTAATTAACCACTTACCTTGTTGAAAATGGCTCCTGTGCCTCCTTTTTAAATGTGCAGGTTCTTCAATACTTACCCTCCCGTAGAAACCTGAAAAAAAATCTAAGTTTGCTGCGTGCGCGCAGCCTCTACCGCGCACGCGGTTCACCTAGGAACCGCCCCCTTCACCAGACCGGAAGTTCCGGTTTCCCGCACATGCGCAGTGCATGCAGGAAACCGGCACTTCAGGACGCTTTACGGGTGAGTACGGACTGTGTACTCACCCGGGAAGGGCCGAATTTTTGGCCCCCAGAGGGCACCGACTTTGGACATGACAACGGCACACCCAGCCCAGTCGACCCTGCAAAGTCCTCCTCACTAACATCTGGGGACTTGTGCCCAGCTGTCCCACAGACTAGTCAAGCAACAGCCTGACATAGTCATACTCACAGAATCATACCTTTGAGCCAATGTTCCAGATTCCTCCATCACCATCCCTGGGTATGTCCTATCCAATCGGCAGGACAGATCCACCAGGGGTGGTGGCACAGTGGTATACAGTTGGGAGGGAGTGGCCCTTGGGAGCCCTCAACATTGACTCAGGACCCCATGAAGTCTCATTGCTTCAGGTCAAGCACAGGCAAGGAAACCTCTTGCTGATTACCACCTACCGCCCTCCCTCAGCGGATGAATCAGTACTCCTCCATGTTGAACACCTCTTGGAAGAAGCACTGAGAGTAGCAAGGGCACAGAATGTACTCTGGGTGGGGGACTTCAATGTCCATCACCAAGAGTGGCTCGGTAGCACCAATACTGACCGAGCTGGCCGAGTCCTGAAGGACATAACTGCCGGGCTAGGACTGCGGCAGGTGGTGAGAGAACCAACACGAGGGAAAAACCTACTTGACCTCGTCCTCACCAATCTAACTGTCACAGATGTATCTGTCCATGACAGTATTGGCAGCAGTGACCACCGCACAGTCATTGTGGAGACGAAATCGCGTCTTCACACTGAGGACACCCTCCATCGTGTTGTGTCGCACTACCACCGTCCTAAATTTCACCTTTGCATCCAGGAGGACGCTGTGATACATCAAGAGACAGGGATTGTGTGATGGGGATGTGGTGATCCATGGGGACCTGAGGTTTCACTCATGTGAATTGGAGTCCGATGAGCCAGTCACGGATAGCCTGTCCAGAAGGCCGATTGCACGGGTGCTATGTTGCGGGGGGAGGCCAGATTTGGCGTGCGGCGCTGGATTCGCCTCGCCTCGCCCTGGCAATACTGGTCTAGTGCCCCATTAGCACCATCTACTGGCACTAATGGGAGGCACTAAGGGGACGAAATTTCCCCCTCTGGTCTCCATATGACAAAAAAGATATAGATGAAGTCGGGTGGGAGGAGGCTTGTGTGGAGAATAAACGCCGGCGTAGACCAGTGGAGCCGAATGGACTGTTTTTGTGCGCTAAATTCTATATAATTCTATGAATCACTGGGCAAAACCCCATGAGTGATTTAAAAAAGAACAATATACAGATACTGGAAACACACTGCAGGTTAGTCAGTATCTGAAGAGAGAAAAGATAGGTTAACATTTTGATTGGCGACTCTTCATCAAAACTATCTTCTATTCTGACAAAGGGGCTTCACCCGAAATATTCACTTAGGCTTTCTCCTCTCAGGAGCTGATAGAGCTGCTATGATTTTCCAGGATTTTCTGGTTTCATGCTACTTGTGGTTTGTTCCCCGTCATTAATGCTTTAAACCTTATTGAGAGTCTGAATGCAACAAGAACGTGCTGACGACCAACCCCACACTCTGATTCCTTCACAAAGAACATGTATAAATAGCAGTGGTGTACAGGATTTTCATTGGTGGGGTCTGATAATGCACTGCTGAACATTGGGCCCAGCAGAGCTTAGTGGTTTGTGTTTCTGTAATCTAGCCCTTCCTGTTGTGCATCCTCTAACTCCTTCCCCTGGGATTAATACTGATAAGGTTCCAGTAGAAACACCTGCAAATAATCCTGGTTATCAGCAGCAATTATTACCGCTTGCAAGCGATTGGTCATGGGGTCATCCGAAGGTCATTCATGCACACAGTCACAGAGGTGGAGAATACATTCTGAAGGTCCGTGGGATGTGATTTATATTCTCTGCTCTGGCTGACCCAGTAACAGAGCTGTGAGTGCATCAACACCAGAAGTGGGATCTAAATCCTATCCCATGGGTATTAACGCATTCCATTTTTACAATTTATTTACACTGATCCAGTTTAAATGAACCTGGTGTTCTTCTGAAATTGAGGTTGAGGTACTTTGATGGGGAAGAGTAGAAGGAGCTTTACACTACAGCTGATCATGATATATCTAACTGGGATACTGACACTGGGCAATCAAAACAGAAAGGCCGTGAAATTCGGCACCTTAGCGCCGGCTGTTAAGGTCGGTTTCAGCAAAAAACTGGCGGCCGCCTCGCTTCGGCTCACTTCTGGCGTGGGCCGCGGCAGCCACTATTTTGGGCAGGTCAGTACCGCGGCCGTTGCCTGTGTTCGCCAGAAGAACGCTAATGAGGGATATCGTGACGTTAATCAGCGTGCTATTTTGGACGTCGCCGCTCGACTGTACGCCCTTTCCATAGCACGTACAGCTGAACGTGCTTTCAGCTGCATGACGGAACCCCCATCTGCGCTACTTAAAGGGACACATGCAACTTTAAGGTAAGTTGTTTTTTGCTTTTGTACTGGTTCCTATACAGTTTATTTGAGTAGTGGCTCGGTGTAAGACATTTAAAAAGTTGTTAAAGTGTGCAGGGATTGCTGTTGGATGTTTGCAAGGCTTTGGCTCTTAAAGGAAGGCCTCTGAGAACACCACTTGCTCCCAGACCTGGGGGCTCTAGTTTCAATCCTCCTTGGGCTGCAGCATGACATGGAGATTGAACAGGGGCAGCAAAGGGGACAAGCTGCTCACAGAGGGAGGAAGAGGTGGAAGAGGAAGAAGCAGAAGAGGAGGAAGCACAAGAGGAGGAGGAAATGGAAGGAAGGAGGCAACCCAGACAGCCCCTTTCTGTCTGGGATATCCGGGATCGAATCATCCACCTGAGGTGCCAGTGAATACAACCCCAGTTCCCCATTCAACATTACTCCCACAACTTATCTTCCCTCTCTTACTGACTATCACAGTGTCCTCTTGGCCACAATGCTGAAATAAAAGCCACCACAAAGCAAACTTTCCAATCCAAATTTATCCATATATGCATCCAATATTACATCAAAAAATCAACTAATCACCCTTGTGCATTCCCTTAGTGACTGTCTTGCATGTGCCTTTGCCTATCCTCATGCTCATACGCAGTGCTATCCCAGTGGCTGCAGCATGGCTGGTGGAAGGCTGCTGACTTTCAGTGGAGTGACTGCAGATGGCCTTGCAGGGTGACAGCTCTGGGCCTAGAAGGCCAGGCTTCGGACTGCACCACCTCTGCATGGGCGGCAGCAGTCTGGGCTGGCTGGCTGACAGGCAACAGCAAGGGTACTGCTGGAGTGGCAGTAGTGGGAGTACGAATGCTGTCATCCTGAGAGAGGACAGCAGGGTTGGCCTCCACAGATCTATTGCCACCCCTGGGACAGTGCCGCAGCAATCCTAGTAATCGGTTGGAGTACAGACTGTTGGACTGCTGTGACACCCTGCAAGCCCCTTTCAACAGTGGTAAACCCAGCCATGATGGCAGCAGTTTGTGCTTGCGTGGCAACAAGCTGAGCTTCATGATTTCAATCTGAGCTTCCATTGCAGCACTCAGACATTGGGTGGTTTCTGCTTGTGCTGCAATGGAAGCTGAGATTCGGCCATCAGACGCATTATGATGGCATTAATGGATCTGCCCACCCCTTCCACACTGGAAAGGATGGGCTCCAAGCTCTGCCCAAAGCCCTGTGGAAGGCTAGAGCTGGACTCCTCCATGCTCCTTGACATTGTATTCAGGCTTTCTGGCAGACCTGCCAATGCACCAAGCATTTCATTGTGCATAACCATCAGCGTTCTTCTGTAGCCCACCCCATCGAGGTCTTCATCTGAGTCCTGTGCAACAGAGCTCATGTGCGACCTCACCCTCTGGGGAGCTGGCACCTGAGCTACCCTTTCCCCCTGCACTGGCTGCAGGCCACTCGTGCCCAGTGACTCAACACGCGCCGATCCTACAATTAACTTATCCTCTAAAGTACACAGAGTGTCAGTATCTGAGCTGGTGGCTGGGAGTGTGAAATCGAGTTAAGGTGTTTCTTCTTCTTCACTCTACTCTCCCTCTTCTTGTTGATCCACTGGCTAGGCAGGCTGGATTTCTTGGGTATCTGAAATGAGAAAGGCACAAGGGTAGGGTCGTGGTGAGGGGAGGGAGAAAAAGCAAGAGGTGCATGCTTACACTGTGTGCAGATTGTAAATCAGAAGACATTGTGGATGAGGAGCAAGTGGGATGTGAGAAGGAGGTTAATGTACGAGGATACCGGCCTCTTGTATTCTTTCAGCCCCGCCGCTGGCCATGGACTCAGTCATGCCCCTGCCAAGAATGGCCAGCACCATCTCCTCCAAGAGGGTGAGGTAATGCAGGTGAGCCTGTCCACGCCGGTTAAGGTCTGCTGGCATCGGTTATCCAAGAGAAAGGGAAGTGTGTCAGTGAGTTTGGTGTATTTGTGTTTGGGTGATGTGGCTATCATGGTTGAATAGCTGACAGTGTGTTCAAGCTGTGAGATGTGGGTGTGAGGTTTGCAGCAGTGGTGAGGGTGAGGTGAAGCTAGGAATGTGCGGTGTGCCTTGTGTTTGGTGCAGATTGTCGGTAAGTGAGTGATGGGGGAGTTCTGTATTGAGCAGTGTGTGAGGCTAGTGGGGCAGGTGGTAGGAGACGACTTTTGAAGATGCATTCACTGACCTTGACCAGTGGTCTGAGGTCATGAAACTTCTTTGGGCACTGGAGCCATGACCTGGGGGTGACACTGCTGGCAGTGACCGCCTCGGCGATGTGGTCCCACATCCATCTTACAGTGTTTCTGGAGGCCCCCTGTGGGTAGACCACCTCTCTTCGAGTGTTCAACCCCTGCACAAAGGCCTAGACTGCTGCGTCTGAGAGCCTAGGTGCCCTTTCCCTGGCCTGTTAATTGATTTTGGTTCGTGCTGAAGCAGTTTTAAAATTTTTGATGACCAGTGTCGCAGGCTAGTTTTAAGTGAAGTTAGCCTCGCGCGAACACCGTGCACTTCGGCCCCCTGCTGGGCGCACAGCCAGTCAGCAGCACGTTCAGCACAGGGCTGTGCACTGCAATCATGCAAAGTAGTAGGCAGCACGAATTTTACGAGCTGCCTGAACTCTTTTCAACGGGCACAGGCAGATCGCGCATCGTGATTCCCGCACCCGTTTTCATGCCTAATCCAATTTCACCCCCATAGAGCTTCATTCTCCACTACTACCTTTGTGAACACACAAAAAACCCTGACATTTTCTGAGAAAAGGAGTTTGACTGATTGGTACTGCATTGGCTCCCGGTCCACCAATGCCTCGGTTTTAAATTTCTCGTCCTTGCGTTCAAATTCCCGCCATGGCCTCGCTTCTTCCTATCTCTGTAACCTCCTCCAGCCCTACAACTCTCCAAGAACTCTGCATTCCTCCAACTCTTGCCTCTTGTGGATCCCCCACTTCCTTCGCCCCGCCATTGGCGTCTGTGCCTTCAGTCGTCTAGGACCCGATCTCTGGAATTCCCTCCCTAAACCTCACCACCTCCCTCTCCTCCTTTAAAACTTTCTTTAAAACCTACTTCTTTGACCAAGCTTTTAGTCATCTGTCCTAATATCTCCTTCTCTGGTTCAGTATCAATTTACATTTCATTAAAGGCACTAAAGGCAAGTCGTTGCTAATGTTGATGTATGGTTGAAGAAAACCTTTCATAGAAGGGGCATCAATTTTGATATGAAGATAGGCCTAAAAGCTGCAATAAAGCTATACACAAACATTCAACAGATTACAGGGCAAGAAAGACCATTTTCTCCTTCTTTAGATCATTTGTGGCAGATAACATTCACACCACAGAAGTGCCAGGCAACGAATATCTCCAACAAGCGGGAGTCTAAGCACCACCCCTTGACATTCAACGGCATTACCATCGCTGAATCCCCCACCCTCAACATCCTGGGGGTCACCAGTGACCAGAAACTTAACTGGACCAGCCACATAAATACTGTGGCAACAAGAGCAGGTCAGAGGCTGGGTATTCTGTGGCTAGTGTAAGGGATTTGACCGTGCGTGTCTCGCAGCCTGTGAGATTCACGCGGCTCTGTGCAGCCTGTGTGTCAGTGCAGGTTTAGGCCTTGTTGCCTGTTCTGGTCTCCAGCCAGTCTGGGAGCACTAGACACACCTGTGAGTGGTTCGAATCACTCGCCCTTACGGTTCTAGACACTGGACTTAGATGCGAGAGCAGTAATGGAGATGAAACTCATGTAGACTCGGTTGAAGTGTGTACCATCTACAAGATGCACTGCAGCAACTCACCAAGGCTTCTTCAGCAGCACCTCCCAAACCCGCGACCTCTTCCACCTAGAAGGACAAAAGCAGCAGGCACATGGGAACACCACCACCTCCAAGTTCCCCTCCAAGTCACACACCATCCTGACTTAGAAGTATATCGCCAATCCTTCATCGTCGCTGGGTCAAAATCCTAGAACTCCCTCCCTAACAGCACTGTGGGAGTACCTTCACCACACGGACTGCAGCGGTTCAAGAAGGCGGCTCACCACCACCTTCTCAAGGGCAACTAGGGATGGGCAATAAATGCTGGTCGTGCCAGCGACACCCACATCCCATAAACAAATAAGAAAAAAATATTGGTGCAGACAGCAAGAAACACTTTCTAAGGGCAAAAAATAACCACAAGATGGGGCACACAAATTTTCTGATGCAACTTTGGAGGCCCTTGAACAGACTGTTGGCAGGGGGAGGAAGATCTTGTTCCCTTTATAATTTTGTGTTATGTGTTGCACATTGTGTTGGAAAATGGCTAGTTGGTAATGTTCCTGTCTGATGTACTTTGCACCATGTGCACTGAACTAGAGGTTATTACTCTCCAGCTTGAAGATCAGTTGAGAATGTGTGTGAATCTAAGTTATGCAACCACATGTAAATGAGACCTTATAAATACTAAGGTTTTGGGCTGCACTAAAGTTTAATGAGACAGAATTAAGAAAGTTCAGTGTTCAGGCCATTCACAGTAGGTGATTGGTGCTACAAATTATGGGTGCAGTGATGTACTGGTTAGATTACTAGATTAGTAATCCAGAGGCCTAGACTAATAATCCAGATAACTTGAGTTCAAATCCCACCACGGCAGTATGAGAATTTGAATTCAGTTTTTAAAATCAGGAAACTGACCATGTTGTAAAAGCCGAACTGGTTCACTAATGTCCCTACCCAGGCTGCCCTGTATGTAACTCCAGTCCCACACCAATGTGGTTGACTCTTAACTGCCCTCTGAAGTGGCCTAGCACGTCACTCAGTTGTACCAGAGATGGGCAATAACTGCGGGCCTTGCTAGCGACGACCAAATCTCAGGAATAAATAAAGGAAAATCAAGTAAAAATCCAATTCGCTCAAGTTATAAAAAAAAGTTCTTGGCCTTTCATTGTATTCTCATTCTTTTCAAGATGTGTCTTGCATTACACAACACTTACTGAAATCGCAAAAGCGTTCTACTGAGCGTGAAAGTGAAGTGTGCAACAGAGGCCGGCTCACTGAACAGCTGTTGCAGCTGTTATCCTACGGATGAGCAAAGGTCAAACAATACCCACAAAATGTATTGCATCAGAGATTGCTCTTGCTAAGGATGCAAGAAATGCGATTTGCTGGAAAATTCAGAAACACACCAAACAATTCACGATGCTAATGCCACAGAGTGAAAAGAAGCTATCTGGTGGAGTGATCCATGGCAGGAGTGGGATTTCCTGTGTGCCATGTGTAATGAAAATTGAGAGCTGTTTGAAAAGAATCGCTTTATGAATTTGTTATGGGAAGGAATTCTTTTCCCTTGGAGATAAATGGAGAGAGCTCGAGAAACAGATAAATGAAGAGAAATAGCCAGGCGAAGCTGGCCAACCATGCTTATTCCCATTAACTCACATACAATGAGAATGTGAGAAATAGGTCCCTTGAAAGAAAGAGTTCGGAATCAGAAACAGAAAAGAATGCAACTGGATACATGTTAATGGTCGACAGTAGTACAAGTGAAAAATTAAACCTTTAATTTTGGTTCCATCGGTGGAATATAGAACAGACAAAATAGAGTATGAATTATGAGGAAATGATGGAAAGAAGAAATTAAGAGAGAAACAATTATAAAGGAGAAGTGAGATAACAGAGGGAGAGTAATACAATCCGGTAATACAGCTTAAATTCAGTTTTTGGAGCTTTCATATGTCCTGTTTACACACACGCAAATACTACAAGTGGCATAATAAGAGGTTTACCAATCATGATGGAGTGAGTTTAGAAGAATGAGAGGGGATCTCATTGAAACGTATAAAATTCTGACAGGGCTAGACAGACTGGATGCAGGGAGGATGTTTCCCCTGGCGGGAGGGTCTAGAACGAGGGGTCACAGTCTCAGGATACGGGGCAGGACATTTAGGACTGAGATGAGGAGAAATTTCTTCACTCAGAGGGTGGTGAACCTGTGGAATTCTCTACCACAGAAGGCTGTGGAGGCCAAGTCACTGAATATATTTAAGAAGGAGATAGATAGATTTCTAGATGCAAAAGGTGTCAAGGGATATTGGGAGAGAACGGGAATATGGTATTGAGAGAGGATCAGCCATGATCATATTGCATGGTGGAGCATGCTCGAAGGGCCGAATGGCCTACTCCTGCTCCTATTTTTTCTATGTTTCTATGTTTTCTATGTTTCTATGAGTCTTTGGCTCAGTGGTAGCATTCCAGCCTCTGAGTCAGAAGGTGAAGGGTTCAAGCCCCACTCCAGTCTCTGAATACTTGGTTGACATGTAGCAGGATACTTGTGTCTGGACAGTGGTAGAATTTCAGTCTCTGAGTCAGAAGGTGCTGACAGAAGTGCTACCTCACCACCACATCTCTCAACCCTTCCACTGTCTTTCATTTGTCAGGCTGCTTGTCCGACATCCGTCATGAATGTGCAGAAATTTCCTCCAACTAACTATTGGGAAGACCAAAGCCTATGGGCTGGATTTTGCCAGTGTGGGCGGGCTGGGGCGTGTCAGGTGAAAATCATGTCAGGACCCCGACTCCTAAGTGAAGTGTTGAAAAAGTGGGATTTTCCCCTAATTGGGCAATTGATTTCCTGCGTGTGGAACCCCTGGCCCAATGAGTCTTTTCATACAGAAAGTCGCCTCCGATGACGTCATCAATGCTGCTGGATTTAAGGCCTGCAAGCAGCCTCGCTTCTTTTGGAGACTGCAAAGGCTTTGCAAATTGTATGAAGGTGTTGATTTCCCAACAATGTCCACGATCAAGCAAAAGTGTGCACCTCGGTTTGTTGAGCCCTCCCTCCAAGCTCTGGTGCACGGAGCCAGGTGTAATAAGGAGGTGCTGTTCCCTTCCTCAGGGAGAAAAAAGCCACCCCAGCAGATAAAAGCTGTGAGGCTGCAAGTGGCCGATGAGGTCAACTCCATTTCAATGAGCTGCAGAACCTGGCTGCAATGCAGGAAGAGGTTTCATGACCTTCTCCACACAGGAAAAGTGAGTATGACTTTCCCATCACCCTCAATCTGATCCCCATCGCCTCTCCTCACCAGCACTCTGCTTTGCCAATCTCTTCCTCCACATCCCACTTGACACTTACATCCCTGCACCCTTACCCACTCCCTCTCTCTCTATGGTCACATTCACTTAACTATTTGACCATGTAGCCCTCACACTCCCTATCACTGTGATGCAATGCCAACAACAACTTACAACACACAGGGAGGGCCCTTTGTCTCCTTCTAAGCATCTATGCTATGGATTCTGTACACTCACTCCTTCATTCTCACTCAAACTCCACTTGTGATCCCTCATTGCAGCAAAAGAGAGCCCACAATAAGAGGGGAAAGAGCCATGACAGGAGGAGGGCCACCCTCAGTAGCCCAGCTCACCCCCTGGGAGGAGGCGGCCCTGGAAATCGCCGGGATTGAGGACGATACCCAAGTGGGGGACGGACAGATGGGCGCATCGCAGCAAGTTGGTGACAGAATAGTTTGGCATCTCTCTCATTGACATTGCGTGAGTCACTGATAATGATTCTAATGCTCTAACAGATTGACCTATGATCATCTGCACAATTCAATGTGCATGCAACTTTTATCTCACATGTCTAACACTTTCCTTTACTCCCCCACAGGACCATCGAGAGCCCCCGTCCCCACTATCCAGGAGGAACAGCCTGAGCCTGAAGACTCCTCAGAGGAAACAGCAACCTCTGAGGGTGCAGCATCAGCAGAATTCAGCGCACCCCGCGCCAGCGCAGACACTCACACCTCGGTGGGACCTTCGCGAGATAGAGTAGAGTTGTCACTTGGTGTATCACAGCTCACATGTGAGCATCAGCAGATGGTGGAGACAGGGATAGCAGTGGAGAGTCCTCGTCGGAGGGCGCAGGACACTGCCAGCTCAGCTCAGCTGCATGCCGACCCTGTGCCTCCGGGTCCATCCAGAAGGAGAGTGGTGCTGGAATTCCAGGAACAGGTGCAGGAGTCTCTGGCAGGTTTTGTCTCCAGGGTCGCTGCGAGTGTGGAGGGAGTGGAGGAGTCCATCGCGAACATGAGCAGAGCCTTTGTGGAGGCATTGGCGCATGAATGCATCACCATGGAAAGGATGGCAACCTCCGTGGAAAGGATGGCTACCTCCGTGGTAAGGCTGGCTACCATAGAGGAGAGGATGGCTACGGTAGAGGAGAGGATGGCTACGGCCATGGAGGAGCTTAGTCACCAGGGTCTTGAAAACATGGTCATTGTTCAGAATAGAATGACATCTCTTGAGGAGCGATGGTCAGCTATTGAGCAAACAAACCAGACCTTCAGGGAAATCCTCTGGAGTAGGACTTCCAGTGCAGAAATGGGTCCTCATGGCCCCCCTGAAGTGCAGCAAGGTGCTGTCAAGCCACTTGCTAGCTCTGAAGTGGGGCTGACCCATGAGAGGGATGTTGGCGGCAGACAACAAGGAAGTGGGGGCTCCTCTCCAAACGCTCACACGACCATGCCACAGCAAAGCCCTCGGTCAGAGCCCCACCAGAGTCCTTACCCAACTGAGATGGGCGTCTCAGCCCCTGCACAGCCGTAGGAGCAGCAGACTGTTGGCGAGCCCACACAGGTTTGCCACCCCAGAGAATGCCCGCCAATGGCGTCGAGACAGGAGCAGCAAGAGAGTGAGCAAGGGGCCTCCACATCTGCTGAAGCCACAGGGGAAGCACCACGTAGGAGCACGCGTAAGAGGAAGATAAAGCACAAGTAGTCACAAGGGTAGTCACTTGGTTGCTGTGTTGTTTTGTTTTTGGACCAGCCATCATTGTGATTATATTTTAAAGTGTTTTGATGGCAAACTGTTGAAGTTGTGGCCTGTGTCATTTCGCAAATGGGACTTTCACTTAGAGGGTTTAGGGTGCCTTATGATTGTCAGAATGGTGGTCAGAGTGATAGGATTCCGCAGGTTCTTGTCCATTGTCAATGCTCTGGTAAGAAGGAGCGAGACTAAAGTGTTTGATTGTGCAGGCGAAGCAAATCTGGCCAGGATGAGTGCGTCCCTTGCATCCCGGCCACCAATGTTGTCGCACGCTGGCGCCTTCTGGCCTATGCATCTTCAGGTGGGTGACTAGCAGCTTGGTGCTCCTGTTGATGCTGTTGGTGCTGCTGTTGCTCATGGTTCTGCTGCTGCCGCGGCTGGTCTTCGTCCGAATCTGATGTCCAGGAGGATAGGAATTAAATGGTCGCCATGCTTCTTGTATATGCCTCAGTTGAGGAAGCGCTTAGTCAAGGTGGGGAGAGGGGTTTCCCAGGAGGTCACACTGGAGATGGGTATCAGGCTCCAAACTTCCACAGCACTGAGTATGCCTGCTAAACATAGAAACATAGAAACATAGAAACTAGGAGCAGGAGTAGGCCATTCGGCCCGTCGAGCCTGCTCCACCATTCAATACGATCATGGCTGATTATCCCTGCTTTCTCACACAGAATCCCCACATCGAGCCTGCACCTATCCCACCCTATCCCCGTAACCCCACGTATTTAATTCCCCCTAACATATCCCATCCTATCCCCATAACCCCACATATTTAATCCCCCCCTAACACTAAGGGTCAATTTATCATAGCCAAATCAACCTAACCCGCACATTTTTCCCCAGACCTGAAACAACAAAGTTCTGCCACCTGCAAATGATCATTGGTGAAAACTCCTTTGTAATGGTGGAGCTGAGCTGTTAGTAAGCAATCCACTTGTGAGGCTGCCAGCATTACCTGGTGTGTTCCAGAGGAGGTGTGTAGGATGGGGGAAATGTCTAAAAATTGGAAAGGCCTCTCAAAATGGGATTATAGAGGCAATTAAGTGGTTGTTAAGGGCCTTAAGGGCCTATCCCGCCTCTTGGAGGCAGGATGGAAAGGGGGTCAGAAAACACGCATTTGGGAAAATTGCTTGGAGGCGGGATCGGGCCCGCCCGCCAGCCATTTTTTGCGATTTTACCACCTTGCACGCCTCCAAACCCGCCTCCTCGTGCTTGGCAAAATCGAGCCCATTGTCGTCGGTCCCTGCCACAAAATCCATTCCCTAGCCACCGACTCAATCCCTCCCCTGGTCACTGTCTGAGGCTGAACCAGACCGTTTGCAATGCTGGCGCCCTATTTGACCCCGAGACGAGCATCCGACCACATATCCGCGCCATCACAAAGACTGCCTACTTCCACCTCCATACCATCACCCGTTTCCGCCCCTGCCTTAGCTCATCTGCTGCTGAAACCCTCATCCATGCCTTTTTACCTCTAGACTTGACTATTCTAATGCTCTCCCATCTTCCACCCTCCATAAACTTGAACTCATCCAAAACTCTGCTGCCCGTAGCCTAACTCGCACCAAGTCCCGTTCACCTATTACCCCTGTGGTCACTGACCTACATTGCCACCTGGTCCAGCAACACCTTGATTTTAAAATTCTCATCCTTGTTTTCAAATCCCTCCATGGTCCCGCCTCTCCCTATCTCTGTGAACTCCTCCTGTCCCATAACCTTCGAGATATCTGCGCTCCTCCAATTCTGGCCGGACACCGGGGAGAACTCCCTGCTCTTTTTCAAAATAGTGCCATAGGATATTTCACGACCATCTGAGAGGTCAAACGGGGCCTCGTTTAAACATCTCAGCCGAAAGACAACACCTCCGACAATGTAGCACTCCCTTAGTATTGCACTGGGAGTGTCAGCCTAGATTATATTTTCAAGTCTCTAGAGTGGGATTTGAACTCAAAACTTTCTGACTCAGAGGCAGGAGTGCGACCACTGAGCTACAGCTAACACTCTCTGCACCCATATTGGTGAATTAGCTGAAACTTGCAGTGATTCCATTAAATTTGACTGTTAGTCAGTAATATCCAACATGTGAAAACCTGACACAGTCTTGCAGCAATTTTTGTTACTGATCCAGTATCACATCTGGGACAGTTATGTTCCACTGAATTCTCTCAGTCTAGCTTTAAATCTGCACTGTTAATTGCAGTCTGATTCTGGAATAGCATGTCACTTGTATGAGTCTGGAACTGATGATGAGCAGTATTAATGTGCTAATAACAAATTCCTCTGATCAATATTTTGATGGGAAACTTGTCCTATTTATTTTAAATAGCCTAACCCTGCCTTTAAAACAATGGACTGTGGAAATTAGTCCAAATATGTTAAGCATTCAACGATAATATTACATTCTAAATAAGTTCTATTTTTCAGGCAAATATTTGGACATATGAGCTGCTCTATTGTGTGACAGTAACAAGAATATATGTGAAATGAAGTGCAGCGGATTTAAATTATAGATAATGCGTTTTCAAATCATTATTCACATGAATTCAGATGATTGAAAAAGAAATGTAGTATTTTGGGTGTGAAGTAGGGTTACCAGCTCTGGTTGGACGTATCTGGAGAGGTTTGATCACCTCCCACCTCCAACTGCCCCACCCACTTTCCCCCCACCCCATTTCCAATACTTTTATAACTAATAAACTAAAGTGTTCAAAGAAAATGAAAAAAAAGCAAAATCTTTTTTAAAACCCCTATGGTTTTTTCCCCCTCGTTACTCTCAGCAAGTCCAGGAGATTAATCTTTCATTCCTGGAGGCTCCAGGGCAATTCTGAAGTGTTGGCAACCCTGTTTTGAAGTTGGGGCCTTTCTTACTGGACGCAATGCAAATCAATTTGTAGCTTTTATGTTCCGGGGTTAACAGCCTTTCTTTGCATTTGAGAACACTAAGGTATGATCTGTTTGTTAAAACAAGGCAGCTATTATTTCTCTGCCTGGTCGGAACTCAATAAAATTAGGTATGAAAGGGATTGGATTGGGTGTGTACTGTTACATTTACTGTCTACAGTTTATTGCTTCCAAGGTAAAGCTTCTTTGAGAAACATTCATTGTGTTTGTACATTAACGAATTAAGTGAACAAGCTGAATGGCTATTGATACAATCATGGTGAGAAACCTGCAGACATTATAAAGGCTGAATAATTCAAGCGCTATAATGTTTAATGTTGAAATCCTTTAGCTGACTGTGTTGTTCAATGCAGGTTACCATGGAGACTGGGAACTGGCTGATGTGCTTTCTAGAAAGTTGCTGATGTGACATTCTTGTACGGACATACTAGTTAATCAGTTTAATGGAAAATCGTTGGCCGAAATACTAGCGTATTGGCTTCTTCAGTACTTGAGAGACCTGCTTTTCAAGGTTAATGGTTTGGCCTGGGTGCAGGATTAAAAACCACACCCATTTGAGACAGGAAAGTCTCAGGCTTTGGCCTACAATTCAGGCTTAGTAGTACAAACAGGCAGGAAAGAAGGAAACAGATGTTGCACAGACTGAGTTGAAAAAGAAAAGAAAAATATCTAATTAAAATGTTGCCAGTGTTACTCCCAGATTCAGGAATTTTTCTATTAAAAAATAGAGACTCACAATAAAGCCCTGACTTTCTAAGAGTTGAAGTGGCTCATGGCGAGACACCTGCACAGGATGCTTAGACACCTGGCTTGGCCGACTTTTGCGACGCTAGCCCATCCCTTTAATTTGAATAGACTCTCGGCACATGAAAAATGCACCCAGGGAGCTAAGCCTATGGCATAGCTGTCTCGAGGCACATAATCTTGGGAGGCAGCAGCTCTTAATGGACTTCAACTTGTTATTAAAGGTAATGCTGCGGTACTGGCCAGAAAAGATGAGTAATTGTTCAGAATGACCCAATGAAGAAATATGGGCAAAAGCATTCATTTTGATGCTGAAGAGCTGGAGGTCCTCCTACTGGAGGTGCACCAAGAAATATAGGAATAGTAGTTCAGCCCCTCAAATGTGTTCTGCCATTCAATTAGATCGTGGCTGATCTGTATCTTAACTCCATTTACCTGCCTTGGTTCCATATCTCTTGATACCTTTACTTAACAAAAATCTATCGATTTCAGTTTTGAAATTTTCAATTGACATCGAGCCTCAACACCTTTCTGGAGGATAGAGCTCTATTTTGGATTGAAGGTGATTGTTGCAATTTAAAGTCTTGCCTCAGTTATGCTCTCAGCTAGAGTGGGGCTGGTCACTCCTTGTAAACAGTCTGAGGGGGAAAAATTCGGTTGGTTCGTGCCTCCCGTTAGTGCCTGCAGAGGGCAGTAACGGGGCGCTGATGCAGTAGTGCTCGGGCAAGGCGAGTTTAGCGACGCACGCCAAATTCAGCACCCCCCCATTGCGCCGCCGGTACGAGTTACCGCTGGGGACTTCAACGCCAGGTAGATCGTGACATCAGTGAGCGTGCTCACTGGGTGCCCGATCTGCAAAATTGATTTTCGCCACCTACCTTAGCGCCTCGCCCCGACAGGGAGAGGCGGTGTCAAGCAGGCGGAAGCCGGCTCCATGGTCGTCATTTAAAGGGATCATGAGTAATGAGTCGCAGCTGTCAGGTTAGTGGAGATTCAGTGCTTTCTTGTCAGTTTGGCATTGTGAGTTTAATTCAGTAATTTAAAGGTTCTTTTGTATCCGGACTGCTGTGGTAAATAAAAAGTAGTTACATTTATTCTTACAAAAAATCAAGCTGCTACACTTGATTACATTACTGGGGCTGTACTGGCAGTCGACCTCGCCCTCCAGGATCTACGGTGGAGGGAGCGGAGACAGCAAGACTGGAACATGTGGCCAGAGGGAGGAGGAGGGCCATCAGGGCTCTCAACAGGAGGCCTTACCCTCCGAGGGAATTCTGAGAGCACTTCTCCTACCTCCAATTAAGCGAGGAGCAGTGTATTCGAAGGCTGCGCTTCAGCAAGGAGGTGGTCACAGAACTCTGCCACCTCCTGCAACCAGACCTCGAGCCTCAGACCAGGGCGACCATAGCTCTCCCAGTGGCAGTCAAAGTCAATTTCTTCACCAGTGGATCCTTCCAGACTGCAACAGGAGACATAGCTAACATCTCGCAGTTCGCCGTCCATCACTACATCGGGGAGGTCACAGAGGCTCTCTACAGTAGAAGAATGAACAACATTTTCTTCCCCATCACCAGAGAGAAGCAGGACGAGCGTGCATGTGACTTTGCCAAGAAAGTGGGATTCCTCATTGTGCAGGGCACCATTGACTGCACCCATGTGGCTTTACGGGCACTGCAGAACGATCCTGACATCTTCCGTAACTGCAAAGGCTACCACTCAATTAATGTGCAGTTGTTGTGCAACCACAGACAGCGAATTCTCAATGTGAATGCCCGCTATCCTAGCAGCAGCCACGGTGCGTTCATCCTGTGCCAGACCGGTGTACCAGCAATCTTCCAGCCACCACGTCAAGCTCGCGGCTGGCTGCTCGGAGACAAGGGCTATCTGCTCTCCACCTGGCTCATGACTCCCCTCCGCAACCCCAACACTTCTGCCCAGCACTCATATAATGAGAGCCATGCTACCACCAGGAACATCATCGAGCAGACCATCGGGGTGCTCAAGCAACTGTTTCGCTGCCTTGACCACTCGGGAGAAGTCCTCCAGTACTCAGCTGAGCGGGTGTCCCATTTCGTGGTGGTCTGCTGCATGCTCCACAACTTGGCCATCATGAGGGCCCAGCCCTTGCCAGCAGGGATTGCGGCACCACCTCTGGAGTAGGTAGAGGGAGAGGAGGAGGAGAAGGAGGAGGAGGAGGAACAGGAGCGAGGGAGGAAGCAGCCACTAAATAGGCCTTCCGGAAGGTCGGTCCGTGACTGCCTCATCAGGCTGCGGTTTGAATAAATTAAACCCCAGATTCCCGTTGCTCACCAGATCCCCATTATTCCATCCCTGTCGCAGGCCATATCACAGCGCAAAGCTGAAATAAGAGACTCCACAAAAGAATCCAAACTGAATTAATACATTTATCAATAATCAGTCAACACATATTAACAACAAAAATATTAACTATTCACCCCTGTGCAATCCCTTAGTGCCTCTCGTTACAGTGCCTTTGCCTACTCTAGTGCTCTTACGAAGTGTTGGCCCAATGGCTGCAGCACGGCGGGTGGAAGGCTGCTGAGTGTCCGTGCCGGAGACTTCAGATGGCCTTGCAGGACGCCCTCGACCAGCTCTGGGCACGGAAGGCCCGGCTGTAGACTGCACCACCTCAGCATGGGCGGTAGCAGTCTGGGCTGGCTGGATGACAGGCAGCGACAAGGACAATGGCGGAGTAGCAGTGGTGGGAGCAGGAATGCTGTCATCCTGAGAGACGACAGCAGGTGGTAGACCCAGTCACAATGGCAGTATTCAGAGCTTGCGTGGTATCAAGCGGAGACTGCATGAGAGCAGTCTGAGATTGGATGCCACCAAGCATAGACTGCATTACAGCACTAAGATATTCCATCGCTTCCGCCTGTGCTGCAATGGAAGATGCCAGATCGCCCATCACACGCGGCATCAGGTCTGGGTCACCACAGTCTCTCTGGGAGTCCATCATCCTTTGCAGACTGGAAATGATGGGCTCCATGGTGTGCGCAGAGCCTTGTGCAATGTTGGCGGCGGACTCCTCCACGCTCCTTGTCATTGCCGAGAGGCTCTCGGGCACCCTTGCCATTGCACCTATCATCTCCGTGTGCATGCCCATCACCCTTAAAGGCCTCCCCATCGAGTTACTCATCTGATTCCTGTGCAGCCGAACTCGCCCTCCGGGGAGCTGACTCCCGAACTACCCTTTCCCCCTGGCCTTGCTGCAGCCCACTCGTCCCCGGTGCCTCACCCTGTGCAGATCCCGCTACTATACTAGCCACTAAAGAACGCGTAGTGACAGTATCTGAGCTGGTGCCTGCAGGTGAGACATGCAGTGATGCGGTGTCTTCTTCCTCGTCCTCTTCTCCCACCTCGCTCTCTACGGTGCCCTCAGGGACAGGCTGCTCAGGTGCTTGCTCATTATCTGAAAGCATAAAGGCACAAGAGTCGGGTTAAGGTGAGGGGAGGGGGCAGGAAGGGAGAAAGGCATGCATACAGCGTGAGTAGCTGGAAAGTGCGAAAGGCTTGTGTAGTGAGGGGGAAGTGGGATGTGAGAAGGAGTAGGGATGAACATATCATTGTTGTCCCCAAGGGGGCCAATGTCACCGGTGGCCACGGTGCCCACCACCTGGCGCCCAATAATCTGTAGCAGCTCAGACAATGGTTGGGTGTCAGGTTGTCCCCCGCCTGTGCGCTCCTGCTCCCTCCTGTTGCGAGTCACCTTGGCCTGCAAGAGAAAGGAAAGTGTGTGAGTGAGTGTGGAGCAATGTGTTTGGGTGATGTGCCTGCCATAGTTAATTAGCTGTCATTGTGTGCAAGGTGTGAGATGTGGGTGTGAGTGTTGGTAGGTAGAGATTGTTGGTGGGTGATTGCTAGGGGTGTGGTACTTTGGGCAGTGTGTGCAGACTGAGGTTCAGATGGTGGTATGTAGCATTTGTTGGAAGCATTGACTCACCCTCACCACCCGAGTGAGGTCGTTAAATTACTTCCTGGGGACCACAGTGCTGCCTGAGATGTGCTGGGCTACCTCCCTCCACATGGCGCGGAAGACTTGCGGCGAGGGCCTCCTGCCACTTGCCGGGTAGAGCACTGGCCTCCGTCTCTCCACAGCGAAGACCAATGCCTCCAATGATGGATCGCAGAATCTGTGGGCTCTCCCTGGGGCATGGATCTGCCATCAGTAAAGCTGCTTGAGTCGTCCGGCTCCTTCTACTTGACCTGCCGCTGCTTGCTGAGGCAGCTGCACAGCCAGCAATGCTGAGAATAAGGTTCTGCAGTATCAATGAACCTCCCCTTTAAGAACTGGAAATAGCCTGTGGCAATGATGACTTGCAATTAGACTGCACGGGATATTGGTCCACCCTTTGATTTGCTTGGGCTTTAACGTTTGATTTAGCGCTCCAATAATTTCTTTGAGCATTTAGCACGAATTTTGCGTGCAGTCAAAAGTATTTGCGCCTGGCGCTAATTCTCAATTTTTTTTTAAAGATACCGCCTGTTCCTGGGCTATAATGAATTTCTAGCCCTGAGTGTCTTACTCTTAGGACACTGCCCGATGTTTAATTATACAATAGCATAACCCAGGGGATGTTGCCTTAGGAACCCCTTGTTTTCTGAATTGAATTTTGTATCTATGGTACATGCCTCGTGCCTCTCCCATCTTTTTAAAACTGACCCAGAAAATACTTGATAAGATAAGGCCAGATACGAATCATTAGTGGGTCATCTTTCTTGACTTAAACAAAATAACTTCCAACTAAAGCAAAATACTGCGGATGCTGGAAATCTGAAATAAAAACAGAAAATGCTGGAAATACCCTATCACAGACCGTCCCTTTTATTCTTTCCTCTCCTCCTCACTTTCACAGCCTCTGTACTTGCTTAAAACCTGTTACAGCTCTAATTTTTTCAAAAGGTCATCGACCTGAAACGTTAACCCTGTTTCTCTCTCCACAGATGCTGCCTGACCTGCTGAGCATTTCCAGCATTCTCTGTTTTTATAATTTCTAACTATCCTCCTGCATTCTAACCTTCTGGGCTTTATAAACAGAGGAATAGAGTACAAAAGCAAGGAAATTAAACTCAACCTTTATAAATCACCAGCTGGAGTATTGGGGGGAATTTTTCAGGGGCTCAGCAGACACGTTTGATGGTGGGTCGGGTGGAAACAAATTTTTTTTCTGACAGCGGGTCGAGAACCAGCTGTCAAACCACTGCCAGGCTACTTTCCCAGATAACGGATCTGTCAGGGCTGATCAGACCCGACATGCAGCGGCGGGGGAGGCAATTCAGGTCATTATGACCTTGTTAACAGTCCATTAAACAGTATTTTGGGCTGACCATACCATTTTACGAGGACACCCACAGGGTCCACGCTGCTCAGGGATCACGTCAGTTAAGGAGGTCGGGAGTTGAATCCGCATGCGAATCATTTCATTACTTGACAGCTGCAATTCTGCTATAAAAACTCCCATCTCAGAGCTGTTGCTTACTGCATTTGGAAGACAGATTGAGCTTTATTCAGGTTGCAAGTGTTTGGAGCAAACTCTCTATCCAGTGTCACCTCATTTGAACAACCTCTCTCACCATTGACAGATCGCTTCTGTCATCTCAACCTCACCTGCCATCTACATCAGCATGGGTGCCCTTGAAACTATCTCACCTTGGTCCTCAGAATCCCACCACGATCAGCCCCAACACCAACAGCACCAGGCACACCAGCAGCACCAACAACAACACCACCTTCTCTGCAATCACCTGATGCTGCACAGGACACAGGGCATCAGCACCTGACCACATTGCTGCCTGGGAGACCAGGGATGGCCCCACCATGGCCAGATTTACTTCACTTGATGCTTTAAACCCTGGCTGCCACATGATGCGCCAGGTTGGCACCACCCCACAGCAACACCATAAAGCATCCCTACAATGCCCAAGCCATTCCTTTCACATTCATGACCATTGCAGGGGTGGGATACCATTGGCTAAAACATCCAAGTGCCTACCCTTGTGTGTTGTTAGTTGGTATGATTGGACTAGGATGAGGGTGAGTGTGAGGGATGACTAGTGAGATGGGGAAGTGATAATGTAGATAGAGAGGGATGGGTGGAGGTGCAAGGTAAGTTGGTGTGAGTAAGGATGTGCAGGAGTAAGGTAGGGAAGGCAGAGTGATGGGGATGTGATGAGTGGCACAGCAGGATGAAGTTGAGTGTAGCTTTGCAGTAACATTTCGTGATCTACTGAGATCATTGAAAGGCTTGTGCCACTGCAGCCTGGTCCTCCTGACGACATCCCTGCTTGTGCCCTCCTCTACAATGTGCAACCAGGCTGCGTTGATCTCCTGGGGAGGTCTCTTCCGCCCATGGGAAGGGAAGAGGACCTCCCAGCATTCTGTGACTCCCTTCATAAGCATATGGAGGGAGTCATGGGAGAGCCTGGGTGCAGCCATGCACTTCTGTGCAGTGCTTGTCAGGGTTTGCAGCACCTCAATGCTGTAGAACACGGGCAGCACAGCTGTCAAAATAAATTTGCGCGTGGTCCCTTTAAGGAAACAGGCTGATGACACGTCATCAAATAACGTCATCAGAGCCGCTTCCTTCAGTTAGCCGGCAAATGCGCTGCGTGGGCTTCACAAGCTCCATCAACCTAAAATCATTCTACAGAGCGGGCTGGAGGCAGCAGCAGGGTCAGGACCCGCCACTGATGTCGCCCGCCCTGGACCTTCCGAGGTAGGGGAAATTACAGCCATTGTGTCCAATTCTGAGCCCCACACTTTAGGAAGGATGTCAAGGCCTTCGAAATGTTACAGAGGAGATTTACTAAGATGATACCAGGGATGAAGAACTTCAGTTATGTTGGGAGATTGGAGAAGCTGGGATTGTTCTGCTTAGAGCAAAGAAGGTTAAGGGGAGTAAAAACAGAAAGTGCTGGAAATACTCAGGTCTGCTTAGCATCTGTGGAGAGAGAAACAGAGTTAATGGCCGTAATTTTCTGTACCTGGGCGGGTCGGGTGCGAGCAGTCACCATGGCGAGTTGCGACTCCGTTCTTCATTCCATCCCGCTCCTGAGATCGACTTTCCGTTAATGGCGCCTATTAAGGCAGCTCTGCCCGTTACCCGGCCCTATTAAATGGTGCAGGTCTGATGACGTCATCGGTGACGTGTTATCAGCCAGGATATTTAAAGGAGTCACGGCCACATTGCATTTGAAGGTTCATCTAGGAGTGTGCAGCCACTACACTGCACCATTGGAGTGTTACAAACAGTGCCAGATATGACTGCACAGAGACAGAGGGCTGCACCCAGGTTCTCAGATGACTCCCTCCATATGCTTGTGGAGGGAGTGAGAGCACGCAGGGAGGTCCTCTTCCCTTCCAATTGGCAGAAGAGACTTCCACAACAGACCAATGGAGCCTGGCTCCAAATAGCAGAGGAGGTCAACAGCAGGGATGTTGTGAGAAGGACCTGGGTGAATGATCTCATTCGATCAGGAAAGGTGAGTGCAAAGCCACACTCAACTTCATCCTGCTGTGCCTTTCATCACATCCCCATCACTCTGCCTTCCCAAGCCTACTCCTGCACATCATTACTCACACCAACATACCTTGCACCTCCACCTATCCCCCTCTCTCTATCTACATTATCACATCCCCATCTAACTAACCACCCCTCACACTCACCCTCATCCTAATGCAATCATACCAACTAACAACACAAAAGGAGGCCATTTGGCATTGCCACTCCTCTCCATCATAGTCACCCTTTAAATATGTAACCCACACAATCCTTACACTCATTCCATCACTCTCACTCAACCTTCTCTTTTTCCCTCCTTGCAGGAAGAGAGCCCACAATAAGATCGAGAGGGAGAGAACCGGAAGTGGCCCTCCATCATTTGCCACTCTCACAACAGCAGAGGACGTTGCCTTGGAAATGTCTGGAATCGCAGAGCAGCTGGAGGTAGGAGACGGAGAGAGAGGGACATCTCAGCAACCTGGTGACAGAATTACATCTCATACAGCCACATGGCATACAGCAGTCACTCCTATGGGGACTGATGACAGCAGCCAGTGAATGTTCATCATGTGCATAATGGTATCTGTTCCCATGTGACATTTCTAACTCAACTCTTTACTCTCCCACAGGTCCATCAAGAGGCGCCCCCCCCCCCCCCCCCCCACTGTCCAGGAGGAAGAGCAAGACCACTCCTCAGAGGAGCCTCCAGCCTTGGAGGGTGCACCATCACCACACATAAGCGCACCCAGCACCAGTGCAGATAAACACACCTCGGTGGATCCCACGCGAGATAGAGTAGTGTTGTCACCTGGTGTCTCACAACTCACAAGTGAGTAAGAGCAGATGGTGGAGACAGGGTAGCCACTTGGGTGTTTTAATAAATGTTTGTGTAAAGTTTCCGTTACTCTGATGTCACAGCTAAAAATATTTATTTTCACCACTCTCTGGTCATGGACAAATTTGTGTGCAATGTTGGAAGTGGCTTAGTGAGTTGGAGTGAATGGTGAGATGTAACGGTACCTCCAGTAATGGTGGTCAGTGTGAAAGGAATGACTTGGTCAGTGTAGGGATGCTTTATGGTGTGGCTGTGGGGTGGTGGGAACCTGGTGCAGCATGTGGCAGCCATATGTGTGTAATGAGTGAAGTTAAGTAAATCTGGCCATGATGAGACCATCCCTGGCACCCGGGCAGCCATGTGCTCGGGTGCTGGTGGGATCTGGCCTGCAGGTTCCTCCAGCTCCTGTTCCTCCTCATCTTCCTGCTGATGGTCCTCCTCCTCCTCCTCCTCTGAAAATGCTGTGTGCTCAGAGCCTTGCTCCTCATGCAGCGCTAATCCTCGCTGCTGCGATATGTTGTGCAGGGCGCAGCAGACCACGATGATTCTGGAGACCCTGGCTGGTGCATACTGAAGGGCTCCTCCAGATCTGACAAGGCATCTGAAGCGCATTTTCAGCATGCCTATCTGGTGGAAATGTGGCTTTCATTATATCTCTCCTGGGCCTCAGTACTTGGCCTCCTCAAGGGTGTCATGAGCCATGTCTTCAGTGGATAGCCCTTGTCTCCAAGCAGCCAGCTGGAAAGTCTGTTTGGAGGAGCGAAGAGCTGAGGGAGGGTGGACTGGCGCAGGACTAAAGAGTCATGGCAGTTGCCAGGGAATATTTCGCACATATGCATGATGATCTTCCTATGGTTGCAGATGAGCTGCACATTGAGGGAGTAGAAGTCCTTGCGCATCACAAAGACTTCTGGGTGATGATGGGGTGCCCTGATGGCCACATGTGTGCAGTCAATGATGCCCTGCACCCGTGGGAAGCCAGCCAGAGCCGCAAAGCCGAGCACCCGCTCAGTAACACTGGCTTCATCAGTGGCAAAGTTGATATAATGGGTGGACTTGTCAAAGAGGGCATCGGTGACCTGTGTGACGCATCTGTGGGCGGCCAACTGCAAGATGCTGCAAATGTCTGCTGCAGATCACTGGAAGGAGCCTGAGGCGAAGAAGTTGAGGGTGCTGGCGACTTTGACAGCCACTGGTAAGGCGTGTCCACCCGCTCCTCTGGGCTGCAGGTCTTGCTCCAGCAATCTGCAAATGTCTGCGATGACCTGGAGCGATAGCCTGAGCCTCCTTTGGCTCTGCTGCTCAGTCATGTTGAGGAAGCTCATCCTCTGCCTGTATACCCTGTGTTGGGGGTATCGCCTCTAGCGCAGTGCAGCCCTGCGCTGATGCCCTCTGTCGCATCAGGTGGTTGAGGAGAAGGTTGGTGGTGTTGTTATTGGTGCTGCTGGTGTGCCTGGTGCTGCTGGTGTTGGGGCTCAACGTGGTCTGATTCTGAGGACCAAGGTTAGACAGTATAAATGGCACCCATGCTGATATAATAGATGGCAGGTCAAATAGAGATGACAGAAGCAATCTGTCAATGGTGTGATAGGTGGTACCAACGAGGTGGCAGTGGATTCCGACTTTGGTGGAAACACTTGCAACCTGTAGAAAGCTAAATCTGTGCTGACAATGCACTCAGCAACAGCAACTGCCTTAGGAAAGTGACAAGGTGTCAGGTGAGAGTTTTATTGTACTTTTCATGCTGTGCACTAATGAGCTGGATTAATGGCCACTCAACTTCTGCCTTAGTTTCACAGACATGGTTCCCGAGCTGCATGATTCCCGTGCTCATCCACGGAAATTTGAAAGGTAGGGTTAAAAAGACTCTTAAGGGCCTGACCAGTACCTCATAATCATCTGAATTAGCTTGGTCGCCTCTGCCGTTCGGGGTCACTGGCGCGCTGGCAAACGCGCCCGAGGGAAAGGCGCATGGGGGTGGAATGACAGCAGTTCCCGACCTGCTCCAACTTATTTCAAATTTCCCACCCGACCCGTCTCCAATCACGCCCACACGGACGCCAGAAAATTCCGGCCAATGTTTCAGGTCGATGACCTTTTGTCAGAACTGGAAAAGGTTAGAGATCTAACAGGTTTTAAGCAAGTACAGAGGCAGAGAAAGGGGGAAGGGGGGAAAGATCTAAAGGGAAGGTCTGTGATAGGGTTGAAGGCAGGAGAGATTAAATTTCAAAAGGGATGATGGTGTAAGGTGAAAGGAGATCGTAATGGGACAAGTAAAGAAACAAAAGATGGGTCTAGAGGAGGTGTAAATGGGAATATCAGAATCATCAGCAACAGCTGCCATCCAAAAAAAAAGGGGCAAAGGTTATGATCTGAAATTGTTGAACTCGATGTTGAATCTGGAAGTTTGTAAAGTGCCTAATAGAAAAATGAGGTGCTGTTCCTCGAGCTTACGTTGAGCTTCATTGGAACAGTGTAGGAGGCCGAGGATGGAGAGGTCAGAGTGGGAGTGTTCCGGAGAATTAAAATGACAGGTGACTAGAAGCTCAGGGTCATGCTTACGAACTGAACTGAGGTGTGTCGCAATGTGAAGGAATAGCCAGGATTCAGAAAAATACACGATACTAAGAACAGATTTCTGAAATTATTAATAAATGACATATTGGGTTTAAAAGTCTGAAAGCTTCAGCGACACAGGCTGTAGGCACAATACAGGCTTATGAGATAAGATCAGTTGTTAAACAAAGTTGTAAAACATCACAAGCTTTGAAATGGGAATTAGTTAAAAATGCTGAAACAATGCCCTATTGAAGCAAACCATTGGAGGTCCCTCTATGTCTGAACATTGGAACCAAAAGAATGGAATCACCCAGTTTAAAGTGTCAAAAGCTAACACTGATGCAAACAGAAACTTTGAATATTAAACAACCATAAGCCTTCATAATATAACATCAAATAAGACAGGAAACACGATTAATTATGCAACCAATTGAGATAGCTAGAAAACAAGTAAACACTGAGTTAAAGTGTTTTCAATTTACATATTATAAATATGATACCTACAGAAGGCTTTGAAGAAATGACATCAAGTAAAAGAAATGCCTGCTGAACAAAGTTTTAATGTTAAGCTTGAAATATGGAGTCCCGAGGTCTGATAAAAACCAATTGAAGTAAATAAGAAATGTATGGAACACCCTAGATAAAGTACTTACAAGTTGTAAAAGGTACACAAACAAGACGACTTTGAAAATATTACTTCAATGGATGCACCAAGCAATTACATTGTTCTTGTATTGAACTTGGAATACCACGGAGTCACAACTTCTGAGAATAACCAGTTAAAGTAGTATTAGAAATTCAATAGAAAGACTTCCTAAGAATTGCATCAAACAGAAACCATTGCTGTCATTGTGTTTATGATGGTTTTTAAAACATCTAAGGTAGAGACATAATTATGCATGCAATGGCTAAATTGACAGTAAAGACAGAAACCATTCAACAGAGATATCAATAAACACAATTAGCTTACATCAGCACGAATACTTCAAAGGATAAGCCACCAAAAAAGATATAAAAATACAAGCTTTTCAGATAGAAAGTCAGAAGTCGCTGGGAAGACAAGCATTTCTCAACTTCACAGATACTCTCTGTAAGTTTACAATTCTGAGTCTCGGGTAATCAAGGTATTTGATTTTGGTGGATATTCTGGATTAAGAAATAAGTAGAAGTGTGGAAATGTAACGAAGTTAAGATTTGAGAATAAGGATCTCTGAGAATAAGAAATGTAAGCTATTTGTATTTTGAACGATTAAAGTTGCGATTGCCATAACAGATGTTAACTAAATGTCGGTTCTTTAATAAATCTATATATTTTTAGAATAGTCTCATAGAGTATTTTGTATCAATCTCACGAACTCAATTTCTGTACACTCAAAGGAGTTGCAGAATTCTGGGGGATATTCCGGACCCTCATAATATCCGGAAGGTTACAGTCTAGTTAAACTTATTAAAAGTACTATCCGGAGGACGGTAACATCTTTAGACCGTTTCTTTCCTTTAGGGAGAGGTAGTCTGACCTTTAGACCCAATTAAGCGTCTTATGGGATCCGGCTACCGCTAACTTTAGTTGAAGGTAAACGTCTGGGAATACGCCTGATCTGGGGTAGTCCGAAAGGGCTAGGACTTGTAATTATCCCTTCAGCAAAGCGGTCACCCAATCTGCGTTTGGTCTCCCCAATGTAGAGGAGACCGTATCGTGAGTAGCGAATACAGTATACTAAATTGTAAGAAGTACAAGTAAATCGCTGTTTCACCTGGAAGGAGTGTTTTGGATCCTGGACAGTGGGAAGGGAGGAGGTAAAAGGGCAGGTGTTGCATCTCCTGCGCTTGCACGGTAAGGTGCCATTGGAAGGGGAGTGGGTGTTGGGGGTGATAGAGGAGTGGACCTTATCGGCCCTTTTCTGGCCTGGTCTCACATGACGCCAGCATTCCCTGGAGAGGCCAGCCCTGGGCGCCGAATGTGCAACATCATCGGACCCCAACTTTCAAATACTTATGAGGCCCTCCACTGCCTGGGGCGAGCAGCAAACATACCTCCTGGAACCCGGGAGATAAAATTACCGACAGCGAGAATGCAGCACCAAGCTGAAGGGCAGGGCCTCTATTTTAACCTACCACTCGTTCGTTCACGTTGGGCGCGGGGGCTTAAATTCAGCCTTTAAGTATGTGCTTGACTTGTGACAATATGACTGCAGCACAATGTTGAAAAATGAGAAGCCCCTCCATTCCTCTGATTAACTACAATTCAAAAAGTACTTAATTGGCTATAAAGTGCTTTAGGACTTCCTGAGGTCGAGAAAGGCACGATATAAATACAAATCTTTCTTTTCTTTAATGTTAGGAAAATATAAGGGGCACTGTTTTTAAAAGAAGTCTAGAATATTGAACACTTAGTTCATTACATTCTTAGAAATTAAAGAGTTAACCTGCGAAGAATTGGCTTGGATACTGAGAGACTGTTTTTCATTGAGGTGCTAAAAGCTCATTGACATTGATTTATAAAACTGATGGAAGGTCTTGAATCTGAAAATAATGTTAGTTGGCCAAATGCCATTATCTTTTATGGGTTTGGAAAGCTAAATGTTGCTGTATTAACGATGTGTTAGGTGTGAAATCACAACTCCAGCGTCTCATTCATTCAGAAAGTCCAAATACGATGCTTGGCCAGTTGCGGTTTTATGTCAATTTGTGAACACTCTCAACGTGCCAACAAAAGACACAGATGGGGGAGTCTGTCCCAATTTTCCCCTGCTTTTATGTTGCTGGCCGGGTCTCGGGAGAGCAATCTAAGCGTGCCGTTCCGCCACACTTCTATTTGAATATTGCAGCCGCTCTCCATGTGAACTGGCTGCGAACTGCATCCCAGCATGTGGTGTACGGGCAGACTGGCTCAGTCCATTTGGCCAGTACTGGCGTAGTGACTGTGCTGACCAGATAGGCCAGCAGCAGGCAACGAGCACCGGTAAAAAAGCCAAATGGGTTCTCCTGGTCACCAGTGTTACCAAATATGGTAAGTTTTAGGCTGCTGACCGTGCAAGTCTGGAACCAGTGACATAACACCAGTGTCAAACCAACTTTATTCTGCGTCTATGTCACAGTCCTGCCGTTAACTTTAACTTTAATCATTGGACCATATGAAGGGACAGTAACGTTCCAGTTATAGTGCATCGTTGGTGTTGGCGTGATATCTTCTGGATGTCTGTAGCAGGGCCATCTGTAAAGGATTATCTGATACCCAGAGCACAATTTCCTGCAATGCGATTCTCAGTACACAAGCCATAAACCTAAGGCATTAACTCACAGTAAAAACTTAAACCTGGTTAAAAGCTGTGTCTGTCACAGGTGCTGCTCTCTTATCCACTATTCCCTGTCTTTCTCTTCTTATTCCTCTCGGCCTTATTTCACAGTCCATAGGGCTGTGGGGTCTGTGAACATGTCAACCATCAGCATTGCTGACTGTCGTTGTTTCAACTCATTTGTCAAATTGTTAGTGTTCCACCCAAAAGCTGACCATCCCTCCGCACCAGGATTCGAGGCTGTCAGTGTAAACCAATCAAATCCGTTGAAGGGCATGACTAAAAGCTGTCAGAACCAATCAGTGGTTACTTTCTCTCACTGTTAGTTGCACACAGACTTGAGGCCTAAACATTTTAAGATGAGCTGATAGTTTCTGACAGTGCTGTTCAATGTATTTCTATTTAGTATTCTCCCTATATATGTATAAGTTATATATAACAAATAAGGTACAATGCCGTTTTTAAAATCACTTTTTGTTCAAAGGACCGACATTTAGTTTCATGCAAAAAAAATTTCCAAGACTGGTTCCTAATGTTTTTTTCAGCTCCGAAAAAAGTTGAGATAAGGAGGGTGTTCTCTGGTGTAAGTGCACTAACTGGCTTTCTATTAATCTTATTTAATGGATTTGGAATTAACATAGGAAGCGGGGTTGGTGTAGTGATGAGTTTTACTTAATTAAAAGATTACGCTGAGACTTTAATTCTTTAATATTTAGAATTTCACTACAGTGTACTACTGGGAAACGGGGCAGGGACAGAAACACTAGTGAGTCAGTTTTGTCTTGTGAATGTAGAATGCAGGGCCGTTTGGGATTACTATAGGTCCATGTTGTATAAGGCCCCAGTTCACAAATTAGTGCAATGTATCTGGGGTTAGATTCCCAATGAAATTAACTGTAATGTCAGACTGAAGTCCTTACAACTACTTTTCTTTCAATATTTAACCTATATGTAACCCTTCTAGGAGAAATTATTTTTACTTGCAAGTCAGAATTAGAGTAGGAACAGTAGAAAATTGAAAAGTTTCTCAGGGAGGCATGGCCTAAACCTTCCTTTCATTCCACTGGGAAATAAATTTCAGTCTTCATGAGGCCCTTCTGTAATTCCACATTAGATTTTTACATCCAGCTAACACGGGGTAAGGACACTGCTCTTCCAGTGGGGAGTCACACTCGCAGGGAGTGTGGGACAGCTGAGGGCACAGGTAGATACTTGGGACTGTGATATTATAGCTATTACAGAGACGTGGCTGAAAGAGGGGCAGGTATGGCAGCTCAACATTCCTGGTTACAGGATTTTCAGACGGGATAGAGAGGGAGTTAAAAAGGGAGGGGGGGGGTCGCGGTATTGATTAAAGAAACTATTACAGCTGTGAGGAGGGATGATATGTTGGAGGGATCATCAAACGAGGCCATATGTGTCGAATTGAAAAACAAAAAAGGGGCGATCACACTGCTGGGAGTGTACTACAGACCCCCAAACAGTGAGAGGGAGATAGAAGAGCAAATATGTAGATACATTTCTGAGAAGTGCAAAAACTATAGGGCAGTAATAGTAGGGGATTTCAACTACCCCAATATTAACTGGGATAAAATTAGTGTGAAGGGTATAGAGGGTGCGGAATTCCTAAAATGCATCCAGGAGAACTTTTTTAGCCGGTATGTAGCAAGCCCAACAAGGGAGGGGGCGGTTCTGGACTTAGTTTATGGGAATGAAGCTGGGCAGGTAGAAGGAGTATCAGTGGGGGAGCATTTTGGTGTTAGTGACCATAATTCAGTTAGATTTAAGGTAGTTATGGAAAAGGACAAGGATAGACCAGGAATAAAAATTCTAAATTGGGGAAAAGCAAATTTTGCTAAGCTCAGAGGGGACTTAGCCATAGTGGACTGGAAACAGCTACTTGAAGATAAATCAGTGTCAGAGCAGTGGGAGGCATTCAAGGAGGAGATCCGGAAGGTTCAGACCAAATATCTGCCCTTAAAGAAAAAAGGTGGGACTAACAAATCTAGAGCCCCCTGGATGTCTAGGGAGGTGTATGACAGATACCGAGGGCTAAAACTGCAGAATCTTTAGAGGAGTACAGAAAGTGCAGGGGTGCAATTAAAAAGGATATTAGGAAAGCAAAGAGAGAGCATGAAAAATTCTTGGCAAGTAAAATCAAGGAAAACCCAAAGATGTTTTTATAAATATATTAAGAGTAAGAGGATAACTAAAGAAAGGGTAGGGCCTATTAGAGATCATGAGGGTAATCTGTGTGTGGAGGCGGGAGACATCGGTAGGGTTCTTAATGAATACTTTGCATCTGTTTTCACAAAGGAGAGGGGCGAAGCAGACATTGCTATCAGGGAGGAGGAGTGTGAAATATTAGATGAAATAAACATAGTGAGAGAGGAAGTATTAAGGGGTTTAGCAGCTTTAGAAGTGGATAAATCCCCAGGCCCGGATGAAATGTATCCCAGGCTGTTAAGCGAAGCAAAAGAGGAAATAGCAGAGGCCCTGACCATCATTTTTCAATCCTCTCTGGCTTCAGGTGTGGTGCCGGAGGACTGGAAGACTGCTAATGTGGTACCCTTGTTTAAAAAGGGAGAAAAGGATAGACCGAGTAATTACAGGCCAGTCTGCTTAACCTCGGTGGTGGGAAAATTATTGGAAAGAATTCTGAAGGACAGGATAAATCTTCATTTAGAAAGACACGGATTAATCAAGGATAGTCAGCACGGATTTGTTAAGGAAAGGTCGTGTCTGACAAACTTGATTGAATTTTTTGAGGAGGTAACAAGGAGGGTAGATGAGGGTAGTGCGATTGATGTAGTGTATATGGACTTTAGCAAGGCTTTTGATAAGGTTCCACATGGCAGACTGGTTATGAAGTTAAAAGCCCATGGGATCCAGGGCAAAGTGTCAAGTTGGATTCAAAACTGGCTCGGAGGCAGGAAGCAGAGGGTAATGGTTGATAGGTGTTTTTGTGACTAGAAAGCTGTTTCCAGTGGGGTTCCGCAGGGCTCAGTACTAGGTCCCTTGCTTTTTGTGGTATATATCAATGATCTAGACTTGAATATAGGGGGTATGATTAAGAAGTTTGCAGATGATACTAAAATCGGCTGTGTGGTTGATACTGAAGAAGGAAGCTGTAGACTGCAGGAAGATATCAATAAATTGGTCAGGTGGGCAGAACAGTGGCAAATGGAATTCAATCCGGAGAAGTGTGAGGTAATGCATTTGGGGAGGGCTAACAAGGAAAGGGAATACACATTAAATGGTAGAACACTGAGCAGTGTAGAGGAACAAAGGGACCTTGGAGTGTATGTCCACAGATCCCTGAAGGTAGCAGGCCAGGTAGATAAGGTGGTTAAGAAGGCAGACGGAATGCTTGCCTTTATTAGCCGTGGCATAGAATACAAGAGCAGGGGGGTTATGCTTCAACTGTATAAAACACTAGTTAGGCCTCAGCTAGAGTACTGCGTGCAGTTCTGGTCACCACATTACAGGAAAGATGTGATTGCATGAGAGAGGGTACAGAGGAGATTTACAAGGATGTTGCCGGGAGTAGAGAATCTTAGCTATGAGGATAGGCTGGGTTTGTTTTCCTTGGAACAGAGGAGGCTGAGGGGAGACCTTATTGAGGTGTATAAAATTATGAGGGGCCTAGATAAAGTGGATAGAAAGGACCTATTTCCCTCAGCAGAGGGGTCAAAAACCAGGGGGTACAGATTTAAAGTAATTGGGGGAAAGTTTAGAGGGGATTTAAGGGGAAATTTCTTCACCCAGACGGTTGTGGGGGTCTGGAACTCACTGCCTGAAAGGGTAGTAGAGGCAGAAACACTAACCACAATTAAAAAGTACTTGGATGTGCACTTGGGATGCTGTAACCTGCAGGGCTACGGACCAAGAGCTGGGAAGTGGGATTAGGCTGGATAGCTCTTTGTTGGCCGGCACGGACACATTGGGCCGAAATGGCCTCCTTCCGTGCTGCAACTTTCTATGATTCTATGACAGAGACAGAATCACAGTGCGGTGGCCTTATGTCCAGTCCTTTCTTTGAGGGTGCAAGTGCAGCATTGGTGAATTTACCCTACAGTGGTGTAGTAACAATATTCAGGCATGGGTAGTCCAATGGCTTATCTCGCCTACCTGTCCAACCTTTTACAAGATTACCTGGATGCATTTCATCTATTTGCTGACCTGCAATATTACTGATCAAACATTGAGTCCACCTGCAGCTCAAATTATGATCAGCTCTGCTCAAGTCCCAGTGCACTTTCAGCCTAGCTCCTTGTCTCCACGTGTCATAAGGTTCAGCGCTCTTTTTAAATTATTAGCTTTATGGGAACTATGTCTGCATTCAAGATGATGATCAGTTTCCCTAATTTTCTAGGTGATAAGTCTGATTCTCTGAGTATTTATTCTCTTGCTTTCTTTCACTGGAGAGTGACAAAATGTGAGGTAGCAATTGAGGGCGTGCTATCGCAGCATCTATACCAGCTTTGAAATCAAACAAGAAGGTCTATATTTTGATAGAGGACTTTCACTATTGCTATGAATGCTGGGATATTGTTCTCTTACTTTCTGGTAAGGGAAAGCAAAAAAATGTTGGAAATTTCCAACTCAGTCAATATATGTGTGAGATCAAACCAAATGTAGCACAGTTCGTAGACTTGTTCACATTGTTGGTCCTGCATATTGGCTGGAGTGCAATTTTGCTTTAAAAAGAACAAATATTATGTAAAAGATTTTGAGTAAGATTTTATGAGTATGCAATGACATCAGCATTTTTAAGTGTCACAGTGATGAAGATTCCCGTGGCACTAAATTAATATTTAAATATTATTTTATTGAAATATGCTTCACAATTTTTTTCCTTTTAAGAACCTTCTCAAAACCCACATCTCTTTGCTCAAGCTTTCAGTTGCCCTTCCTAATCTCTACCTTCTAACTCGGTTGCATTTTCCTTACCCCTATCTGAGATGTTTCTTACATTAAAGGTGCTACATAAATACAAGTTGTTGTTGCTAGTTGCCTCTCAACTCCAAGTGGTGACAATTCACCATAGGCATTACAAATTGTGGGAGAGGGGTAAAAGATGGTTCTCCGCCCTTGGCAAAGCGGATCATGCTGTTTCTATAAACAAAGGGAGTTGTTGGTGTCAAAGGTTTTCTTCCAACATTTTTAGATTTTGCTCACAGCAAAAAATAGTTTCCACAAGCAGATAAAAGTACCCTATGAATTGAAATCTTCACCTTTCTATTACATTGCATAGAATTACAAAGTATTTACAGCTCAGAAACAGGTCATTCGGCCCAACAGGTCCATGCCGGTGTTTATGCTCCACACGAGCCTCTTCCCACCCATCTCCATCTAACCCCATCAACATATCCTTCTATTCCTTTCTCCATCATGTGTTTATCTAGCTTCCCCTTAAATGCATCTATACTATTCACCTCAACTACTTCCCGTGGTAGCGAGTTTCACATTCTAACCACTCTTTGGGTAAAGAAGTTTCTCCTGAATTCCCGATTGGATTTATTAGTGACTATCTCATATTTATGGCCCCTAGTTCTGGTCTCACCCACAAGTGGAAACATCTTCTCTACGTCTACCCTATCAAACCCTTTCATAATCTTGAAGACCTCTATTAGGTCACCCCCAGTCTTCTCTTTTCTACAGAAAAGAGCCCCAGCCTGTTTGATCTTTCCTGATAGAGGTTACCTCTCAGTCCTGGTATCACTCTAGTAAATCTTCTTTGCACCTTCTCCAGTGACACTATATCTTTTTTAATAATATGGAGACCAGAACATTTCACAGCACCCCAAAGTATGGTCTAACAAAGGTTCTAAACAAGTTTAACAGAACTTCTCTCCTTTTCAATTCTATCCCTCTAGAAATGAACCCCAGTGTTTTTTAATGGCCTTATAAATCTGAATCGGTACTTTTAGTGATTTGTGTGTTTGTACCTCCAGATCCCTCTGTTCCTCTACCACATTTAGGCACTTAGGGGGTGATTTTGCCAATGGGGTCGCGTTGGAGGCGGGACTGCAGCTTGGCGGGTCGATGTCCCGCCTCCATCGATTTGTGGCCAACCCACGCTATTTTCCCTTAATTTACCTTGTTAAGCCCGCCCAGTGGGCTTAGCAGGCCAATTAAGGGAAAGCCAGTTGCAGAGAACGTCAACGTTTGACGTGTCATCTGTCAAAAATTTTTGACAGATGAATTGTCATCGTTTGACAGCTCTGTGAAGCTGTCAAACAGTGACATTCTCTGTAGTTTGATGAGGTCTTGAATTCAAGACCTCATTAAACTTATTTCTTTTACAGAAATGAGATGGTTGTTGCATCTGAGAATGCAACGGCCATCTCTCATCTGCAACACGGAGGTCCAAGGCTCTCCGGACTGGATTTTACCAGCCCCGGGGAGGTGGGTATGGAGGCGGGACTTCCGGGAAAGTGGCAGAAGTTGGGGGCGGTTGGCAAACCCGCCCCCAATCTGCATCCAAGGGGGGAATTGAAGTAAGATATTAAAAATTGGATATAACCAGGGCAATTCGGGCATGACTCATTTGCAGAAAGCCAGGCCTTTAACGAGATTTGTTTCAAGTCACACAACACCTTACAAGCTTTCGGAGTCTACCTCCTTCAACGAGATTTACAGATAGCATTGTATGTAACTTTTACAGCCACCCTCGGATAACGAGATCCCCATAAGGCGAGACAGAAATGTTTGCTAACCAAGTAACTTTTAAACCTAATTGGATCTCTGTAAAGGCAAGACAGAAATATTTGTAAAACGAGTAATGTGTTTTTAGACCTAGCATTGTGTGTAACTTTTAAACCTGATTGGATATAAATATGTGTGTTTTCATTAGCTCGGTGGAGTTGTACTCATGTAAGCGACATGAGAGGTTCTCCCCAGGCCTGTAATAAACCGTTGTGACTTCAATTACTTGGTCAGTCTTTCTTCCAACAAGCTAGTAGCGTCGACCTTGTATATCACTGGGTCCGCACTTTGGGAGCTTACATCAATTGGCGACGAGGATGGGATGCGCGATCTGAACAAAACTCTCGGACAGCGATAACCTAAGACGGGTGAGTACGTTTAAATTACCACCTGGAAAATTAGAGGTTAATCGCTGGCGAGACGTTAAGTAAGATTGACGTACAAAAGAACTATAAAAAGAAAGACACCTTTAATTGAAGGCGGTTAACACTGCCGGACTGCGGTACCGGAAAACAAGGGTTTAGAAACCTGATAGGCCCACGAGGTGCGGCTCTTAAGTAGTAGTTAAAACGGGGAGTTTTAACACGGTGGAGGACGAGTCCTTCTGGCCGAAAAGTAAACTTAGGTAGTAGTTAAAACGGGGAGTTTTAACACGGTGGAGGACGAGTCCTTCTGGCCGAAAAGTAAACTTAAGTAGGAGTTAAAACGGGGAGTTTTAACACGGTGGAGGACGAGTCCTTCTGGCCGAAAAGTAAACTTAAGTAGGAGTTAAAACGGGGAGTTTTAACACGGTGGAGGACGAGTCCTTCTGGCCGAAAAGTAAACTTAGGTAGGAGTTAAAACGGGGAGTTTAACACTGGGTGAAGGACAAGTCCTTCTGGC
The DNA here is from genome assembly GCA_030390025.1 of Squalus acanthias. Taxonomy (NCBI): domain Eukaryota; kingdom Metazoa; phylum Chordata; class Chondrichthyes; order Squaliformes; family Squalidae; genus Squalus; species Squalus acanthias. Next base: position 127,711,686 of record CM059427.1, read on the forward strand.
CGAAAAAGAAATAAATAAATAAATAAATAAACTATGGCTAGCAAAGAGGATAAGGAACCCTGGGGAGACCCAGAGTCTGTAACACGATATGTTTACGACAAGAATAAAAAATTAATTGAGAAAATGAGAAAGGCAGGGTGGAACCAGGACGATAAACCAGACACACAAAGGGACTGGTGGAGGAAACAAACCAAAAATAAATTGGAGAAAGCGTGCATTATCGTAGCGGCACGATACGATCGGGAACGTATGCTCCAGCGCGGAGCCCTTAAAACATATCCAGCAGCTGCAGCCAACCCAAAACCGGGTAACTCCCAGGAAAGGTTATACCCGGAGCTGCCCCAGGGGGGGCCGACTGGCTGTCCTCCCCCATATACAGGACACCAGTCGGCAGCCCCGGAGCCTGTTCCGATGGCACCAGTGACACTGCAATATAGGCCAGCAATCCCCGCGGTTCCGGAAATTCCGGCGGCAGGGGGGAATACAGGACAGACAATCCAACAATTAAACACTGAGTTCGACCAATTCAAGGCCGCTGTGGAAGCAGCAATGGGACAGGCCCCCGTAAATTGGGCAGCTATAAGCGGAATCACACAAGAAAAGGGAGAAAGCGCTATCGATTATGGAAAACGAAAGTGGTCCGCCTTTGAGGGTAACTGTGGGATCCCAGGCCCCTTAAACAAAAACAACGCTTGTTTTCTGCAAACATTTAAACAGGGACTAAGTCCAATGCACCAGAATGCAATAAAAATGGGGCTAGTGGTCCACCATAATTGGGAGGACTTAATACAGTGGGCGTGCGAAGTAGATAATCAGGTCCAAGAACAAGCCAAACCTAAAATAGCTGCCCTAAGGACGGATAGCGACAATGAGGATGCATTAAGTGTGGCGGCATGCTTCGGTTGCGGACAGGAGGGCCACATGAAAAGGGATTGCCCGAGGCAACAGAACAAAGGGGATAATCAGACATCTCAGCAAAAGGCTTCCTGTCATAATTGTGGAAAACCAGGGCATAGGAAACAACAATGTTGGAATAAAGGAGGAGGAAGGGAAGGTCAGGGACCTAGACAGGGAGGAAAACCGGGGTCAAGTATTGGAAGGTCAGAGAATAACGAGGAAAGCATGGCGAAACTGATCAGGAAGGGAATGCAAGACTGGGAGGATGACAGAGAAAGAGAAGAAAGGAAGAGGAGAAAGAGTAGGAAGTATAAGAGAGATGATTCCTCAGACACCTCCGACGAGGAAGACATAGTGGAGCTGACAAGGAAAATGGAAAAACTGGTCAAACAGATAAAAAAAGGCAACGCCTGAAAGGTAGCGGCCCTCGGAGACCCGGTAAAGGGAGACCCTAGAATGTTTATTGAGGCACTGGTAGGGGGCCGACAGTGCAGAATGCTCATAGACACCGGGGCAGCAATATCTCTAACAAACGTACCCTTGCCGCGAACCAAGGAAAATATTTTTATATCTGGGATAGGGGGAGTAAAAATGAAAGCATGGAAAAGTGAGACAGTATTACTAGAATTGGGAAAAATCATTATACCTACATGTTTCTGGATCTGTGAGAATACTGAGGGAACCATCCTGGGTATAGACATACTAAGGGAAGTGGGAGTTTTAATAGACCCCAAACAGGATAAGTTGCTATGGCCCGATAACCACAAGGAAGGGAGACATAACTCAAAGGGATCCAAGACAGCATGTGCCATCAGCGCTATCCAAATAATAGACCCCAAATGGGACGAAAAGGGAGGGTGGGGGGCAATTTGCCACCGATTCCCCGAACTATGGGCCAAACACAAGCAGGACTGCGGACTGGTTAAGATGAACCCAGTCAGAGTCCCCGGGCCAACCCACCGACCCCATAAACAATATCCCCTAAAAGTGGAGGCCCAGACAGCCGTACGGAGTATAGTATTGGAACTCGTGAAACAGGGAATTCTGCGAGAAACAGTGTCCGGCACTAACTCTCCAGTATGGCCCGTAAAGAAACCTGATGCGTCATATCGACTTACAATCGATTACACAGCCTTAAATAAAGTGACCCCAAAGGAATATCCAATTGTAGCAAGCCCAGCTACTATCTTTAACGGTTTAAAACCAGAACACAAAATATTCACCGTGTTAGACATCGCAAACGGGTTCTGGTCCATTCCCCTGCATGAGGAATCACAGGAAAAGTTCGCCTTTACAATAGGCGGCAAACAGTATACATGGACACGGGTCCCACAAGGATTCCATAACAGTCCAGCCATTTTTCACCGCCATATGGCCAGAGCTCTTGAAGACCTAGACTTAGAGGGTGAAAATAGTACCCTCTTACAATACGTGGATGACCTCCTAATAGCGTCAGAAACGAAAGTGGGACATAAGGGGGCCCTGGTAAAGGTCTTTTCAACCCTACGGGAGGCGGGTTTTAAAGCAAACCCAGCCAAAGCCCAGGTAGGAAAATTGGAAGTCACATACCTCGGGTATAGGGTCAGTATGGGAAAAAGGGCTATGCCAGAGGAAAGGAAGGAGGCAATCAGCCAAATGCCAAGGCCCATAAACGTGAGAGGAGTACGACAGGTACTCGGTCTCTTTAACTTTAGCCGGAACTTTATAGAAGGCTTCTCACACATGGCCGCGCCTCTGTATGAATTAACAAAGGGGGGTAGGGCAGCAGGAGAACCCATCGGGTGGACATCCACTCAGGAAGAAGCATTTACCAAACTTAAACAAGCCCTGACCGCCGCCCCCGCGTTAGGATTACCTGATCAAGAGAGACCCTATCACATATTCTGTCACAATCATGATGGACACTATAGCGCCGTAGTAGCCCAGGAGCACGGAGGAAACATGAGATCGGTGGCCTACTATCCCACTAGACGATCCCCCATCGTGGCAGGTATGCCCCGCTGCGTGGCCGCTATAGACTGTGCCAGATGGTCAGTACAGGTCAGTGAACCGATTATAATGACCGGAGATATTGTACTACACACCCAGCACACCCTGGTAGAATTACTTAATACGGGACGACTGAAGTCTGTCTCAAATGCTCGACGAGCAGCCTGGGAGGCGGTACTATTACCCAAAGACAAGTCAATACAGATAGTCAGGGATATGGGGCAGAACCCAGCCTCCATGATGATCATGGAAGGAGAGGACCACCAATGCATGAATGAGGAAGAGCCAGAAAATGACCTAGACAAAATAAAAGAAATACCCTTGGCCGAAGCGGACTTGGAGTTATATGTAGATGGATCCCGAAAATATGTACAGGGAAAGCCGAGGACAGGCTGGGCGGTGGTAAATGGGGAAGGGATGGTGTTACAAGCCGGAACTCTCCCAGGGGATAAATCTGCCCAGGTCGCAGAACTAACAGCCTTAACGGAAGCCCTGAAACTGGCTATGGGAAAAAGGGTTAATGTATATACCGACAGCCGCTACGCCTTCGGAATAGTACATGATTATATGGCCGCATGGAGTAGGAGGGGGTCCATCACCTCTGGGGGAGCCCCCATCCAACACCTGGACGTAGTAAAGTCCTTGGTGAATGCCGCGCGCGGACCAACGGAGTTAGCAGTAATAAAGGTTAAAGCGCACACCAAAGGAAAAACTCCACAAGAACAAGGTAACAGAGCGGCAGACCTGGCCGCCAAGGTTATGACGGAGGCGCCCTGTGGCAATGTAACACCGATAGGGGGAGCCCCAGTCCCATTAATACCCCTTGAGTATAATATTGTTAAGTTACATCAAGGCATACCAGAACCTGAGCTGAACATTTGGGAAAAGAAGGGAGTAATGCTATCCAGAGATAAGGTCTGGAGGAAGGAGGGACGGGTCTGTGCACCGGAGTGTATCCAACAGGAACTAATGAGGTTGTATCACGGACAAGCCCATACAGGGGCCAGCCGAATGATAAATAACATAGGCCAATGCTGGTGGTGGCCCGGACTATCAAGCAGTATAAGGAAGTATTGTAAGGATTGCCACATTTGTGCGCAATGTAACACCGGAAAACCAGTAAAGGTAAAATGGGGTAGACAGCCAAGACCCAAGGGACACTGGGAGAAACTACAAATAGACTTTACAGGACCATTAACCAAAAGCAAAGGAAAAACCTACTGTCTGGTAATAATTGACCAATTCACAAGGTGGGTGGAAGCTTTTGCCACCCGAAACTGTACCGCCAGTACAGTGGCCCGGATCTTGGCAGAAGAAATAATACCCCGGTGGGGAGTCCCATTACAAATAGATTCAGATAATGGAACACACTTTACCGGAAAGGTAATGAAAGAGGCTTGCGCCCTGTTGGGCGTAAAGCAGAAATTTCATATACCTTACCATCCCGAAAGTTCAGGAATGGTGGAACGAATGAATCGGACCTTAAAACGATCTCTCACAAAGGCCATTGTGGAGACGGGGCAGGGATGGGCGGAACTGTTACCCACAATCCTAATGAGGCTAAGGGCCACACCAAATAGCACCACCGGACTGACCCCTTTTGAATTAATGACGGGACGGGCAATGGCGCTTCCCGAAGGAGTAGTGACCGGAGGGGAAGATGTGGGACCTTTAAAGGACAGAATCAGAAGGTTCATAAAGCAATTATGTGCGGAACTGCACGGGCTGAGACAGGAGGCTAGAGACCAGCAGATAATCAAGGATCTGGAGAGGGATACCGAGGAACAAAAGTCATACCTGGGGTGGGAAGTCAGGTAATGTCTAGAATAATTCCAATTAAACCTGGGTTACGGCCCCGGTGGGAAGGACCCTATTTGGTATTAATGACCAGCGACACTTGTGCATGCATAGACCTGCACGGCACTGGAAAGGGAAGATGGAAACACTGGACACAATTAAAATTATACAAAGAAGCTGATGAATAACCCAGAAATCATATTGTACAAGGAAAGCAAGGATTATTTGCATAGGGTCCAAAGGGACAGGACATCCTTGTATTCGCGTTAATATGATCCTGTTGCATTATGATAGTAACATTCTTCGTGGTCTGTATGTTTCAATAGATCTGGGAGACTGGCAAAGTAGTAAGAATGGAATAACTAACTGCTGGTGACGACCAGCCTTGTATTTCCACAGGACAAATTAGAAGAACGACGGAAGAAGGGACGGCTGACAAAAAGGAAGATAATCAAGTATCTGCTTATATATGGCCTATATAACACCGGAAATGATATTTTGGTGATTGGGGGTCAGGATGGTCGGGGACGTTGGGCGCCTCAGTGGTGCAAAGCATAATGATATTCCTCGTGATTGTTATTACAATATACTGTGTATTCTTGCTGCTCAAAGATTAGGTAAAGCCATGATGGTGTAAGACCCGATCTATAGCCCTAAAATTACAAGGGATGAATTGGACATGGTAATTAATAACCAGGCCGGCCAACCGTAAGACGGGAGTGGCAGAAACAGGATTGGTGAGTGATGACAGTCTCGAAAGGACACGTCACGCACCCACCGAGGGAATGGAGGACGAGCTCGAACCAGAAGCTCGAACCAGAAGCCCAAACCATTGATGCAGGGCTCTTGGGCCCCGGGGATGGCAACATAGAACCAAGACAAGAAAATAATAAGTCCACATATACCGCGTGGGGTGAAACCGGCTTATAAATTGGTTGATGTCATACCCATGTATAACCTAGACTGGTAGAAGGCCAGAGAGTGCACGCTCAGGCAGACACCAGGCAATAGGAATACATGTTGACCTGTATTGGAACAGTTGTCCAATAGGTCAAAAGGGGGGAATTGAAGTAAGATATTAAAAATTGGATATAACCAGGGCAATTCGGGCATGACTCATTTGCAGAAAGCCAGGCCTTTAACGAGATTTGTTTCAAGTCACACAACACCTTACAAGCTTTCGGAGTCTACCTCCTTCAACGAGATTTACAGATAGCATTGTATGTAACTTTTACAGCCACCCTCGGATAACGAGATCCCCATAAGGCGAGACAGAAATGTTTGCTAACCAAGTAACTTTTAAACCTAATTGGATCTCTGTAAAGGCAAGACAGAAATATTTGTAAAACGAGTAATGTGTTTTTAGACCTAGCATTGTGTGTAACTTTTAAACCTGATTGGATATAAATATGTGTGTTTTCATTAGCTCGGTGGAGTTGTACTCATGTAAGCGACATGAGAGGTTCTCCCCAGGCCTGTAATAAACCGTTGTGACTTCAATTACTTGGTCAGTCTTTCTTCCAACAAGCTAGTAGCGTCGACCTTGTATATCACTGGGTCCGCACTTTGGGAGCTTACATCAGTTGTTGCATCTGAGAATGCAACGGCCATCTCTCATCTGCAACACGGAGGTCCAAGGCTCTCCGGACTGGATTTTACCAGCCCCGGGGAGGTGGGTATGGAGGCGGGACTTCCGGGAAAGTGGCAGAAGTTGGGGGCGGTTGGCAAACCCGCCCCCAATCTGCCTCCGTGCCCTCTTGCCAGGAGGCAAGAAGTTGTCCCGCCCCGGGTCCCGTCTCTTTGGAGGCGGGAAGGGATTAAAGCCTATTAACTGCCTGTTAACAGGTAGTTAACAGGCAGAAAATAGGATTATCCCCATTTTTCATTCTGAAGTGCGGGCTTCCCGACCTGGGGGAACCCCGCAGGGGTGTAGGAGACGAGTAGGAGGTCTGCGGGGGGTGGAGGGGTCTGAAAGTGCGATGTAGAGGTGAGTGATGGGTGCAAGTGTGGAGTGGTAAGTATGTGAGGTGAGTGTAAAGTGTTAGAAAATGTTAACTTACCTTTGTTTCTACCTACAGCCTTCAGCCGGTGTGGAGCCGGAGTCCCCAACATCTCCATTGTAGAGATCACAGACTGGCTGTTGCATCCTCCGATACAACAGCCGGCTGATTTCTGCAAAGTAGAAAGGTTTGATGAGTCCTGAACACAAGGGCTCATCAAACTACACAGAATGTCAGTGTTTGACAGCTTCACAGAGCTGTCAAACGATGACATTTCTTTTCTCAAAAATTCTTGACAGATGACACGTCATACGTTGACGTGCTCTGTCACTGACTTCCCCCTAATTGGCCTGCTGAGCCCGCCGGGCGGGCTTAACAAGGTCAATCAGGGGAAAATCCCGCTGGTTGGCCAGAAGCTGATGGAGGCGGGACTGAAACCCGGGAAGCAGCAGTCCCACCTCCAACACGTCTCCATTCATAAAATTCAGCGCTCCGCATACACACCGACTGAAGCCTGCAGGAAGAAACAAAGGTAAGTACACTTTTACTAACACTTTGCACTTACCTCAGATACTCACCTCTCCACTCTTGCACCCATCACTTACCTTCACACCACACTTTTGGCAAGATGGCATGGAGGTGGGTTGGGCACCCGCCCCCAAATTCTGCCATTTTCCCGGCAGTCCCTCCTCCATACCCGCCTCCCCAGGGCTGGCAAAATCGCCCCCTTAAGCCTAGAATTTCGATATCGGTAAAAGCTGCCGATGCGACCGTGGGCCAGTGATAACGGCTGCTGAAAATGATGGTGCTGGCAGGACCGGTTAATTGGCGTTGGTGGCTAATTAACATTAGCCCAGCACAAAACTTCCTCTGGTGGCGTTCGTCCCAGCAGGAGGCCCCAATGTAGCGTGACCATAGCATCATTGCAGCAAGAACAGTATTCTCTTAAAGTAAGCCTGTCATTTCAGAAAGCAGTTCAGTTTCTTAAAGGGGAACTGCCTTCTGAAATGAAAAAAATAAAAATCATGTAATAATAGGCAGTTTTTAGCCCTTACAGCTCAACTGCCTTCTGAAAAAAAATTAACATTAAAAAGAATTCCCAACTGGGAGCCTTCAGCTCTTAAAGCTGAGTTGCATTCTGCACCTAAAAAAATAGGAAGTGCTTCAGCACTAACACAAATGGCTCAGCAAGCCAGGGAAGGGGCACCCAGGGTCTCGCACGCAGCACTCCAGCTTTGTGCAGGGGGTCAACACTGCAAGAGAGGTCCTGTACCCACAGGGGCCAGGAGGCCCTCCAGAAAGAACGAAGTGGGACCACATCACCAAGGCCGTTACTGCCAGCAGTGTCACCCCCACCACCTGGCTCCAGTGCCCAAAGAAGCTTCATGAACTCAGACCACTGGTCAAAGTCAGTGAATGCATCTTCAAAAGCCATCTCCTACCAACTGCACCACTCACCTCGCACACTGCTCAATGCACGACCCCTCCCCCCGCCCCACTCCCAATGGCCATTCTTGGCAGGGGCATGGCTGAGACCTTGGCCAGCGGCGGGACTGAAAGGATACATGATGCTGGTATCCTCATATGTTATCCTTCTTCTCGCATGCATCTCTTGCGTTCCCGCCCTTCCCTCACCACAACTCCACCCTTGCGCCTTCCTCATTTCACACACCCAAGAAATGCAGGTGGTGGTCATGGTAGTGTTAGTGGTGGTGGTGGTGGTGGAAGAAGAAGAAGCACCGTCACTCGATTTCACACTCCTAGCCACCAGCTCCTCAAGGCTGACCAGCAAGGACATTTGCCGTGTCCCCCACTGAAAGTCAGCAGCCTTCCATCAGCCATGCTGCAGCCACTGGGGTAGCACTGTGTGACATCAGTAAAATGGGCAAAGGCACACACAAGACAGTCACTAAGGGAATGCATAAGGGTGATAAGTTGATTTCTTGATGTCATATTGGATGGATAAATGTATAAAATTGGATTGGAAAGTTTGCTTTGTGGTGGCTTTTATTTCAGCATTGTGGCCAAGAGGACACTGTGATGGTCAGTAACAGAGGGAAGGTAAGGTGTGGGACAAATGTTGAATGGGGAATTGGGGTTGTGGTCACTGGTACCGCAGGCAGATGATTCCATCCCGGATATCCCGGCCAGAAAGGGGCTGTCTGGGTTGTATCCCTCCGTCTGCTTCCTCCTCTTCTGCATCTTCCTTTTTTGCATTTTCCTCTTCCCTCTGCGAGCAGATGCTGGAAATCTGAAATAAAACCATAAAATGCTGGAAATATTCAACAGGTCAGGCAGCATCTCGACCTGCAATGTGAACTCTGTTTCTCTCTCCACGGATGTTGCCTGGCCTGTTGAGTATTTCCAGCATTTTCTGTCTTCTCAGAGGCCTTCCTTTACCATCTGAGGCCTTGCAAGCATCCAGAAGCATTCACTGCACACTTAAATTTTTTAACATGTATTGCACCAAGCCACTACTTCAATAAAATAAAAAAAATCCAGTCCAAAAGCTTAAATGCAAACTTATCTGAAAGATGTGTGTGTCCCTTTAAGAAATGCTGACAGCATCTCTGTCAGTCTACTGAACACTTGCTTTTCAGAGTGAACTTAGGACCCAGAGCTAAACTCAGCGCTAAGGTCAAAGTTCGCAGAGCATGACGTTAAGTCGCCGTGCGTCACGCTCTCCCCATTTGCATCTCCAGGCCCAGCGCTGCTATTGGCAGAGCTAAGGTCCTCACCAAAATGGCAGCCGCCGAGTCCCACACCAGAGAAGGGCGTTAGAGTGACAGCCGCCATTTTTTGCCAGGATAGCGATGCAAACAGGTGGCGATAAGAAAGAAAGAAAGACTTGCATTTATATAGCGCCTTTCACGACCACGGCACATCTCAAAGCGCTTTACAGCCAATGAAGAACTTTTGGAGTGTAGTTACTGTTGTAATGTGGGAAATGCGGCAGCCAATTTGCGCACATCAAGCTCCCACAAACAGCAATATGATGATGACCAGATAATCTGTTTTTTGTAATGTTGATCGAGGGATAAATATTGGCTAGGACACCGGGGATAACTCCGCTGCTCTTCTTTGAAATAGTGCCTTGGGATCTTTTACTTCCACCTGAGAGATCAGATGGGGCCTTGGTTTAACATCTCATCCGAAAGACGGCACCTCCGACAGTGCAGCACTCCCTCAGCACTGCACTGGAGTGTCAGCCTAGATTTATGTGCTATCAAGTCCCTGGAGTGGGACTTGAACCCACAACTTTCTGACTCAGAGGCGAGAGTGCTACCCACTGAGCCACAGCTGACACATAAGGTAGGGAATTTCTCCCCCTTATTTCCCAAGAGTATGTGGCCTCCTTATTCTTCCTACAAAAATGTACCACCTGTGTGCTGTGACTGAGATAGAATGCCATTAAACTAACAGTTACCTCTTAATTATAGTATAATGCACTGGAGATGGTGGGATTCCCACCATATTCTCCTATCTACTCTAAAAGGTGATTTGTACCATACTGTCAACTGGTTACATTCAGGCTAAAACTAATAGACGGATGCAAAGGCAATTACTATTTTAACTCCAGTTGTTTCTGAAACACATTTAACCTACTTGTGGTCATATAAAAGAATGTATAACACAAGTCTCTCAACATGTTATATCAAGTTGATGGATAAGTGTGATTTTTAACAATTTTGGGACTGTAAAGTGGGTGAGTAACTGCCATGACAGTCATATCTGTTGGAATACATTTTTGCTTGGTTGAATGTAATTTGGGAGAAAGGTTTTGCTTAATAGGTTTGGTAAATAATGGAACTAGAAAATAATCAATTGGAAGACAGACATAAACACTTAACTAATGGCAAAGAAGGAAGTAACTGACTGCTTAATAGCTGCAATCATAATATAGACAACAGACCCAATGCGTCTGACATAGACAGATTCAATTTACACAACAGACACAAGAAATGTTATTATAAAGATATAATGGTTCCCTCTTTACGATTTAAGCATGTACTTTGGTAAGCATCATATCGTACCTATCCTTACTATGTTTAAGAGCATCTCCTTATTGCAATAAAATTTTAGTATTTATGAATCACCTTGTGTGAAAGCAGATTATCTGATAAATTTGCCACATATTTTATGGGTTTTTTTTTCTTTAAAGCACTCAGTTCGACAACTAAGGCATGTGTTCAACCAGAGAAAAAATGCAAGGGAGTCTCAGTCTGGCTTAATCAGAACCTCTCTGAGGGGCTGACTCAGAGCTGAATTTGTATCTGACCTGTCTTGTGTGTTACCAGTTGCCTAATTATCCAGCTGCAGAATGGCTACAAAGAACTTAACAAAAGGAACTGAAAAAATAAAAAAAAACTAGCCTAAACAGCAGCCATTAATTATGTCTTAAAAATCTACAGTCTTTGTATGATAGTTATCTGTTAGTAACGATGAACTTCCCACCTCATCTTATGTGGAGTGCAGGCTGTCAAATGGATCAAAGCACTGAGTTATGCCTCATGATGCAACAAGCTCTTCATCCCTTTATGGGTGGATTTTATCTTGGGCTTCAAGGTGAATATAAGGGAAGTGCATTAGGATAACCAATCTATAACCCAACTAAATGGAACACAGGCAAAATAGACTGTCTGGACAATATCAGGTTGAATATCCGCTGCTTCCTTGTGCCTTGACTCTGTCCGAGTTCCCATGGTCTGGAACATTCACATGAAATGGGCAGGCACCCTCTAGTTGGGACAGCCGAGCAGCAGAGAGCAGACACTAGAATGGAGTGCCGGCATGGCAGAACAAAGACTCTTCTATCAAAACAGAAAACCCGGCCCTTTTCTAAAAAGGCCTGTACCCTTAGGCAGCCGATTGCTTCCCAACTGGCTGTCATAAGGTCACCAGCTGTGCACAATTTACTGGGGACCACATCTGCCAGGAGAACCAGGCTCCTTGCTGGTCTACCTTAGGCAGAACTGTTGGGAATTCCAGCGAGTGGTGTCACCCCACCTCTTTCCCCGACGGACATCATCCAGAAAAGGGGGCAGAGATGGCAAGTGCCCACCTCTAATGGCTGAAAAAATCTCAGTGCAGCCCAAATGGAGACGAGATACAGCAGAACCCAAGATCTGCACCCACATGCCTTGACTGCACCTCAGATCCACCAAAAAGATCTCATTTTTTGGAGCCATGGTGCACTGTAACCATTGTTCTATTTCATGCACTGTTTTATTAAACAGTAATGAGTGCTATCCCACATATAGGCCCAAAAATTTGGCCGTTCCCGGGTGAGTACTCAGTGCGCACTCACTCGTATTGCTTTCCGAAGTGCCGGTTTCCTGCATGCACTGCGCATGCGCGGGAAACCGGAACTTCCGGTATGGTGAAGGGGGCGGTTCCTAGATGAAACGCGTGCGTGCTAGAGGCTGCGCACACACAGCACACTTAGATTTTTTTTCAGGTTTCTACGCGAGGGTAAGTATTGAAGATTCTACGCTAATAAAAAGGAGGCGTAAGACCCCTTTTGAACAAGGTAAGTGGTTAATTAAGTATAATTTAAAAAAATTTCAACAGGTTTATCTTTTTTAGATACTTTAAAGAAAGGTAAGTTTATTTTTATAACTTTTAAAAAGTATTTTAATTTTTTCAAAAATTTACATTTTTGTTTAAAGTGGTTAATTTATTTAACTATAGTTACTATAAATGTGATGGGTTTTTAAAAAAAATTATTTTAAGTTTAGCTGTTCTTTTGGGGCCGATTTCAATTCACAGATTTGACAGGTCTCCTGTCAAATCTATGAATGAAAGATGGTCTGCTGCCATTGGCTCTCCATGGCCCACGTGATCCCAGGGGTCGCATCGCACTAACTGTGCCCCTGGAACACGCAAGCACTGCGCGCCGGCTCTTGGGAGAGGCCCAGGACCCGAAGTTCCTGTGGGCCCAAAACACAATGGCAGGCGCGGTGGGTAAGAGCGCGCGCGATCCTTACCCCCGCGGCAAGCCGGCCACGCGAATTTCTAGGCCATAATGTTATATATACATGTAAAACATCATCACAACGATCTCCTGCACTATTGCTCTGGAGAAGAATAAAATTGGATCAACTCTAATCATGCAATTTAGTTGATTTTTTATGGATAAACTCGAACTGTTGTGTTTTTACATGTTCCTTATCATAAGAGGCTTAAGGCAATGACTTTTCATCCACTTTTGATCTTTATTCACGTGTGCCTTTTTGGGTGTCTCGATTTAAAAAGTCTAGCCAAGATTTTCTGATTGACATTTATTTTCATGCCAATCAGAAACTTTTTTTAAATTAATGTGTTCCCGCTGATGTTAAAACAATGCTGATCGGAAAATCCATTCTTTGGATGACTGCTACTTCCCCAGGAATACGTTCCTGCTATCTCTTGTGGGAGTTGTTAGCTAACTTACTGCATAGCCACTGAGATTACTCATTACTTTTCGCTGTTAGTCAGCTTAAGAGCTTTATCGAGGCTCTCTCCTCCCTCAAAAGCAGTCATCAAGCAATGAATCTTCAGTAGCATTGCTCATGAGTAAGTAGAATCACGTAATGTTTATTACAAGAGGGGTGTTATGGCGTGAAATCACGATGAATTATATTATACAGTTGATCTCCTGTGCTGTGGCTCCTAGAGAAAATTAGAAAGTGATTTTTTTCTCTTCCTGTAACTGTCTCCATCCTTCCTACTCTTATTCATTCTGTGTTGTTCTCAATCCTTATTCCTTTCTCTCTGTATGGCTCAGATAATTTTCTCGTTGGCCGGGAAATTCGATATAATCCCGAAAACGGGCGGGGGCACCACGGGGCGAGATTCGCTTGCACCCGTTTAGAAAGTGCAGGCAGCCTGTTAATTTGGTGTTGCCTGCTAATTTAAATGAGTATAGCGCACAGCCCAGCAACTATTGTGCTGTCGACAGGCTTTGCGCTCAGCAGGAGGCCCAAGGTTGCGTCGCTGGAGCGATGCTGCATTTTCTTAAAACAAGGCTGTTAGTTTTGAAGGCAGTCTCGAGCCCTTAAAGGTGAACTGCCTTCTGAAAAAAAAAATATTCAAAACTAGGCAGTCTCTAGCCCTTAAAGCTGAACTGCCTTCTGCACAGAAAAAATTATAAAAGTGTTTCAGCGCTAACACAAATGGCTCAACAGGCCAGGGAAAGGGCACCCAGGGTCTCAGACGCAGCACTCAAGCTTTGTGCAGTGAGTTGGAGTATAAAAGCAGGGAAGTCCTGCTACAACTGTACAGAATATTGGTGAGACCACACCTTGAGTACTGCGTACAGTTTTGGTCTCCTTATTTAAGGAGGGATATACTTGAATTGGAGGCAGTTCAGAGAAGGTTCACGAGGTTGATTCCTGAGATGAAGGGGTTGACTTATGAAGAAAGGTTGAGCAGGTTGGGCCTATACTCATTGGAGTTTAGAAGAATGAGAGGTGATCTTATTGAAACATATAAGATATTGAGGGGACTCGACAAGGTAGTTGCAGAGAAGGTGTTTCCCCTCGTGGGGGAATCTAGAACTAGGGGGCATAGTTCCAGAATAAGGGGGCACACATTTAAAACTGAGATGAGGAGGAATTTCTTCTCTCAGAGGGTCATAAATCTGTGGAATTTTCTGCCCCAGAGAGCTGTGGAGGCTGGGTCATTGAATATATTTAAGGTGCAGATAGACAGATTTTTGAACAATAAGGGAATGATGGGTTATGGGGAGCGGGCAGGGAAATGGAGCTGAGCCCAAGATCAGATCAGCCATGATCTCATTAAATGGCGGAGCAGGCTCGAGGATGCTGTGATGGTCAGTAACAGAGGGAAGGTAAGGTGTGGGACAAATGTTGAAAGGGGAATTGGGGTTGTGTTCACTGGTACCGCAGGCAGATGATTCGATCCCAGATATCCCGGCCAGAAAGGGGCTGTCTTGATTGCCTCCTTGCTTCCGCTTCTGCGTCCTCCTCGTCTGCATTTCCCTTTTCTGTTTCTTCCGCTTCCTCCACTTCCCTCTGCGAGCAGCTTGTCCCCTTTGCTGGCTCTGCTTCATCTCAATTTAATGTTGCAGCCCAAGGGAAACTGCAACTAGAGCTCCCAGGACTGTGAGCAAGTGGTGTTCTCAGAGGCCTTCCTTTAAAATCCAAAGCCTTGCAAGCATCCAGCAGCACTCCCTGCACACTTTAACAACTTTTTAAATGCATTGCACCAAGCCACTATTCCAATAAAATGCAAAACAAAACAGTCCAAAAGCTGAAATCAAAACTTACCTGAAAGATGTGTGTGTCTCTTTAAGAAGTGCTGACAGCGTCTCTGTAGTACTGCTGCACGCACGTTCTTCCGTACGTGGTTTGCAGAGGGCGGTATGGAGAGCGGGGAATTCCAAAATCGCATTCCTGCATCAATTCAGGCGCTGCACACCGATTGATGTCACGATCTGCATATTTACATGTGAGAGGTGAGTGCAGGTAATGGCAGAGCTAATGACCTCTCCAAAATGGCGGCCGCCGTGTTCCGCTGGAAGCGAGGCAGCCGCCATTTTTTCAACAAAACTGGCCTTAACGGCTGGAGCTGCACCCCCGCATTTCGCGGCTATAGTGTCCAAATATTTTTCTTTGACTCCATCTCCTCTCTGTTCTAGATCTTTCCTTATAGCTCTCAGTTATGTTTCCTTACCTATATACTTAATTTTTCACTCCTACCTTTTAATAGCCAATGAATAATTGCAAGATCGGGGGTGGCTAAAGGGATCAGGAGGAAGATGCTCTGCTGGAGGTGATAGAACACAAGCACAATGGAGAAAGCTGGGATTCAGCACGGAAGACAGTGGGGAGGTAGGGCCCAGAGGAAGAAGGGGGTATTTAGCCTCGTTGGCACGTGTGAGGCAGTGGACAGAGAAGACTAGTGCCTTGGAGTAGTTGAGGGAAGGTTGATGTCTTGGAACATTGATGGAAAATGAAGTCTGTGCCATTGGTGCACTGTGGGGTGAGATAGTGGCCCAGAAATTCCTTGGGTTGCAATCCAGTGGTTATGCGGGGATCACGCCCAGTGAGACCCTCCAGCACTGACCCTGGCAATGATGCTTTCACCCTCACCCGCCTGAGCAAGGGAGCCAATCTGCCAACGTTTTTAATAAAAGAAAAATTATAATTCATCAGAGGTCAACATTTGTGTGGCCTGGTCTCCTGGTCCCAGGTACTTAAACCTTTATGTAATGATCAATAATCCCCCCCAAGTCTCTCTCCCTTACTGTCACCTTTACCCTATACCTAGCCATGTTGTATTCTATCCCTGAATTCTGCACACCGATGTGAATAACTGTACACTTTCTTCAGTGAAGAACATTTGCCAATCTTGGATCCACTTCCTAGTCGATCCAGTTACAATCTGCTTCCTTCTTCTACGGTTCTGACTCTACCACATAATTTAGTATCATCTATGAACTTAATAACTGTGCCCTGCTCTGGATCATTAATAAACAGGAGGGGTCCCCATATGGAATCTTTGGGCACCCCACTAGTGACTGGATCCCATTGGGAATTGAAATACCCCGGATCTCATTTTTGGAGCAGTGGCTGATGGAGCTGCTCCCCCACTCAAAACTGGTCCAGAGTTAAAATCGTGGCCTACATTTTGTAGACTGAGCTTCTTCAACAGCCCATCCCAAACCTGCAACTTCTAGAAGGCCAAGGGCAGGACGTGCATAGGGACATCACCATCTCCAAGTTGCCCTCCAAGTCACACATCACCCTGACATGGAAAATATATCACCGTTCCTTCATCGTCGCTGAGCCTGGAACTCCCTACCTAACAGCACTGTGGGAGCACCTTCACCACACGGACTGCAGTGGTTCAAGTGGAAGGCCAATGACCACCTTTACAAGGGCAACTAGGGATGGGCAATAAATGTCGGCCTTGCCAGCCGACGCCCATATCCCGGGAATGAATTTTTAAAAAGATGCGGGGCAAAGTTTTTCTCAGGAAATAAGAGAAATTGAATAGATCACACGTTGTT
Source organism: Squalus acanthias (assembly GCA_030390025.1). Classification (NCBI taxonomy): domain Eukaryota; kingdom Metazoa; phylum Chordata; class Chondrichthyes; order Squaliformes; family Squalidae; genus Squalus; species Squalus acanthias. The sequence goes on from CM059427.1 coordinate 127,728,384, forward strand.
AATGAATGAGCAGCTTGGTAGGTCTAAAGGTGTCTTCTTATTCCAAGATTTTGTTGTTCAAAGCCTCACTCCTCCTCGCTCTGGGGAAGCACCATACCTCAGCTTAACATCTCTTCAGCAGGTTAACTCGCCACATTGGAAATCACCAGCTCTTCCCTCACTGTTGGCCGTTCCATGCTGACTAAAGGTGCAGTCTTCAACAACTGTATTTCAATGACAAACTTTCTAAGCAAAAAAGAAAATCAAATTTCTGAACATTAACTGATGAACTAACATCGGCTAAACTAAATCTATTTTGTGACAGTTAGTTACGGCAATGTTAAATTACACAAGTCCTCAATTAATTAGATGTTAGGAGAGATGGAAAAGCACAGAAACAACAATCTGGAGGCTAGTCAGAGGAAAGAATTAGCTGTGTTTGCAACCGAAGCAATATCACTGAGTTCACCAATACATTCAGCTATAAGTAACACAGATTAAGCAAGACCTCCAGAAATAATCAACCGGTGAAGGGACTCACATATAGGCTAGTGGAGATAAAGCTAATTAAATGTTAACCTGCAGTACCGACAAAGTGCAAGATACGGGAGAGTAATATCACTACTGTGCAAGTTAATGTTAAAAGGCATGGAAGTACTGATGGTGGAGGATTTGATGGTATTGTGATTACATAGTTAACCAGGTTGTCTCCGAGGACATTGCAGTCCTTGTGAAGTGGCCAGCAGAAATGCTTCATGGGGCGGATTTTCCGAATTTCCCCCTTTGCTCGGACAGAGTCAGCTCAGTTGTAATGTTCCTCCATTCCATGGTTAAGTAATTAGGAAACAGGCACTGCCAAGGCTCACATAAAAAGTTTGGCCATTTGAATCCTACATATGTTGGCACTTTCCGAGATGGGGGGGGCAGGGAGGATGAAGAAAATTAATGTGGAACAAAAAGAACTCAACATCAGAACCAGATGTTCTGCCCCATTCCCACCATATTTCACAACTACTCTGAGCTAAAGTGCTGCCAGATTTCACCACCTCTCCGTCAAAATAGAGGCAATGGATGAAATAACTGGATTCCCAATCACAGCCACCTTCCTGGAGATTTCCTAATGTGTATCAGCTGCAGAGAATCGGTCCCTTGCCAATACACACAAATGTTTATCCAACGTTTCACTCTGTTTAGATTATTCCTAATTGAAAATAAACAGATTAAACGTATAGTTATATAGGCAATGTTTGTAACCTTCCATGGACTTCATGTAAAGATCAGCTTTCTTTTATGGCCATACGAGACACAAAAGAATTCTAATATGCGATTGGATTTTACTTTATGTGACAGTAACCTAAAAATGTAAGTTCTGTTTAGTTCAGGAAATTGAACTCTCTTCAAGTCCTGATCTCACACCTCCTGAGCCCTGATCTCACACCAGCTCCCCGACTCCTGATCTCACACCACCTTCTCCCGACTCCTGGTCCCACACCACCTCCTCCCGACTCCTGATCTTACACCAGCTCATCTCCAAGTTCTGACCTCACACCAGCTCATCTCCAAGTTCTGATCCCACACCAACTCCTCTCCAAGTTCTGATCCCACACCAACTCCTCTCCAAGTTCTGACCTCACACCAGCTCCTCTCCAAGTCCTGACCTCACACCAGCTCATCTCCAAGTCCTGACCTCACACCAGCTCCTCTCCAAGTTCTGATCCCACACCAGCTCCTCTCCAAGTTCTGACCTCACACCAGCTCCTCTCCAAGTTCTGATTCCACACCAGCTCCTCTCCAAGTTCTGATCCCACACCATCTCCTCTCCAAGTCCTGACCTCACACCATCTCCTCTCCAAGTCCTGACCTCACACCAACTCCTCTCCAAGTCCTGACCTCACAGCCCTTCCACAATTCCTGATCTCATGCCAGTTCCTTTCTGTATCCTCATCTCACATTTCCTCCTGAACTATTAATCTCACACTTCCTCCGAGTCCTGATCTCACAACTGCCTTCTCCTGAGTTCACACCTCCTCCCTGAGTCCACATTCTTCTACTTTGCCAGGCTCCCACTCTTAGGGGATTAAAGCTCAGTGTTTCCTTATGAAATAATATATTAAAATATACATATTTTAAAATCCTGTAATGATAATAGGCTAGAAGCCAAGGCCTCGGTTCAAGTCCCCAGTTTGCCATCACACTAATTCTTTTAAGCTTTGACTGATGAGGGAAATAAAGCTGATACACGAAATGGACAATGGTGATTCAGCATTTGTCAGTTACTGTTAGTACTATTCTCACTACAGTACATTCTTCATCAGTGGTTTGGACTCAACAGTTAGCTATCACCCCATCTAAACTAAACATCCAGATTAGCCCATTATTAGCACAGAGAGATTTGCTGAATTATTTAAACTGCCAATTTCCACATCATTGACATGCTTACTCCTCCAGCACCATGAGTCCAATTTGAATGAGATTTGGAACCTCCCACACGATCAATAGAACATAATTCACAAAACATTTTCACCTTCCAGGCAATATTGATATGTACAAAGTGTTTAAATGTACGAATATTAATGATACCCATTGAAGAAAAATATCCTGGTATTGCAAAATGTACAGCAAACCCCATGGGGGAAAAATTCGGTTGATTAGCGCCTCCCATTTGAGCTCTAAGAGGACACTAACGGGGCACAAAACAACTAGCGTCTGGGCGCAGCGATGTTTGCGCCGCTCGCGAAATTCACCAGAGTTTTTGCGGTGGCGCTAAACTCTACCACCACGATCTCCTGCGCCCGCAGATCGTGACGTCAGTCGAGCGTGCAACGCCCCGGTAGCGCCCCGGACCGGATATTGAGTGACGCCCCCTGCCTTTCCGCCTGCCGCTAGCAACGACAGGTAGAGGGGAACGTTTTGCAGTCGGGAAGGGGCTGGGGGAGCATTATTTAAAGGCGGCCTCTTCCTGCCTTTTTTTGTGGGAGACATTTTTGCACCACGCATTCTGAGAGAGAGAGAGACTTCTGGAGAGATTCAACGCTGTGTGAAGGAGTTTTGGGTACTGAGTAGCACTTTGCAGGTTCTTTTTGATTTGACCTTCCTTGCATCAATTTAAAAGAGACTGTGGGGGCTGCACTGATTCGGGGCGTCGTCCTGCACCTGCAGAATCGGAGGCATCAGAGACGCAGAGAGAGCGTGGCAAACATGGCCAGAGGGAGGAGAGCCAACAGGCCTCTGCACAGGAGACCTTACCCTCCCAGGGTATTCCGGGAACAATTCTCCTACATTCATTTGTCTGAGGAGCAGTGTTTGCGCAGGCTGCGCTTCAGCAAGGAGGTGGTCACTGAGCTCTGCCACCTCCTGCACCCAGATCTGCAGCCTCAACTGTGGACCAGGACGTCTCTGTCGGTGGCAGTGAAGGTGACAGTGGCTCTGAATTTTTATGCCACCGGCTCCTTTCAAGCAGCTACTGGGGACATCGGCAATATCTCCCAGTTCGCTGTCCATTGCTGTATCCGGGAGGTGACAAATGCCTCTATAAAAGGAGACGCCAGTACATCTTTTTCCCCATGACCCAGGCCAAACAGCATGAACGCGCATGTGGCTTTGCTAGGATAGCTGGCTTCCCCATGGTGCAGGGCGCCATTGACTGCATGCATGTGGCATTGCGGGCACCGCATGAAAATGCAGAGGATTTCCAAAACCGCAAGGGCTACCACTCCTTAAATGTCCAGTTGGTCTGTGACCACAGACAGCTGATAATCGCCGTCAATGCCCGCTATCCTGGCAGCAGCCACGATGCTTTCATCCTGCGCCAGACTGGTGTGCCAGACCTTTTCCAGACACCGCATCAGCCAAGTGGATGGCTCCTCGGGGACAAGGGTTATCCACTCTGCACCTGGCTGATGACCCCACTCCGTAACCCCAACACCCCTGCCGAGCTGCGGTATAATGAGAGCCATATCGCCACCAGGAACATAATTGAGCAGACAATCGGCGTGCTCAAGCAACGGTTCCGCCGTCTGGACCACTCAGGAGGAGCCCGGCAGTGCTCTCCTGAGCGAGTCTCCCTCTTCATAGTTGTATGCTGCATGCTTCACAAACTGGCAATCCTCAGGACCCAGCCAATGCCACCAGGGATTGGTGCACCACCGGTTGAAGAGGAGGAGGTGGAAGAGGATGAGGAGGAGGAGGAGGAGGATGAGGAGGATGATCAGCAGCAGCACCAAGGTGGGAGGGAGGCCCACAATGTTGACACTGCAAGGGCCGTCCGTGAACGGCTGATAAGAAGCCGCTTCTAGGCCCCTACTCAGAAGATGGCTTCTGGCATGGAGAACAACATCATGGAAAGCAACCCGCAACCCCTAAGCCGGCCAAAGCTGCAATGATTCCAAAGGCCAAACATGTACATTTTGAATACAACAACTTTTTTATTTAACAAACTCTGCGTGTGTCATTTATTCATGACAAACTAATAGAAACAAACACAACAAATCATTAATTAACATAACTGGTTCTCACAAGCTGGAGATAAAGGTCAAAACACTAAACAAAAGTTATCAGGCGAACCTCGACCTTTAATAAAAACATTCCCATCATTTCTTTAGACCTCCTACTGTTTGCCCTTCGAGGGTGATCTCCATCCCTTGCGCACTTCCCCCCTTCCCACCCTACTGCTCCTCCATAATGGGGCCCCAGTGGCTGCAGCGAGGCTGGTGGAAGGCTGCTGAATGTCAGATGCTGAGACTACAGATGCCCTTGAAGGACAACCTCGACCAGCTCTGGGCCTGGAGGCCCCGGCTGCAGACTGCACCAACTCTGCATGGGCGGCAGCAGTCTGGGGTGGCTGTGTTGCAGGCGGTGGCAAGTGCAATGGGGAAGTGCCAGTGGTGGGAGCAGGAATGCTGTCATCCTGAGAGAGGACAGCACCTCCCTGCTCGACCGACACACTGGCACTCCCACGGGCAGTACCTCAGCATCCAGAGCAATCTGCTCGAGCACAGATTGCTGGCCTGCTACAACGCCGTGAGAGCCCCGGGGCAATGTGGCTGAACCAGCGATGATGGCAGCAGTCAGTGCTTGCGTTACCTCAATCTGAGACTGCATGAGAGCAGTCTGAGATTGGATCGCAGCAGCCAGTGACTGAATTGCAGCACTAAGCTGTTGCGTTGCGTTGGCCTGTGCTGCAGCGGAGTGCTCCACACTCCTTGCCAGTCCATCAATGCTTTCGGGCACCCTTCCCATTGCACCCATGAGCTGAGTGTGCATGTTCACCGCCTGGGTGTTCATTTCAGCGATGAGGCCGCTCCTCCTCTGCGTCCAGTGCAGCAGGACTCGCTGACCTACTCTCCCTCCGGGGAGATGGCCCCCGAGCTTCCCTACCCCCATGGTGTTGCTGCAGCCCGCTGGGTCCCGGAGCTTCACCCTCATCAGACCTTCCCCCCTGCTCCCCTCCAGGGAAGACGTGGTCCCAGTGTGGGCATAGGCTCCCTCGGGAGACGCTGGCGCTGAGGCTCCGGCTTCCTCTTCCTCCTCGCCTGGGGCGTTGCTGACACTGGTTGGTTGAGGGACAGGCTGCTCAGCTGGTGGTTCACTATCTGGAAGCAGGGTGGTACAAGTGTGGCTTTAGCGTCAGGACAGGGGGCAGTAAGGGAGCAAGGACTGGAGACATTAAGTATGTTGGATTGAAAGTGTAAAAGGCTGGGATTGTGAGGGGCAAGTGAAATGAGAGAGGAGAGAAAGCTGATGAACTTACCATTGCTGTCCCCAAGGGGGTCGACCTCTCCAGCGGCCACGGCACCTATCACCTGGCTGGCAACGATCCTGTGAACGCGCGCCTCCAAATCGCTGAGGGTCTGCAGCTCAGCCGGTCCTCCTCCCGTGCGTTGCTGCTGCCGCCTGTTATGAGAGAGCTCGGCCTGCAAGAAAAAGGACAACGTCTGAGTGAATGTGCAGCCATGTGCTTGCCTGATGTGCCTCCCAAAGTTGAATAGCCCTTAATATATGCAAGGTGTGGAATGTGTGTGTGTGTTTTACGAGATGGCCATAGGTCTGGGATGAGTTGGGCATTTGGGGTTTTTAAACCCTCTGGGCACAGAGTGAAGTTGAGATGGAGGGATGTAGAGGTATTGAAAAGCAGCCACTCACCCTGACCACCCGAGTGAGGTCGTTGACTTCTTCGACATTGGGTGTGGGTCCTCGGCACCAGGCTCCTGGAGGAGACGTGCTGAGCCACCTCCCTCCAGACTCTTCTGTACTCGTGTGGCAATGGCCTCCTGCCACTCTGTGGGTAGAGTACTGCCCTTCGTCGCTCCACAACGCCAACCAGAGCCACCAAGGCCCGGTCTTTCCCTGGGCCTCTCCATTGTTGTTTCCAGCAGAATTGATGTACAGGTTTCGCCAGGCCGAGATTCAAGGCTGCAATGAGCAGGGTGTGGCTGGAGAGCAAGATTGACCCTCACCTTTAAGAACTGGCTGGCGCCAGTCTGTCTGTGTTCCATAGCTAACTGACATCACCTGAGCTTCGCCAGCGCTCTGAGGTAGCGCCTCGCTCCTCGACGTTAGCGCCTTAAGAGAGGTGTGTAGCGCCTGATTTAGCGCTCAAATCACCTCCAGGGGCAATAGAGGCCAAGTTTGCAGTCGGAGACGATAATTAGCGCCAGGCGCTAAACTTTGCGCCCAGCCGATAATTGCGCCCCAAACGGGTCGATACCGAATTTCTCCCCCATTACTTTTAGTTTAACTTGAAGTGTCCAAGCTTTATCTCCTTGGGGGCCACATATAAAATTTAAATTCAGGTTCCCAAGTATTTGCACTTATCTCAAGGTGCTGACTCTGAGAGCTCCTGGTGTACAGATTTACGATTTATCAAACCTTTCCAACCCTCCAGATCGACAATGTTCAAACACAACTGACCAGCGAATAAGAAGCGCAAGCACAAATAGTACGGAGTTATCTGATCTGTGAGGGGTTTGGGAGCTGCAGATAACCCACCAGCTATTGTTTAGACACTACTAGATCACATGGTTCTACAGTTCAAATTGTTCATTTAGTAAATCCATCATAGGTGAAAATGCTTTATTTTTACAATAAATTTGAGAAACAAATAAAACTGGCTGGCCCAGACAGACAGGACGTCCCTGAAATAAATACTGAAAATGCTGGAAACACTCAGCAGGTCAGGCAGCATCAGTGGAGAGAGAAACAGAGTTAATAGCCGGAATTTTCTGTACCTGGGTGTGTCGTGTGCGGGCGGTCGCCGTGGCGGGTCGCGACCCCGCTCCTCATTCCATCCCGCTCCCGAGATCGACTTTCCATTAATGGCGTCTTTTAAGGCAGCCCTGCCCATTACCCAGCCCTATTAAATGGTGCAGGTCTGATGACGTCATCGATGACACTTGAAGGTTCATCTGGGATAGCGCACTGACCCATTGGAGTGTTACAAAGAGTGGGAAACATGACTGCACAGAGGCAGAGGTTCTCAGATGACTCCCTTCACATGCTTGTGGATACAGTAAATAAAGATTTGTAGTTTAAATGGTAAAACGTGAAAGTGTAGTTAGCATCATTACGCCACTTTTTCCCATTTAAATCTGAATGATATTCCAATATTGGGCATATTGCACTTTGCAAGCAAGTCAGCACTTTTAACAGAAGGGTACAGTAATATTTTGCCCCATGTCCTGGCAACCATGTTTAAGCTACAAGTACCTTAACTCATACTTCCTGGAAAACAGGCCAAAGTGTTAGTCCAGATCTGCAACTGTTGTATTGTCAACAGGTTTTGCAATGTAAGGGTCGCAGAATGAAGCCGTTACAACTTGGAGAAATATAGCGAGTGTATATGAAAATAAATCATTTATATCTGAATATTTCCTGGAGGGCATTAAGGAGTTAGGAATAGTGGAATATTTAGCCATGCAGTGGGAAGATTAAGAAATGTAAATAAAATAGGGGAAATCCCATCACAGAGGATATGATTGATGATCTTGACCTTAAGAGATCTCAACCTTTCTGCTTTTGTTTCTTTAAAGGGTCAGAATTGAGATTTTGAGCCAAACTAAACCAATTCAAATTGATTCAGATCGTTGGTCTAAAATTGTGTTCATTGAAGATATGATGGTATTTCTTTATTTAAAATGAGATTATTAGAGTCAATTGGCTATTGCCATGTAAATAGGGAAGATATTTTGTCAGGATTATTAACAGAAGACCTATTTCATTTCTCTTGTAACACGCAGTTAAGTTAAAGGAGCACTGTCTTCATGAAAAATGTTTTTGGTGAACTATGTTCTGTTTGGGAGGGGGAAGCATTGGGAGAGCTGTGTGATGTTTTCAACAAGATAACATAACTGACATGATATGTTAATGAAATTTGCATCATGACGTTATAAGTAAATGAAAAAAAAAGATTTGTGAAGCCAGCACTTTTTGATAAAAGCAATGCTTTCTGTATTGCCAGAATGAATTGCTGTAGGTGGGTCTCTGATGGCAAACTGCTGACCTCAGCCAGTTGTGGACGGGTGTGTGGGATGGACCAACAAGTGGTAGTGTGATAGTGGTATGAAAAATCAGAGAGAGAGACCTCTAACAATGGGCAAATCAGCACTGGTATTGACATCACTGATTGGTAAACCAAATCATTCAGCCATCCTTGCTGGAGTGATTTTTCTTTCTATGAGAAGCCTAAGTGAACAACCAAGACCCACAGTGCAGGATTCCATCAAGGTTGAAATCCATCCTCTTTCTTCCTTGGGCGTTGGGGGAATGTAAGTGGGTATCTTTCGGATTAAGGTGGCTGCAAATTGACAGTCTGCTGATGGAAGATGAGGTCCTAGTCAACATACTGTGGCAGGTTCAATAATATGATACCTGAACCAGGCAGATTGGGTCTCCAGCATGTTGTTGATGATTGAACAGTCAATTTGGCCCATTGATGGAAACAGCAGGGATAGATATGTTACCAGAGGCTGATATTCTTCCAACTCAGCTCCAGCTAACTCTGCAAGCCAATGTCCTAATGGCTAAGTATGTCTGGATAGTGAGGTGATTACCTGTTTCCTCTATCAGTGCTGTCATAGCTAGTTAAATCCCAGCAGTAACCCTACACACACTTAGGAGTCTCTAAGCTTTAGTTTTGTCAACTGGCAGCTAAGCTCTCTGGGTTGTGGTAAGTGGTTCATATCTCCATGGAAAAATAGTGTGCCCTCTGCATTGGACAAAGAGTAACTTGGTTTTGAAGATTGGTAAACATGATGATGAGTTTCCACATGGGTCAGACACTCGGCTGATTAAAAGAAAAAAGTTAGTAAGAGTATGATTGAAGGTTAAATCAATCAAATCATGGTTAAATCACACCAAACTTTGAAACCTTGTAGATTGTAGGTGGAAGAGAAAGTTGAATGAAGTCAATGCTTTTGTGGTCTTGAGAAAGAATTAGTTTGAGTAGGAAAGTGCAATGAGTCAGTGCAGAAGGAGAAGATGTTGGGACAAGATTTTCCAGACAGTTGCATGGCTACATTCACAATGTGCTGCTGTTCAGAACCATAGGGAGCAAGAAGTCTCAGGTTTCAATCTCTGGTATCTGCTGGCTTAGCTGATCTTAGCCAAGGCATCACTAGATTGTCCAAGTGACTTCAGTGCTCCTCAGCTATTGAAGATAAAAATCAGCCAGGGTTCCTGCCAAAGGTGGATGTTGGACTTGGCTTTGATGTCCCTGCCCAACCTTCTCAATTATAACACCTCTAGGGGCTGGTATTTGTCACACTTGGGTCTAGATAGCCCTGCAAGCCAATGCCCTAATGGCTAGCATAGGAAGACTGGCCGCTTGGGTGTGGACTACGAGAGCCAGTGCAGCTGTACACCAGAAAGAGTCACTGCCTTCCGGAGAAGATAGAGGAAAAAACAAAAATTCAGTGATAATATTTTTTACATTGCTGAAAATTCAGTACTGCATATCAGTGCATTCACAGCATTTCACATCCCAAATATCAAGATAATATAGTACAATTTATATAAAAAGGATTAATTACATCTCTGAAATGCTGCTGGTGATTTGCGCCCTTGAGTTATAGGCAAATACAAGCTCCAGTATGAAGATAGAGGAGCATTTCAAGCACTGCTGTAGCTATATAAATATGGTTAAAACACTTTGGATGAGAAATCTGGCTGCTTTGTGCCTCCCATTAGCACCTAGGGGGAGTGGTAACGGGGCGCTAAGGGGTTAGCGACCGGGTGCGCCGAATTCAGCGACGTCCACGAACTTCCCTGCCGGTTTAACTCTGGCGCTAACACTTACCGCCTCACCCTCTAGCGCCTCGCAGATCGTGATGTATTAAAGTGCGCAGTGCCCCGTTACCGCCCCGGATGTGAAATTGCCTCCCGCCCCCTGCTGTATCGCTGGGCGTGAACAATGGCAGGAAGAGGAGGCATTGTCACCTCGGCTGGCCGCTTGGGGAGTGCTAATTAAAGGGAATGGTTTTCAGGTAGGCCAAACTTTATTCTTTGCAGCAGTCTAGTGCCTGCTGACAGTTTTCGATGCTTTATTGCTGCGAGCTGTCCGAGCCCTCCACTCGCTGAGAGTGTTCGGGGCTGTAATGGCAGTCGCGCAGGTCGCCCGGCAACACAGAACTAAGCAGAAGTATGTTGTGCACCATCATTGGCCCTTCCCTTTAAGTGAGGGAAGCAGCCTCCGATGCCGGTATCTTTGCTCTCCACATTGTTCAGCGCTCTGCCGCTACCGCCCCGCTCTCGCACTTAGCGCCCGAAGAGAAGTGGTTAGCGCTTGATTTAGCGCTCCACTTCCCTCTTGCAGCGCTAAAGCTCAATTTCCTGGGACCAGAAAATGATTGTCGCCTGGTGATACTTTTCCGAGATTTCAAAAGTTATCGCCCCAAATGAGGTGCTATGGAATTTCTAGCCCTTTGGGAATAAGAAAGAGCAACTTCTACTCGTATGAATGTATCTAATATTTTTAGACTTCAAACACTAGAGCACCTGATCTAGTCAGGGCAAATGAAGGCTTCATACACTGAAGGCTTCAATCTTTTTAATGCATGGAGATTACCATCTAACACTGCATCTGCATCTTTATATACATCTTAGTTTCCAATACTGCGCTGAAAGCATCTCTCTTCAAGGGCAGTTGTATAGCAAATATCTAAAAAGGCTATGGTAGGGTTAGTAGGATATTGAGGGGGAAAAATTCAGTTGGTTTGCGCCTCCAGTTAGCGCCTTAAGAGGGCGCTAATGGGGCGCAAAGCAACTAGCGCCCGGGCACGGCAATATCTGCGCCGCTCGTGAAATTGACCAGACATTTTGCAGCAGCGCTAAACAATACCGCCCCGATCTCCTGCGCGCGCAGATCTTGACGTCATTCGAGCGTGCAACGCTCTTGTGGCGCCCCGGAGCGGATATTAAGTGGCGCCCCCCTCCTTTCCGCCTGGCGCAAGCAACGACAGGTAGGCTGGAACGTTTCCCAGTCGCTGTGGGGCTGGGGGGGGCCGCTATTTAAACGCGGCCTCTTCCTGGCTTTTTCTGTGGTAGACATTTTTGCACCACTCGTTCTGACAGAGGGATTCTGAGAGAGAGAAGGAGAGACTTCTGCATAGAGTCAACGCTGTGTGAAGTAGTTTTGGCTACTGAGCATCACTTTGCAGGTACTTTTGTTTTTGACCTTCATTACTTTGATTGCCAAGAGACTGTGGGGGCTGCACTGATTGGGGGCGTCGTCCTGCACCGGCAGATTCGGAGGCCACAGAGACGCAGAGAGTGGCAATCAAGGCCAGACGGAGGAGGGCCAACAGGCCTCTGTACAGGAGAGCCTTACCCTCCCAGGGTATTTCGTCAACAAGTCTCCTACATTAATATGTCTGAGGAGCAGTGTTTGCGAAGGCTGCGCTTCAGCAAGGAGGTGGTCACTGAGCTCTGCCACCTGCTGCAGCCAGATCTGCAGCCTCTACTGAGGTCCAGGACGTCTCTGTCGGTGGCAGTGAAGATCACAGTGGCTCTGAACTTTTATGCCACCGGCTCCTTTCAAGCAGCTACTGGGGACATCGCCAATATCTCCCAGTTCGCTGTCCATCGCTGCATCCGTCAGGTCACAAATGCCCTCTCTAAAAGGAGACGACAGTACATCTCTTTCCCGATGACCCGGGCCAAACAGCATGATCTCGCATTGGGCTTTGCGAGGATAGCGGGCTTCCCCATGGTGCAGGGCGCCATTGACTGCACGCATGTGGCATTGCGTGCACCGCATGAGAATGCAGAGGATTTCCGCAACCGAAAGGGATTCCACTCCCTAAACGTCCAGTTGGTCTGTGACCACAGACAGCTGATACTCGCTGTCAATACCCGCTATCCTGGCAGCAGCCACGATGCATTCATCCTACGCCAGACTACTGTGGCAGACCTTTTCCAGGCACCGCATCACCCAAGTTGTTGGCTCCTCCAGGACAAGGGGTATCCACTGTGCACCTGGCTGATGACACCGCTCTGTTCCCCCAACACCCCTCCTGAGCTGCGGTACAACGAGAGCCATCTCGCCACCAGGAACATCGTTGAGCACACAATCGGCGTGCTCAAGCAATGGTTCCGCTGTCTAGACCACTCAGGAGGAGCCCTGCAGTACTCGCCTGAGCGAGTCTCCCTCTTCATAGTTGTATGCTGCATGCTGCATAACCTGGCAATCCTCAGGACCCAGCCAATGTCACCAGGCTTTGGAGCGCCACCGGAGGAGGAGGAGGAAGAAGAGGAGGAGGATGATCAGCAGCAGCACCAAGACGGGAGGGAGGCCCACAATCTTGAAACTGGAAGGGCCATCCGTCAACGGCAGATAGTAAGCCGCTTCTAGGCCCCTGCTGAGGAAATGGCTTCTGCCATTGAGAACAACATGAATGAACCCAACCCGCAACCACTAAGCCGGCCAAGGCAACAATGATTCCAAAGACCAAACATGTACATATTGAATACAAAAAATTATTTATTTTACAAACTCTGTGTGTGTCATTTCTTCATGACAAACTAATAGAAAGAAACACAAATAAACAGTCATTAACATAACTGGTTCTCACAACCTGGAGATAATGTCCAAAACACTAAACAAAAGTTTGACCACGATGGCATAGTGGTTAGCACTGGTGCCTCACAGCGCCAGGGACCTGGGTTCGAATCTGGCCTTGGGTGACTGTCTGTGTGGAGTTTGCACATTCTCCCCGTGTCTGCGTGGGTTTCCTCCAGGTGCTCCGGTTTCCTCCCACAGTCCAAAAATGTGCGGGTTAGGTTGATTTGGCTATGATAAATTGACCCTTAGTGTTAGGGGGGGATTAAATATGTGGGGTTATAGGGATAGGATGGGATATGTTAGGGGGAATTAAATATGTGGGGTTACGGGGATAGGGTGGGATATGTGTCGGTGCAGGCTCGATGGGGATTCTGTGTGAGAAAGCAGGGACAGGGTACTGGATTTGGATGATCAGCCATGATCGTATTGAATGGTGGAGCAGGCTCGACGGGCCAAATGGCCTACTCCTGCTCCTAGTTTCTATGTTTCTAACCTCGGCCTTTAATAAAAAATTGACAAACATTTTGTCACACCTCCTACTTTTTGCCCTTCGAGGGTGATCTCCTTCCCTTGCATACTTCCCCCCTTCCCACCCTCCTGCTCCTCCGTAATGGGGCCCCAGTGGCTGCAGCAAGGCTGGTGGAAGGCTGCTGATTGTCAGAACCTGAGACTGCAGATGCCCTTGAAGGACGGCCTCGACCAGCTCTGGGCCTGGAGGGCCCGGCTGCAGACTGCACCAACTCTGCATGGGCGGCAGCAGTCTGGCCTACAGGCGGTGGCAAGTGCAATGGAGAAGTGACAGTGGTGGCAGCAGGAATGCTGTCATCTTGAGAGAGGACAGCAACTCCCTGCTCGACCGACACACTGACACTCCCACGGGGCAGCACTTCAGCATCCGGAGCAATCTGCTGGAGCACAGATTGCTGGCCTGCTGCGGCGCGGTGAGAGCCCTGGGGAAATGTGTCTGAACCAGCGAGAATGGCAGCAGTCAGTGCTTGCATGACCTCAATCTGAGTCTGCATGAGAGCAGTCTGAGATGGTGTCATGGCAGCCAGTGACTGAATTGAAGCACTAAGCTTTAGCGTGGCATCCGCCTGTGCTACAGCGAAGTGCTCCACACTCCTTGCCAGTGATTCAATGCATTCGGGCACCCTTCCCACTGCACCCATGAGCTCAGTGTGCATGTCCACCGCCTGGGTGTTCATTTCAGCGATGAGCCGCTCCTCCTCTGTGTCCAGTGCAGCAGGACTCGCTGGCCTACTCTCTCTCCGGGGAGAAGGCCCCCGAGCTTCCCTACCTCCATCGCGTTGCTGCAGCCCGCTGGGTCCTGGAGCTTCACCCTCATCAGACCCTTCCCCCCTGCTTCCCTCCAGGGAAGGCGTGTTCCTAGTGTGGGCGTGGGCTTCCTCGGGAGAGGGTGGCGCTGATGCTCCGGCTTCATCTTCCTCCTCACCTGCAGCTTCACTCCCACTGGCAGCTTGAGGGCCCGTCTCCTCAGCTGGTGAATCACCATCTGAAAGCAGGGAGGTACAAGAGTGGCTTTAGCATGAGGGAAGGGAGGCAGTAAGGGAGGAATGAGTGCAGCGATTTAGTAAGTTGAATTGAAAGTGTCAAAGGCTGGTGTTGTGAGGGACAAGTGGAAGGAGAGAGGAGAAAAAGGTGATGCCCTTACCATTGCTGTCCAGAACGGGGTCGACCTCTCCAGGACCGACGGGACCGATCACCTGGCTTGCCACAATCCTGTGGACGCGCGCCTCAAGATCGCTGAGGGGTTGCAGCTGAGGCCGCCCTCCACCCATCCGTTGCTGCTGTCTCCTATTATGAGATAGCTTGGCCTGCAAGAAAAAGGACGGCGTCTGAGTAAATATACAGCCATGGTCTTGCCTGATGTGCCTCCCATAGGTGAATAGCCCTTACTGTATGCAAAGTGTGGAATGTGCATGTGTGTTTCATGAGAGGGCCATAGGTGTTGGATGAGTGTTGGGCATTGGGGTTTTAAGACCCTCTGGCCATAGAGTGAGGTTGAGATGGAGGGATGGAGAGGTATTGAAAAAAAGCCACTCACCCTGACGACCCGAGAGAGGTCGTTGAACTTTTTTTGACATTGAGTATGGGTCCTGGGCACCATGCTCCTGGAGGAGACGCTCTGAGCCACCTCGCTCCACACTCTTCTGTACTCGCGCGGCAAAGGCCTCCTGCCACTCTCAGGGAAGAGTATAGATCTTCTGCGCTCCACCGCGCCAACCAGAGCATCCACGGCCCGCTCGCTGAAGCGCTGAGCTCATTCTCTCACCCTCTCCATAGTCCTTGGCTGGAAGATTTAGGCACAGGTCTCTCCAGGCCGAGATTCAAGGCTCCAATGAGCAGGGTGTGGCTGGAGAGCAAGATCGACCCTCCCCTTTAAGAACTGTCCGGCGCCAGTGTGTCTGTGTTCCATCACTAACTGACAGCACCTGCGCTGCGCCCGCGCTCTGAGTTAGCGCCTCGCTCCTCGGCCTTTGCGCCTTAAGACAGGTGTGTAGCGCCTGATTTAGTGCTCCAATCACCTCCAGGGGCGATAAAAGTCAAGTTTGCAGTCAGAGGCGATAATTAACGCCAGGCGCTAAACTTTGCGCACAGCCGATAATGGCGCCCCAAATGGGGCGATACTGAATTTTTCCCCCTGAGAGTCTTTTAGTTAGTGGAGAATGTGGGTGGGCAGGGAGTGTTTTATGCATTACAAGTGAAAAAAAATGATTTAGCTGAACCATTGCCAAGACAAGCTTGAGGTCAAAGTTTAACTCAATGACTTTATTAATTGGCACCAGATGTGGAAATCATTATTCCATTGACTACACACCCACTGAATGTAATGGGATATAAGCATCAAACTTTATCAAAAATTCCACAAGTAGAATGAGAGATGCCTTGTGTCGAACAGTTAAAGCAATAAAAAGCATTATATGAGTATTTTTTTTCCGCATACCAATTTTTTCCTCTGCTTAGGGTGTTGACTCTTTGCCAGGATGTGGTTTTATGGCATTAATTGTACTCCCCTAACTCGCTCAAGCTGTGGTCATCCTTCACAGGGTTAATTCAATGAACCCTGCCTCCAGTTGGGAACTATGGCTATAGAGAGCATGGGTTGGAAAAGGGTTGTAGTCCTGCCTCCAATCCCTGCTTCTTTCGAGCACAGCTTCTCCGCTTGAAACATGGGAACATGGAACCAACCCTCATGTGTGAACCTGAATACTGTGTAAATCACATCCACACATACAAAATTCCAGCACTTTAATCAATTTTCCCATCTGGAAGCATTCGATATACGCTGTCAGAGTTGACTGCTGGGAATTAGATGGTTTGATTACAGATGCAACAGAGAATGACAGAGAAGTCATCATTAATTGTCACCACTGGGCATTCTTTGGTCACCTCACCCATCTCAGAGACAAAGGGCTGGATTTTGATACTGGGGTCGGGCTGGTGTCGTGAATCCCACATTTTGGGTTGTAGACCCGCCTCCATCGAGATGTGGCCAACCCACTGTATTTTCCCTTGATTGACCTTGTTGAGCCCGCCCAGTGGGCTCAGCAGGCCAATTAAGGGCCACCCGGCAACAGGTGACGTCACAGATTGACATTTCATCTGTCAAGAGCTTTTGACAGATGAAATATCAGCGTTTGACAGCTCTGTGAAGCTGTCAAACACTCACAATATGATTTCTAATTTGAGTCCTTCCTCTCAGGCTGAGTTAGAAATCATTCCACCACTGAAAACAGAAGGCTGCAGTTTTTGACAGCACCACGGCTTTTCTGCTTTCTGTGCCAGTGAGATTTCTGACTCCCGAGAACTGAAGGGCTGACACCTGCAGGAGGAAGTTAAGGTAGGTAAAACTTTTTCCCACACTTTGCACTTACCTTACACACTTACCTCTGCACACATGCACTCATCACTCACCTGCCCACCGGACATATCGACCCCTTCAACCCCTGCAGACCCACGGTCCGCCCCGATAACTTGGCGTGGTTGCCACCTGTTGGGAAGCCCACATTTCAGCCGTCAAAATAGGGATTATGCAAAAAACTGCCTGTTAACTACCTGTTAACAGGCAGTTAATTGTCACTAATCCCTTCCCGCCTCGGGGAGTCGGGTCTCAGCACAGGTCGGGTACCCGCCGCCAGAGAAACTGGCATGGAGGTGGGTTGGAGGCGGGATGGGGTCGGGACCCCCGAATCTGCAACTTTAACCCCCACCCCCGCCTCCAAACCCGACTCCACGGGTCATTGAAAATCCAGCCCAAAGTTTCCGTAAATTGGACACTGGTGGTCAAGATGGTATGCCGACCTGCTCCGGACTCCGGATTGGAGTCGGCCACTGGGCCATCCTCACTTAACATGGATATATTAGGTCAGTAACGATCCAGTGGAATTCTCTGTCACTTGGAATGAATGCGATAGCTTGGAATGAAGCCATACAGCTGTGGTTATGGGCGGTCGATGCGACTGACCTCTGCTGTCTAAGTGGGCCAAATCTTCCTGGTAAAATAACAGCGAGTTCACGATGTGCGCCGCTATTAATGTGCAAATCGGCCAGTAAGTTCAAAGGAAGAAGAGATACGCTGTGAGTTGCGAATCTCCAGAACTTTCTGGTCGCTTCACGCCGCTCCGCCATTTGCCTCTCACAAATGGCATCTCACCCTTAACCTTCCTGTTATTTTTAAGAACTTGCTGCATTTGCACATTAATTGACCATTATAGTCGCCACAGAAAGTTAGGGCTCATAATTAACAGCATAAGTGCCCTTTTAACAACATGATCATTGTTAACACAATGCCACTCAATATCTCCAGCCCAGAAAGGGAACAATTTAAACTGTTGAGTTTCATTCCTGCATGTACTGTAGTAATTTCAAATTTTTAAAATTTAAATTTTTTTTCTTAAATTTCCTTTATGTCTCTTTTTTCTCTCTCTCTCTTAATCCAATCTTTCTTCCCCTCTCTCTATTTCTCTTTCTGTACCTGATTTGACTTTAATTTACCCTCCTTCTCCCTCATTCCTGTTTTTTCTCAATCCTTAACTCTCATTGGTTAAGCAAATAAACTGGATACAGCAAAGGCGATGGGCCCCGACAACATTCCAGCTGTAGTGTTGAAGACCTGTGCTCCAGAACTAGCCATGCCTCTAGCCAAGCTGTTCCAGTACAGCTACAACACTGGCATCTACCCGGCAAAATGGAAAATTGCCCAGGTATGGTATGTCCTGTCCAGTCAAATACCACCCCATAAGCCTACTCTCAATCATCAGCAAAGCGATGGAGGGTGTCGTCAACAAAGATATCAAGTGGCACTTACTCACCAATAGCCTGCTCACTGATGCTCAGTTTGGGTTTCACCAGGACCACTCGGCTCCAGACCTCATTACTGTCTTGATCCAAACATAGACAAAAGAGCTAAATTCCAGAGGTGAGGTGAGAGTGACTGCCCTTGACATCAAGGTAGCATTTGACCGAGTGTGGCACCAAGGAGCCCTAATAAAACTGAAGTCAATGGGAATCAGGGGGAAAACTCTCCACTGGAAGGAGTCATACCGAACACAAAGAAAGATGGTTATGGCTGTTGGAGGCCAATCATCTCAGCTCCAGGAGATTGCTGCAGGAGTTCCTCAAGGTGTGTCCTAGGTCCAACCATCTTCAGCTGCTTCATCAATGACCTTCCCGCCATCATAAGGTCAGAAGTGGGGATGTTCGCTGATGATTGCACTGTTCAGTTCCATTCGCAATTCCTCAGATAATGAAGTAGTTTGGACTCGCATGCCTGGACAACATTCAGGCTTAGGCTGATAAGTGGTAAGTAACATTTACTCCACACAAGTGTAAGGCAATGACCATCTCCAACAAGAGAGAGTCTAACCATCTGCCCTTGACATTCAATGGTATTATCATTGTCGAATCCCCTACCATCAACATCCTGGGGGTTACCATTGACCAGAAATTTAACTGGACCAGCCATATATAAACTGTGGCTACATGAGGAACAAATTGAATGAATTGCAGGTGCAAATTCAACTTGGAGGGTATGACATGGTAGCCATTACTGAGACATGGCTGCAAGACAGTCAGGACTGGAAACTAAATGTACCAGGCTATAAGATCTACAGGAAAGATAAGTAAAATGGGAGAGGGGGAGGAGTAGTCTTAGTGATTAAGGATGAAATCACTTCAATAAAAGGTGAGGATATAATGAGAGGTAAGCAGGCAGTGAAGACTTTACGGGTAGAATTAAGAAATAGAAAAGGATTTTAGACTGTAGTGGGAGTTGTGTATAGGCCCCCTGGTAGCAACTGTGAAGTGGTAGAGTGCGATTTTGTCAATGGGGGCGCGTTGGGTTTTAGTCCCGCCTTCATCAACTTCTGGCCAACACTCACTATTTTCCCTTGATTGAGCTTGTTAAGCCCGCCCAGTGGGCATAGCAGGCCAATTAAGGGGAAGCCGATTACAGAGAACGTCAGCGTATGACGTTTCATCTGTCAAACATTTTTGACAGATGAATTGTCATCATTTGACAGCTCTGTGAAGCTGTCAAACACTGACATTCTCTGTTGTTTGATGAGTTCTTGTATTCAAGACTCATCAAACCTCTTTTGTGAGCAGAAATTAGATGGCTGTTGCATCGGAGAATGCAGCAGCCATCTGTCATCTCTGCCGCGGAGATGCGAGACTCTCCGCATCCCCAACTGTTGAAGCCTGCAGGAAGAAACAAAGGTAAGTAAACATTTTCTAGCACTTTCCACTTACCTCACATACTCACCTCTCCACACTTACACCCATCATTTACCTCCACAGCGCACTTTTGGACCCCGCAGACCCACTGCTCGTCTCGCTGACCCTAGCGGGGTTTCCCGATGTCGGGAAGCCCGCGCCTCTGCTGGAAAAATGAGGATAATTCTCTTAACTGCCTGTTAACTACCTGTTAACAAGGAGCTAAGTGGCTGTAATCCCCTTCCCGCCTCCAGGAGACGGGACCCGGCGCAGGTCGGCTATCCGCCTCCTGGGAAGATGGTATGGAGGTGGGTTGGGGGCGGGATGGGTACCTGCCCCCAGATTCTGCCATTTTCCCTGCAGTCCCGCCTCCAAACCCGCCTCCCCAGGGCTGGCAAGATCGCGCCCTATAAATGCAGAGATTGGACAAGCATGTAGCAAAGGCCGAGAAGTTTTAATGATTTTAATGGGGGATTTTAACTTTCATATAGATTGGGATAAGCAGATTATCTCGTGTCAGAAAGGTAGTGAATTTCTTGAGTGTGTACAGGATAGTTTTCTCCAACAATATGTCCTAGAACCAGCAAGTGGCAGGCCAGATTAGATTTAGTAATAAGTAATGAGCCCATTAAGGTTAACTTCAATGCAATGAGGCAGAGACTGTCCACAGTAAACTGGGAAAATCGGTTAATGGGTAAAATGATAGAAGATCAGTGGGAGGTGTTCAAAAAAGAATTTAACGTGATACAGAACCAGTTTATATTCTACTTGCCAAAAAAATAGCCATGGACGACTAAAGGGAAAGGGACAACATAAAACTAAAAGAAAAACATACAAAAATGCAAAAACTAGCACAGATCCTGGCAACTGGTAGACACATAGAACAACAAAAGGTGACAAATTAGATAGTAAGAGCTACAAAAAGGGAGTATGAAAAGAAACTTGCAAGGGATACCAAAAGCAACACAATTTTTTTTTACAATTATATTAGGAAAAAGAGGGTGGTCAGGAGCAATGTGGACACCTTGAAAACTGGTAACAGTGATATTGTCAATGAAAAAAAGGAAATGGCGGACATGTTGAATAATTACTTTGCGTCAGTATTTACAGTAGAAGAGGGTAGCATTCCAGAAATCCCAAGGAACCTAATATTGAATCTGGGACAGGGACTCACCAAAATTAATGGAGCAAAGTAACAGTAATAAAGAAAATAATGGCACTAAAGAGTGACAAATTCCCCAAGACCTGATGGTCTCCATCCCAGGTTTCCAAAGGAAGTCGGTGAGCACATTGCAGATGCCCTAACTATAATCTTCCAAAGTTCTCTAGATTCAGGAACCGTTCCTTTAGATTGGAAAATTGCGCATGTCACTCCGCTATTTAAGAAAGATGAGAGAGGGAAACCAGGGAATTATAGTCCAGTTAGCCTAATATCTGTTGTCAGGAAATTACTATAATTAAGGATCGAGTGACTGAACACCTTGAAAATTTTCAGCTGATCAGAGAGAGTCAGTATGGATTTGTAAAAGGTAGGTCAGGCCTGACAAACCCGATTGAACTTTTTTTGAAGAGGTGACTAAAGTAGCGGACAGTGAAATGTCTATGGATGTTATTTCTATGGACTTCCAGAAGCATTTGATAAAGTCCCACATAAGAGACTGTTAACTAAGGTAGAAGCCCACGGAATTGAGGGCAAATTATTGACTTGGTTAGGAAATTGGCTGAACGGCAGGAAACAGAGAGTAGGGATAATGGGCAGGTATTCTAATTGGCAGGATGCGACTAGTGGTGTCCCGCAAGTATCTGTGTTGAGGCCTCAACTATTCACTGTATTTATTAACGACTTAGATGATGGGATAGAAAGCCACATATCCAAGTTTGTCGATGACACAAAGATAAGCGGTATAGATGGAAGCATAAAATTACAAAGAGATATTAATAGATTAATTGAAAGGGCAAAACTGTGGCAAATGGATTTCAATGTAGGCAAGTGTGAAGTCATCCACTTTGGACCTAAAAAGGATAGAACAGAATACTTCCTAAATGGTGAAAAGCTAGAAACAGTGGAGGTCCACAGAAACTTGGGGGTCGATTTACACAGATCCATTTTACATAGATCATTAAAATATCATGGACAGGTACAGAAAATAATCAAAAAGGCTCATGGAATGCTGGCCTTTATATCTAGAAGACTAGAAAACAAGGGGTAGACGTTATTCTACAGCTATACAAAGCCCTAGTTAGACCACACCTGGAGTACTGTGAGCAGTTCTGGGCACCGCATCTTAGGAAGGATATATTGGCCTTGGAAGGAGTGCAGCGTAGGTTTACCAGAATGATACCTGGAATCCAAGGGTTAAATTACGAGGAGAGATTACACAAATTAGGGTTATATACTTTGGAATTTAGAAGGTTAAGGGGTAATTTGATCGAAGTTTTCAACATATTAAGGGGAACTGATAGGGTAGATAGAGAGAAACTATTTCCGCTGGTTGGGGATTCTAGGACTAGGGGGCATAGTCTAAAAATTAGACCCAGGCCTTTTCGGAGTGAATAGCAAAATACTGCGGATGCTGGAAATCTGAAACAACAACAGAAAATGCTGGAAACACTCAGCAGGTCAGGCAGCATCGTGGAGAGAGAAACAGAGTTAACATTTTAGGTCGATGACCTGAACCGTTAACCCTGTTTCTCTCTCTACAATACTGCCTGACCTGCTGAGTGTTTGCAGCATTTTCTGTTGTTCTTTTAGGAATGAAGTTAGGAAACACTTCTACACGCAAAGGGTGGTAGAAGTTTGGAACTCCTTTCCATAAATGACAATGGATGCTGGATCAATTGTTAATTTAAATCTGAGATTGATAGGTTTTTGTTAACCAAAGGTATTAAGGGATATGGGCCAAAGGCGGGTCTATGAAGTTAGGTCACAGATCAGCCATGATCTCATTGAATGGCGGAACAGGCTCGAGGGGCTAAATAGCCTCCTCCTGTTCCTATGTTCCGAAGAGACTGGGTATTCTGCGGTGAGCGACTCACCTTCTGACTCACAAGGCCTTTCAACCATCTACAAGGCACAAATCAGGAGTGTGATGGAATACTCTCCACTTGCCTGATTGGATGCAGCTCCAACAATACTCAAGAAGCTCGACACCATCCAGGACAAAGCAATCCGTTTGATCGGCACCCCCTCCACCACCTTAAAAATCCCCTCCCTCTGCCACCAGCGCAGTGTGTACCATTTACAAGATGCACTGCAGCAACTCACCAAGGCTTGTTCGATAGCACCTCCTAAAGCTACGACCTCTACCACCTAGAAGGACAAGGGCAGCAGGTGCATGGGAACATCACCAACAACAACTTGCATTAATATAGCGCCTATAACATAGTAAAATGTCCCAAGGTGCTCCACAGGAGTGTTATCAAACAAAATTTGACACCAAGCCACTTAAGGAGATATTAGAGCAGATGAGAGGTAGGTTTTAAGGAGTGTCTTAAAGGAGGAAAGAGAGGTAGAGAGGCTGATAGGTTTAGGGTGGGAATTCCAGAGCTTAGGGCCATGGCACTTCAAGGCACGGCCGCCAACGGTGGAGCAGTTAAAATCGGGGATGCGCAAGAGGCCAGAATTGGAGGAGCACAGAGATCTCTGAGGTTTGTAATGCTGGATGAAGTTACAGAGATAGGGATTGGTGAGGCCACGGAGGGATCTGAAAACAAGGATGAGAATTTTAAAATCGAGGCGTTGCTCAACCGGGACCCAATGTAGGTCAACGAGCACCTCCAAGTCACACATCTTCCTGACTTGGATACATATCTCTGTTTTATCATCGTTGCTGGGTCAAAATCCTGGAACTCCCTCCCTAACAGCTCTATGGGAGTACCTTCACCACACGGACTGCAGCAGTTCAAGAAGTCGGCTCACCGCCACCTTCTCAAGGGCAATTAGGGATGGGCAATAAATGCTGGCCTTGCCAGCGACGCCCAGATCCCAAAAATGAATAATCAAAAAATATAAATTCTCTCTCAACTAATAGCACTAAAAACAATTTAAATTATCATTCACCCCTTATTCTGTTTATGGGATCCTGATGTGCACAAATTGACTGCTTCATTCATCTATATAACAGACAGAAGAAAAATTCATCTCACCAGCCTGAATTGGAGTCATGCCTAGTGTCAGTGGAAATAAAAAGACATTGTTCAATTCCACCACACTACCTAGTCAGTAGATGATAAATCTTTCAGCAGCAAAAGGTCTGTGGGAAATGAAAATGTAAAAGCTTCGATCACCATGACTACCTATAAATTGTTACTTGGAATATTCTGGAAAGAATGGAAACAATACACAGATTACATACATCTCAAGAACATGCCAGAATATATCATTACGACACTTGGCTAAAAGGCTTATTCATGAGTGAACTGTTGTAACTTAAAACTGAAATAAAAATTGTGTTGATCTTTCATTTAAATACTCTAGAGGGAGAAAGAACAGGCCTAAATGAGAACCTTTCAAGAAGAACAAATATTTTAAGGGTTATAGGACTATAGGGATAATAAAAAAAAAACTAGTGAGGTTTGTCTTAAAACAGCTGATCCTGTGCTGAATAAAATGTACTCTCTTGCCGTCCTATTTAAACCTGAGCTGAGCTTTCAACTCCATATCTTCTCTATCACAAAGACAGTCTTCTTCCACCTCTGCAAGATCACCAGCCACCGCTCCTGCCTCAGCTTATCTACTGCTGAAACCCTCAATCAGTCCTCCAGACTCCACTATTCCAAAGCTCTCCCTGCCGACCACCCGCCTTCCACCCTCTATAAACTTGAGCTCATCCAAAACTGCTGCCCGCAGCATAACCTGCTCACCCATCACCCTTGTGCTCGTTGACTTGCATTGGCTGCTGGTCCACCAACGCCTAGATTTAAAAATTCTCATCCTCCTGTTCAAAGCCCTCCGCGGCCTTGCCCGCTCCCAATCTCTATAACCATCTCTAGCCCTACAACCCTCCGAGAACTCTGTGTTCCTCCAGCTCTGGCCTCTTGTGTGTCCCCCACTCACTGAGCCCCACCATTGGTGAATTTGCCTTCAGCCGTCTAGGCCCTAAGCTCTGGAATTCCTTCCCTGAAACTCTCCACCTGTCCAGCTCTCTGTCCTCCTCAAGACACTCCTTAAAACCCATCTCTTTGACCAAGCCCTGTCCTAATATCTCCTTCTTCGGCACGTTGTCAATTTTGTCTGATTATGTTCCTATGAAACATCTTGGGACATTTTCCTACATTCATGGGTCCAAATAAATGCAAGTTCTTGTTGATTTACTCTCTCCAAAATGCATCATTCTGGTAATGGGTAATTCCATGATCCGGTGCTCCCATCCGGGAGTAGCACTCATAGGGATTACAAAAGGTAAATCGTGCTTGACTAATCTACTGGAATTTTTTGAGGATGTAACTGGTAAAATAGATAAGGGAGAACCAGTAGATGTGGTGTATTTGGACTTTCAAAAGGCTTTCGATAAGGTCCCGCGTAAGAGATTAGCGTGTAAAGTTAAGGCACATGGGATTGGGGGCAAGGTATTGACTTGGATAGAGAACTGGTTGGCAGACAGAAAGCAAAGAGTTGGAATAAACGGGTCTTTTTCCGAGTGGCAGGCAGTGACTAGTGGGGTACCGCAGGGATCGGTCCTCGGACCCCAGCTATTCACAATATATATTAATGATCTAGACAAGGGAACTAGATGTAATATCTCCAAGTTTGCAGACGACACAAAGCTGGGTGGGCGTGTGTGCTGTGAGGAGGATGCCGAGAAACTCCAGGATGATTTGGACAGGTTGGGTGATTGGGCAGAAGCATGGCAGATGCAGTATAATGTGGATAAATGTGAGGTTATCCACTTTGGTGTCAAAAACAGGAAGGCAGATTATTATCTGAATGGCAATAGATTGGGAGAAGGTGAAGTGCAATGAGACCTGGGTGTCCTTGTGCACCAGTCGCTGAAGGTAAGCATGCAGGTGCAGCAGGCGGTTAAGAAGGCAAATGGTATGTTGGCCTTCGTAGCGAGAGGGTTTGAGTACAGGAACAAGGATGTCTTGCTGCAGTTGTACAGGGCCTTGGTGAGACCACATCTTGAGTATTTTGTGCAGTTTTGGTCGCCTTATCTGAGGAAGGAGGTTCTTGCCATGGAAGGAGTTCAGCGAAGATTCACCAGGCTGATACCTGGGATGGCAGGAATGACGTATGAGGAGAGATTGGGTCGATTGGGCTTATACTCGCTGGAGTTTAGAAGAATGAGAGGGGATCTCATTGAAACTTATAAAATTCTGAAAGGACTGGACAGACTAGATGCAGGAAGGATGTTCCCGATGGTCGGGGAGACCAGAACCAAGGGTCACAGTCTAAGGATAAGGGGTAAGCCATTTATGACAGAAATGAGGAGGAATTTCTTCACCCAGAGAGTGGTGAACCTGTGGAATTCTCTACCACAGAAGGCAGTAGAGGCCAATTCATTAAATATATTCAAGAAGGAGTTGGATATATTTCTTAAGGCTAAAGGGATCAAGGGATATGGGGAGAAAGCAGGGACAGGGTTCTGAATTTGGATGATCAGCCATGATCGCATTGAATGGCGGAGCAGGCTAGAGGGGCCGAATGGCCTACTCCTGATCCTATCTTCTATGTTTCTATGGGAGCACATGTTGGAAAATCATGGGCTGTGAGCCCATGAGCTGCGCTTCCCACTGGTGGTGTCAGTTTGTAGAATCACCTCTTGCGTTTAATTCTATAAAATCCAGAGCAGATAGAATTGCCCTGGTTACTATGTGTATGACATGGTATTTTTTTTAAAATGTTTTTACAATGTCACTACCTAAAGTAACTCAAGCAATTCTTCCCCCAGCTGGTTTTTCTACAATAATATAGTTTAGAAATAATATCATATATTATTCTGAGCTTCATTTATGCCTCAGCCATCAGAATTACTCTTTCCAATTATTGGAACAATAACTCAGAAATATCCTTAGCTGTACCACAGAATCTTTGCCTGCCCCTTGTAGAACTCTATATTCTAGAAATAATTATTCTTTAGATTAGTAATATATCAAATTCATCTAATTTCCCTTTCACATTACAAGGAAAGAGCATACAATCTTTCTATTATGAGCTACTTTCTGTTACTCATGGTTCATTGACATGTCATTTAGGGTCAAGTTTGTGCCCTTTTTGAAATCGTTAATTTTCGGTATCACAGTGCTGTAGTACTATAATGATATAAAACCAAGTCAGAATGAGTGAAACGCTGGGATTGTTGCAGAATAGAAAGAATGTAACCAGTAATTGCACAACCTTTTTATTGCCAGGGGCTTTTCCCTCCAGAAATCTTTCAGGTAATTATGCAGTTTGCAACACAACACAAAGCTGTTAACATTTGGCAAATCCAAAGGGTGAAATGTTCATTTGCGAGCCAACTGCACACTTGAGGCTTAAACATGGCTACAAGGAAGAGGTCCTATATTTTAATAGAGGGGTTTTATAGTCATTACAGATATATTGTCAACATCACAGGAAAGTGAGAGAAAACAAGAGGAACACTGGAAATTGCTAGTGCAGACTATACACATATGAGGTAGCAATCTCTTCTGGAAGAGCTCATAGTCCTAATTATAACATTTATTTCAAAACAGCAATTTTCGTTCATTATTTATAGGACTGATCTATTCATGAAAAAATATTTGGCTTTACTTGTTTGGGCCAGTAAAGAGTTACAAGTCTTTTGTCATGATGATATCATTCTCATGTGACATGTTTCGACAACATTCAGGTCATTGTGTCTTTAAAAATGATCATCAAACACATTTTCATGATGATGACCATTGTGACGGATTGGAGATCTGTCTTGCTGCAAGACATGAAAGTCTCTTCTGGGATTCTGGTTATTGGTATCCACTTTACTTTGATTATTGCTTGCTGGAAACAGCTGGTCTCATTTGCCAAAGGCACATCAAAAGGGTGGATGAGTAATTTCTGTCTAGGTAGACTGCTGAACAAGTATTAGTTGGCAAGTCCACATAAATGGCAGAAACACTTAATATCGATAACATGGCTGTACGAAGGAGACAGAGATTGTTGTTTGTGAATAGTTGTCCCATACAAGCAAGGTTCTCTCAGCTTGACTTTATCGTGAAAGGGGTGGGGGAAAGGTTGGAGACAATGTCTGGAAGTCCAGCATGACACCTTTGAACCCTACTGATTGACAACAACAACAACTTGCATTTATATAGTGCCTTTAATGTCGTAAGTCGCTTCAAAGGAGCATAATCAGACAAAAACTGACACCAACCACAGAAGGAGATATTAGGACAGGTGTCCAAAAGCTTGGTCAAAGAGGTCGATTTTAAACAGCATCTTAAAGGAGGAGATAGAGGGGTGGAGAGGCAATGAGGTTTGGGGAGGGAATTCCACAGCTTAGGGTTTAGATAACTCAAGGCATGACCGCCAATGGTGAGGCAAAGGAAGTGGGGATGCACAAGAGGACAGAATTGAAGGAATGCATTTTTCTCGGAGAGTTGTAGGGCTGGAGAAGGTTACAGAGATAGGGAGAGATGACAGCTGCATTTTATTGTGCTAAGTATCCTTTTCACCTTCCTATGTCCCAATTGTGTTTTCAAGGAAGGGGAATAATTGGGGTCCCATAAAAAAAGATTACTGGGGTGCATTTCTGCTTTACTAGGCAGCTGACTTTTTTTTTTATAACAGTTTATCCGAGATTAGCAAAATTCTGTCATCTTGTGAAATCTGTTGTGTTTACTTTTGCTTCAGTTGAATTTTATTTCTTAATTTGTAGTTTATAGCCTGAGAGATACAGTCTAACGGAGTATAATTTGTCCATCTATTCAGGGAGCACAAGGTGTAGTGTGAGCGTAGCAAGAGTATAATGAGTTTGTTCTTCAACCCTTGGCATGCTAACACCCAGCTTACTTCATGCAGTAGGTCACATTTTGATTCATAGGAATATGGGCTTACTTGTGGAATCGGCCATTTATGCTTGGCACGAGAAAAAAGTATATGTCAAGAGTCTGAATCGTAGCACCCCTGTAAACAAATTGGGCAGTTTTGACAGCAACTTGCACATGTACAGTGCTTATGTAAAAGAAACATCTCGAAGCACTTAAGGGGGAAAAGTGGACACCGAGCAGGAAATGGAGGGGGTGGAGTGGAAAGAGACCCAAAAGTATAATCAAAGAGGAGAGCTTTAGGAGGCCTTTGAAGGCAAGTGAGGCGGTAGAAAGGCAAAGCGTTTTTGGGAGAGAATTCCAGAGGACAGGGCCAGTGTGACTGAATAATTAGACTTCAATGATGGAGTGGAGACAAGCAGTAAATCAACAGTCAGAGAGACAGAGGATGTGGATAGTACAAATAGGTGGAGCGAGGCCGTTGAAACACTTGAAGGTGAGGAGAAGCATCCTTAGAATTGCACAGAAGTAGTTCAAACTATATTGTTGTTCAACTGATGGGCTATGTGTTTACTCTGGACAGCATTATGGATGTTCTTTATGGGGCAGGAACCCACCCTCATCAAAACATGGACACTTCTCAGCAGGGCAGACAGGACAGTCATCAGGAACAGGAATCCTGGCATTTACTTCCACTCCTTATTCCAGTGACACTGAGGCCAATTTATAATGTCCTCGCTGACAGTCCAGCTGAGAACAGCTAGCTTAGCACAGACCAGGGGTTGAAACTGGGGCCTTCCTGCTCAGGATGGTTCAGTGCCACACTTTACCCACTGAGCCAGTGAGAGGGGTTGGGCCATTTTGGAATTTGTAATGTTTCCCAAAGCCGTCATTTACAGAATAATTTACAAATTCTACTTCAGAAGATTCTACTTAATATAACCGCAATAAATTATTGTATTAACTTTAGGTGAAGGTATTCTTAGTTGTTACTGAGAGTTTAAAAAATTCACATAATCTACAGCTTCTTGTGCAGAGCGATGTGTCAGAAGTTGCCTTGAACATGCTACTCCCTCTCCAACTCTTTAGACCATGAGGCCCCAAATGTATCCCAAGGTTGCGACTAAATTTATAATGAACAAGACTAAAATAATATTAAAAGTAATCAATTTATTACAAACAGTCACAAGCAGAAAAGAGGAGCCAATTCATTCACTGCTGCAGAGACCATTATCCAGATACCTGTACGTACCGATTTATTCTTTAAGAAATCAAGGTAATGGGCCCAGGCCCATCGTGTAAGACACCATCAAGCAAATAAGTTAGGAAGCAATGATTAGATGATAGGAGAATGTGATGATGGAGAATGGTATGGTACTGAGATACATTTAAAGGGATATGCTAACTATCTTAGCAGTCAGGAATATTTTCACGCTAAAGTGAACAAACAATGTTATTCTCGTTAGAAAATCATCTGAAACAGAAGTGTGCCTGTAGGTTATTTACTGTGTTGGGCTTCTGAAATCACACATCAGCTACGAATTCACTTCAGAACAACCTATAGATGTGATGATTGATGGCAGAACTACACTTAGAGCAAAATCCCAAAAGTAAGAGAACACAACAAACGGAGTTAACTGTTTTGAAAGGCTGATGGAGCCCGCTTGCTTTTCCAGGTCAGTGGAAGGAAGCACAGAGACGTTCAATCATTTCATACTCCAGCCTGATGGAATAGCGCGCATGTAGCAGTGAAAAGTAATCTTCAGCTTTCCTACATTTGTAATAGAACTGTACCACTATATGCTAAAAATTAAATGCCTATCCATTACACTGAATAAAAGATTTAAGCTTGTGACATTACAGTATCTGAAGTGTGTCAGAGAAGACAGACAAAATGACACCGAGTCCTCTTTTTTGAAAACAGAACTGAACTCAGAGGAACATAGGGGAAAATAGTTAGGGATGAGAAAAGGCCATTCGGCCCATTGAAGTCTGTCGCTCTAGTACATTCATTCTCATCATGACAGCTAATTTTATTTTGAATAGCCCAATGTTTTTGCCTCTGATACCTTCTTTGGTGGATTGTTCCAGACATTTATAACTAACTCCTCAGCTCTCTCAGTGACATGTAGCATCGACCGTGAGATTGATTCAGCTGTTCTGCAGTACGATTGTGTAGCTCGCACATTTTGATTCTCCTGGCAAAGTCAAGAGCCCTGCAGGTTTCAAAAAGCAGCCTGCTGTCTGGTTAACTCAGGGTCACAACTGACAGGAAAACATGCTTTGCTCGATGGGGAAATTTACTTGCACGAATAATCCCATTATTGCTCAGGATTCATGTGAATAACCTACTGTGAGAAGATGAGCTGAGTTGAGCGTGGTCTTCCCTTTGGAACAGAATGCCAGCGTTTCAAGGTTCATTTATGTAACTTGGGTTAACATAGGGGGTGAATTTTGAGGCTGCGCCAATGGCAAGGCGCTTCACCACTTCAGATAATTTAGGCTACAATACATACACCACAGTGCTTTGGTAGGGTGAACTATTCTAGTGATGGCGTAGTCTTTCTTATGATTCAGGATATCTCCCCAATATTTTTCACTTGTATTCACAACAGAAGGGCAGTCTCCATAAGCAGACTGAGTTTCCTATGAACTGCACTCTCAAATGTTTCGTGAATGGGGCAGTGGGCCACACAACTAACTCCTTTATTATAGGTGCAAAGTTCACTCAACAAACAATTTGGCCGCAATTTTCCGAGTGGAGGCGGGTTGGAGTCAGGTTCGATGTTCGGCGGGTTCCAGTCCCGCTGCTGGTTGAATCCGCTCTGAAATAACGATTTTGCCTTAAGTGGGCTGATTAAGCCCGTCGTGCGCGCTACCCGGCCCAATCAGTGGGTTCGGGTCTGCTGCTCGCCTCTGCTGACGTCTTTCAGCCAGCTGCGTTTAAGGGGCCCGTGCAGCCTTGTTGTTGATCATTACTATTCTGCTGCTTCTCGGTGTGACACATCTGAAAATGACTGCTTCAAGACCAAAGGCATCTCCAAGATTTGATGATGACTCCCTCCATGCTCTTGTGGAGGGAGTGAGAGGGCGCCAAGAGGTACTGTTCCCCTCAAATGGACGGAGGAAGCCTACTCAG
Source organism: Squalus acanthias (assembly GCA_030390025.1). Lineage (NCBI taxonomy): Eukaryota > Metazoa > Chordata > Chondrichthyes > Squaliformes > Squalidae > Squalus > Squalus acanthias. The sequence continues at coordinate 127,760,234 of CM059427.1, forward strand.
AAAACCAAGGCAGCCTGGCTGCAAATTGCTGAGGAGATTAGCGCCAGGTCTTTGTGTGCACGCACCTGGGTTCAGTGCAGGAAAAGGTTCAATGACCTACTACGCACAGCAAAAGTGAGTATAACATCACACTTACCTTCAATCTGCTCCCCATCTCCCCTCATCACCAGCACTCTGCATTGTCAACCTACTCCTGCACATCCACTATACCCTTACAGGTGCTGAGGAGCTGGAAGTGGGGGACGGTGAGACGGGCGCAGTAGAGAAAGCTGGTGACAGAATAGATTTGCAACCCTCTCATTTAGATTGCATGAGTGACTGATATGGCATCTGATGGTCATACATCAATTCGATGTGCCTGCTACGTTAATATCACATGTCTAACTTATACCTTTACTCCCCCACAAGACCATCGAGAGCCCCCCTCCCCACTGTCCAGGAGGAAGAGCCGGAAGACTCCTCAGAGGAAGCTGCAACCTCTGAGGGCGCAGTGTCAGCAGAATTGAACGCACCCAACACCAGCGCAGAGACGCACACCTCGGTGGGTCATTCGCGAGATAGATTAGTGTTGTCACCTGGTGTATCACAGCTCACAAGTGAGCATCAGCAGATGGTGGAGACAGGGACAGCAGTGGAGAGTCCTCGTCGGAGGCCGCAGGGCGCTCCTAGCTCAGCTCAGCTGCATGTGGACCCTGTGCCTCTGGGGTCATCCAGAAAGAGAGCGGTGCTGGAACTTCAGCAACAAGTGCAGGAGTCTCCGACAGGTTTTGCATCCACGGTAACTGTGAGTGTGCAGAGAATGGAGGAGTCCCTCTCAAACATAAGCAATGCATTGGTGGAGGCAATGGCGCATGAACGTGCCACCATGGAGAGGGTGGCAACCTCCTTGGAGGACATAACGCGCCAGACTCAACAGAGCATGGTGACTCTTCTAAATAGTTGGTCTGCTATGGAGGATAGATGGGCAGCTATTGAAGAGAGACACCAGAAGTACATGGACGTCCCCGTTATGAGGACTGTCAGTACAGAGACGGGTCCTCATGGCCCCACTGATGTGCAGCTAGGTGCTCTCCAGCTACTTGCTAGCAGTGAAGTGCGGGCGACCCATGAGAGGGATGTTGGTGGTTGACAACAAGGAAGTGGGTGCTCCTCTCCAAGCGCTCACACTCCCATGCCACTGCGGGGCCCTCGGTCAGAGCCCCAGATTCTTCACCCAACTGAGATGGCCGTCTCAGTCCCTGCACAGCCGCAGGAGGAGCAGACTGTTGCCGAGCCCTCCCAGTCTCCCAAACCCAGAGGACGCCCGCCAAAGGTGTCTAAGCAGGAGCAGCATGAAAGTGAGCAAGGTGCCTCAACATCTGCTGAAGCCACAGGGGAAGCACCACGTAGAAGCACGCGTAAGAGAAAGTTAACACACAAATAGTCACAAGGGTAGTCATTTGGGTGTTTTGATGTAATACAAATTGAAGATTATCATTGTCATTTCAATTGTAATAAAGAAATGCGATGGCAAACATTCAAAGAGTTGGCCTATGTGTGCCCAGAAATGGAAGTGTCACAGTGAGGTGTCAGGGTGCCTTTCATCTGTAATGATGGTGGTGAGAGTGATAGGAACCCACATTTTATTGTACAGATGCTCTATTGTGTGTTAAGAAGGTGGCAGCCACATGTGTTTACTTCATAAACTTAAGCGAATCTGCCATGGATTAGTGCATCCCTTGCCTCATGGCCAGCAATATGCTCGCGTGCTGGTGGAACTAGCACATCCGCCTCCGCAAGGTCTTCCTCCTCTGAGGAGGAGGAGGAGGCTGTGCACTGAGCCACTTGGTCCTCAGGCAGCGGTAAGCCACGCGGCTGTGCAATATTGTGCAGTGCACAGCAGACCACAGTGATTTTGGAGACCCTGGCTGGTGAGTACTGTTGAGCTCCACCTGATCTGTCGAGGCATCTGAATCGCATTTTGAGCAAGCCGATGGTTTGCTCAATGATACTTCTGGTGGAAATGTGGCTCGCACTGTAGCGCTCCTCAGCTTCGTTTGATGGCCTCCTCATCGGTGTCATTAGCCACGTCTTCAGGGGATAGCCCTTGTCGCCAAGTAGACATCTGGAAAGTTGGGTTAGCAGATTGAAGAGCTGAGGCACAGTAGACTGCCGCAGGATGAAGGAGTCATGGCAACTGCCAGGGAACTTGGCGCAAACATGCATAATGTTCTTCCTCTGGTTACACACCAGCTGGATGTTAAGGGAGTGGAAGCCCTTGCAGTTGACAAATACAGCTGGGTTGTGATGGGGTGCCCTAATGGCCAGATGTGTGCAGTCTACGGCGCCCTGCACCCTTGGCAAGCCTGCCATATTTGCAAAGCCAACCGCACACGCGGTTACACTTGCTTCATCCGTGGAGACGTGGATGTAATTGTGCGCCTTTACAAAGAGGGCATCGGTAACCTGCGTGATGCAAGTGTGTGCGGCCGACTGGGAGATGCCGCTGATGTCTGCTGATGATCCCTGGAAGGACCCTGAAGCAATAAAATTGAGGGCGGTGGTGACTTTGACAGCCACTGGTAAGGGGTGACCACCCGCTCCTCTGGGCTCCAGGTGTTGGTGCAGCATTGTGCTGATGTCAGCGACTACCTCTCACAAAAGTCTCAGCCTCCTTTGGCACTGCTGCTCACTCATGTTGAGAAAGCTCATCCTCTGCCTGTAAACCCTGTGTTGGGAGTATCTCCTGCGGCGAGGTGCAGCCCTGCGCTGACGCCCTCTGCCCTGTGCAGCATCAGGTGGGTGAGGAGGAGGTTGGCGCTCCTGTTGTTGCTGCAGCTGTTGTGGCCGGTTCTGCTGCTGCCGCGGCTGCTCTTCCTCCGATTCTGAGGACCAGGATGAGAGGGTATAAAAGGTTCCCATTCCGCTGGTTCCCATTCCGTTGGTATATATGTCAGTTGAGGAATAGATGTTATAAGCTCTCAGTCAATGTGGGGAGAGGGTTTTCCAAGGAGGTCACAGTGCATATGGATCTTAGCTTAAACACTTACTAGCTCAATAGACCTGAAAAATATGTTCCAACACCTCAAAAAACAAAGTTTTGCCATCTGAAAGTCAGCCATGTTACAGGTCTGCTTTTATGCTGCAGGAGCAGCTGTCAAGAATTCGTGTAGTTGCTGAACCCGGCACAATCAGCTGGCGTGTTTTGCGAACGGCGTGGAACAGGCTGAAAATGTCGTAAAATGGGAAGAGCCTGGTAAAATGGGATTATGTAGGCAGTTCACAAGCTGTTAATTGCCTTAAGTGCCTCTCCCACTGCTTGGTGTTGGGTCTGATCGGGACTCCCAGACCCGACACTTTGCAAAGTTGCGTGGAGGCGGGTTGACGGCGGATTCCAAACCCTGCCGTCAATCAAAACGAATTTAACCTCTGACCCGCCTCCAAACCCGCCCTCTGAGTGCCGGCAAAATTGCGGCCTTAAACTCTGAATGATCCGGGTCTCTTGTTTACTTAACAATAGACTTTTGGAGAATTTTAACCCCCAATAATGGGTGAGTTTGGGTCAGGTGAGCTGTGAATATTTTAAAAATCTCAAACCCCAACCCAACCGTTTTAATGGAGACGAGACGGGGACGGGCAACCAGCCGACTCCCAGGAGGCGGGTTGGTCATTTAAAGATTATAATGAGGCTGCCTGCCTCAGATTTAACCTATATACCCTGGCTGGCTGGGTTTCCTGGGCCTTGGGACTCCTGGCAGCTAAAGGGAGGTGAGGACTGCTTTGTGGAAGAGGTAAGTGCCTTTATAGCACTGCTTGTGGGCCACAAAGAACAGGAGTGCTTCCTCCCAGTCCACCAAGCTTACCTGCTTCCCTGCCTGCCATCGGAACCCCTTCAAGATCCGGACCCCCACCCTCCCCACGCTACCACTAACCCAGCTGCAGGCTCGCTACCTGCTCCTGGGCTGCGGCCTCCCCTAGAGCATTCCCTCCCCGACAGGAAGCCAAGCCTGTCAATCAGGCTGGGTTGCGGGCGGGGAACCTGCTTGGGAAAAAAGGCGCATTCTGTGATAAAATGGCGTAGCGTGTAGGGAAACCCGGACTTCCCGACCAAAACTCTTCCCTCCCGCTCACAAAACCTGCCCCAGTAAATATCGGGGCCTTTGTGAGCCTTAGGGCCACAGCCGCAACTTATCAGCATGTAATACATTGTGCCATAACATGGTGGAACTACGGTTTTTGTAAAACGGAATGGGGTAGATTTTTAACTTGAATATCGGCTGCCCTCTATAGAAACCACCCAAAACCAATCGGCCTCTATGACAGGAGGCTGATTGTGACGTTAGCTTTACGCCCGGCCGACGAATTAAAACACTACCCCCATATTAACTGATTTATTATGAGTGTCACGGGAGATCTGCTGGTGTTAATTAACAGTAAAAATAGGGGGTAATTACATAGACATAGTCAACATTCCCCAGAGAACTCCTTTCACATACTTATATTACAGGTCTGCTGTGCATTTAGTTTGGTGTTGAGAAAAACAGCAATTAAAATGTGGAGTTGTTCATTTGTCAAAAAGAAAATCATAAACGTGTTGTGAATCTACAAATTATGCCTGTTTGTGTTTCAGTTCTCTGGAACCAGCCAGCTGGCTTAATAATACAAAATCGAAGGAGGAACGTTAAAGTTGAACTCCCGCTTCATTAAACATAATTAAATATGGCATAAAATATGTGAAGCTGTGCTTTATTTCTAAGTGTTACTAAGTGACATCTCCAAAGTCTTACAGGCCTCTGAATTTGAGTGTGTACTGAAGCAGGCAGCTGTTGTATAACCCTTTATACTCCAAGTTATAGGGCTAGAAATTCCCTTCGTTTGCGCCTCCGGGGGGTGAAAATGGGGCGCCACCGGCTTTGCGACCGGGCGTGGCGAGAGTACCGACGCCCGCGAACTTCCCCTGCAGGTTAGTACCGGCGGTAAATCCTAACGCCACGATCTCCTGCTCCCCGGAGATCGTGAGGTCATCCGGCTGCGCAGCGCCCCGGTACCACCCCGGATGCGAACTTGGCTTCCGCCCCCCCCCCCCGCAGCATCACCGGGCGTCAACACCGGCAGCTGCAGGAGGCGTTGTCACTGTGGATGGCCGCTGGGGGCGCGGCAGTTAAAGGGATTGCCGATGAGGTAGGCGAAAAATGAAAAATCAAAGACTCTGTGCACTTTTTTCTATTTTTCAGGTGCCGCACTTGATCAGCCCTGCACTCTGTTAGAGAGCTTGGGGCTGATTGGCCTGATCGTAGGTGCCTTCAGCGATCAGGGAATTCATTTTCTTGCAGAGCCTGCAGCAATGGCCCTTCCCTTTAAGGGAGGGACGAAGCCTCTGATCCCGTCAGCGTTGCACTGGACATTGTGCAGCGCTCTGCCGCTACCGCCCCTCTTGCCTGGTTTAGCGCTCCTAGGGAAGTGGTAGTGCTTGATTTAGCGCTCCACTTCCCTCCTGGAGCGCTAAACCAGAAGTTCACGTCCGTTAGAATTGGGTAGCACCCGGCAATACTTTTGCGCTCCGGGGCGATACCCAATTTCTCCCCCAACGTCTGTGGTAGGTTATATCACATCACTTTCCCTCATCACTTTCTTCGTCACCACAATCAAACCCATCAATTCACTGCTTCCCTTCCTTCCATTTGCCCTTTAAGCCAAACCCTCCTTTCTCTCTCACACTACAGCCCTGAACCCCCACCCCCCATGTCTCGTTTCTCCACCTGTGCCCTCTCCAAGCTAATCTAGTCTGAGACCTACTTCCTGCTCCCATGACCCCATTCCCACTAAACACCTGACCAACCAACTTCCCTTCCGAGCCCTCGCGCTAGCTGACATTGTAAAGGGTTCCCTCTCCTCAGATATCTCCCCTCCTTTACAAAACTACTTTCATCGCCCCTCCTTAATAAACTCTTCCTCAAACCCTCTGTCCTCGCACCCTAACTTCAACTTTCTTGTCATGTTGTCACCACCCAGTTCCATTCCCATCTCTCCTGCAACGCCCTTACCCGAGGTCACAAATGACATTCTCTGTGACTGTGACCATCGCGCATTATATTTCCTTGCAGTCTCTGCAACCTTTGACATGGTTGACCATACCACCCTCCTCTCCTCCATTGTCCAGCTGCATGGGATAGCCCTTGCTTGATTCTACTCTTACCTATCCAATCAAATTAGAGCATTTATAGTAATTGCTTTTCTTTCTACCCTCACACGGTCACCGCCAGAGTCCCCACCCTTGACCCCTTCATCCCTTTCTCAGCTAAATACTGCCCTTGGTGACAGCATCTGTAGACATGAGGTCAGCTTCCAGATGTACATCAATGACACCCAGCTCCACCTCGCCACCTCTTTCAATCCTCCCATAGCCTCTGTTCTGTCAGACTGCTTGTTTGACATCCAGTCTTGGATGACTAAACTTTCCCCAGCTAAAGATTGAGAAGACTGAAGCCAACATCTTCAGCCCCTGCCCCGAATTTCGCTCCCTCATCAGAGATTTCAACCCCCTCAGATCAGCTATGATCTTATTGAATGGCGGAGCAGGCTCGAGGGGCCAAATGACCTACTCCTACTCCTACGTCTTATGTTCTTTGCCAGCATCTCAGGCCAAACCAGACTGCTCACAACCTCTGTGTGTTGTTCAACACTGAGCTAGGTTTTCAACTCCCTATTTGCTCCATCACAAAGACTGCCTACTTCAATCTCCGTAACGTTGCCCATCTCCGCCCTACCTCAGCCCATCTGCCTTATACATGCTTTTGTTACCTCAAAACTCCAATACTCTCCTGGCTGGCCACCCATCCTCCGCCCTCCACAAACTCTAACATGTAAAACTCCCGCTCACCCATCACCCCTAACCTTGTTGACCTAGCTTGGCTCCTGGTTTTCTAACATCTCAAACTCAAATTAATTTTCCTCATCTTTAAATCCCTCCATGGCTTCATCCCTCCTTATCTCCGTAACCATTTTTTAATTCATTCTTGGGATGTGAGCGTCGCTAGAAAGGCCTTTATTGCCCATCCCCTGATGCCCTCAGGCGTAGGTGGGCCTACAACCTCTCTCTCCTAAACTTTCCATTCCTCTGACTCTGGCCTCTTGTGCACCCACTCTCCCATTGTCACATCATTGGTGGTTGTGTTTTCAGCTGCCTAGGTCCCACTCGCTGGAATTTCCACCTCCTTCTCTTCCTTAAATACCTACTTCCTTGCTCCTCCTCATCTCCTCTTTGACTCAGAATAATATTTCCTCAAACCTCTGAGATGTTTCACTACATCAATGGTGCTAAAAAGATTCAAGTTGTTGTTGGTAAATCAGTAAACCTTTCTCTATCTTCGGTGCAGAACAGGATTTTATCCATTGCAAAGAGATTAAAGTCTCCTCTTAATGAGTTGTGGTTAGACTATTTTGAAATCTCAATGATAGTGACTGACCAACACAATCCATGCCAAACCTGCACCTAATAAAAATCAGTTATAATCTTGGATAGAGGAATGGGGGTTTCTAAAATGAAAACATACTGTTGCTGAACTGGAAGATTGGTCTTCAGTTCAGATTTGGGGGACTAAAAGAAAGTTTTGGAACAGGTTCAAACTCACACTATGCTTGGACTGCTCCAGGATCAGAGTGATCCTTCAGAACACAATTGAACCGAATTGGAAATAAATCTGTGCAGCAACAGTGTGCTCAAGCCAGCCAACTCCATATAGCGAGAGAGAAGTGTTACTGTCCGAATGACGGCATTTTATATTGTGCTACTGTGTTTGGCTTCTGGATGTGTTGCCATATTTGTTTATTATTCTCATTTTCTTATTGCATTTCTAAGTGAAGGAATTAAAAATGGATGTGACACCAAAGTACTGCCTCATTCAAATTTTAACTCCAGGACACGCAACAGATTGTTGCAAGAATTCTGAGGAACGAGATTGTTTATCAACGGAAAACAAACTGGGCCAGAAGTCTGATGTAACTGTCAAACAGATTATGCAGCATATTCTAAACATGTACAGAAATAGGAAAGATGCTGTATATATTTATTTAGCTAAACTAGTGAATCATCTGGTGGAAAGGTTTGCTGTTTCCAGCTTTTTTATTTATGCATTTTTCTCAGCTTTTCCGCCACTGGTTCCAGTGATTAAACCGTCGTGTCTCCACCGTCCATGCAGAATCACTTAACCTTTTAGTGAATTTACCACAGGATCGTGCACGCCACATTTGTGAATGTCTTTGTAAAGGCTGGGTTAAGGGAGGCCACTTGTTTTGCATGCACACAGAGAGCTCGAGTCTCTAGTCGAGCTATTTCTACCACACACTTTAGCAGGATCGTGGAGTGGCACCTGAGCTTCTGCTGTATCAGGTAACACAAGTCAGCAATTAACATGTAGAGATTGCTTACTCAGATGTGACTAGACAACTCACAAAATAGTGAGTGCCATGCACCAAAATAGTTCAAATGTGGAGAGAGGAAACACTTTTATAACCCAGGGCACAAATAATATACCTATTGTACTTGGGGGTACTGTGTTACAAATAGGTATATTTGCACTATAAAGGTACCAAGCAATTTTTTTTATTCGTTCATGGAATGTGGGCGTCGCTGGCAAGGCCAGCATTTATTACCCATCCCTAGTTGCCCTTGAGAAGGTGGTGGTGAGCCGCCTTCTTGAACCGCTGCAGTCCGTGTGGTGAAGGTACTCCCACAGTGCTGTTAGGGAGGGAGTTCCAGGATTTTGACCCAGCGACGATGAAGGAACGGCGATATACTTCCAAGTCAGTATGGTGTGTGACTTGGAGGGGAATTTGGAGGTGGTGGTGTTCCCATGCGCCTGCTGCCCTTGTCTTCCTAGGTGATAGAGATCGCGGGTTTGGGAGGTGCTGCCGAAGAAGCCTTGGCGAGTTGCTGCAGTGCATCTTGTAGATGGTACACACTGCAGCCACAGTACGCCGGTGGTGGAGGGAGTGAATGTTTAAGGTGGTGGATGGGGTGCCAATCAAGTGGGTTGCTTTGTCTTTGATGGTGTCGAGCTTCTTGAGTGTTGTTGAAGCTGCACTCATCCAGGCAAGTGGAGAGTATTCCATCACACTCCTGACTTGTGCCTTGTAGATGGTGGAAAGGCTTTGGGGAGTCAGGAGGTGAGACATTCGCCAAGAAAACCTAGCCTCTGACCTGCTCTTGTTGCCACAGTATTTATGTGGCTGGTCCAGTTAAGTTTCTGGTCAATGGTGACCCCCAGGATATTGATGGTGGGGGATTCGGCGATGGTAAGGCCGTTGAATGTCAAGGGGCGGTGCTTAGACGCTCGCTTGTTGGAGATAGTCATTGCCTGGCACGAATGTTACCTGCCACTTATCAGCCCAAGCCTGAATGTCGTCCAGGTCTTGCTGCATGCGGGCATGGACTGCTTCATTATCTGAGGAGTTGCGAATGGCACTGAACACTGTGCAGTCATCAGCGAACATCCCCACTTCTGACCTTAGGATGGAGGAAAGGTCATTGATGAAGCAGCTGAAGATGGTTGGGCCCAGGACACTGCTCTGAGGAACTCCTGCAGCGATGTCCTGGGGCTGTGATGATTGACCTCCAACAACCACAACCATCTTCCTTTGTGCTAGGTATGACTTCAGCCAGTGGAGAGTTTCCCCCCCCCCCTGATTCTCATTGACTTCAGTTTTACTGGGGGTCCTTGCTGCCACACAGTCAAATGCTGTCTTGATGTCACTCTCACCTCACCTCTGGAATTCAGATCTTTTGTCCATGTTTGGACCAAGGCTGTAATGAGGTCTGGAGCCGAGTGGTCCTGGCAGAACCCAAACTGGGCATCAGTGAGCAGGTTATTGGTGAGTAAGTGCCGCTTGATAGCATAGTTGACAACACCTTCCATCACTTTGCTGATGATTGAGAGTAGACTGATGGGAGGGTAACTGGCTGGATTGGATTTGTCCTGCTTTTTATGAACAAGACAACACTGGGCAGTTTTCCACATCGTCGGATAGATGCCAATGTTATAGCTGTACTAGAACAGCTTGGCTTGTCATATGCTTCATGATGGTGACCTAATTTTACACTGTTATGGCATGTAAAACGGATCCAAATCATCGTTTTTGTTAGTAAAGGGTACCAAGGGATGTGGAGCTAAGGCAGGTAAATGGAGTTGAAGTGCAGATCAGCCATGATCTAATTGAATGGCAGAGCAGGCTCGAGGGTCTGAATGACCTCTGCTTTGTCTTATATTCCTATATTAATAGATGAAGGTCTATTTTCATAGCATCAAACATTAATTGGGATACTCCTGTTGCTCAGCTGTTGAACTCTGTGGGTAAATAAACAATCGCTCGGATTTTTCAATAATGGGGAAAATGGGGTTAAGCAGGCTTAATGCAAAGTCTTGCTTGTGCCTGTGGTTTAGGAGGCCTGACCGGGCCCAGATTTCCAATGGGAACCCCTTTAATAATTTGAATAGGCTACAGTTCGCAGGGAAAGCTTGCACAGCGAGTTTGGCCTACAGCACACTCAGCTGTGGAATGGAAAGTCCGGACAGGGAGCGGCTGATCAAAATTGTGATTAAAGGGGAAGTTTTCGTGGGGACAGAAAAGTAGAAATAATTGGCCAAGACGGCACAGTGGAGACGTGTGGCTAATGTTGCACCCTTTGATGCGGACGAGTTGGAGATCATCTGCAGGAGATGCATCAAAGGAGAGTGGACCTTATTTGAGGCTCAACACCGCCTGGCAGCAGGGCCTCGTGAAATCAGTCCAAACGAATTGTGAAAGAGACATCAGGGGATTGCCACCCTGAAATGCATTCAGTTACGCCATCATTGTTTTATCGCTGTTGTTATTAATAATACTGGTTGTGACATTAGCTGGATATCTTAATTTTTTAATGAACAATGAATCTATCCAATATACGCCATCAGAAGGAGCATCACAATTTAGTAGTCTCCTCACGATTCCTCAAAACTTGTGATTCCTATCTAGAATTTTCTTCAACAAAATTATCCAATCTAATTTCTCTAATGTCAATACAACTTGAAGATGAAACATTCTTTCACAGGAAGAGGCTCTGACCTGCTGGACTCCCATTTATTTCTTTTTCTGAGCCGGTAAGCGATATGATACCTACAAATCTAAACATTAACCATCTGGACTGAAAACTTTAAGACTTTAAATCCCCATTGAAAGGAACAATTATAGAACATTTTTTTTGCAATCCTTTTAGTTAGGAAAGTGACATAAATGTTTAATTAAGTGGTGGAGCCCCAATTTGCATACATAATGAGGTAGAAGAACCAATTATCACTGGTGTACTAGAAACTGGGATCCTTGGACCCTTAGGACTTGGCAAGGGAAATCCAGAATTCAGCAGACATTTTTTCATGACTTACTAGCACGTTTTTCTGTTACATACTACAAAATGTATTTCAATTTGGAGAGCTGACAGTAGATTTTCTATTCATTGAGTATGAATGGGTGATTATTTCAACCCACTGTCATTTGGATATTGGGACAGAGGAGCCCCTGGAGTCTGTCAATATTTGTCGGGGGTGGGAATATTTTCAGGGGTTCCGCCAAAAGGAAAAGTTTGAAAACCTTTGAATTGCGGAGATATTTTATGAGAATGGGTTATTTTTGACAATACAGGCAACATTTTCAAAACACAACTGATGTCACTTTGTCCCATTTGTAAAGAGATTGTGAAAGCTTTGCCAACAGATTCATAGAGGTGAGAAACCCCATTTAAAACATTGTGAAAAATAAATTTACACTGCTTTATGGTAACTAATTCTAATAGACTTTGCCAGAATGCCTTTCGCAGAGGTTAGAGTCAAAATGGGACATATGTGGTACATTACATCGCCAAGAGATTACTTGTATTTGTGCCTCAGTCGCTCGGCAGATCATCAGTCAAGAGTTATAAATTCAAGTGAGGTCATTTGCATTTTTTTGTTGGCTTCCCCATTAATTCAGTCCTTGAGAAGACAGACATGGGGGTATCATACATCTTTAGACATCAATATACAGTTGCTTCAAAGAGAACTTTACCTATCTGCATTGTACCATAATCTGAAAGGGTGTTACATAAACACTTGCTGACATCTCTCGGTTGAAGTCATGTTGCACTTTTAAAATAAAAGTGATATCCTAATGAGTTTCAACTGGGTATCTGACACTGGAGAGGAGAGTCTGAAGACATTGCATAATTATGAGTAATAGGTTCAGCACATTCCCATCAGCACCCTCTCCGCAAAAGAATTATGCTACATACCTGTTAAAATCACTGAGACCCCATTGTACTGTTTGATTTATTGAGTGCCCTTTGTTCTGAGATTTGAAGAAAGCTGAAACTATTCAATGTCATTTGCTGATTGACTTTTCTCTTTTATTTAATATACATTAGGGATTTTAATGGTGCACATGCATGTATGTTGGCTTAGTATATTTGCATTTGGTGATGAGTAATCGTTAGAAAGCTTTCTCTGTAATTCCACACACGTACCTGTAAAATCATCCCTCTGCTGCACATTCAATCCAATTGATAAGATGGTGAATTGCAAAATCAATGTGACAAATGTATACCTTTTATTTGTTGAAGGATTGTCTCGTCATAACTAATTCAAACTTATTCCAGTGTTTTTACAGAATGGCCCACTGCAAGTTACAGACTGTGCCTTGCCTGATTTTTAAGAATTATAGCTTGTAGCATGGTGACAACACCCATTTAAACATTACATTTGAACAACTGGCACCAAATATATCAAAAAATCATATTGTTGGCCGCCTAACCACGGAATGAGCATAATTTCTTTTGGAGCTAATGCTTTAAGAACTTAGGAACTGCCACTAATTAAAATAGCCCTGTCTTTATAAGTTTTAGAATGCCCTGATGCGACCACACTTGGAGTATTGTGTAAAGTTTGGACGCCACAGATTAAAAGGGACCTATGTACATTGGAAGGGTGCAGAGGAGAACAGGAAGAGTCATCCTAAATATAAAGATGATGTGATACAAGAATAAGATTAGAGAGCTTAACCTTTATAATTAGGTAGAAGATGGTTAAGGATGAGGACATTGAGCTATAATTGATCTCCCATTGTGCTGTATACAGTTAGTCGAAGACCGGGTGTAATCGTAACATGAAGTGTGGTTAGAGGACCAGGGCACACAGATATAATTCAATCCCCATTTTATTTAAAGTCCCCATTTTACATTTACATTATAAATTCCTATTTCCACATTTGTAATGGGACCCACCCATGTAATTTTGCCATGCTGAAATGAGTGGTGGTTCTGCAGCATCTCCATTGGTGGGAGAGTATAATTACAGCATGACAAGTTTACAATAGGCAAGGGAAGATTTTTTAATGTCCGATTCTATTCGGCGGGAGGTGAGTGGTTGAGCCCGTCGCCCGGGAGATAGAATCAGTTGACCAATTTTCATTGCCTGCAACTTTAGCACTTACCTTTTCAGGCCTCTTCTGCTGCATGGGCAGGTTTTACTGGGCGGAGGTTCGACTGCTCACGTTCCGCCCAGTGGGCTGTTAAAATTGCCTCGGGGTCCTATGTACATCCAAGGGAATCGATTTGCACGGATCAATGATTCAGGCGAGTGCCTTGGCTGCTCAGTGGAAGGCCCCGGTGAAAATGGCACAACCAAACCAAGAGACCTGAGGATTGATAGAAATTGGTTCTCTGCTATCACCTGCGCACTCAGGGCGAGCTGCTGTCCTTGCAACCCACCGCCCCATCTCCAACCTCCCTTTCCTCTCCAAAGTCCTTGAACGTATTGTTGCCTCCAAAATCCGTGCCCATCTCTCCCGGAACCTCATGTTTGAATCCCGCTAATCAGCTTCCACCCCGCCACAGTACCGAAACGGCTCTTACGAAAGTCACAAATGACATCCTATATGACTGTGACAAAGGTAAACTATCCCTCCTCATCCTTCTCGACCTGTCTGCAGCCTTTGACACGGTTGACCACATCATCCTCCTCCAATGTCTCTCCACCATCGTCGAGCTGGGTGGGACTGCACTCACCTGGTTCCATTCTTATCTATCTAATCGTAGCTAGAGAATCACCTGCAACGGCTTCTCTTCCCACTCCCAGATCGTTACCTCTGGTGTCCCCCAAGGATCTATCCTTGGCCCCCTCCTATTTCTCATCTACATGTTGCCCTTGGCGACATCATCCGAAAACACAGCATCAATTTCCACATGTACACTGACGACACCCAGCTCTACCTCAACACCACTTCTCTCAACGCCTCCACTATCTCTAAATTGTCAGACTGCTTGTCTGACATCCAGTACTGGATGAGCAGAAATTTCCTCCAACTAAATATTGGGAAGACCGAAGCTATTGTCTTTGGGCTCCACCACAAACTCCGTTCCCTAGCCACTGACTCCATCCCTCTCCATAACATCTGTCTGATTGACTGTTCGCAACCTTGGTGTCATATGTGACCCTAAAATGAGCTTCCAACCACATATCCGCAGCATAACAAAGACTGCCTATTTCCATCTCCATAACATCGTCCGTCTCCACCCTTGCCTCAGCTCATCTGCTGCTGAAACCCTCATCCATGCCTTTGTTACCTCTAGACTTGACTATTCCAACACACTCCTGGCTGGCCTCCCACATTCTACTGTATGTAAACTTGAGGTCATCCGAAACTTGGCTGCCCATGTCCTAACTCGCACCAAGTCCCGTTCCCCCAGCACTCCTGTGCTCGCTGACCTACACCGGCTCCCGGTTAAGCAACGCCTCGATTTTAAAATTCTCATCCTTGTTTTCAAATCCCTCCATGGCCTCGCCCCTCCCTATCTCTGTAATCTCCTCCAGCCCCACAACCGTCCGAGATATCTGCGCTCCTCTAATTCTGGTCTCTTGAGCATCTCTGATTATAATCGCTCAACCATTGGTGGCCGTGCCTTCTGTTGCCGAGGCCCTAAGCTCTGGAATTCCCTGCCTAAACCTGTCCGCCTCTCTTTCCTCCTTTAAGGCACTCCTTAAAACCTACCTCTTCATCTGCCCTAATATTGCTTTGAGTGGCTCGGTGTCAAATTTTGTTTTATAACGCTCCTGTGAAGCACCTTGGGATGTTTTACTACGTTAAAGGTGCTATATAAATACAAGTTGTTGTTGTTGTTGCTGTTGTGCCTCATTGCTGGTCAAATCATGTTCAGTAATGAAAGAGCATGCGCAGTGTTCCACTCCCTGGGCAACCAATTCTTAGTATTTCCAATGGATGTTGACCCAAGCTGTATAAGACTATCCACAATAGAGGTAGTTATAGGCTTCCTAGGTTCAGTACACTTGGGAGTCGAGTCAAGTCAGGACTTCATTACTGAGTTAAAGCGTCACTTTAAATCACACTAACGTGCATTGAAAACCATTTCACATTGGGACAAGCGGGGTTCTATAACAGTAAGCCTCCCTGTAATAAAGTTATTCCTGATGTCCAATTAGTTTTATAAAGCCCAATTCAGAGGCACAAAGTATCCAGGAACCAGGCCTTATTTCTGAAGTCGTTAAATCCGGTTTCAACATCATTAGCAGCAAGCTGAGGTATAACTGGGTCTACAAATCCACCGGCAGACTGTGGAAACCAGATTTAGCAACATCGATTCCAGGATCTGGCTCACGGATGCCGGGAGCTGGTTTGAATTCATTTGAACTCCATGCAGCTTTACTATATAAACACACATGATTACATTCCTCTTTCATTTTGACTGACAACTCAAATCCACCTTGGAGCAGGATATTGCAGTGACGTTGCAGTGTTTGTGGCACAGTGCAGCCTGGTTTCCATTATGTGACAGGGGCGCGGTCTGGCTTTTGTAATTATTGACTTTCTTTTATTCTCTGATGGAGTGACAAATTTTCAAATAAATGCTTCTGATGATAACCCTTTCAACATGTGGTGTCACAGAGTGATGGGACACAGGCTTGATCTGTGTCGGTTTGCTGGTTTGGACAGGCACATAAGGGAAGGAAAGAAAATATATTAGAAGTCTTAGGTGTAGCACACAATTCCTGTCAGAGCCACACTTTCTTCCAGTAACACTTCCCCCATTGCAGTGTTGCTTACACTCCTATTGTTATAACACAGTGTATCCTCTCACTCACTGTGTACAATGCCATGGGGCATTTACATATATACATTCTGCAGTTGCTTAATGCACTGTCCAGTGTGGAACTGAACCATATAGCACAGAAAGAGCCCCAGCATGATTCCCAGTCTGTGTGAAACAGTTGATTTTAGCCAGAGTGATGATAAGGGTGTTACATTTGGTCTCAGCATCCCTGGGCTAGGGAAGTGGGGGGAGGAGGGGGGGAATAAAACCAGGAAGACAAGGAAGATTCCAGGTTTATTCCCAAAGGTATTAAGGATGTGGGGCAAAGGCGGCTATACGGAGTTACG
Source organism: Squalus acanthias (assembly GCA_030390025.1). Classification (NCBI taxonomy): domain Eukaryota; kingdom Metazoa; phylum Chordata; class Chondrichthyes; order Squaliformes; family Squalidae; genus Squalus; species Squalus acanthias. The sequence continues at coordinate 127,776,668 of CM059427.1, forward strand.
TCTCAGATCAGCCATGATCTCATTGAATGGCGGAACAGGCTCGAGGGGCTCAATGGTCTATTTCTGTTCCCATGTTCCTACGCCTATGCTGGCTAATGTGGCCATAGGAGCACTGCAATTGGCCTCAGTGCCCAAGGTCAAGGAGGAGAACATCATCCAGGGATCCTGCTCCTGACTGCTGGCCAGTGACTCCTGTTGGAGCTTCATGGAAGCTGGGGAAGAAGGGGATCAAATAGACGAACAATGATGGACGCAAAACGACCCCCTGGTCCATCCAGCCTGTCCCACACAACTGTGATACCTTGTGCATCAATGTTCTCTCTAATCGGGGGAACATTGCTCCCCGCCAATGTTTCCCCGAGGAGCGCGGCCGCGCATCAATGGCGAAGCCCCACGCAGACCGCTCACCAGCTGCTGCCGCTGGAAGAGATACCGCACGGCAAATCTAAAGGGCCTGCGCACGGGAAAGAAAATTAGAGGGAACGTTACTCCCCACCCCACCCGAAGCCACGTGATCCCCTGGGTCATGTGCGGAGTCAGTTTGCATTATGACGCACAAGACATCGCAGTCGTGTGGAGCAGGCGGGGCGGACCTTGCTCCACTGTGATGCCCTCTGTGGTCGAACAGCCTGCCGACACTCACTGCCCCAGGCTCACACATGTCCATTTGCAGCAAAGGGCTGAAGGGCACTGACAGAGCTGCACTCCAGCGGGGAGAGAAAGGGAGAGGAGACGACTGGTTGAGAAAGATTGGGGGGAAAAATGAAACTGTTGAGACTGCTGCGAAAGAACAACGGCAACAGACATTACCAGTGGGAATTCCAGTAATAAATATTTTCTGTTTGCTTTCCATTTCCTTGGTTTTAGTGTTGCAATGTCCACATTTTAAGCTTCTATTAAATTCTAGTGCAGTGACAAAGATCAAACACATTTAGTATTTAATAAGTTAACTTTCTTGGCAAATTGCCCCCTTTTTTGACCATGGGTTCAATGTACATGCTTCCCTGCTTCTTTTTTTGGAAATGACTTCATTCCTTCTCTGCTCAGCCCACAGTAACATCTGCATCACATTTCCTGAGTCACTTGATAAATACAGATGTGCAGCTGGCCTGTGCCCAGGGGCTAATTAACCACTGCAGCACTACCAGGTGGGCCAAGGCAACATTTTAAAGGCTCGGGTTTCCTTGGGAAAGCCGGGATTTGGCCCTCAAATCCGCCCCCCCCCCCCCCCTCCATGTTTTAATATTTCACAAATCCGCATCACCGTGAGCAATGTTCCCTCGAAATTTTCTCTGTACTGGCGGGCTACAAACTCCTCTGAGCACGACTTTTTTTTGTCCAGGGGCCGTTTACAGAGAGTAGACGAAACTGACAAAGCTGTGAGCGGCCTGTTTATTTCAATGCGCGGTACGTTCCAGATTGTCGCGCACGCACGCATCTTAGAGGGGGCATTGACTCTGAGGTAAGTTAACTCAGATATATCGCCCGTGAGATGGACTGCACCAAATAAAATCCTTCCGATAAATGTGATCCCACGGAAAACAAATATTCTATTGATTAGAACGGTTCTAGTTTGGGGAACACGGAGCAGAATGATGAAAGAGCACTTTGTGGAAGTGGGAACTCCTTTTGTACATTGCCCTCAGCGACTGCCTCGAGCTCACCTGGGGTTATTTTTACACTCGTGCTCGGGGGCTAATAGAAGAGCGCTTGAACAAGCACCAGTGACCTCGAGACTCGCTCACCCCTTTTTGCTGCATATGAATGTTACAGGTACATACAGGGTCGACAGAGAGAGGTGTATGTTTTTCAGGCCCTGACCTCAGTTGTTGCGATCTATGAAACAGCTGCCAGCACCTGGCAGGCACAGAGTTCACCAGGTTTATTTAACAGAGTGTCACTTCCAAAATTAGAAGCAGGGAAATTTGTACTTTGATCCCGTGGTCCAAAAAAAGGGCCAATTCACCAAGAATTTTAACGCATTAAATACTAAATGTGTTTGATCTTTGTCACTGCACCAGAATTTAATAGAAAACTCGGCTGCCCAGTATCCTAACTCGCACAAAGTCCCATTCTCCCATCACCCCTGTGCTCGCTGACCAACATTGTCCAGCAACGCCTCATCCTTGTGTTCAAATCCCTCCACAGCCTCGCCCCTCCCGATCTCTGTAACCCCCCGCCATCCCCAACCAAGAACTCTGCGTTCTAATTCTGGCCCCCTGTGCATCCCTGATTTCCTTCATCCCACCATTTGTGGCCATGCCTTCAGCTGTCTAATGCCACCAGTATCAGTGTAAACGTGACAGGGGTGTCCCACGGTCCTGATATCAGTATCAGTGTAAACGTGACAGGGGGGATCCACACTCCTGACACCAGTATCAGTGTAAAAATGCTTCATGACTAGATTGGGTTCAATCTAAGGTCTCTCTTACACCTCCCTGAGAATGTGCGTCAACCACTGATTCAAATGAACTGTATTTTCTGCAGCGGTTAGGTCTTTTCAAGCTGATCTCTCTCCCTCTTCAAATATCTGGCTTCTAATTGAGAGATTGCTAAAGTGGTGTCATGCACAGGGCTGTTTTGTGTTGTGCAGTCAAGTCCACTGGGAGCTGTGCCTAGATCAGTGTCCATTGCAACTCAAGGCTGTCATTCTCCTTGGCTAAGGCCTGCGTTTGAACCCTGGTCCCAGAAGTAAAAGAACACTGTTACTGCACTCTGTCCCAAAGTTTGGCTGTATGAATGACCTTTCAAGTACATGTTTGCACATAATAGAGTCCTTGTTTTTAGTGTTTTTAGTATCTGGGACAGGATAGGAAATGATTAAATTGACCGCACCTGGCCAATAAGCTGAATTTCCCATTACACAATGCAGTAAGATTTGATACACTGCTTCCTGTTTAACATTCATCAGGAAAAACACTGCGCAGTCAGTTCAGGTCAAGCCCAACGGTAATGTTTAAATGGGGCAACAAAGGGAACCCAAATCGTGCCTGCTTAAAATATCGTTGCCGTAGGTTTTTACATGTTTGTGAAAAAGAGATAGGATTCTCAGAGCACAGTAATGAAAAAAAACTTCTGGGGAAGAGCAACTATGAGGTCGGCAAGTCCAGGATAAAGGACCGTGCCTATCATTTAACATGAAGACTGGGGAATCTGGCCCAGCGCACAGCAACCACGTTCACAGAAATAATTTTAATGAAAACCCTGAATGCAGGAAAAAATAAATTAAAGCAGAAAATGTTGGAAATGCCCAGCGGCACCTGGAAGACGGAGACAGTCGCACCCAAAATGTGCGGGAAAAGCTGCAGGAAGGAAACTGTTAGTATTAACACTCTGAGTGTGATCCTATTGGGAGCCTATCTCGCTCGCTCTCAGTCAGATGTTGAATGACCCAAGGTGTATTTCCAACATTGTGTTTGTATTTTACAATGTTTATATGCGTGTTCAAACCACATCACTGTAAGCTGATGGCCAACAGTAATTGTAGGTAGGTATTTTCATGCATGATGCATTCCTTTTTAAAATCTGTTCATTTCGGAGCAATTTTAAATCCTTGGTTATAAGTGAGTGAAGATCAAACATTCTTAAGGCAGTTGCAACAATTAAAAATCTTTCTGGAGGAATTTCTTTTCCTCTTTGGATTTTTAATGGCCTTCCCCCCCCCCCCTCTCCAGCTTTCTTCCCATTTTGATACCACAGGAAACTCGACAGTGCAAATATGCAAACAATTTATAACAGGGCAGCCTCTGTTAAACAGAGAACAGAATAACTACTGTTATTACATGAATCAGATTAACCTGGCCTCAATTAACTTGAAACCAGGAGCTGACAAAGTTGAAAGATTGTTCTTTGTTCATTGGCGTGCAGACTTGCTGCCACCGTGTGGTAGACACTGGGTATTGCATACAAAAGCAAAATACTGCGAATGCTGGAAATCTGAAATAAAAACAGAAAATGCTGGAAATACTCAGCAGGTCAGGCAGCATCTGTGGAGAGAGAAACAGAGTTAATGTTTCAGGTCGATGACCCTCCGTCAGAACTGGAAAAAGCTGGAGATGTAACAGGTTTTTAAGCAAGTGTAGGGGCAGGGAGAGGGGGAGGGGAGGAAAGAACAAAAGGGAAGGTCTGTGATAGGATGGAAGGCAGGAGATATGAAGAGACAAAAGGAATGATGGTGCAAGGCAAAAGGAGATGGTAATGGGACAAAAGATGGCTCTAGATGAAGTATAAATGGCAATGGTAGAATGAAAGACAGCTGCCATGTGAGAGAGAGAGAAAAAAATAAATGGAAAAAAAGATAGGGGCAGAGGTTGTGGTCTGAAATTGTTGAACTCGATGTTGAGTCCAGAAGACTGTAAAGTGCCTAATCGAAAGATGAGGTGCTGTTCCTCGAGCTTACGTTGAGCTTCCGTGGAACAATGCACGAGGCCGAGGACGGAGAGGTCAGAGTGGGAGTGGAGAGGAGAATTAAAGTGACAGGCGACCGGAAGCTCGGGGTCACCCTTACGGACTGAATGGAGGTGTTCCGCGCAGCAGTCACTCAATCTGCGTTTGGTCTCCCCAATGTAGAGGAGACCGCATTGTGAGCAGCGAATACAGTATACTAAATTGCAAGAAATACAAGTAAATCGCTGTTTCACCTGGAAGGGGTGTTTGGGGCCCTTGACGGTGGGAAGGGAGGAGGTAAAAGGGCAGGTGTTGCATCTTCTGCACTTGCACGGGACGGTGCCGGGCGAAGGGGATGGGGTGTTGGGGGTGATAGAGGAGTGGACCAGGGTGTCGCAGAGGGAGCAGTCCCTTATTGGGTATTGCATGGTGCTGTTCCGCCGATCAGCAAGCAGGTATGCAACATAACAGTGAGCATCTTACAGTCCAGCTTTAATGAAACGTAATGTTAATCCAGATGGTATGAGGGAAAAAATGGAGTTGGAGAAACTTGTTTTAATGGTTGACATTATTCCGTGAGCAAATTAATTACTATAGAATTTACAGCATAGAAGAGGTCATTCAGCCCAACAGGTTTATGCTCCACACAAGCCTCCTGCCCAACTTAACTTAACATAAGCTACTCTTCCTTTCACCCTCATGTACTTATCCAGCTTCCCTTTAAATGCATTAAAACTCGTATACTCTGGGCCACGGAATGTTAGCATTAAAAGCAGATGCATTCAGGACTTTCCGGCTTGTAAGCCAAAAGTTCTTCTTGCAGTGAAAAGCTGGGAGAATCAAAGCTGGTGAACAGGTAGCTTCGCTCGGGTCGTCAGAATAAGGTTAAAAAAGCAAAATACTGAAACAAACCCAGAAAATGCTGGAAACACACAGCAGGCCAGTCAGCTTCCGCGGAGCGAAGAGACAAGTTAACACTTCGGGGGCGCACCCGAAAGATTAACTTGTTTATCGGAGTAAGGACTAGTTTTCACCGGTCCAGTATTCACATGGATCCAGAAGACTGAACTTTTGCCTGGAGCACAGAAAGACTTCGGAGAAACTGGACGACTGGAGTGCGGGTAAGCAAGGTCACAGATTGCTCGCGGCCTTGTGCATACTGCAACTACCTTTTGGGGAGACAGTTTCACACAGGAATATTGGTGCAAGTGCTCTGTTCAGAATTTTTGGGTTGAAGCGGAATGCTGAGGTGCAGGTAAACAGCTCTTGACAGAAGCGTGGCGGCTCGGCTTAAGTGCTGATAGCTCTCGATACCGTCTCAAATCATTATCTTGGAGAGGACTTACAGCCTGGCTACATTTCTCTGATGGGAATGGGCCACAAATAGGAATTAAAAGTGTCTCATTAGACCATTCTTTTATACTTCTTAATAGGGCGGTGAGACCTGACCAGACGAGATACAAAATACCACAAGAATACAAAACAGCTCAGAAACACATCTAAATGATAGTGCTTTCTCTGCTTCTAATGAAATGAATGATTGTGTCACTGAGCCCTGGTATTGCTAGATCATAGGGGTCACTTAATACCCCTTCACTCTTTCCCCCTCCATGACCCAGGGACACAAGGCTAATTATAGCACCCTTACTACACCTCAACTGAGATTGACTAGCTCACTGCAGCCCAGTTTTCTTGTCTCTGATACGTATGCTGCACTTACCTACTGAATCACTGAGGAGATTCTATATCACAAACTGCATTCAATTCAATAGGGACTCATTTTCACACAAGTATTGCTTCGCTCAATCTGCAACTTTATTTATAAATTGTAGGTTCAAAGGATCAGTCCCTCCCACCTGTCAGTTATAGATGGCGTATTAGGGAATGTGAAACAAGTTTTAGTAACTGACAAAAGCAACACTAAGAGAAAGCTTCACTAAAGCCTGATGTTCTGACAGCTTGTGTGTGATTATAACAAGTCAGCAAAAGGGTTAATAATCTCTGCTTTACAATGATCATTTTCTAAACGATCTCAGTCTGTATTTACCCGGCAGTGTTTAAACAACAAGTTGGAAAAATCATTACTGCTGCTAATATTTACTTTGGAGCCACAGTCTCCAACATTTTTTTTTGACTGGAGCCATGAGTATACAATTCAAAGACTCATCTCTGGCCGATCTCCAATCACAATGATGTCTGCTCCACAATGAAAGTTAATTCACCTAAAAGACCAGTTCTATTCCTAACCCGACAGTGAAAGTCGCAGTCAAAATGTTAATGTACTTTTCACGGTCCACTTTGGCGTCAGAATTCCAGGGATGCATCGAGGAGGAAATGGCAACACATGACACAGCACAGATGCAACCCTTGGGATCAGCTAATAGTCAGTGCAATTTAGATAATTTATTCCATGTGCCAGCAATGCCCCAAACAATGAACGCAGTATGATGCTTCTCAGCAAGTTTTTAAAATAATAAACTGGTTTGGAGGGGTCAGGGTGACTGGTGATGTGGCAATGCTGCAATCAGATGTAGTTATCCCCCAATTTTCCTCTCCTGAAGGTGTTGGCTCCTTGCGCGAATGTGGACACCAACAGCCCTCCAGTACCTCACCCAGATAGTGAGTGTTGACAGACTATTCAACTGAGTGCAGAGAGGATCACAGTTGAGCTGTCCTCACCCAACGTGTCTCTCTTTCTCTCTCTCTCTCTCTCGCACTCCCACATACACATTTCACAAGGGACGCACTGCATGATCAGGAGCAGGACCCTGGTTGATCTTCCCTTCCCAACCCCAGGGAAACTGAAGCCAATTGTAGCACCTATCTTTCTTATCTTATTTCAGATCAGCCAACACAGGGAAAACTGGAGGTCAAACGTGGGACCACCTTGATCTATGTGGCACATTTAATGACTGGATAAAAGATAATCCCAGTTTTTCTTAAAGGGGCACCATCTTTGTTACATAGAATTTACACCAGAGAAACAGGCCATTTGACCCAACTGGTCTATGCTGGTGTTTATGCTCATGAGCATGCTTCCACCCTACTTCATCTAAATACTTCAGCATATCGTTCTGATCCTTTCTCCCTCATATACCTATCTAGCTTTCCCTTAAAGGGGATCTATTGTTAGAGAGAGAAAGGAAGGAAAGAATTTCCATTTTATATGGCACCTTATCATGTCCTCAGGATGTCCTAAAGTGCTTTTTTTCTAATTTATTCTCAGGATCCGAGCATCGCTGGCGATGCCAGCATTTGTTGCCCATCCCAAGTTGCCCTTGCGAAGGTGGTGGTGGGCCGCCTTCTTGAACCGCTGCAGTCCGTGTGGTGAAGGTGCTCCCACAGTGCTTTTAGGTAGTGAGTTCCAGAATTTTGACCCAGCAAAACTTTACAACCAATAAATAACGTTTGAAGTTCAGTCACTGCTGTTACGTAGACAAATGCAACAGCCGATTTGAACAGAGCAAGGCCCTACAAACAGCAGTGAGACGAATGCCTAGTTAATCTGCTTTTGGCAGTGCTAATTGAAGGAGGAATGTTGGCCAGAACACTTTGAATAGTGCCACGGGATCTTTTACATCCAGCCAAATGGGCAGCTTAACGTCTCATCTGAAAGGTGGCACTCTCAACAATGAAGCACTCCCTCAGCACTCCACTGAAGTGTTAGCCTAGAGGAACCGTGCACCAAATCCATCAGCGTGATATAATGCACGGGCAAGGACTGACCATCACATTGATTGTTTGCGAGACACAAGGGACAACAATTTAACAGTTTAAGAACATAAGAAATAGGAGCAGGAGTAGACCAAATGGTCCTTCGAGCCTGCTCCGCCATTCAATAAGATCACGGCTGATCTTCGACCTCAATTCCACTTTCCCGCCTGATCTCCATATCCTTTGATTCCCCTAGAGTCCAAAAATATATCTATCTCAGCCTTGAATATACTCAATGACTGAGCATCTACAACCCTCTGGGGTAGAGAATTCCAAAGATTCACAACCCTCTGAGTGAAGAAATTCCTCCTCATCTCAGTCTTAAATGCCCAATCCCTTATCCTGAGACTATGCCCCCTAGTTCTAGACTCTCCAGCCAGGGGAAACAATCTCTCAGCATCTACCCTGTCAATCCCCTTCAGAATCTTGTATGTTTCAATGAGATCACCGTTCATTCTTCTAAACTCCAGAGAGTATAGGCCCATTCTACACAATCTCTCATCATAGGACAAAAGGGAGATCTAGATCCCATCTTGTAATAGTGTACATTATGCTTTAATCATTTCTTTTAGAAATGTGCCTATTAAGTAAATGACTTCAAAACGCTGTTCATTTGATCAATAAACTGCTTTGTAGTGTATAACAATCATCGGTTTCAATTAAGATACTGGCTCAAATAAAGTAGGATGCTATCAATAGATTTAAACAGTGTCAAATAGTACTATAATCAGAAAATAGTAAAAGCAGCAATCGTTATGGTAACTGCAGGATCAACTACTGTTTTATCCTTTGAATACTGTTACTATAACATTTCAGCAAAATTACGTATACCATCCTTATACCTCTCTTCATAGTCCAGCACTGATTCCATTTCAGCTTATTCATTAAATCTCAAACTCCTCACCTTCACCATTGCTCAATGTTAGAACCAGTGTTTTTCATTAACTCCCTTTGCGCCAGCTCACCCCATTTTTCTTCCATAAGAACACAGAAACAGGAGTAGGCCATTCAGCCCCATGAACCTGTTTCACCATTCAATTTGATCATGGCTGATCTGTATCTTAACTCCATCCACCCGCCTTGATTCCGTAGCCCTTAATGTCCTTGCCTAACAAAAAGCTAGCAATCTCAGTTTTGACATTTCCAATTGACCCCCAGCCTCAACAGCTTTTTAGGGGAGAGAGTTCCTGATTTCCACAACCCTTTGTGCGAAGAAGTGCTTCCTGACATCACCCCTGGACAACCTAGCTCTAATTTTAAGATTATGCCGCGTTGTTCTGAAGTTCCCCACCAGAGGAAATAGTTTCTCTATCTACCCTATCGAACCCTTTAATCATCTTAAATACCTCACCACTTAATCTTCTATACTCGAGGCAATAGAAGCCTAGCCTATGCAACCTGTTCTCGTAGTTTAACCTCTTTAGTATTATTCTGGTGAATTTGCACTGCACCCCCTCCAAGGCCAATATATCCGTTCTTATTTAATGGAGGTGTTCAAAATTATGAGGGGTTTTGACAGAGTAAATAAGGAGAAACTGTTCCAATGGTAGGAGGGTCGGTAACCAGAGGATGCGGATTTAAGACAATTGGCAAAAGAACCAGGGGGGGGAGATGAGGAGAATTTTTTTTGCACAGCGAGTTATGATCTGGAATGCACTGCCTGAAAGGGCGGTGGAAGCAGATTCAATAGTAACTTTCAAAAGGGAATTGGATAAATACTTGAAGGGGAAAAATTTGCAGGGCTATGGGGAAATGGCAGGGGAGTGGGACTAATTGGACAGCTCTTTCGAGGAGCCGGCACATGCACGATGGGCCGAATAGCCTCCTTCTGTGCTGTATGATTCTATGATTCGAATTCAATCCCCTAAACACTGGTAAAAATCCCAGAATATAATTAACCTTGAATTTGTTGGCCACTGTAAACCGGTGGCTCTGTCCATGAGACTTGGATATCCTTTTCTATTCTGTCCTAGTAGGTGCACAGCAAAAAGAAAATGTAGGAATTTTATGAAGGAGCCTACCTTTGCTGTCGTGGCTCCAGCTCAGACAGTAAGCCTCTCACTAAACCCCATCACCGTCGCAGGAAGCTATGGTAGGGTGTTTCTTCGTGCTCGCCACCCTTTCACTGTTCACAAGACAAACTGATGGATCCAGATTTAAAACGGCAGGAGCAAAGCCACATCTGGGTCTGTTTCCGTCGATCAGGATGCTGCAATCCAGTTTGTTTGAGATCCTGAATTTAGTCTAAGGTTCTTCCAATAACTGGGGGTAGAGTTTCCACTAGGTTGTGCTGTTTTTTTCAGCCCAATTCACCAGCGCAAAGGATTGAGGAATTACAAGCGCACGTTACGTTCAGCGCAAATCGATCTATTATGCTGGTTTAAAAAAACACCACACTGGAAACCGGCCCCGCCCACAAAACTGGCCACCCCGCCTCCCCCAGAACCATGGCGAGTTTCTGCGAATTGCACCCCTTTGTGGGCCTTCGAGGAGGCTCTTAACATTAAGCTTTTTTTTTAGGTGCAAGGACACTAAGGCACCTTTTGAAAGTGTTTAAATATTTTTTAAAATATTTAATTTACTAAGAAACTGACTACTATACACCAATGTAACTAGTAAATGGTTCTGTATAGTTTTTAAAATTCATTTTCAGTTATTTAAAATCAGCTTACTCACAGGTGTTGGACTAGACACTGATTAAAAATGATTATTTTTTGTGATAAACCCATTTTCAGCTGTAGTAATAAAGCTGCACCAGGTTACCACTCTTAAATACATCAAGGAAAATATTTTAATGCAAGAAAATAAATAACGTAAATAATGGCAAAAGAACCAGAGACGCCAGGAGGAAACATTTCTTTGCGCAGCGAGTTGTTGTGATCGGGAATACGCTCCCTGAAGGCTGGTGGAAGCAGATTCAACAGTAACTTTCAAAAGGGAATTGGATAAATACTTGAAGGGGAAACATTTGCAGGGCTATGGGGAAAGAGCAGAGGACTGGGATTAATTTGATAGCTCTACCAAAGAGCCGGCACAGGCACCATGGGCCGAATGGCCTCCTGCGCTGTATCATTCTATGATTCTATTGCCCGAAAATGCTGCCCGATTGCGCTGGTTCCTGGAAGATTTTACAGTTGGCGATATGCAAATGAGTTTAAGCAGAAACTTGAGCAAAAATTTCAATTCAGAAAACGAGTGCAATTTGCCCCGGGATTGCCAATTGTGCCCAAAGTGGAAACTCTACCCCCAGATTGTTTAGATGATAGCAGTCTCTGTAAAAAGAAACACATGACAGCAAAGAACAGTAGCAAAAGGGGTTATTGATAATATGCTGCCAACATACTATATCTTCAGAGACCTGAGCGCATAATCTAGGCTGGCACTCCAGTGGGTGGGATTCAAAATCGTTCACTCCCACATCCCAGCCCGAATCCCAAATTAAAATTCCCCTTATACCCACCCACTTTTCAATAGTCTAACCATGGATTAAATGGACACACACTTACCCAATTCTGAATAGCCTAACCATGGATTAAATGGACACACACTTACCCACTTTTGAATAGTCTATCCATGGATTAAATGGACACACACTTACCCAATCCTGAATAGTCTAACCATTGATTAAATGGACACACACTTACCCACTTTTGAATCGTCTAACCATGGATTAAATGGACACACACTTACCCAATCCTGAATAGTCTAACCATTGATTAAATGGACACACACTTACCCACTTTTGAATAGTCTAACCATGGATTAAATGGACACACACTTACCCAATCCTGAATAGTCTAACCATGGATTAAATGGACACACACTTACCCAATCCTGAATAGTCTAACCATGGATTAAATGGACACACACTTACCCAATCCTGAATAGTCTAACCATGGATTAAATGGACACACACTTACCCACTTTTCAATAGTCTAACCATGGATTAAATGGACACACACTTACCCAATCCTGAAGAGTCTAACCATGGATTAAATGGACACACACTTACCGACTCTTGAATAGTCTAACCATTAATTAAATGGACACACACTTACCCAATCCTGAATAGTCTAACCATGGATTAAATGGACACAAATTGGTTATATTGTATCCTTGGTGACAATGTTTCTACAAAATTCTGCACCACAAAAACAGAAAACATTTAGTGTATCAGTGAATTTGATATATTGACAGCTCATGTTACAGTTTTGTTTTGACTGACAACTAAATTCTGAATAATCGAGAATAATATTGCAACGATGGTACAAATACCCACGTGCCAGAGATGACGTACAGATCACAAGTAACGTGACATGCCAGGATGCACATCCCATAGTCGACAATGGTGGAACACACTGTTTTTCCATGGGTGCCCTTTGAAGCATACTCTTGTACCTGTTATACATGACTACAAGAAGATCCTCACTCCAGACCTTATCTTATATTAACAGCCCTAAACAAAACCCACCAGTAACTTTGTATATTAGCTTTTGAGTTTGGCTCCTGTGAACAGTGGTAAATTATGCAATTATTGTTTATTTCGCATTTAATCATTTAATTTTTAGGGGCAGTTTTCTTCCCTTCTCTCCTGAAGGCACCGACTCTTGCTATGGTACAATGGTACATGAGCACTGGCAGTCTACTTGGCCATTCTTTACATGTGGTCCTAGGCTATGAGTGTCATAAGGATGTTCGACTGTGGGGGGCATGACAGCCCAGCCTAATCCTGTTCTCACCTGACAGCTACTCCACTTTCAGACTGTGTTTCTGGAAAGCGATCAGCAGTGGAATTCCTGGCTTATTTTTCTTTCCCTTCACTATCCCAGGAGCCAATTGTAGTGTCCCGCCACCTGCCCTGGATTTGATTAACTAATTCAGCTCAGACCGAGAATTGAACCTGGGACCTTCCCGTCCTCTGTATCTTTCCCACCAAGCTACTTAACTCTGTTTCTCTCTCTACACAGATGTTGCCTGGCCTGCTGAGTATTTCCAGCATTTTCTGTTTCTATTTTATATTTAATTAGTTACCTTATTAACCTTGAATTAAAGAGTGCTCGGATTAAATAACCACAACCCAGTTCCTAAAGCACCAATTCATACAGGTAGATCTGCAGAGGATTGACAAGACACACACAGGATACTCACAGGAGACAGGATAGGGTTCAGAAGAACGAAGAGAAGAGGAATATAGGAAAAACTCGTGTTTTTATTTCTTTATACAAACTCCAACTAAATACTTGTTTAAATAGTGTCCTGATAATAAATTAAAAAAATAACCGGTCATAAACATAACATGGCATTAATATTCCTCTACACATTAATACATTTTGTTACGTCTGATCGCAGACCCCTCGGATATTATTCAAGGGATCTGTGGTAGAGTTTCTGCAAGCTATCATTTTAATTACTTAATTAAGTTTTGCAAAATAATATCTTAATTCAAGTTTTCATCATTCACCTAACTCTTGCCGAATGTATTAACTCATTCACAACTGGAAATACCTGTTGGTGTGGAGGAAGCGGAGTGACAGACTCTGGAAGCCCAGGGTAAATTGCTAATTGGGTTTTTTTTGGGAGGGGGGGGGGGGGCAGAGATTTAACCTCAAGGTGGACCAGTGAAACAGTTGAAGAAAAAATAAACCTTCCTTTCTTTTTCAGTTTCCGATCACTTCTCCCTTCCTCATGCAGGTCGCTTAGGGTTGCCTAACTCTGGCTGGACGTAGTCCTGGAGGTTTCATCACATGACCTCCTGCCTCCGATCGCCCCGTCTAGTCAAACAGCCTTTTTATCGCTTCTCCAATATTTGTTATAACTAATAAACAAAAATTTTCAAAGAAATTGAAGAACGCAGACTTCTTTTAACACCCCTATGATTTTTTTCCCCCGCAGGTTGCTCGCAGCATTGTGGAGGAGACTAATCTGTAATTCCTGGAGACTCCGGGTCAATCCTGGAGGGTTGGCAACCCTAAGGTCGCGTAAGCATCCCAGCATGCAATGTGGGGGGCCAGTAGTGACAAAAAGTGCTTCAAATCTGCGGCACTTGTCAGCCAAGTCATGTGGTTTGGGGGAGGGGAGGGACTGGGGAGGGAGTGTGAAGAACCAAGGCCCACATTATAAGGCGGCGTCAAGATTGAAACAATTAGGAGGAAAAGAAATTAAGCAATGAGGAAATGGGCAGAAACCTGAAAGGGTCTCTTCCCAGTAAACCCACTTTCTACCGAGTACCCAGACAAGTACTAATAGCTTACTGCCACAGCAGCGAGATTAGTCGGGTGCAGTCTCTCAGGACTGCAGTTGTGCAAAATCAAAGCAATCTCCTTAATTGTTTTTCTCATGCAGTCAGCCTTTGGTTTCGCCACAGATACCCATTCTCTGTCGACATTGGACAGTAAAGCCTCAATGCCAAAATTAAAAGATTTAAGCGATGCTCCAGCCACCGACAGAAGATAAAATAGCCGCAAAGTTACTTGTAATAGAAAGAACTTGCATTTATATAGCACCTTTCACGACCTCAGGATGTCCCAAAGCACTTTACAACCAATGAAGTACTTTTTGAAGTGGATTCACTGCTGTAATGTAGGAAACGTGGCAGCCAATTTGCGCACAGAAAGGTCCCACAAACAGCAACGTGACAGTGACCAAATAATCTGTTTTATATAAAAAGAAAATACTGCAGATGCTGGAAATCTGAAATAAAAACAGAAAATGCTGGAGATACTCAGCAGGTCAGGCAGCATCTGTGAAGAGAGAGAAACAGAGTTAACGTTTCAGGTCGATGACCTTTCATCATCGAAACATATAAATCTGTTTTATATGTTGGTTGTGGGACAAATGTTGACCAGCACACGGGAGAGAACTCCCCTGGTTCTTCTTCGAATAATGTCATAGGATCATCAGGACTGCACTGTCGGAGGTGCCGTCTATCGGATGAGATGTTAAACCAAGGCTCCGTCGGCCCCCTCAGATGGACGTAAAATGTCCCACGGCACTATTCGAAGAAAAGCGAGGGAGTTCTCCCTGGTGACCTGGCCACTATTTATCCCTTAACCAACATCACTAAAACAGGTTAGCTGGTTATTATCTCATTGCTGTTTCTGGGACCCTGCAGTGTACAAATTGACTGCCATGTTTCCCCACATCACAACAGTGACAACACTTCAAAAGTACTCCATTGGCTGTAAAGCTCATTGGGCCATATTGAGGCTGTGCAAGGCCCTATATAAATGCAAGTCTTTCTTTTTTTCTATATGTTGGTTTGGTGAGCAACCATTTTGTGCAAACTTTGGCGAGGGAACAGTCTCTCTCCCCATCTCTCTGCTAGAGTACAAAAATGCAAGCTTGATTTTTCCTTTCATAACACTGCAGCACATTACCAGGACTATCTGACTTAATACCACTTATGAGTAAACTACTAGCAAATGAACTATCTCCATCCTCTACACTACATCAAGATAGCTGACTCTGCCAAAGTCGTGTCAGCCTTCTCACACCAGCCTCTCTGGCAACACGAGCAGACAGGCCTCATACTCCAACACTGTGTTACTGCTGGAGTATGAATGCTCTGGTATTGCTACCAAAGAGCTTCAGTCAGCTGGTAATTCGGGACCATCTATGGAATTGCACAGAGTTACATATCTTGAAGTTGTTTTGAAGACAGAAGTGGAGATCTTTCAAAAAGCTTGTTGATGCAAATTTTCAGGCCTGGACATCCTCAGTTTTTCGCTTCCTCAGCTCCAACAGGCTGAAGTGGAACCCTCTACCATCACAAGGACCTACGTACGGTGACGTTGATAAGAGCAGGTAGAACTCATCAGTGTTGCAATTGGCTGCTCAGTCCCAGACAGCTGTCAGTCATACAAACAGAGCCAGCGTCTGAACCAAGTGTTTCAATCCCATTTTTAAGCTTTTCAATCTCGTAGTGCTCAAGGAATACTTTGATTTAAGGCCCAGTTCCACTATTTAACTGAACTAGTTGTCGTCAACAGCCCTTGGTATGAAAAGAAAGCAGAAAACACAAAAGCAAACCGAAGCAAGCTGGAGAAAGATTCCAAGTACAACATGCACCAAGAAAACAAGACTGAAGGAAGAAAAACAAATCTTAAAACGAAAAGGAGGACCACAATGCAACAAAACAGATCTAGGAATGGACAAGGAGACCTCTTTTAATAGGATCCAGGACTGCTATATAAAGCATAGCTTTCATTTCCACAATTCTTGTGCACTAATGAAAGCTTTCATTTATATCAGTGACAAAGTCATTCCTTTCATTGCACTACTCATTCTTATTTCAATTAAGTATAACTTTGACCATTTCTCTATGGTTTTCTAGTCATTCATTTGCTCTTAATATCCCATCCCCACATACTCAAGCCACCTGGGTTACCATGACAGCTTCTCTTCTGGACATCTGTAAATGATACCTCTTCAAACTACTCAATTCATGTGGAAATGCCGCCCTTATGACAGAATATACATGGGTGGCCGCTACACAGGAACTCCGCTTCCTGAAATAGATAATTTCTCCATAATTCATATGAAAAGAAATGTAAAAATGATGCTGTGGCCTAAATAAATGGGCCAATAGATTACTATGAGAGGGGAAAAAATCAGCAAGATTCACATGAATTGAGTGGAGGGAGTGCTGGAAGCTCAAAGTAGAATTAACCTACTTTTTACCCAATTGTAAGCTCCTCATGTGCAATTCTAAACAATCTACACTTCAGTAGAGACAGCTGTACATGTAGGTGATGTGTCTGCCTCTCCACTAACCGTGATAGTGATACAGAAAGTTGTCTGTACTGATAATGTAAACATATATTCTTCAGAAATATGGGAAAGGAAGTTACTCAATTGGAAGAATATCATGAAGACCTTGGCAACTTAAATTTAAGTTCACTGTAACGTAATGAAAAGCATACTGCAAGATTTTACCTCACGATGGTCAGTTTGGCTGTAAGGCCCAGCTTCATTTGAAGGTTGGGAACAAGTAACGATGAATGAGTTAATATATTCGCAGCTATGAGGGAAGGACCTAGATTGACAGACCTTGAATCATCGTAAACTTACACAACAGTTCACATAAATGTTACCGCGGCTTCTCAACGTCTGGGGTCTTCAGGTATGCTTCTCCCGATGAACGGCTAAGTTCCCCGCAGAGGTTTAGGTTCGCTCTTTAGTCCCCAAGTTTCACCCAGTCTTCCTTTCTTTCTAATAACTTATTACGTCTTCCTTGGTCAAGAAATGCCCTCATCAGTGATACCATTGCTGAAGAAATAAATAGAATCCCTGTAATTCTATGTGATGTCCTTTAACCCTGTACGGTTTTCAGTTCTGTTCTTCATCACTGCTTGTAGGTTTTTCTCTGAGAAATTTGATTACAAATTTGTAATCGTAAGTTATTCCCTTTGTGATTTTTCCACCCTTTAGTCCTGAATGCAGTGATAGTCTGATATTTTAATGTTCCCCTGCACAGCAGGGATAAGCTGCTTTTCTTCACTTTGGTTCTATGTCTAAGACACTTCTTTTTGTGTATCGTTGCCATTAATGTGGTATTGTTTTGCTTGAAAATACTCTTGATTTGCGATGCAGTTGCAGTTAGATGCAGCAGGTACTGTAGCTTGCGACTTTCTTCAATAGGGAGAGTCGAGCAAAATAAATCTTGGGTAATGGTTCTGGCAAAGAAGGCAGACGACTTCAGGCATAATCTTTGCTGCTTTCCTTCACTTCCGTTAGTCCCAGCTACAGGGTGATTCAACATCAACTCTTTACTGACTTGGAAGCGTTTTAACCATCCAGCACCCTGCAAAATGCAAAATACTTCTCATAATGATAAAATATGATTTGTAATGATGCTATTTGGAGACATTCAATGAGAACATATTAGACACAAAGCCAACATTAAACTCTCTGATCACAGATGTTACACTCATGTCCTTATTTCTAATCTTTAGATTTTTAACTGCATGTTTATCTGACAATGTGGAGACAGAATCTAGTCACGTGATGGGATACTGTGGGTCTGAGATGTCAGTTATAATCAGGAACAAGTCTGCAATAGATAGGGATAAAGATGAGTTAATCCAGACGTTAGATTCTGGTTTGCCCATGGTGGGCCTGGAATTTGGGACCTAATACTACACAGAAGCCCAAAGTTGAAGTTTTGGAATAGGTCAGTCAAAATGGCAGCAGTTTGTACCAATGTACCAAAGTGTTGGTGAAACTATTATATAAGATGCAAGGATAAGAACCATTCCCATTTTGACTTTTAGCCAGGTAAGTGACTACCTGGCCACATCTCTCCCTCTAAACTACCAGAACTACAAAATATCGGTAGAAGTGGAAAAGGTAGAAGCAATGGAAGGGGCGAAAATTGATAGACAGGATGTACTAGAAAGGCTGGGTATGCTTCGAGTGGACAAGTCGCCTGGTCCAGATGGCTTGCATCCCAGGTTGCTAAGGGAATTGGGGGAGGAGATAGCGGAAGGGCTTGCCATAATTTTCCAATCTTCCCTAGATGCGGGGGAGGTGCCTGAGGATTGGAAAGTGGCAAATGTGACACCATTGTTCAAGAAAGGGCGTAAGAACAATCCTAGTAACTACAGGCTGGTCAGTTTAACATTAGTGGAGGGTTAAGTTTTAGAAACAATAATCAAGGAAAAAATTAACAGGCACTTGGAGAGATTTAAGCTAATTAAGGAGAGCCAACACAGATTTGTAAAAGGCAGATCGTGTTTGACTAATCTAATTGAATTTTTTGATGAAGTAACAGAGAGGATCGATGAAGGGAATGCAATGGATGTTGTCTACAAGGATTTTTGGAAGGCGTTTGACAAAGTACCACATAGAAGGCTGGTTAACAAAATTGAAGCTCATGGAATAGGTGGGTCAGTGGCAGCTTGGATAAGGAATTGGCTTAAAAACAGAAAACAGCGAGTTGTGGTAAATGGCTGTTTTTCAGACTGGAGGATGGTAGACAGTGGTGTTCCCCAAGGGTCAGTGCTGGGGCCACTGCTTTTTTTGATATATATAAATGACCTGGATATTGGAATACAGACTAGAATTTCTAAATTTGCCAATGACACCAAACTTGGGGGTGTGGCAAACAGTGAGGAAGATACCAATCGACTGCAACAGGACATAGAAAGGCTAGCAGAATGGGCAGACAAGTGGCAGATGGAATTTAATACAGATTAGTGTGAGGTGATGCATTTTGGCAGAAGGAACAGGGAGAGGCAAAATATACTTAATGGCACAGTTTTAAAGAGTGTACAGGGACAGAGGGACCTGGGAGTTAATGTGCATAGGTCCCTGAAGGTGGCAGGACATATTGAGAGAGTGGTTAACAAAGCATATGGGATCTTGGGCTTCATAAATAGAGGTATTGAGTATAAAAGTAGAGAAGTTGTGCTGAACCTTTATAAAGCGCTGGTTAGGCCACAACTGGAGCATTGCATCCCGTTCTGGTCACCACACTTTAGGAAGATGTGAAGGCCCTTGAGAGGGTGGAGAAGAGATTTACCAGAATGGTTCCGGGGATGGGGGATCTTAGCTACAAGGACAAGTTGGAGAAGCTGAATTTGTTTTCATTAGAGCAAAGGAGGTTGAGGGGTGATTTGATAGAGGTGTACAAGATTATGACGGGTTTGGATAGGCTAGACGGGGAAAGGCTATTCCTACTAGTTGATGGTACGAGGACTAGGGGACACAGATTTAAGGTTCTGGGCAAGAGATACAGGGGGGGATGTGAGGAAAAACTTTTTTACGCAGCGAGTGGTGATGACCTGGAATTCGCTGCCGACAGAAGTGGTGGAAGCGGAAACACTCAATGTTTTCAAGGAGAGACTGGATAGGCACTTGAAAGAAATAAACTTGCAGGGCTACGGGGATAGAGCGGGGGAATGGGACTGATTAGATTGCTCTACAGAGAGCCGGCACGGACTCGATGGGCCGAATGGCCTCCTTCTGTGCCGTTATGACTCTATGTATCAGATGGAAACGTTCTCAATCAAGGATCAGCTGACATATCACAAGACAATTTGCACCTCTCCAACAACCACCAGGCACTGAATCCTTACTTACCCATATTCAGGTTTCATAGTTAAATCCATTAAACTACTAAGGATTATACTAATCCATGCCTGTCACAACTCCTCTCCACCAGGCTATCAGAGATTAGAAGAATACATTACTGTCAAGTGGCTGCATACTACCTCCCAACTAGATTGCTGGAGAACAGATAAGCAGTTGTCCTACAAGCCACTCTCAATTAGGAGATAACAATTTATAGATTAAAGAGAAACATGGGCTGAATTAATTGTCAGCAGATACAAACGTTGTATGAATCAGATGCTTCTTGCTACTCTGCCAGAAAAAGGAGGCTGCTTATTGGCCATGCACTATAATGGCTGCAACACTTGAGGTGAGAATTTAGTCAAATGTATTTGGGTTATTAACCAATTTGAGTTACTTTGAGTTTGGAATTTGCCTGAACACTTATTAATGATGTCAGGATGCTGTGGATTTCAGACCTGAAACTCCAGGCTGCTGGTTCCAGCATTTTGGACAACATTACAAGAGTACAACAAAAGGCAAGCAACTAATATTCATCAGTCCAGTCTATACAGCGATAGAGTTTTGTTACAACATTCTTTGAAAAGACATCAAGGTTCTTGTACTGTTCATTTCATAGTGGAATAGGAATAAGAAAAGGTGCACAAGGTACTGGCTGCACCTCTCGAGAAAATTCCCCGCCCAACCCATCAATATCTCGTTCGTACAAAGCAACCGGGGTGGGGGGGGGATGGATTGAGAATGTGTGTGGGGGGGGGGTGGTTGCGGGTTGAGAAAGGGGTTGTACCAGACCAACTTGGCACAAGCTGGCAGAAAAAGTGACTGGCAGTTTAATTTTTCCTGGCACTACAGTAAACAAGTACAGTGGAAATAACTCCCTCCCTATCCCAGCAATCTCATCACCTTGGCGGTATTCTGGGCAGACCAGATGTATAAAAACAGCTGCAGAATTAGCCAATATCTTCCAGTCATGAACAAAATATACAGGGGTAAAATTGTCACGGGGATTCTCGCCAATCTCCTGCCATAACTTCGGTGGGAGACTAGCAGAAACTCCGACAAAATGGCCATGCATCCCGTTATGTCCAGGATTTTTGCTGATCTTCTGCCGAAGTTACATTGGGAGATCAGGAGAATCCCTGTGGAAATTTTACCCCACATTTGTTTCATTCCTGTCTTTTGATTCACTGCCACTTCTCTTCTAGGAACCGGAGTGTTGAAGTTGTTCTATTTCTCTCGGTTGCAATTTTTGGTTGCTTCGTTCTTCACTGTTGAACCTTTTCCTTTATTTGCGATCTGCTATTCCCTTGCACTCCTCCTTCAGTACGTTCAGGATTTTGTAACCTTCAGTATGATTCCAGTTCCAATGAAGTTTCTGCACCCGCCATGTTAATGTGTCTTTTTCTCTTTAGAGATGCTGGTGGAAATGTTGGGTTTTCCACAATTTTGGCTTTTTATCAAACAGCTGTTTGCTTTTAGTTGGACAGCCTATTGAAGAAAGAGTTCAAACACTCTAACACAGAATCTGCGTTTCACAGGCTATTAGTCATTTTCCTTTATCGACAAGAAATTTGAAAATTCTGGACACTGCCGGTTTGGAACAGACCTTTGAAGGTGAATAATAAGAGAGAAATCTGATTTGAATTACACAGAATACCAATTAGATTCCATGGGTTTTTCATGTTATACTATGGGGGGAAAAAAACTCCATCAGTGAAAATTCTTATTTCCTATATTAAGCTATGTTTGGGTATCACTCTGCTCAACAATTGCCTTCGACTGAAGTTGATTGCAGCTTACAATAAACTGTCCATCCAGTGATAACTAATCTCCTTTAGATTTCAATTCACACGAGGGCAGCAGAATATTAAAAATGGTCCGTGCGTTTAGCCAAGAATCTGAGGTTATCTTTATCTTGTGGCATTTCAAATATTAGCAAGAAAAGACTGCAGAGGATCAAATGCACTCTGGTAGTAAGTGTTTGCTCAACTACATTGAGAACATTGAAAAAATTAGATCCTCTGCACATAATTAGAATCCTATTCTCACAAATACCACCCCCCCCCCCTCCCCCCACCACCAAGAAAGATATTCCAATGATTTGGAGGTAAAAAGTTTGATTCTGAGCCATATGGACCATGAGGGAACCAAGGTTTTTCTCTGGTCTGTGTTAAATTAGTTGATCTCAGCTGAGGATCGAACAGGAGACAATTGACTACAGTACCTCTTCATGGGAAGGAAAATCGTCAGACCTCCCACCTCTCATCACTGTACAGCAACTGGAACAGCACTGTTCCAGCAACCTCCTGGAAGTCTACATGTGTGGCCACCAGGTGAGGACCTGGTGCCTTCAGCTTTGACGTCCTTTGCAATCAGATAACCTGCCAGTCAGATGCCTGTCAAAGGTCACGCATGAAAAATGGCCACTTGGCTGAGGTACTGGAGGGTGACCACTGCTAACGAAACCATACCCCAGTGAGGGAACTTCTTCAGGACAGAGAGGGAGGGGAAATTGGAAAGAAACAATACCACTAAGGTCCAATATAACCTTATCCAATTATTCCTATGCAGGGATTGTGAAGGAATAAGCCATATAACCTATTCAGAAAAATACACCAATCTTATGAAAGAATTCTGGCCTTATTAAAACATGACAAACTGGGTTTGGAAATTTAGAAACCTAACTAAGAAATAGCTATGAAAGCATTCTGGCTATTGAGATAAGATAGTTGTTGACCCTGAATAAATAACCTTATTAAAACAGAAGGTTAAGGGCTCCGACAGGCTGAACTTTTTGGAACGAAACAATGGTTCACCCTGGATAAGGTGTTCTAATTTATACTTCGTAAAGAAGCACATAAAGTAAGGAACATCTGCCCTCGTAAAGATGACATAATGTAAGAAACACCTGCTGTCACACCATTTTTTATATGGTAAACTTAAAACACCTCGAGATGAGACATGAGTCTGGCAGAGGTCAGCAGAAAAATGACTAGAGATAATTAGCTTACATCAGCAGAAAACCTTAAAGGAAATACCACTGGAAAAGGGTATAAATATTGAACTCTCAAATGGGATAACAGACTCGCTTTAATTGGGCAAAGCGATTCTCGGCTTCAAAGGCAGCTCTGTAAGTCTCTAACTCTTTGTACCTCGGGGATCAAAGGTATTTGATTTTGGTGGATATCCTGAATAGAACTTTAAGAACTGTAAAACTGTAGTGAAGTTAAGATTTGAAAGTAAGGTTCTCTGACAATAAGATTGTAAGTTTTCTCTTTTTGGAACTGTTAATGTTGCGATTGACTCACCAACTGTAAACTGCATGTCGGTTCTTTAATAAATCTATATAATTTTAGAATTGTCTCACATAAGACTTCTGTATCAAAAACTCACAAACTCAATCTCTGTACACTCTTTGGTGAGGAGTTGCAGAATTCTGAGGGAGTTTTCCGGACCCTCATAATATCCGGAACGTTACAGTCTAGCTAAACTTATTAAAAGAGTTCTGACAAAAGATCTTCAACCTGAAACGTTACCTCTGTTTCTCTCTCCACGGATGCTGCCTGGCCTGCTGAGTTTTTCCAGCGTTTTCTGTTGTTATTTCGGATTTCCAGCATCCGCAGTATTTTGCTATCTTATTAGAAGTGCTATCTGGAGGATGGTAACTTTTTCAGGTTGTTCCTTTCCTTTAGGGAGAGATAGTCCGGACCTTTAAACCTAATTAAGCGTCTTTAGGATTCGGCTACCTCAAACTTTAGTTGAAAGTGAACGTCTGAGGAATACGCCTGATCCGGCGTAGCCCTAAACGAGCTAGGACTAGTGATTATCCCTTCAGGATAAAGGTTAAAAAAAAGTTTCCTTTAGACACCAGTGTGCTCATTGAATTTGTGCGTACTGCATCATGAGCAGGTAATGGATATGGTTTAGTTTTAACACTTTTTCATTCACTGTCCCCTAGCAATCAGTATGGAAAGGTGTCTTGGTTCCCAGGTCTCTGCCAAGGCACTTTGTAACCAGAAGCTGGTAGACCAGCATGCAGGTAGAAAATCCATTGGTATATCTATTTGAGTAGAATTTTACACAACAATTCAGGTATTTCGAAAGGTCAATTTGTACACGTTCAGGGATGGATTTTATATCTTAGGAACGATAGAAATTGTGGAATGAGAATAGGCCATCTGGCATCAAGCGTGCACGATGCACAGACGCACCATCCACCTCAACATGGACTCGGCCCCATTCCTTTAGTCTCCCAAGGGAAAGGTTTGCAAAATTTCTCTGAACTCCCAGAGGTAACTCAAGAATATTGATCAAATCTCAGAATCTCCATAATTTAAACCCTGGTTGGCTGCTTTACTTGGACAACATTCCCAGTGTCTCAGGAAGCACTGAGTTCCGTGGAATATTCAATTATTTCTGTCTACTTTTGTCTCAAACCTTAAATCCTGTTCCTAACCTGTTAGTTAATGGTATGTTTTTTTAAGGAGTTAATCAAAGCAGTATTACTATTTCGTAGATGTATTTTACCGCAGGCGCACAAAAAAATTGCTGTAATGGTAATGGAGACTTTAGGCAACTCTCCATTCCAATTGCCAATTGGAGTGTTGTCTTGGGATGTGAGCTCCTCATCTCCTCTGTGCTGCAAGGGTAGGTGGCAAGCAAAAAACATGTCCTCTTCCACAAGGAATTGAAGGCCAGTTAGCCACGTCCCTCTCAAGCCCCCTTTTAACAAGGTGGATCAAGAGCATCATGAGGAGGCTGAGGAGCTCGTTGTCTGCCTACCTTCCTGAATGGGGATGGGGAGATCTGAAAGAATGAATGTAGAGGGATAAAAATGTAAAAATATAAATGTCAGATTCAGTTCATTCTCACAGCTGTTCATCAGTCCAATATCAACAGAAGGACTTATATAGAGTCACTTACCTTCATTAGGAAGTCTCATTGACATCAAGGCCAAAGGATAAAGGCAAGGGAGAAAAACAAAAATAAAAACAGAAACTGCAGACGGAAAAGAAAATGGAAAGACAGAAGAAGAGCAAAATGTTTAGAACAAGTAGAGTTATGATATAAACAGCATGTGTGGAACAATGTTAAAAACGCACTGCACAACATTATGGAGTTATTCTCACTGACAAACACTGCACATATTCTTTTACAGTTAGATTAATGTCCAAGGAATATTAGAACCTCATTTAACAGTTGTTGGGTAAACTAATCAAGGATACTAAAGTTAGGCAATTGATACACACATTTCCACACTGTGGAAGAGGTATCTATTATCACGCCATTCTAGTTTTGGTTTTATTTTACTCCTGGCGAGCAATGCTGTGCTTTTTGTAGCTGCATTGAAGTGCGTTACTGCAATTATTGGACATCTGAGGGGTGACTGAGCACAGAATATCAGTTGTTGGGAGAACATATCGTGAATTCAGGTGCAGAGGTCAGTAGGACCCGCAGGATTCTCCGTTGATGACCACCAGGGCTTGCTGTGCTCCCTGGCTGAATTCCTGATATGTGCTCTCCGCAGGCAAAGTGCCACGTGGGGAGCACTAATTCGTAAAAAGTAGCCCACTGGTATAAGAACGTGCGTCTCCCGTTAAGAGAAAGGCAGAAAGTGGGTGGGGGTCTGACCAACTCACCTTTTCCTCTAGATCTTTGATCTGCCGTTTCTGAACATCAGTTTTATCTTCCAGATCTCGTATTCTCTGAAAAAGCAAATGAAAACACTGAGTGAAGCGGACAACCATCGTAAACACCAAGTACTGCTGTCCAGCGCCAGCCAGCCACCATTACAAACCCATCAAAATCCCTTTCCCTAGTTTAAACATGTTGGTTTTAAATTAGAAGTGCATTCCTTTTTTAAGAATTATCATAATATTCTCATATTTTACACTGAAATTTCATCATTCAACAGAGTTCAAAGGTACGAAGGGATATGCTGTTCACTAGAGTTTGAGAACTGGTCGATGGGAACTACAATGCTGATTTTAGAAAATAGGATCTTCGGAACAGAAAATGGCTAGAAGGCCCAAGAAGCCTTCTTTGTTTTTCGGCTACTCTCAAACCCACTTTCTCTCCGCACCGACCGGACCACTCGTGCTTCAGAAAAATGACCGTTTGTATCACTGAATCTATTTGTCAACCGTGGCTCAGTTGGTAGCACTCTCGCCTGCATCAGAAGGTTGTGGGTTCATATCCCACTCCAGGGTCCCGAGCACAAAATCCAGGCTGACACTCAGTGCAGTAACAAGTGTCATTACTGAGGGAGCGCTGCACTGGTCAGAGGTGTTGTCTTTCGGATGAAATGTTAAACTGAGGCCCCGTCTGCTCTCTCAGGCAGATGTAAAAAAAAGAGCAGGGAGTTCTCCCTGGTGTCTTGGTCAATATTTACCCCTCAACCAACACCTAAAATGTTAACTCTGTTTCTCTCTCCACAGATGATGCCAGACCTGCCGTGTATTTCCAGCATTTTCTGTTTCTATTTCAGATTACCAGCATCCGCAGTATTTTGCTGTTGCACCTAAAACAGATTATCTGGTCAATATCCCATTGCTGTTTATGGGAGCTTGCTGTGCACAAATTGGCTCCCACTTTTTTTACATTACAACAATGACTACAACAACAACAACTTGTATTTATATAGCGTCTTTAACGTAGCAAAACGTCCCAAGGTGCCGCACAGGAGTATTGTAAGACAAAAAATTTGACACCGAGCCACATAAGGATAAATTAGGGAAGGTGACCAAAAGCTTGGTCAAAGAGGTAGGTTTTATTGAGCGTCTTAAAGGAGGAAAGAGAGGTAACGAGGTGGAGAGGTTTAGGCAGGGAATTCCAGAGCTTAAGACTTAGGCAACAGAAGGCACGGCCACCAAAGGTTGAGCGAATATAATCAGGGATACTAAAGAGGGCAGAATTAGAGCAGCGCAGATATCTCATAGAAACATAGAAGATAGGAGCAGGAGTAGACCATTCGGCCCCTCAAGCCTGTTCCGCCATTTAATGAGATCATGGCTGATCATCCAAATTCAGTACCCTGTCCCTGCTTTCTCCCCATCTCCCTTGATCCCTTTAGCCTTAAGAAATATATCTAACTCCTTCTTGAATATATTTAATGAATTGGCCTCAACTGCCTTCTGTGGTAGAGAATTCCACAGGTTCACCACTCTCTGGGTGAAGAAATTCCTCCTCATCTCAGTCCTAAATGGCTTACCCCTTATCCTTAGACTGTGACCCCTGTTTCTGGACTCCCCCACCATCGGGAACATCCTTCCTGCATCTAGTCTGTCTAGTCCTGTTAGAATTTTATAAGTTTCAATGAGATCCCCTTTCATTCTTCTAAACTCAAGCGAATATAAGCCTAATCGACCCAATCTCTGTTCATACATCATTCCTGCCATCCCAGGTATCAGCCTGGTGAATCTTCACTGCACTCCCTCCATGGCAAGAACATCCTTCCTCATATAAGGCGACCAAAACTGCACACAATACTCAAGGTGTGGTCTCACCAAGGCCCTGTACAACTGCAGCAAGACATCCTTGCTCCTGTACTCAAATCCTCTCGCTATGAAGGCCAACATACCATTTGCCTTCTTAACCGCCTGCTGCACCTGCATGCTTACCTTCAGCGACTGGTGCACAAGGACACCCAGGTCTCGTTGCACTTTCCCTTTTCCCAATCTATTGTCGTTCAGATAATAATCTGCCTTCCTGTTTTTGCCACCAAAGTGGATAACCTCGCATTTATCCACATTATACTGCATCTGCCATGCATCTGCCCCATCACCCAACCTGTCCAAATCATACTGGAGTTTCTCTGCATCCTCCTCACAGCACACACGCCCACCCAACTTTGTGTCATCTGCAAACTGGGAGATATTACATCTAGTTCCCTCGTCTAGATCATTAATATATATTGTGAATAACTGGGGTCCTAGCACCGATCCCTGCGGTACCCCACTAGTCACTGCCTGCCACTCGGAAAAAGACCCGTTTATTCCAACTCTTTGCTTCCTGTCTGCCAACCAGTTCTCTATCCAAGTCAGTACCTTACCCCCAATCCCATGTGCTTTAACTTTGCACGCTAATCTCTTATGCGGGACCTCATCGAAAGCCTTCTGAAAGTCCAAATATACCACTTCCACTGGTTCTCCCTTATCTATTCTACCAGTTATATCCTCAAAATATTCCAGTAGATTAGTCAAGCATGATTTACCTTTTGTAATTCCATGTTGACTTTGTCCGATCCTGTCACTGTTTTCCAAGTGCTCTGCTATTACATCTTTTATAATGGACTCTAGCATTTTCCCCACTACCGATGTCAGGCTTACCAGTCTATATTTCACCGTTTTCTCTCTACCACCTTTTTTAAATAGTGGGGTTACATTAGCTACCTTCAATCCATGGGAACTGTTCCAGAGTCTATAGAATTTTGGAAGATGACCAGCAATGCATCTACTATTTCTAGGGCCACTTCCTTAAGTGCCCTAGGATGTAGATTATCAGGCCCTGGGGATTTATCGGCCTTCAATCCCGTCAGTTTCCCGAACACCATTTCCCTGCAAATACTGATTTCATTCAGTTCCTCCCTCTCATTAGACCCTATGTTCCCCGACAGCTCTGGAATGTTATTTGTGTCCTTCCTTTGTGAAGACAGAACCAAAGTATGTATTTAATTGGTCTGCCATTTCTTTGTTCCCCATTATAAATTCCCCTGATTTTGACTACAAGGGACCTACGCTTGACTTCACCAATCTTTTTCTCTTCACATATCTATAGCAGCTTTTACAGTCAGTTTTTATGTTCCCTGGAAGCTTACTCTCATACTCTATTTTCCCCTTCTTAATTAATCCCTTTGTCCTCCTTTGCTGAATCCTAAACTGCTCCCAATCCTCAGGTTTGCTGCTTTTTCTGGCCAATTTATATGTCCTCTCCTTGGATCTTATGCTATCCCTAATTTCCCTTGGTAGCCACGGTTGAGTCACCTCTTTTGTTTTATTTTTATGCAAAACAGGGATGAACAAATTCTGTAGTTCATCCATGCGATCTTTAAATGTTTGCCATTGCCTATCCACCGTCAACCCTTTAAGTAACGTTCCCCAATCCATCCTAGCCAACTTGCACCTCATACCATTGTTGTTTCCTTTATTTAAATTCAGGACCCTTGTCTCTGAGTCAACTACTTCACTCCCCATCTTAATGAAGAATTCTATCATATTATGATCGCTCCTCCCCAAGGGGCCTCACACAACAAGATCGCTAATTAATCCTTTCTCATTACATAATACCCAGTCTAAGATGCCCTGATCTCTAGTTGGTTCCTCGACATATTGGTCCAGGAAACCATCCCGTATACACTCTAGGAATTCATCCTCCACAGTATTGTTACTAATTTGGTTAGCCCAATCTATATGTAGATTAAAGTCACCCATGATAACTGCTGTGCCCTTATTGCACGCGTATCTAATTTCCCGTTTAATGCCATCCCCAACCTCAGCATTACTGTTTGGGGGTCTGTATACAACGCCCACTAACGTTTTCTGCCCCATGGTATTTCTCAGCTCTACCCATACAGATTCCACATCATCAGAGCTAATATCCTTCCTTACTATTGTGTTAATCTCCTCTTTAACCAGCAATGCTACCCCACCTCCTTTTCCTTTTTGTCTGTCCTTCCTGAATATTGAATACCCCTGGATGTTGAATTCCCAGCCTTGGTCACCCTGGAGCCATGTCTCCGTAATCCCAATTATATCATATCCGTTTACATCTATTTGCGCAGCTAATTCATCCACCTTATTACGAATGCTCCTTGCAAATAGGTGCAAACCGTCCAGTTTGTACTGGTCCCACCTCCCCCAGAACCGGTTCCGATGTCCCAGGAATTTGAATCCCTCCCCCTTGCACCATTCCATTAGCTACGTATTCATCTGAAATATCCTTCTATTTCTACTCTGACTAACACGTGGCACTGGTAGCAATCCTGAGATTACTACCTTTGAGGTCCTATTTTTTAATTTACCTCCTAACTCCCTATATTCAGCTTTTAGGACTTCATCCCCTTTTTTACCTATATCGTTGGTACCTATATGCACCACGACAACTGGCTGTTCACCCTCCCCCTCCAGAATGCCCTGCAGCTGCTCCGAGACATCCTTGACCCTTGCACCAGGGAGGCAACATACCATCCTGGAGTCTCGTTTGCGGCCGCAGAAACGCCTATCTATTCCCCTTACAATAGAATCCCCTATCACTATAGCTCTCCCGCTCTTTTTCCTCCCGTCCTGTGCAGCAGAACCACCCATGGTGCCAGGAAGTTGGCTGCTGCTGCCTTCCCCCGATAAGCCATCTCCCTCAACAATATCCAAAGCGTTATATCTGTTTGAGAAGGGGATGGCCACAGGGGACCCCTGCACTACCTGCCTGCGCCTACTACTCTGCTGGCGGTCACCCATTCCCTTCCTGCCTGTGCAGCCTTTACCTGCGGTGTGACCAACTCATTAAACGTGCTATCCACGACGTCCTCAGCATCGCGAATGCTCCAGTATGTATCCACTCGCAGCTCCAGCTCTGCAATGCAGTCTGCCAGTAGCTGCAGCTGGAAACACTTCCCGCACACATGGTCGTCAGGGACACAGGAAGTTGGTCGGGGGGGGGTTGTGGGGCTGGAGGAGATTACAGAGATAGGAAGGAGCAAGGCCATGGAGGGATTTGAAAACAAATCTATACTGTAAAATGTACTTCATTGGCTGTGAAGCATTTGGAATGTCCTGAGGTCATGGTTGGCGCTGGATAAATGCGAGTACTTTCTTTCTTTTCTACGACTTTCCTTAGTAACTCACTCCATTCTATGATGTGGAGATGCTGGTGTTGGACTGGAGTGGACAAATGTGAGAAGTCGCACAACACCAGGTTATACTCCAACAGCTTTATTTGAAATCACAAGCTTTCGGAGCGCTGCTCCTTCGTCAGGTGAAGAAGGAGCAGCGCTCCAAAAGCTTGTGATTTCAAATAAAGCTGTTGGACTATAACCTGGTGTTGTGCGACTTCTCACATTTGTCCACTCCATTCTAGACCAGGCCTATTTAAATCATCACGTCTGCATCCAGCCCCAAATGTCATCAAGTCTGGACCACACATCTGCCTTTCCCACCCACGGAGATTGCGCTCTCCCCACTTCTCGATTGACCACTCACCACCGCTCTGGATTCCCCTCTGCCACTTCTGCTTTCCTCATGGATCCAAAGCAGCTTGACTCAAACTCCTAATCTTGCAATCATTTGGTGCCCATAGCGAGGAGCGAATCGGAGGAAGAACAGTGCCTCGTATGAACTGGGTGCGTGGGAGGGAGAGAGTGAGGACGGCAGGATGGTAGTGTAAGTGGAGGCAAGTGGCTCAGTGTGGGTGGGAAAGAGCAATCGCTGGTCCCCGCTCATTTTTTCCTCTGCTTTGAACCCAGAAAAGAAATCTGCCTCAGATGCAAAGCAGAGGAGAATCAGCCCCTCAGTGCGTTGTGGTTCTGCTCGAGTTCTCTACATACTCTTCATTTTCATATCTGTCTTAGCTTTTGAAACCTTATTCTGTCTCCCTACCACAAGGAGGTGAATCAGAGTAATATGGGTTGTCTTGCCCATCAATTCTCCCCTCTGCCCACCCCATATTTGTTTGGGAGGAGCCCCACCTTAACGTGGTATCTTCCATGGATAGCTTGGGTAAGGATTACCAAGTAGGGGAGTCACTGAGGTGAAGTAGTAGACAGTTAGCAAATTTACTAACATCAGGCAACAGCCTGTTGTATCCACCCAGCAAACCCAGACCTGGCGAATTCAAGTTACTGCCACTAATTCATTGGATTTATGAAAAGAGCAGCATCTCTCTATGCATCTCTCTCTCTCATAAATATAACTCTATGCACCAATTACATTTACAATCTGTCCCATCTGTTTTGCTCATAAAATCTTATTGTTGGCAATAACATGCCATTCTGCTCGGAGGCCCAAGTCACAAGTGATGCACTCCAGGCAGACAGTGAATGCAGCCAGTGAAGCCTATCCAACAGCTTCAGGAGGCTGTTCGAAATGGCTCACTGCATGGGTCCAAACCTGGCATGTGTGCAAAGTCCCTCACACATTTTGCTTATTTAAAGAGACAGTGCACATTAGAATGAAACTAAGTCCATTAAAAACTCTGGGACGAGCTTGTTGCTTCTTATTGTAAACGTTACACTGCCGACTCCAATACATTTTACTGGATTCAGCTGCATTGCTGAAATTCTGCTAATGTAAATAAAACCTAATTAATTATACTCACTCAGTCTTGAGAGCAGTCCCTCATTTTAAATTAGCTGTTAAGTTGAGCTATTATTTGTACCAATTTTAAATAGACCCTGTTCAAATGTGACAGAAGTAACGCTCTTTGCTTGGATGCGATGTGGTTGAGGGTATTTGTGTGTAGACTGAGTATATTAACTTCTGGTTTTTTGGTCGGCAACAGCACAATTACTTTTTGACATCTGTGACCAACAGTATGGGCTGGATTTTTCCAACCTTGGCGGGTCCGGGGCGGAGGACGTCCATGGCAGGTGGGGACCCCGCATCTGTCTAGATCCCGGCCTCCAACATGATTTTCCGTTGATGGGGCTTGTTAAGCCCTGCGAGGTTCCTGGTCAATTAATAGCAAGCAGGTCTGATGATGTCATTCGATGACATGTCATCAGCCGGTTTCCTTAAAGGGACCATGGCCACATTCATTTTGACAGTTGTGCTGTCACCCCCCCCGCAATGGTGATGAGTGTGAAAGGAATGGCTCGGACATTGTAGGGATGCTTTATGGTGCTGGTGTCGGGTGGTACCAACCCGGTGCATCATGTGGGTGTACAGTGTTAAGTGAAGTATATCTGGACATGGTGAGGCCATCGCTGGCATCCTGGGCAGCGATGTGCATGGGTGATGATGCCCTGTGACCTGTGCAGCATCAGTTGATTGTGGAGAAGGTTGGTGTGGATGTTGGTGCTGCTGGTGTGCCTGGTGATGCTGGCATTGGGGCTGATCGTGTTGGGATTCTGAGGACCAAGGTGAGATAGTTTCAAGGGCACCGATGCTGATGGGATAGATGGTAGGTGAGGTTGAGATGACAGAAGCGATCTGTCAATGGTGAGAGAGGTTGTTCCAATGAGGTGACACTAGATAGAGATTTTGCTCCAAACATTTGCTAGCTGCATAAAGGTCAATCTGTCTTCCAAATGCAGTAAGCAACAGCTTCTAACCTTGGAAAGTGAAGACCTATGAAATGGGAGCTTCCATAGAACATTTGCAGCTGTCATGTTAGTAAATCATTTCATGCTGACACAACACCCGACCTACTTACCTCACATGATCTCTGCGCGCTGGGAAACTCATGGAAAAGCTGGTAAACTGGTAAGTACATGGTAAAATCCTGCTTAACTACCTTTTAACAAGCTTTTAACTATCTAAGTTGGCTGACCCGTCGCTATGTTCAGGAATGACAGACCCGACACTTGGGAAACTGACATGGAGGCGGTTTGACAGTGGGATACTGACCCACTGTCAATCTGTGTGATTTTGACAGTGGACCCGCCTCCGAACCCGCACTCTGAGCGCTGGTAAAATCCCGGCCTATATGTTTGCTTGTCAGATGTTGTGACTGGGATAACATTTATACCATTGATCAAAGATAATTCTGGAAGGTCTGAAATGAACACAAATCATAATGAAACTGCACAATTGGACTGGCATGAAACTCCCAGCATACACTGCAATTGAGCTGACGATACCATGCCACTAGGAGGTGAGAGGTCATGCATAGAGCTGACAAACAGTGGGTGAAGTGGGGATCAAAGGGTTGCTTAGAAACAGCCTTGCTGCAGAGGCCCTTCACAGGGGAACAGCATCCACTTCTAAATCTGCCATTTTATTAATTTTATGGGATGTGGGTGTCGCTGGCAAGGCCAGCATTTATTGCCCATCCCTAATTGCCCTTGAGAAGGTGGTGGTGAGCCGCCTTCTTGAACTGCTGCAGTCCGCGTGGTGAAGGTACTCCCACAGTGCTGTTAGGGAGGGAGTTCCAGGATTTTGACCCAGCGACGATGAAGGATCGGTGATATACTTCTAAGTCAGGATGGTGTGTGACTTGGAGGGGAACTTGAAGGTGGTGGTGTTCTCATGCGCCTGCTGCCCTTGTCCTTCTAGGTGGTAGAGGTTGTGGGTTTGGGAGGTGCTGCCGAAGAAGCCTTGGCGAGTTGCTGCAGTGCATCTTGTAGATGGTACACACTGCAGCCACGGTACGCTGGTGGTGGAGGGAGTGAATGTTTATGGTGGTGGATGGCGTGCCAATCAAGCGGGCTGCTTTGTCCTGGATGGTGTCAAGCTTCTTGAGTGTTGTTGCCTCTCTGGCTTTACTTTGAAGACTCAAACATTTCCAACCAGACTCCAGAATAGGCTTCACCAACTGCATTTGCCATAACTTTCTGTAATAATTGGTCAGGACTCGCACTATTATGCCAAGAATCCATTGGATCCGTGAGTCACAAGGCCTCAACTTAACAAGGGGCTATTGTACCTTCTTCTAGTGTCACCCATGGCTCAGTGGGTAGCACTCTCGCCTCTGGATCAGAAGGTTGTGGATTCAAGTCCCTCTCCAGAGCACAAAAATCTAGGCTGACACTCCAGTGCAGTACTGAGGGAGTGCGGCACTGTTGGAGGTGCTATCATTGAGATAAGACGTTAAACCAAGGCCCCGTCTGCCCTCTCAGGTGGACGTAAAAGATCCCACGGCACTCATTTGAAGAAGAGCAGTGGAGTTACCCCGCTGTCCTCAATCAACAGCGCTAAAACTAAATTATCTGGTTAAATGGAGGAAGCTTGCTGTGTGTAAATTTGCTGCCTACGTTACAACAGCGACTACACTTCAAAAGTACTTCATTGGCTGTAAAGTGCATTGTGAAAGGTGCTATGTAAATACAAGTCTTTCTTTTTTCCAGTGAGCTGCCCAGTTGTGTTGATCCTTGTACTACTGGTAATCTGTGGATCAGTCTTTTTTATTGACTGCACTACAAAGAGCATCAATTTCAGTGCATGTGTTTTTTTCTAAAATGGAGAATTGATTACATCTAAATAACAACAACGACGTGCATTTATATAGCACATTTAGCATAGTAAAATGTCCTAACGTGCTTCACAGGAGCGTTATCAAACAAAATTCAACACAAGCCGCATAAGGAGATATTAGGGCAGGTCTTGGTAAAAGTGGCAGGTTTTAAAGGAGGAAAGGGAGGTAGAGAGGCGGAGAGGTTTAGGAGGGAATTCCAGAGCTTAGAGCCTAGGCAGTTGAAGGAACGGCCACCGATGGTGGAGCGAAGGAAATCGTGGCTGCCGAAGAGGCCAGAATTGGAGGAGCGCAGAGATCTCGGAGAGTTGTAGGGCTGGAGGTGGTCATGGAGGGATTTGAAAATAAGGATGAGAATTTTAAAATCCAAGGTGTTGCCGGACCGGGAGCCACCGTCGGTCAGTGAGCACAGGTAAACTTTATGTGGCTGAGCTTCTGGTGGAGCCTCACTTGACGGGAATGTGGATTGTAGCACAAAGGTCAGCTTGCCCGAATCACGGCACTCCTCATTTTCCAATCACTAATTTTAAAATTGAAAATTTCCCCTCTGCTGTCAGCACTGAATCCTAGATCATACTCGGGTTTTCTGTACACTCTGCATTTCTCATCTCCCCGTTCTTTGTAGTCTCTCTGTGTAAATATAGCGAAAAACCGCATAGACCTCCTCAGAAGGCGAACACGGGACACAACCAACAGAGTACCCTACGTCGTCCAGTACTTCCCCGGAGCGGAGAAACTACGCCATGTTCTTCGCAGCCTTCAACATGTCATCGATGACGACGAACACCTTGCTAAGGCCATCCCCACGCCTCCACTACTCGCCTTCAAGCAGCCGCCTAACCTCAAAAGTACCATCGTTCGCAGCAAATTACCCAGCTGTCAGGAGAACAGCGACCACGACACCACACAACCCTGCCACGGCAACCTCTGCAAGACATGCCAGATCATGAACACAGATACCGTCATCACACGTGAGGACACTATCCACCAGGTACATGGTACATACTCATGTGACTCGGCCAACGTTGTCTACCTCATACGTTGCAGGAAAGGATGCCCCAGAGCATGGTACATCGGCGAGACCATGCAGACACTGAGACAACGTATGAACGGACACCGTGCAACAATCGACAGGCAGGATTGTTGCCTCCCAGTCGGGGAACACTTCAGCAGTCAAGGGCATTCAGCCTCGGATCTGCGGGTTAGCGTTCTCCAAGGCGGCCTTCGAGACACACGACAACGCAAATTCATCGAGCAGAAACTGATAGCCAAGTTCCACATCCATGAGGACGGCCTCAATAGGGATATCGGGTTCATGTCACGCTACAGAACGTGACTTGACATCGTTGTCTGTCTTTCCAGTTTTGAAAAAAAAACACAAAAAAAACAAACCCAAAAAACAAACCCAAAAAAAAACACTGCAGACAGCAGGATTTGACACGTTGGACCCCCTGGGACACATCTCATTGTCTTGGCTGTGCTCTTGGTATGTCTTTGATGTAAGGACACCTCCCCTGAAAGATTGTGTCTCTGCAGTTTCTGTGTTTATATTCTGTGAACTTTTGTAGATTCAGTCATTGTAACCTTACCTGAGGAAGGGGCGATAGCTCCGAAAGCTTGTAATTTTAAATAAATCTGTTGGACTATAACCTGGTGTTGTGTGACTTCTCATTTTTGTGTAAATACACACACACACACACACACACACACACACACAAAGAGAAAGCATAGAGATGATAAAATCGCCCATATATCTCTTGGGCACAGTTTTATCATTGCTTAACTTTTCTTTTGTTTCTGTACTTGTTTGTGAAGGCTCCGTTCCTGAAGCATTAACTGGTCTATTCTTTCCACAGATGCTGTCTGACCTGCTGCGTATTTCCAGCATTTTATACTTCTGTCCCTTATTCTTTGCGTGAGAAAAATTCAAGCTTACAGCCAACCATTTCTAAACTCACTATTTGGCCTCACATGGCTATAATTCATTGGGCTTCCTCCCCCTTTTCACTCTTGTCGGCACATTACTTCTCCTGTGTCTCAATTTATTCCTTTCCTTTTCTCTTTCTCTAGAGTTTAGAAGAATGAGAGGTGATCTCATAGAAACATACAAAATTCTTATAGGGCTTGACAGGGTAGATGCAGGGAGGATGTTTCCCCTGGCTGGGGAGTCTAGAACCAGGGGTCAGTCTCAGAATAAGGGGTCGGCCATTTAGGACTGAGATGAGGAGAAATTTCTTCACTCAGAGGGCGGTGAATCTTTGGAATTCTCTACCCCAGAGGGCTGTGGAGGCTCAGTTGTTGAGTATATTCAAGACAGAGATCGATAGATTTTTGAATATTAAGGGAATCAAGGGATATGGGGATATTGCAGGAAAGTGGAGTTGAGGTAGAAGATCAGCCATGATCTTATTGAATGGCGGAGCAGGCTCGAAGGGCCAAATGGCCTACTCCTGCTCCTATTTCTTATGTTCTTTCACCCCTTTCCTTTCAGTCCTGTGCACTGCCATCTGCATGTGCTGTGGCCATGTGGCCCCAAGCCTCTCATCTTGCTTATTTTACATGAGATCAGCCATTTCTGGAGGTCACTGGCCACAGAAAGCCTGTAGAACTCTGATTTACAGGAAATCCTACCCATACACATGCTTGTGTCCTGCATTTCAGTCTGTCTATTTACAACATTGATTTGATATATCTCTATATAAAAAAATCTTACATCTGCATTCACTTCCTGTCTACAAAAGCTTGCTTGCTGTTTTTTGTAACAATTGGGTCAATTATTTTACCATTCTAAATTCTTATGCCCATATTTATAATGGAAATGCCCTGTGTAAAGTTGTCCTGCTGTCAATGTACAATCTGGCCACTCGGTGGCTCTGTGCACAGTTATTGAACATTTTCAGAGACTGCAGCCTCGGTTTTTACAGGGGCAGGTGGGAAGGGTACGCGGGAGCCTCGCAAGGTCGGGGCGTGGAGGCGCTGCCAATCTTAACGGATGATGGAGGAGGAGGCCGGGTTTTTCCTCAGTGTTCAATCGGGGCAGGTTGGTGTCAGGATTCCCTTTAGGTACGTTCTGACGAGAGGTCATCGACCTGGTACGTTAACTCTGTTTCTCTCTCCACAGATGCTGCCTGACCTGCTGAGTATTTCCAGCATTTTCTGTTTTTATTCACTTTAGGTAAGTTTTACTTTAAATTTAAAATTTCCTTTACACTTTTTTTTTAAAAGTTCAATTTAATAATTTTCCTTTTTTGTTGGCTGCTTCAGCCTTCTGCCTACTCCCTACCTGTAGATTTAAAAATGTAATCCAGTTTCTGACTGCTCCCACTGCCCATGCCCTTTGCCTCCTCTTCCCTGCTCCTGGGGCCTCAGACCCTTTCTGAGTTAGTGGCCTGCGTATGGTAGTGTCGTGGTTATGTTACTCGAGTCGCAATCCAGAGGTCTGGACTAATATCCCAGAGAACACAAGTTCAGAATCCCACCATGGCAAGTTTGAGAATGTGAATTCAGTAAGTGACCCTGGTCCCACACCAATGTGGTTGACTCTTAAGCATCCTCTGAAGTGGCCTTGCCAGCCACTCAGTTGTATCAAACAGCAACAAGGCCCTCCACCACCTTCTCAGGGCAACTAGGGATGGCCAATTCTTGCTGGCATTGGCAGTATCTCACATCCTGAAAATAAATTTTAAAAATGGCTGCTCTTTGTAAATTTAATTTGCATTTATAAGACCTTAATGTCCTCAGAATATCCCAAAGCACTTCAAAGTCAAGAAATTACTTTTGAAGTGTAGTCACTGTTGTTTTGTAGACAAATGTGGCAGCCAATTTGCGCAGCCAATTTGCGCAAACAGTAAATGAACAGTTAGATCTGATTGGGGATAAATGTTGGACAGGCCACACAGAGAACTCCCATCTCTTTGAATAGTGATACAGTATCTTTTACATTCACCTGACCAGCAGATTGGAGGCTCGGTTTAATGTTCATTCTGAAAGACAGAGGCCTAGAAATTGGGCATTGGCAAAAACCTGTCTGTGTCACCGCGGCCTCGGGTTTGTGGCTGCTGAAAATGGCCGCAGCGTTACTGGACAAAAATTCGCGCTGGGGGCTAAAGATAAAATCCCATCTACTCCATAGTTTCCAGTTGCCTCATGAAGGGTGCACAAGACATGAAGTTCGAAAAGACTGATGAAAGATCAGTGAAAGCACTGTGCATGGGTTCCCCTGAGCCTCCTGGCACTGCAATCACCTATAAAGCCACTACCTGTCATACTTTCCTCACGAGGTCAGAACCCAGCCTGTTATTTTCTGATTTCTCCATAGGCCTCCAAAGGATCCAATACATATGCCATGACAAGTCAAAGAACCATTTTATTCGTAACTGAGATCAGCGAGATTCCTTGGTAATTTTCAGGATCAATAGGATCCCCTTCACAATGGCACTGTGGAACGCTAAGGGTATGTGTGCCTCGTAAAGACTTCTATTGACCAGCTTCAGACAAGCTCCAAAGAGTTGGTGGTTCCTGACATTATTATTCTCCAGTATTACACCACCCCCACCCCTCAACCCCACCCCCTCACATAAAGCAATAGTCAAACTGATGGT
This sequence comes from Squalus acanthias, assembly GCA_030390025.1. Lineage (NCBI taxonomy): Eukaryota > Metazoa > Chordata > Chondrichthyes > Squaliformes > Squalidae > Squalus > Squalus acanthias. The sequence continues at coordinate 127,816,561 of CM059427.1, forward strand.
AGACATGCATATATTACATTACATATTGGCCTGGAAATTGTGGTCCGAGGCTTTGCCGCCTGCGGATGCCTCTGAACCGCATGAAAGCTACGTACTTACCTGATGGCTTCGGACTCTTGCGGTCCTGGGCCTGCAGGCATACACCTGCGCAAAGGCCCACGCATCACAGGGGTGTATGTGGTTCGCTGGGATCACGTGGGCCAGGCCAACCAATGACAAAGGGGGATTCCATTTACGTACGGAATCCCCATAAGCACAATAGAAATCACTTAATAAATAACATTTCACAACACTGAAATAAAAATAAATGATCACATGTTCAAAATTAATTAAAATACCCTTTAATTAAACATTTAAAATAAAAATTTAATTTTTTGAAAAATAAATGTAAACATTTTTAAATGGAACAAAAATAACCTGAAATAATTTTAAATGTAAGTGAATGTTTAAGTCATTTAAAAATGTTATTTTAACATTTATTTTAACCCTTACACTGGTAAAAGAAGGCCTTACGCCTGCTTGTACCAGGCATAAGAGTTTTGTGGGTATTCGCTGGGCAGTAGTTGGCAAATAGCCCAACTCTGCGCCAGCGAACGTGAATTTACAGCAGATGCGAACGATCTGTCAAGCTGAACCTTGACAGATCGCAAGTTCCGGGTTTTCGTGTGTGCACATCGCATGCAGAAACCCAGATCTTGCGGGGCACTTACAACAGTGTACGCATACACCCCGTAAAATCCGGGCCAATATTTACAGCACAGAAACAGGCCATTCAGCCCAACTGGTCTATGCCGGTGTTTATGCTCCACACGAGCCTCCTCCCACCTTACTTCATCTCACCCCATCAACATTTCCTTCTATTCCTTTCTCCCTCATGTACTTATCTAGCTTCTCCTTAAATGCATCTATGCTATTCGCCTCAACTACTCCTTGTGGTCGCAAGTTGCACATTCTCACCACTCTCTGAGTAAAGAAGTTTCTCCTGAATTCCCTATTGGATTGATTGGATATATCAGTCTCCCCAGGAGATATTTTTCATCTATTACTGCTGCCCAGCTCCTCTGGATACATTTTATAGAACTTAGTCTGTCAGGTACAATTTACAAGCTCAATTATGGAGTAGTTGTGATACTGGACTAGCATCGCAGGAGTTGTGAGTTTAAATCCCATTATAGCAAACTATGCCAATTGAATTCAATAAATCTGTGGGCTGGCACCAGAAAGAAATAGCACATTGTTCTAAAAACCCAATTAGTTCACTAATGTAGTTGACTCTTCAAGCAATTTGTCAGAGCAAGTAGACATGGTCAATAAATGCAATATATCCACCATCTACCACAAATTAAAAAAAAAGGCATCTCTCTTTCAGGCTTGAAGTACTCGTCACTGTGGGTGCCCCTTCGTGACAAGCCAACACAAGCCCTGATTGGGCTGCTGAGCACGTGCGCAGGCTCTGCGGGCTTGCAGGCTCTCAAGTTCTGCTCACACACAGGTACCTTCACCACACGGACTGCAGCGGTTCAAGGCGGCGGCTCACCACCACCTTCTCAAAGGCAATTAGGGATGGGCAATAAATGCTGGCCTTGCCAGCGACGCCCACATCCCAGGAACAAATATAAAAAATAAATAAATAATCCTGCATTTATTCTGGGACGGCCTCGGGGCAGTGGCCAGGCAGCACGGTTCCTGCCAATCCACGGACACGATGTAAGAAATGCTGATAGTTGCCATGAATGTAACATTTTAATAAGCTGCAAAAACAAAGGCCAGCCTGTGCAGGAACTGTAAATTATGCGCCAATGTTTGTCCACAAATGCTGACAAGCGGACAGATGCCTGGAAATGCTGACTGTCAGTGTGAAACACTGATAGCGGGCATCCATGCAAAAAATGACACAAATCTTTGGGCTCTTTTCAATCTCCAAGCGAAAAATCATATTTTTCGCAAAGGCATATAATGTACTCGGGAGAACACAGGAAAAGTCAGGGATGAGCAAAGGACTTTGGCCTATCAAAGCTAATTCTACTCGAGCATTGAAATCTAATGTCTTTGAATACTAAGTTTTGTGTCTGAACTTTACTTTCAACTATTCAGTTGGTTGAACTGTAAAAAAAAAATCGACAAGCTGATGACGCTGCAACAGAAGTAAAGACACTTCTGGGTTTTGATGAAACACTTTGGTCAGATGAATCATTGAGATATTCAATTCACAACTCACTTTTTGCACAAACTACATATAAAAAATATGAAATAATTTTTAGAGTTGCAGGTCCCACACATGGGTTCTAATATTCATCCACCCAATGCTAACTCCACCAGATATTTATCATTGAAGGTGGGATAAAGACAAGTCCCACCAGCAACTTGACAAGTTAGGCCAGGAAGGGCCAGACTATACATTGAGGGTGGGGGCACAAGAAGCCTCCAAGGGCACAGTATCAGGATTTAAAGCCAGACCAGCATGCAGCAAGCTAAAGACATGGCTCCAACAGGAACCAGTGACAAGACAGCATCAAACTTCCTGAAGAGTGATAAAAATATTCTTTCGAAGGAAATCAGATACAGGAGAGATGGAATAGTGGGAGTGGGTGGCAAGGGACCTGCCGATAGAGTAGCCAGGACCATGTGGCAGGAGGTGGCACAGGCAGTGAGTGGCAATTCCCTAACCTCAAGACCCCTCTCCAGTGTAAGAAGAGGTTTAATGTCTTCAAAAGGTCAGCAGAGATAAGTGTGCTGGCAGCAATGTGCCATTCATCTATATTTTAAACTTTACAAACTACAGACTGACATTAACCCTAAAAGTGCAGGGTATAAACCCGTGAACTGTACAGATTGCTTCACACAAAACAATTACATTATATCGCCGCAGAATCCTGCAATGCACACGTGCCCTTTGGAGAATCATTTTCTATAAGTGTTTCAAGCTCCCCAATAGTTGTAAAATAAACTGTTTATGACTAAAAGTAACAGCCATTTTGTTCTCATGCTGGAAAAAAATAGTACATTATTAATGGTAATGACAAGTGAGGGGAACGGTGACATTTGCCCATTAACCCAGAAGGAGGAAGTACTGGGATCCCACTCAGCTGAGGTTCTAAGGTAAGGAGATGTGGGAGCTCCTGCACTCACTGTTCTTTTCTGCAGAACAATTGCTAATGTTCAAAGATCCTAAAAAGATTGCAGTTCTCTGACACTCTTACTCTGAAAACAGCCGTACATAAACAGGACAGGAAGGAAACAGTGTCTAACCGGAAACTCATTGCATTTCTCTGGCTTTATCGCTCCACAGGAGCTGAAAACAGGGAAAAGGAAGCAGAGAAACTGACCCAATGGCGGGACTCTCAACAGCAGAAATTCACCCACACCGCCATTCACTCACTCTCTCACTCACACTTACCAGATCAAATAATGTAATTCAGGATGGGGAGAGATGGGTATAGTTTAGATGGAGAGTGGATACTGCATGACACACAGCGAAGCCAGAGGCAGAGGTTGTGGAAATGGAGAAAGATGTTCCTGAACAGAGGCTAAGGAATTGTCAGCTTTTGTCGGAACAGCATTTGGACAATGATCTCAGGGGCCCTGCCATGAAAAGATGAATGCTAGCAGAGCATCAGACTCGTACAAAGGCACTGCAAAACCTCTTTGAAAAATGTCCAGCAGGGCTGGTGGCAAGAGTCCAATGCCTTCCTTTGCAGTACCAGTAGAGAAGGCTTCTCAACATTGCAGAGCAGCCTGGGGCAAGTGGAAGCTGCAAGAACATCTGCTTATATTTCACAGAACACAGAGGCCTGGGGCAACTCTGCACATCCCATGTGCGGGCTTTGACTGGTGGTGTTCAGGCCTTGGGTGACAGAATGGAGAATGCAATATTTACCAGAGTTAGAGATCTCCAGGGCACCTTATCAGATAGTTTGCAGAATAATTGCGATACTCTTTCCCAGGGGTTAAGGGATAATAGTCATTCCATACGGTCTGTTCAGTTTTAATTGAGTGCTGATGTGAGCCCTGCTGTAGAATTCCTCTGCTTCATTGGTGGTTCTACTCAATGGTATTAGAAGCCACAGTAACATTACATACCTCTTGTCTCCAAGAAGCCAGCCGGCGCCTTGCTCTTGTGTATAAAAGAGTGCAGGGAAACTGGACTGCTGAAGGATGAATGAATTAAGACAGAACCATGAATACTGGGCACTGATGTGCAGAAACCTATGCCTGTATTCAGACACTAATTGGACATTAAGGGAGTGAAATCATTTTCGGTTGACATAATGGTGTGGACTGACAGTAGGAGCTGTATGACCACGAGTGCAACCTATACCTCCAAGTATTCCTAGAACCCAGCAATACCATGAAAGTTGATGGTCTGCTCATTCAGTGGTCTTGCTCCTGTGTTAAATATCATGAACGGGGCTGCTCTGGCAAATGGAGCATTAATTACCTGCCCTATGCAATAATAGACAGCAAACTGACTGACCAGACAGAAATCTCGTTGCCCTTTGGAATGAGCCAGTGCGAAGAAATTCAGCTGGTACTGGAAAGGCATTGGACTCTTGCCACCAGCCCTGCTGGATATTTTTCAAAGAGGTTTCGCAGTGCCTTTGTACGAGTCTGATGCTCTGCTAGCATTCATCTTTTCATGGCAGGGCCCCTGAGATCATTGTCCAAATGCTGTTCAGACAAAAGCCAACAATTCCTTAGCCTCTGTTCAGGGACATCCTTCTCCATTTCCACAACCTCTGCTGTGCTGAATTTTTTGAGGAAGTTTACAGGATGGTGCAAAGCTCTTCCAGGGCTTATGGGGTGAAACACAACCTCCTTATAAATATAACTCCAGAGAGATAGTCAAATATCGTCTCCGTCTACACACCCCGGGGTCTGGGTATTTGCAGGACATTCTGGATCTCCTGCCCTGCTGCCTTGAGCCTGGACACCCAGCTTCTCCATTGTTCCTGCTCCAACATACAAGTCATAAAGAGAGGAAACCCCATTGGGAAACCCCCACTCAGACTAACAGTATATTCTAGGGAAATCCCCCAAACAAAAATATTCTTGAAGGAGACTTTCAAATGTCTCCAAACCAATTGACAAAAGACCAATCCAAAGTAAATTTATGAGTCTCTATGTAACAGCACAATGAAGCATTTCAATTCACCTTTAAGATTTCAGCATTGGGCTTCCTCAGCTGCTGGTCTAAATTAATCCTATGGTATGGGTTAGATCAGCAGATCCTAGGGTGTAAGTAATGGAATTTAGGAAAGATGATGTCATCCTGTTTTAACCCCATCAATTATATAAGGTGTCAGCTGTGGCTCAGATGTTGCACTCTCGCCTCTGAGTCAGAAGGTTGTGGGTTCACGTCCCACTCCAGAGACTTGAGCACAAAATCTAGGCTCACACTCCAGTGTAGTACTGAGCAACGTTCCCTCGAAGCCAGGGGGCACATTAGTACTGAGGGAGTGCTGCACTGTCGGAGGTACTGTCTTTCAGATGAGATGTTAAAACGAGACCCCATCGCCCTCTCAGCTGGACATAAAAGATCCCATGGCAATATTTCGAAGAGGAGCAAGGGAGTTCTGGTCAATGTTTATCCCGCAACCAACAACACTAAAACAGATTATTTGGTTATTTATCTCATTGTTGTTTTTGGGAGCTTGCTGTGCACAAATTGGCTGCCATGTTTCCTACATTACAACAGTGACTACACTTCAAAAGTAATTCATTGGCTGTAAAGCGCTTTGGGACATCCTGATGATGTGCAAGACGCTATAGAAATGCAAGTCTTTCTTTTTTAAATGGCGGCACTTTAGCTCGAGCGGATGCATCTTTCCTTCTCTCTCATCTCTAGTGGAACACAGGGAAGAACTTAAATGCAGGTGTAAAACCGGTGGATCCGCTTTCCTCCCCAAATTCCAACCTGCCCCCCTTTCCCTCCCCACCGTTCCAGCCCCCAGTAGATCTGCTATCCAAACCGGTGGAGTTTTGGGAAGATGCTATCTATTTTAATCCTTACCTGATGTGCTTGTTGCAGGAGTTCCATTCGCTCCTGCAGGATTTGGCAGTCGTACTCCCTGCTCTTTCTCAGCATCTGACGTCTCAGTTTCTCCACGGCGGTTCGCAAGTCGTCCTTCTGCTTCTCGGTCAGCGACTCGCCGAGTTTTATCACGGTGTCCTGCTGTAATGCATTGTACAGTGTAGCCTCCAGCTCTTGGATATGCTGAAAGGACAAGTTTACAACGTGAGGCAGTCAAAGGAAAGCAGAGCGATCCAAGAAGCGACTGAAAGTTTAAGGTTTGACACTGAATTTCCGCACTAAGCAGACTTGTGCATCTAATCTGTACTTGTTAACAGTGTGGTGTCTTTTCTAGTATTTCCTCCCTCCTGTATTTTCACCGATAGGTTTCTGGTATCTCACTGGAGTGACCGTTCTGCATGCATGAGACTAGAAGGTGAGTGTCGTTGGGCTATTTTGGCATGGGAGGTGTCACAGTTGAGCCCAATGTTGTCTTTACCCAATATTGAAGCAGACCTCTTAGTGGGAGCCATTGGATAGAGATCAGGAATAGGAAGCACAGCTTAGATATACTCCTCTGTCTAATCCAGGGACATCGAGGTCAGCTGTAGCAATCCCCACAATCCCACCACGCCCCCTAGCCCCACCCCACACTCTCCAACATCATCTAGGCTGAGATTTGGTAACTCAACACAGGCGAGGGATTGGGTCTGAGGCCTTCCTAGCCTGTATATGTCAGTACTCCAGAGAACCATCAGGAGGGAGGCTGGTAGGGAGCGAATGCAGGTCCCGAGGTGAAAGACCAATGTCTAGCTCACTGCATTACTCAGTTTAAACATAAATTGCTAATTAAAACTTCACAATTGTCTTTAAGATAAGTCAGACTCCCAAATCTTTAAATGCTTGCCCAACGCATTTTGCCCCACCTTGACTTGCACCAAATACAAAGGCTTACAGAACGTTCTGCACGCAGTCATATCCCACTCATTGCACAACATACCACGGGAATCAGAAAGAATTAATTCATGCATCTGGACTGTTCTTAAAATAAAAAATAGCGTGGCTCCCCCCTTTCGGCAGGTAATAAATAGAAGCTCACTGATAAAACACAGCTGGCGGATGGTGGGGGGGGGGGGAGGGGTGGTGGGGGGGGGGGAGGGGTGGTTGGGAGCGGGGTGAGATTTCCATCTGCCTGTGGTAAACAGGCGGGCGGTGGGCGGGGCGTGTGTGGCAGACGCTCGGGTGAGTCAACATGGGATGGAACCTATCCAACCTTCATGGTTGCCGTTCCTCATCACATGCCCGGCGAGCTCCTGGCGCGAATCGTGCTCCGAATAGACAGCTCGCCGATTAGGAGGTGGGAAATCGGGCAGTGCAGCCACTTTTCAAGGACCTGCAGCAACTGCTTAAAGGGGAGGTGTATTTTTTTTTTAAATCAGCAACAGAAAGAAGCAGTCTTAAATAACAGCCTGTATATCTTACAAAGCAAATGTATATATTTAATATAAAGAGATAATAATGGACAGCGAGGAGAGCTATATTTCAATCATCGGGACACAGCAAGCTTCCTGCAGTGACTTTGTTCAGTTTTTGATTGACAGCGACTCTCACCATGGGTATCACAATTACACCCACTGAAGGGCTAACACTTGCGTATAACCACATAGATCTTATTCCACAGTTAAGCAACAGCAGATTACTTGGGAATAATATAACCAATTTGGCCAGGACTTTGCTAGATCAAACGGGGCTTAGTTTATGTCACAAACCTTTTCAGGAAACTTGGAGTATTTTGTGAAACTTATCCTAATTCCCAATAGTGTGTTTCAGCCTTGAACACTTTTCCAAAAGTGAACTCAATTTAACAATGTGTCATGTTTCCTTCTCCTTCTAATCAGAGCTTTCCTGCTGCAGTTTCACCAGTGTTCATATTGGTCATTTTCATCAGAAACTTTGGCTAAGTTTTTCCATGTAGCCCTTTATCACAGGACAGGAAGAAGGGCATTTTGAAACACTACAATGCTGGGGCAGGGTCATGATAGAATCAACTGACACGGAGAGAGCACCTTACCAACTAACAATGGAACTTCATTTAAACATCAACGAGAAGGTCAAGAGGAAATGGTACTCAATAGAAAGTCAGAACTCTGGAGGAAAGCTGCAAAGTGTGTTAAAGCTGTGCAGAGTATAGTTGAATAGTAGAGAAATATTTCTCCAAATATAGTTTACACGGAAGCCGCAGACTGAGTTGTTATGTAAGCTGACTTCTCAAGTTCAAATGGTACACACAGTTTTCACAGAGTATAACACTCTGTGTGTAGTGTAATTACACTCCTGATCATCGTATAATAAACACGCCTGTACATAGGATAATAATACCTCTGCATATAGTACAATGATCACTCTGTATATGGTATAATGATAACTCTGTCTAGTATAATGAACACGCTTGTCTATATTGTAATAAAACCTCTGTTTCTAGTATAATGAAATCTCTGTACACAGAACAATGCCATAAATTGGACAATTAACACTCCTGGATAAAGTATAATGAGATTATTTACCATGTATGCTTGGTCCAGGGCTTGCTTCCTATAATCTAACTCTTCCTCCAGGTAACCTTTTTGTTTGCAAAACATATCCTGCAAGAAAAAGAAAAATGAACTTTATTAAAATCTGCTGCTCCAGAATATCCCATAGCAACATGAAGGGCACTTTGCGTCCCTTAGGTATCCTGGGAACATAAACTGAAAGGTCTTCTGCTCACCCGGGTCATCTTAATTTGTCCAGACAGCGGCCCTTTTTTTTGAGGCATAACATGCAAAAATAATGGGGGGGGGGGGCTCAAAGAGGCCAGTTAGGGGTGAAACCGTTTCACTGGCCTGTACAGGACAGTCCTGAGATTTCAACAGCCAGCTTGCCATGGCTAAAATAACATGGGCAGCTCCATCGACAATATTTATATTACTGGGGGTGCCATCACCAGAGTCACTGCCAACACCCCTCCAATGGTAGTAGCACTGCCCGGGATACATTATCGTCAGAAGTAAGGTTAATGGGGGCGGAACAAAGAAAGGAAAAAAAACAGGGTTCCCACTTCTGATCACTATCCAGTTATCCCCTCGCTGAAGGGATGTGTGGTGGGGAAGGGGGGGAAGATGGAGATGCTCAGTGAATGCAAGGTCAGACTCAGCTACAAATGGTCGCCATGGTGAGTGGCCTATTCACACGCAATGTCCAGGCTCACATAAGATGACTGGCCACCTGTCACCTGTGCCAGCAAGAGTCACCACCTTCAGCAGGGGGAGGGAGTAAAAAGGAACACACACCCAACTTTGTCAAGAAGTGTTGAAATATTATAACTTTCGCAGAATATTTACATATTAGTGAGTGGGAAAGAACATAAGAAATAGGAGCAGGCCATGTAGGCCATTCAGCCCTTCGAGCCTGCTCCGCCATTCAATAAGATCATGGCTGATCTTCTACCTCAACTCCACCAGAATTTCAAGTTGTTCATCCAGACTCAGTGATAATTATGTTTCGTACCATCTCAATCTCCAAGTCGATCATCTTCTGGTGTAGTGCAGCCTCAGTACCTTCGATCTGTTGTAGCCACTAGAGGGTGAGAAAGGTATGAAGTGACGTTAGTACTGAATGCACAAAATGAAGGAGCTGGCCCACACCCAGTGGCTGGCACATCTGTGATTACAGAGACCTTCCAACTCACCCTCAGTTCTGAAAAATCTCTCAAATGACACATTACGCATATACTTGTCCCACTACTTGGTTTACTGGTTTATTTTGCATGAAGTCATTGTGACAACCCAAAGCTTCTAGAGGTCTAAAGTAGGCCCCTTGAAACCTCGACAAATTTGGTTACACCTTGTGCTTTTTGACAATGAGCTGAATTTTCACCTTCATAAAAGTTTCTTACGGTTAGATGGTGTGATATTTTGATTAAATTGTGTTTAACTCGGGCTTTGTATGGTATTTAAAATAAGCAGGGGGAAAAATTTGGTTGGTTAGTGCCTCCCGTTAGCGCCTCTGGGGGGCGCTAACGGGGTGCTAGGAACTTAGCGCCCGAGCGCGGCGATTTTAGCGCCACTCGCGAAATTGACCAGTCGTTTTGCGGCAGCGCTAAACACTACCGCCAGTGATCTCCTGCGCCCGAAGTTCGTGACGTCAGTCAAGCGAGCAGCGCCCCAGGACCGGATATTGAGTCACGCCCCCTGCCTTAGCGCCTGCCGCGAGGAACGACAGGTAGAGGGGAACGTTTTCAAGTCGGGAAGGGGCTGGGGGAGCGCTATTTAAAGGCGGGCACTTCCTGCCTTTTCTTGTCAGCAACATTTTTGGTACACGCAGGTTGAGAGGGAGAGAGACGTCTGGAGAGATTTAACACCCTCAGCACCACTTTTGAGGTTCCTAAGCGCCGAGCTCTTTCCCTGGGCCTATCCATTAGTGCTTCCAACACAATTGCTTTCGAGGTCTCTCCAGGCCGAGATTCAAGGCTGCAATGAGTAGGGAGTGGCTGGCCAGCAAGATGGCCCCTCCCCTTTAAGAACTGGCCTGCGCCAGTCTGTCTGGCTTCCATGGTAACTGACATCGCCTGAGCTTCGGTAGCGTTCTGAGGTAGCGCCTCGCTCCCCGACGTTTGCGCCTTAAGAGAGGTGTGTAGAGCCTGATTTAGCATTAGATTCTGCAAGGACACCCCATAAATCATTAGGCTGGGAAAAACACATCCCAATCTGATACATTTAGTAAAAAAAATTAAAGAATATATGAATATTCATATGTAAAGTTCTTAGTTAATTCCAAATGAATGTACCAGGTACATTGTGTGATGGAGAAACACTGGATGCACCAGGGAGTGTTCAGTGCCTCTTCTATTGCTGATGCCACTTTGAGTATTGCTAGCTTTTTTGTAACAGGAAGTCAGTGCAATGCGCAGTGCAGGCGGACATTGTCCTCTATGGGCACCCGTTGAAAGCAGCTGCTCACATTTGTCCTCCTCCCAGCTCGTTTGCACGGAGCAGGTGGACTCCAGGCTAAGGCTCCCCCCCTAGCTGGGCTCTACGCCTAAAAAATAATCGCGAAGAAATCAGACCGCCACCGCTGTCTGGGCCTCTGACAATCGGCCATTCTGGCTGCTGCTCTGAGGTGCCTTAAATCATCCTGGGAGAGAGGAGGAGATCTAAATTAAAAAAAAATCATACCTGCCTCCATGTCTTAACCTTCTCCCGAGACCACCGCTGACCCTGTAATTGTCAGGGCTTGAGGGCAGGCCGCAGAGCCAGGTTATTGGTGCCCTTGCACTGGGGTACCCAACATGTGGATTCGCTCCCTCCCAGCTCGTAAATGACCAACACTGGGTCTGCACTTAATACAGGCACCTTGGGGAATCACAATGGGGGCGAAGATCTGACAATAATGGGTGTCTATCCCTTCTTCCTCGCTCTGAGACTGGGGAATGCAAATTCCCCAGAGTGCAGGGAAGGGGAACGTCTACCCTATTCTGTCCCATTCAATTGCCTTTAATTATTCCACCAGAACTATCTTTACATTATTAAACAAATGCAGCTTCTTTAAAGAGCCGCAATCTTGAGGAAAAGTAGTTTGGCAAGTCTTCAATGCTGGAACAAGGGAGAAGGAGAAAGCTGTGTGAGAGGCCTTAGACCTCAAGAGGCACAGAGAAAGTAAATCCAGACCATCGCCTCAAATGAAACCGTGGCAATGAGACAAGGTGGCACAAGTTCAAACCAGCAAAATGCAAATTTAAGACAAATGTCAAGATGTTCTTCTGCACACAAAGAGTGATCGACCGACATGAGGAACGGATTGTCAGAAAGGATAATGGAGGCAAAACCCCAGGAATCATTTAACAGTTGGATGGGCCAGTAGGTTCTTTCTAATGGCCGAGTTTGATGGCCTTTTTCTGCTGTATCTGTTTAACGATCTTGTGTCATTTAAGGCATGATACCATCAAGCACACACGACATGAGTTCTGGTGCGATTTACATGAATGCATCATATAAAGGTTTGGCAAACGCTTTTACATAACGACAGGGTGGCCTGGGCTTTCTGCCCCCAATTATCTGCAAGGGGGTGGAGGGAGGTGAGGCAAAAAGGCATCATCAGGTTTCTTTAACACAGATCTTCCCAAACTGATAAAGAATGGTATAGACCTGCTTGGAACAAAGGGTCTGTAAAAGTAATTAAAATCAGCCTCAACTGTCCTGAAAAGCCTAATGTGACACTGATGTTCCTTGCATTATACTCCTGGAAGGTTTCTGTCATATCTCTTTTCTGTTTTCAATTATTTAGACAGAAGTTGAGTTATGTGCAGTTTCCGCTGGTAACGGGTTTTCCCAAGTTACTTTGGAATTGCTGCTGAGCACTATTGTGTTTTCCATTTATTAATTCTAACCATTTATTTGTTGTGGATGGATAATTGTTTGCACATTTCTTTCCACGTTACTCCTTATATTGTACTAACCTTACAATAGATTAGGCTGCCAAAGCAAACAATCGCTGACGCCACTTCCATGTTTACAACACTGTTTCTCCTTTCTCTGTGCTTGCTCTAAAGACCGGTTGTCATAGTCAGGATCCCATTTTCAGGATCGAACTATGACAATAAATGTCATCATGGGCAACTGGGTGGCACAGTGCTTTACAGCAGACTCTCCTTCGAGAACCAGACTTTAAATCTAGATCAGACTGATGGGAGGTAAGCCTCAAGTCTGCTGGCTGAAAGGGTCCGATGTGAAATGAGTTTTGAACGGACTCAGCGAAATTCCCAGTGAGCACTGGCCCACAGCAGGTAGACGATCATTTGCCTGATATTCATTGGTAATCTCGCACAGAGGGAAAAGTGACATATAGGTGCAGAAAGTGGTGCTCTTTGGAGGGTTGGACTTAAAAAAATGTTTATTAATTATAAAAATATTGGAGATGGAGAATAAAGGCTGTTTGACCGGAGCGGGCAGTTGGAGGCGGGAGGTCATGTGATGAAACCTCCAGGAATATGTCCAACCAGAGTTGGCACACCCAGAAAGTGCTGCTTCAAGGACCCAACATGGAGCAAGAGAGAGAAAATGTCCCTGCTAATTCTACACCACAACCACTAGAGAGCAGCACATCATTAACTTTTAGCATTTTAATAAATCCCAATTGCTGGAGCACCAGAAAGGAGCTCTGTAACATTACTTATTATACAAGGAGTCTTGACTTATTCAGAATATAGTTTTAAACATTTTTAAACTGTACATTCAAAATATGAGAATTGGAAAGTCATATTACAGGATTTTTGCAGAAAAAGTGGGATAGAAAAAGCACTATGGTGCAAAATGGCTTTTGGGCAGTTGAAGACTGGATAAATAAGAGGCAAGTATCATTTATATATGTTTCTGATTTATACATTTTTTTTAATTCGTTCATGGGATGTGGGCGTCGTTGGCAAGGCCAGCATTTATTGCCCATCCCTAGCTGCCCTTGAGAAGGTGGTGGTGAGCTGCCTTCTTGAACCGCTGCAGTCCGTGTGGTGAAGGTACTCCCACAGTGCTGTTAGGGAGGGAGTTTCAGGATTTTGACCCAGCGACGATGAAGGATCGGCGATATACTTCTAAGTCAGGATGGTGTGTGACTTGGAGGGGAACTTGGAGGTGGTGGTGCTCCCATGTGCCTGCTGCCCTTGTCCTTCTAGGTGGTAGAGGTCACGGGTTTGGGAGGTGCTGCCAAAGAAGCCTTGGCGAGTTGCTGCAGTGCATCTTGTAGATGGTACACACTGCAGCCACGGTACACCGGTGGTGGAGGGAGTGAATGTTTAAGGTGGTGGATGGGGTGCCAATCAAGCGGACTGCTTTGTCCTGGATGGTGTCGAGCTTCTTGCAAGTGGAGAGTATTCCATCACACTCCTGACTTGTGCCTTGTAGATGGTGGAAAGGCTTTGGGGAGTCAGGAGGTGAGACACTCGCCACAGAATACCCTGCCTCTGACCTGCTCTTGTTGCCACAGTATTTATGTGGCTGGTCCAGTTAAGTTTCTGGTCAATGGTGACCCCCCAGGATGTTGATGGTGGGGGATTCGGTGATGGTAAGGCCATTGAATGTCAAGGTTAGATGCTCGCTTGTTGGAGATAGTCATTGCCTGCCACTTGTGTGACGCGAATGTTACCTGCCACTTATCAGCCCAAGCCTGAATGTCGTCCAGGTCTTGCTGCATGTAGGGACTGAGTTATGGTTGGCCACCCAAATTCTATACTGAGATATTCCCATAACTCCTTGACTAAAAGTTGCTGCACACGATATTGTTTGTCAAGTTAACTTATATATGTGAGGATAAAACTGCTCAAATATTATATATAGCTAAAAAATGTAGTGAAATAAGTACAAAGGTTCGGCACCCAGTAGATGCTATATGATGCTTGTGTTCATTTAGGTCTCTTTTCTTGCAGAGAGACTTAGGAGAAACTTGATAGAAGTCTTCAGAAGATTAAGGTGTTCAATAAGTTGAGATTGTTTTGCCATGTACAGAATTCCTGAACCAGGACACAGTTCAATTTCGGGGTGGGGGGGAGGTGCACCAGACAGGCAGTAGCGAATCATCCGCCCTGTTATACACCTCGCCTGATCTTCCTTTCCGATAAAGTAAATGTAAAGTAAAATCGGACGAGGCGTATAAGGGGCAGCCAATCTGCTACCTGCCCGCTTGCACGAGCACCAACATTGAACTTTACCCCCATACCATCAAATGGGCAATTGAGACAGAATTTCTTTAGCAAAACGCTAATTAACTTATGGGACAAACAGCCATCACAGGTGGGGCAACAGGAAGCTCTGAGAGGTTTCAAACAGGAAATAACAACAGCAACTTACATTTCTGAGCAGACAAATTTTCGGCATCTGAAGGGGTTCATGATTTATTAAATGTTCTACATGTTATAGAGATATCGCACAGGAAAGGGGATGGAGGGGGATAATGGGCTGGCAAAATGGACTGATGGCCATCTCCTGCCTGAAATAAGTTACTGGTTAGGGAACTTCCAGAGGGGCAATGGAGGCCAAGGTGTAACAGGAGGAAATTAGAGGCGATGACTGAGAAGCAGGATTTGAGGAGGCTTTTGAAGGTGGGAAGAGGGATAGGAAGGGGAGGGTCCAGGGAGAGAGTTCCAGAGTGTGGGGCCAGGATAGCTGAAGGCCCCATCACTGAGGGTGAAGGGCAGGGAGTGGGGGATACAACAGGGGCAAGAGTTGGAAAACTGGAGGGCAAGCACTGACATATAGGGCCAGAAGACGTGGCAGTTGTACGGTGGGGCAAGGCCATAGAGTGATTTGTAAACAAGGAT